>CM043873.1:27716264-28916264 GCA_023846275.1 Vanilla planifolia
ATTTTTCAATAAAATATTTTATGCTTGTTAAAAATAATTTTGATAGATTTTTTTATACATGTTTTTAATTAAATATTACTCGATAAAAGAAATATCATAAATTATAGAATAAAAAATTAAATAAAAGTGACAAAACTTTTTAAAGTGATTTGGCCTCACTCGTGCCTACATCTACTTCTAAGTCAACCCAATCCAGATTCCACTATGAAAATCACTCTTTTTTATCATAGTAGGAGAGGCAACCTTTATGAATCACATTCTTTTGTCGCACAATTAAGGGTTCACTATCATAATTTTAATTATAAAAGCTTATGATATTAAAGTACATTACTAAATAATAGATAATTATAATGTTTTACTATTTACTTATAAAAGTATATATGATATAAGTATTTGAATTATGACAAATATACATACAATAAACAACATTAAAATATCATTATTTTCTCATTTTGATATGAAAGATTTTGATAAGATAAATATTATTTTAGAAGTCAAATTATCAAAATATAGTTTTAGTATCTCAATATCATAAAAAATATGTAAAAAATATTTTGAAGAAATGGATATTTTAAATCTTTTAAGTCTCCATATGATGCTAATTTATATTTTAAAATAGAGTTCACATAATATTTTTGGGTATGAATATGGGTATGAGTATGCTCAACTTATTGATAGTTAATATATGTATAAATTTTATTAAATTTGATATTATATATAATATGAATATATTAAATAAATATGCATATAATCTCAATATACATATCTTCAAACTTAAAAAGGGTTGATGTTCAAATAAAGTTTTTATTTGTTTACATTTTTAAAATTGTTTTTAAAATTTTTATTTTTAAAATTCTAAATTAAAAATTTTAGATTTCTTTGTAAAAAATTCTTATTCTTATTCATATGAAACTCTTGTTTCCAATCTTTCTTTCATGCATCACTGAAAAATGACTATCCTAGTTTTCTGACTATTTTCAGCAGGCGAGATCCGCGCGGTAGAATGTCTCGCGGAATTTGTAAAACGAAATCAGATGTGGACACCCAATGGATTTGACCTTCGGATAAATCCTCTTATTTTCTTTTAATCCCAAACTGTACACCTCTCTTTTTCTTCCATTTCTCCTCCGCAGTCTGCAGCTCGCCATTTTCGCACAGAAGGGGAGAGAAAGCAAGAAAGAGACTGCTTTCTGGGATCTTTTTTATTTCTTTTCCTATTTTTTTGCCCCTATTTTTCTGTCAAGCATCGAGGATCTTCGCCGAGCGGAACGTGGAAATCCCAAAATCTCCGCAGGGGAGGCTATTCCTCGTGTCAAACTCCATCCTTTTAGCCTCTTCAGGGGTTTTCCTTCTTCCCAAAACCCCTTCCACGGGCCCCTCAATCCGTAATCCCCAATTCATTTCCTCCGCTTTGCTCCATCGAGATCTTCTTGAGCATGATTTCTATCGACGCTAATGGGCCATCGACTTGAAACCCTCGATTCCACTTTGTGGGTTGCCGTGGAGTGCCCCGCCCCCTGGAGTCTTTGACCATGGGCGACCTGCAGCTTTGGCCGCAGCAGCCCGACGGTACCTCCTCCTCGTCTGCTGACTCCGACCCACCGTTGCATCCGACGTCCTCAATCCTTCATCCAGCAGCCATCGGGGCAGATACGTGGCGGCTAGCTGAGCAGGCTACCCAGGAGATTATACAGCTTATCCAGCCCACGTTGGCCTCCGAACAGAGGAGAAAGGCAATTGTGGAGTACGTGCAGAACTTGATGAGAGGTTTTTTCAGTACCGAGGTGACTCATTCGTGTAATCTTTTGGCCTTGCTTTGCATTGGGTATCTGTGATCGTGCAAGGAAATCCTCTTTATGGATGCTACTCTATTTTTTCAGTAAAGCTTTTTTTCTAAATAGTATCTTAATTTTTACTAAGTTTAATAAGCTTCCATTTGTTTTATTACTTGGCATGCGTATTTTTGGTACGCTTGGCATTGAGATTAAAAACACACAATAGGAGTTTTAGTTCTATGTTGTTAAAACACAGAGGAATGCCATATTGTCAATTAATTCTACCTAAGTTTGGAAAAATTTTACTTCTTAAATAATATGGAGCAAATTTCATCAGCTATAAAAACTTACATAGTTTGAGTTTTACCAAGGTATTATGTTTATCACAAGAAATTTGACAATGCTATAATATGCCAAGGTGGAATGAGGTTGTTTTTGTCAAGGGATGGTGGCAAGTAAAGATTGTGCTGTATACTTTGTTCATATACTGAAAGGAAAAAGTTGTTACTTTAATTGAACACTGCTGTAACTATTCAGAATTGTTTTGTATGGATTAACATCATAATTTATTGTGAAGAGTTGTATTTTATGGGCAAATATTTCTTTTGAAGAAATTAAATGTTTAAATAATTGTGGAAATGGTAAATTTCAACTTATAATCTTATAGATTTGGCATTTTTTGAAAATTTTCCCAGAAATTTAGAAAGAGAATGGAGACCGTCTTTCTTTGGAATGCTTGGTTTTTGAACTGTGTTATTCAATTTACTATTTCAGTTGTGTTATCATACTTATAGAAATCGCTGTGTAGATTCTTGTGGATTGAATAATATGAGGAATGCCATTGTATAGGAGAATATTAACAAAGGTTGATGGATTTAAAAGGAAAACTTTAGAGTAGAAAGTAAAAAATTGAGGTTACATGATCTTTCTATGGTCTGTGCTGCTAAAGAACTTGTTAGGAGATGGGGGAATTTTATTGGGCCTTTATGAGCTTAATGAAGAGTTCTAGGTATGGGAGTGTGAGATTAGCACAATGAGAGTAGGATGGAGGTTAGGAGGCAATGCTTCCTTATTTCTATTGCTTGATTTTCAAACATCAGTATCTGAATAATCTTAAATACAAGAAAGTTTTGCAGACTTTGTACTACTGCCTTATTTGCTATAGAAAGACATGAATTCAAATTTAGGATTGTGAATCTTTCATCAAATATCTTGGCATATCCCAAAGGCAAGAAATGCTTTTGCTAGGTATGAAAAGTGACAACTTTTTGCTGAATTCTACCATTATGTTTGGAATTTGGCATTGCTTTTGCCATGTTTTTTTGCCAGATTCAAAAAGTTGCATAACTTTTGCTCAACTATCTGTTTTTCCCATGCCTTGTTTGGAGAATATCCCTCACGGAATATTCTCTTCTTCTCAAGGGTTTTGTGAGATCTTTCTCTTTCCTTCTAAGGTCATCATAGCCTTCTTCTTCCTCCTCTTTGGATTGTTACATGTAGTATTGAGACACTTTCAGTCTAGGCTATTTTTCTCATTTTTGAGGTGATGTATCACCTTGAATTTAGCTCTCAAGACATGTTCCCTGTGCCAAGCTGCTCAAGTCCTCATGTACCTCTTGTAGCATCTCAACAAGGTCTTTTTGTTGTATGAAAGTGATCCTTGAGACCCATAAGTGGTACTCTAGGTTTGCTATTTCTTCCTTGACACATTAACTAGCATTATCTAATCCCTGAGACTCATAGTGGTACTTTAGTATTGCTACTTCCTCCTTGACACTTTCTGAGAATTATTTACACTCGAGCTCATTGTCTTGAGTGGGAATACGAGCTTGAAAACTTTCCTTGAGTGCTAATCCTTCTCAAGGGGCATTGTTTTCCATTCCTATGTCTTACTCAAGTGTTAATGTCTCTCAAGGAGCTTGTAGAATTTTTCTATTAGGCCTCCTTAATACACCTTAAGAGATGGTGGAACTTTTCAAACAAAATCCTATGTGTCCTTAAAGGTTGATTTCTCTGATCATACATCCCTTCCTTTGATTTCAAACTCCTTTGCAAACAGAAAAACTTCAGGTATGTAGAAGATTTTTTTGACCTCCAAAGTTTGTATTAAAAAATTCACCTACTCATTTACCAAAAAAATCAACCGATAATATGGCAATTTATAATACAAATTAGTTTTTTAAATTCTTCTCTACAAAATATCATGAATTACATAACATTTCAATAGCTAACAACAACATTTTTCAAACCCACCTATTCATTACATTAATTGATTAACATTGCCAACCCTAAATTATGGAAATAATTATTTTCTATATTGAGCACTCAGGACTCTTATTTGAGTTTGGACTGTCTTTGTATGAATTCTGTAGATGGTAAAGAGTAAACATTTTTGCCTATAATGCAGAGAGGCTATATGTTTTGAGCTGATTTTGGTATCACACCTTCATATCAGAACAAATCAAGATTTTAGGACTATTTCCAAATTTAATGGATCACACTTACTCATTGTGTTGAACTACTATTGCATTTGTTGAATTGCTTGGGAATTGCTGCCTTTGTGGTAATGTCAGTTCTACTTAACTTGTAGAACTTTTCAACATCCACCATGATTGATTACACTTTTGTAGGATTTGACCTGTTTCTATTCTAATATTTGGTAGTGTTTAGCACCAAAGGTATTTTATTTTTCTTTATCCATATTATTATCAAATAAATGTTTGCTTTACTACAATTCTTGGGAATGCTGAAATTTCTGTTGTACAAGGATTTCACGTATTTACAAACTTCTAAAATGCTATCTCTTAATAGTAAAACTATTTGGAGATGCAGTATGGAATAATTAGATTGCTTGGTCTGATCAAAATGACGTCTCTTTAAAAGTCAGTTGATTACAAAGCTTGGTTGCTTCCTTATGCAGATCACATGATATCTTCTAAGGATTAATTTCTTGATAGCTGAATACTTGCAGGTATTTCCATTTGGATCTGTTCCTTTGAAAACATATCTTCCTGATGGAGATATTGATCTGACTGTGATTACTTTTCTGAACTCTGAAGATACTTTGGTCACTGAATTATGCTCTGTTCTTGAGTTAGAAGGACATAATAAGGATGCCCAGTTTGAAGTCAAGGATGTGCAGTATATTCATGCTGAGGTTTGACAATGTGTAGCTTCCCATCTCATAGTTGCTTGAATATGAAAGTTTTGTTAACTGCCACAATATCTGCTTGACTTCTTGTCCATCTTTGCTTGTTTGTTAGTCCTCATTAATCCCTAATCAAAAGGCTGTTTTATAAGTCTGCCTTCAGATTTTTGCAAGATTAGTTGGTATATAATAATAATTTAGTAGTTTTCTTTTAAATTGAAGAATCTGATTAATTTGCAATGACTACATTTATTGATTGTTAAGTAAATATTTTTGAATGCTTTTGCAACAGAAATGGCAACATGAGGTCCCTGTAAGCATAGGTTATTTTTTATTGATGTGTTCTTCGTCTGTCGGTTTATTGAAATGATTCCAAAATATTTGTGCATGACATTTTTATAATAGAGTTCTTTTACTGGTTTTATTTGGTAAGAAATGGTCGAAGCAATTGTCTCTAATATTTAGTTACTGTTTAGGCACATTAATGCATTTGTTTAATTTCACAAAGTTGTTGATATATCAGGTATTGGTCAACATTCTGTTGCTTTAACTCCTGTTGGAATATGCAATTTTTCTATTCTTAGGTTAGGTTCTACTTGGCTTCTCAGCAATGTCCCTGGGCAGTTATCATAGATAAGGTTCAATTCGGTTAAGTGAAGTGCTCATGCACTTAGTGCTCGTATTTTCTTTGTTTAACTCACCTGTTTGAGCATCTTAGTGATCTCTATTTCCTATCACTTGACTGATGTGAGAACTTTTGAAATTGTGTGGATTGTTGACTTAATTTGCAGAATTCACAAGGAATTTCTAAATAAATACCTAGTTTTAGGGCTTTTTTCCTTGATGGTTTTTCCTTTATTTAGAATGAGAATAAAACTACTGATATAGTGCTTTTCACTGTTAAGAACTCTGCAATTGCCTGACTATAATGTGGAAATATTCTTATACATGGCTTATACACACTTGATGTGAATTGTAACAGCTTCCTTATACCTTTATTTCCAAAGATGTTATTCTGTTTTTTGAGGGAAAGGTGTTGCTAGCCACCATATCTACAATTCAACTTGCCATCAGTTCTCTCTGATCATATTTTATTTTGCATAGTGAATTTCGTTTGCAGCTGTCTGGGTGTTAACTTATGCATGGCAATGATTGCTGTTCCCTTGAGCTACTTGTAAAAGCCATTTGTATAAAATTTACTGCAACTTGTTGTACTTTGTGCTGGTGACTGAGACTTGCTAACATCAACGAAAATTTGCAAGCATTCATGGACCATACCTTCAAATGTTCCCTTATGTCTATTCAAATTCAATAGCATTTTCTTCACAAAAGTGTATATAAGCTAACAATTGGAAATTAAAATTTCCTGTTGACCTAAGAATGCCAAGGATAACTATTATTTCTACGTAGATTATTGCTCTTCATACTAACAAAGTCGATATTCGGTGGCATCACGATATGGTTCAACATAATGGTAAAGGGGGTACATTGTATTATAGGTCTTGTTTGTCATGCTTTGAAAACATAACAAGAATCACTAAGGTTTGATGTTGTTGAGTGCTGAAGTAGTGAATTCAAGGTGGTCACAAATTCTAGTATCATGTAAAGGTGAACTTTGAGGAGAGAGAGAGAGGGAGGAAGAAATAATCTTAAGGATAAATTGGTTCCATTGAAGGTCATATTTTATGAACAAGAAATAAATCATATAAATATTACCAACAATACAAGTCATAATCTCACTAAGTAGGGACAATCACATAAATTCTCAAATGTATTTATTTTATTCATTAATAATTCTTCTTTGATATCCAAAGATGTTGAGAACAGACATTTTCATCTCCTTTTGGACCTTTATCTATATTTAATTATACGAAAAAAAAATCAACTCAAATTCCTTAGTAATGTTTTTAGGTGATTTACATTTTAACATGTTCAAATTATTTAATTTTACTCACCCTAACTTTATCCTTGATCAATATTATGCCTATCTTCTCTTGAATATGCTCATGTTTTGTCATCCCATCTTTGTTATACTATTGCAACTCAATCCTTTCATTCAATTTTGTGTGTTTGAAATTTGTAGGCCAACATTTCATAAATTGTATTATCATCAATCTATCTTCAATTCTTATAAAATTTTAATGTTAACAGGGATGTTTTGATCATACAAAATACCAAAAGTTCTCAATTTGATGCAACCTTAGATACGATTCATAGAACAGGTGCAGGAGAATACCCTGCTGACTAGCTCTGCTATCCGAACAGCGAATAGCTTCCAACACTAGCTGGCTTACTGCCTTTCTGCTTTGCTACTAGCCCAGCTTTCCTTCTTTTAGCTGAGAAAGACCTCTCTTGTCTGTTTTCCTTGACTAGGATGTCCTAACTAGCTGATGTGGAATGGGTTCACTATCGTGGCCTAAACTAAACTCTATTCATGCATATAAGAAAATCTCATTCTTCAATATTGTATAATCTCGAATTGTGATCTTTACATCGTTTATATCTGCACCTTTTCTAAACTTTTATTTCATATGTTTGATTTTAGAGCTACTAAAACTAAGACACTCAACCATATTGTCATTATCCATAACTTCATTTGGGTTCTATCAATTTCTTATGTCTTATCATAAGGATTATATCATTAGAAAAAGCATACTTTGTAGCACCTTATCTTGATTTTGGTTTACAAGAAAATCCATAATTAATTTAACAAGATACTTAAAGTGAAGTTTTAATTAAGCCTAATAATAATTGAAGAACCTTTAGTTAATTCTTCTTGAGTGTATACACATGTTTGTACTCCATTGAGCATATTGTTAATGACTTCAAGGTATGCACTGCTATCTTTTTTCTAAAGTCTTCCATAGTACTTTGTTTGGTATACTTATCATATAACTTCTATTGATTGTTAAAAAAATAACTAAAGATCTTCTTTTCTTGTCTTAAATATCTCCATTAAACCTCTCAATAGGTATATATCCTATTTGATCATTGTTGTTAATCCTCTTTGCATTAAACAGAAGTAATTTTGCAATATATTTGTCTTGTATCACACCTCATAAACTTAATTCTTTAATGATTAGCATGTTTCTAAATCTATATTTTTTTCTCATAAATAGATATCCAAATATTTTTCTTCCATTAGTTTGGCATTTTTTATTGCTAAATAATATTGAAAATAAAGCTTGTCAAGAGATGTATCTACTCCCTTGTATGAAAACATTTGTGCCTATGGTTTTTTCAAATTTAATCTTCTTCAAAATCTTCCAAGGATGAAATCATCTTCAATGCAAAAGATTTGAAAATCATGCAAGGTTCAATCACACAAGTGATAATGGATATAGAGGAAATCATAGCAATGAAAATAAATAGATAAGAAAAGTAAATACTTAGTTAAGTTACATGACAATTTGGTAGAGTCATACAAACCAGAAAAGGCAATATCCCAAGTCTCCAATGGGCGTTGATATCTCTGCAAATATCATAAAATCTGAGCCATAATAACCCTTCAAGAGTATTTATGGTCATACTGAAAATAAGCAACCACAACTCTAGGATTTAGTTCAGATTAGAAAAACAAAGTTTGGAATTGCTATCGATCGGCCATATAATTGCGATGGATTGGATGTTTGATCAAAAGACGCAAAATCAGCTTGGAATAAGTTCTGTTGCCATCGTTGAACTGGTCATATTAGATGTTGGATTAGTCTAGGAGCCAAGATCATACTCTCCATTGTCATTTGATTAGGCAAACTACCATCTGATGCAAGGATTAAATGCACAACTAGTATGGGTTGACTATTTGATCTACTTTCTTGTAGCCTGTGTTCTAGAACCTTACATGTACACCATAATTTGACACTCTAATCTTCTAAACAATCCACAACCAACAAGCGTGACTAAAATAAAGCTTAGAACAAGTGGAATTGCTAAAAATAAACAAAAGTAATGTTTTTATAGCAATCAACATGAAGAATATCAGGCCATGCAACGATGATTTGGTTGAGTACATTGGCGCAAATCTTTTCTCATTGTTGAACTTCTTTACATTTGAAATCCAGTCAACTTCATTTGGGGCAAGCAATTTTCCATTAATCCTCCCTCAATTGAAATTATTCATTTTTGGTGAGTGGTCCAAGTGTTTTTGTGCAGCATGTCAGTGCTTAATTTTTCCATGTCCTCTCAATAGATGTGTCATCTGAGACTCCAGGTTCTCTTTCCATTGAATTAGATATCTCTGAAAATCACCATGAACACTGCAAACAATTTTATCCAAAATTCTCTTTATTAGTGACTTGGAAACTGAGCTAGGCAACACAAGCATTGTGTGAGGTAATGATCATTAAGAACAATTGGAATAGTTGATTAATCAGGTGAAGGAATTGAAATCTTGGATTTATCACTCTCCAACTCTGTAGAAGTGTAGAGGGAAAATTCAATGTCTCTTGTAGAGATTCATTGTAAATATTCAGATTAGAAACATTAAAAGATAGGATGTACTCTCTAATCCACAGATGTCGCTAGAATTGAGGAAAAATCAAATTTCAATTGCCTTTTTGCTCTCCCACCAAACAGCAAAGTAAACCTAAACTTTTGTTAATTGCTTCTATCCATTCATTTGTGAATTATAGGTAGCAAAAAAATAAAAACTTGGTGCCCATCGACTTTCATAATATCTTCCAAAAGTGGTTAATAAAATTATCATCATATGCAAAACAAGAACAACTTTACTTAAAACATCTGCAAGATTGTTTTGCCCCCTTTCAATGCTTTAAAATGAAGGAATACTCTTGTAGAAATACATCCACTTAGCTTGTTTAGAATTCAACTAGATTGTTAAGTCATATATATTAAAGCTTGATGATAAGAAAATAAAATAAGCTATTCGGCTAACGAAGCAGGGTCACCAATGCTTTAAGGTTTGTCGTAATTCATGCAGTTCTCTTTTATTGTTCAAATACTATGGGTTTTTATTAAAATAATCTATAAAATAATTTTCTCCACTCTTATACTAGATGTATCACAAGAAGCCTGAAAGCCTTTTGAAAATTAAGGAGTTTTGAAACAAATTTGTTTGTTATCTTATCTTTAAAATCTCGAAAGCCTTGGAAGCAAAGGTAGACTAATTAATGTTTTTAAACAATCAGTGATTGAAGTTATAATAATATTAAAATTTCTGATCAATGTACTCTAGAAAGTAATTAAACCATGTAAATCATTAGCTTTCTAAATATTAATTACTTTTGGGTATTCTTTAATTGCCCTTATCTTTTCAAGATCTATTTTTATTCTCTAGAGTTAATAATATATCCTAAAGTATTGCAACATCAATCATAAAAGTGTATTTTTTCTAATTTATATATTATTTTGCTAATCTAAATCCCTTAAAATTATTTTGTACATGCTTTAAATGATCATTACAACATTTGCTATAAATTAAGATTTCATCGAAGTAAGTCATGATGAATTTTCTAATAAAACATTGAAAAGTATGCATCATCATCCTAGTGAATATATTGGGAGCATTGGAAAGATCAAATGACATTATTAATCATTTATGCAATTTCTTAGTTTTAAATGTAGTTTTTCATTTATCTATTTATTTTATCTTAATTGAATGATATTAAAGCCTATTTTAGAGAATATTAGTTGCTTTACATATCATTTCTAACATATCGAAGGAATAAGAAATTTGTACTTTAGTAATTTTTTTCATAAATCTATTCTCTAAACATATTCTCCATAAACCAAGCTCTTTATTAAGCACTACTAGTGCAATGACATTATATCTAATGAAACCTTTCTCAATTAGTTCACTAATCTACTCTATAACTCTTTATGCTCATTGAAATTTCTCCTATATTGTAGCAAATTAAGTCATAATGTGTAGGAAAATTAAATCTATAACATATTGTAGGCTTCTCATATGTGGTAGCTTAATAGAAAATCATTAAGATGAATGCCTTTTCTAATAGATCTCTCTTGATATGTAGTAAATGATTCTTCATTTTCTAAGATTCCATAAGATTGTAATAACAATAAAGCTTAAATAGTACTACTAAGAAAATTTTTCTACTCAAACTCTCTTCTATTCAGAATACCAAGTTTCTTCTTTTCAATAGGTAATTAGATTCCTTAGGATTGGCCTTAGAAAATTGCATAGGCTTAATTGGTTGTAAAATTATTTTTTGGATCATTCATCTTAAATTTGTATAAATTGAATTTATCATAATATATAACATCATGATCATACAGACATGACTTAAAAAGAACATGATATATATCGATGGGCAATGTGTCATTACTTTGCCCAATCAAATAAGACTCCATTAAGGAAAGGAACAAAACATTTTTGTGTTGTTATTATAGTAGTTTTATTCACCTAGGCCTCCTTATAAGGCTGTTGATATGCTTCACTTCTAAATTCATCTTAGTCAAAGCATTCTTAGACAGTATATTTTTGCAACTATCTCTATTTATAATTAGCTTGCATAACTAATTCTTGTACCTAAAATCAATACTACATATATTAGTTCTCCAATTATCAGAACCACAGGATGTAGTCATAATAAACCTCATAACTATCAAATATGGATCATTTTTCTATATCACTAAGCATATTAACATCAACAGTTTGTTAAGTAGGATTTGGGCTACTCTAATCCATGACTATAACCTTATGGTCACTATTATCTTTTTATGTTTCCTTAGTTACTTAGATACTAATCTCTGTTGGGTAGTCATAAGCATAATGACCTACTTGATTATGTGTATAATACCTAATTTGTTTTGAGGAAATTTCAGCTTCATATGTTTTCTCAGTGGTTCCATGTTTGTGTTCTCTAGTCATGACCATAGAAGTCTTGCTACCCTTTTAAATTTTCTTTCATCTTTGATGTTTCTGTCGTATTGATTGTTACTGTGGACTCATTTTCTGTAAGCTTGGATGTTGTTTTTTTATGGGTTTCAATGTTTAGTGCAATAGTGAATATATAGTTCAAGGGTTGGTAGCCATGCCTCATTAACTGTTGTTGTATTTTGGCTGTAGCTCATTTTTTGAAGTAAACTGAATTCAATTCATCTCTTCTTGAATGCCACATAAATATGTCATGAAGCTCACTGATGTCATAGAAAACTATTCTAGGCATTTGATTAACTCATCTTGCTTAAGAAAATGATCGTAAGTAGGTATGTAATGATTCTTTTGTGAGTTTTTCATTTCTTCTCAAGTAGCAAAAAGTTCCATTCCTAGTGTCTCTCTTGAGTGCTTGTTTCCTAAACTAAATATTTTAGTCATTCCAATAAGTTTCATCTTAGCTAACTTTATCTTATGCTCTTCAAGCATGTCATACCAATCAAAATAATTTTTCATATCCATAGCTTAACTATTATGCTATAACATCTATAGTTCCATCATAGGTTG
Organism: Vanilla planifolia; assembly: GCA_023846275.1. Classification (NCBI taxonomy): domain Eukaryota; kingdom Viridiplantae; phylum Streptophyta; class Magnoliopsida; order Asparagales; family Orchidaceae; genus Vanilla; species Vanilla planifolia. Next base: position 27,728,611 of record CM043873.1, read on the forward strand.
GGTTTTTTGTATGTATCTTTTTAGATATGCCATCCTCCCTTTCTCAATAAATAGACATTTCATCATTATTTCTTGGAATGTAATGGTATCTTGCTCCTATTGTTGTTCTCTATTTATTGCATTTTATAATATGGTTAAAAGATTATTGCATACCTGTGAATTTTTTTCGTGAGTTTTCATTATCTTTTTAAAAAACATTTAATTTTCTCTACCTTATACACTTCAAGATCATCCAAATGAGGATTATTCATGAGTTGTGCTCGTGTTAAGTGCCTATAGATTGTGCCTCTATACGTGGGCATAAAATGCTAACACTTTGTAATTTGGGGTTGACATAATGCATATGATGAATATTATGAATGTAGCTAATAGACAACCTATAGGTTTAAATACCAAAATTTAATGCAAAAAAGCACGTGTATGTCGAATGCTATATGAATTAACCAGGATCCCTTAGGCTTCAATGCAATTATGCACACACAAGTAAAGCATGTTAGACCATGCTGCAATAATCAAATCGAGTGCTGATGCAAATCATGTCTTGGTCAAACTCAACTCTGCATTTGGAACACTGTTAGCATCATCTATGACGTGCAAATCTCCATCAAGAGCATACTTTTTAAATCCTCTAAAAATATTTATCCAAAGGATATAAACTCAATACTATTCTTGTATTCTTCTATTTTTGTTTTTTTAAAATTCTATCACCTAATCCTAGGACAAGACGTGGGCTTATTCTTTCTCTAATGATTCAAGGTGGATGTTGAAGATCATTATGGAATGACGAATGATCAAACATTCCATTTGTATGATCTTATATACAATATAAACAATCTTTTTTTTTCCTTGTGATTATTTTACTTTCTTCAATAAAGTGTTAGCAAGCATGTGACCATGTGCTAAATTAAAGACAAAAGATTTGCCTACTTTTTCAGTTTTGTCGAACTTATAATCATCATGAAAGCTAAATTCATTTTCCATTCTATCATACTCATGCCCATTTAAAGTCTCCGTGAAGTTTTTATTTGGAGGGATCTCTTTTATTAGCTCCTCCAAATTATTTTCAATTTTTTTTTCTTCACTATCATTTGTTTCTACTAGAGAATGCTAATAAAATAAATTTATGATATATTTTAAATTCTTCTAAAAATACATAAATCCTCATTTCATAACTCCCATTTTGATAACTACTCATGTGGCAAAGCTTGATTTGTGAAGTACTAATTTTTTAGCCTCGTCACCTACCAAATTGTTTGCTTGAATAAGTTTGGCATTTATTTTTCTATAAGTCATGCTATTCACCATTTCCATCAATTCTCGAGTTAATGTATATTCCAAGATTATATTTTAATTCTAGTGTCGTTGACTAGCATTGTTTACTTGCATCCATGCAAGATTTTGTGCAACCCATGGTTATTTATTACTACACCGAGGCATTGATTTAGTGGCTACAATACAACTTATAGTTTTTAGGGAACATCTTAGATTGGAGCAATTTCATAAATGATAAATTCTATGTTTTTCTATAGATAATTTGTTTCTGCTATGTAATACTAATGTCGAGATAATGACAACGGAGCAATACTTATTTGTGTGTATGTTTGTGTGGACACATTTTCAACCCATTTAATCAAAAACAGTCGGTCAATGCCAAATGAAACATGATAATATGCAGATTTTATACTAAATGTTTTAACCACATTTTACTGAAAAACCAATTTCACGATTTAGGAAAAAGTAATTTTATTAGTTATGCCCACTGACCAAAAAATATGCCATCAACTTATATGCAAAGGATCTCCAAATAAATCTTGAAAGGTGCTCAGAAACTCATTAGACAAAGATGGCTGAGTTACTGATAAAAGCAATCTACATCTTTACCATTTGAGTACAAAACCATGCTCATTTGCTACTGCACAAGTTCCCAATACTACTGCAGTCCAAACCTGTCCAAACTCACGGTTTCATCACTTGAAATTTTCCTAATTTCCTGTAGGACTTATGCTTATTATTATACAGATGTGGATTGGTTATATCAACTGTCATTTTTGTCTGAAATTTTTCTGAGCACCATAGGAGATTTATCTGGAGATCCTGTGCATGCAGGCTGATGCAATGTTTGTTTGTCCCGTGGACATAACTATTAAAATTAATATTTTATCCATTCCTAATCCACTAAGTAGCAACTTTGATTCCCATACTGAAAATTTTGGTTAAAAGATTTAATGAATCATCTGTGTATTGCCATGTTTCATTTAGCTTAGATTGACCGCACATATATATATCTATACACACATGAGCTTTTTTATAATAAAGAAAGGTGTTGTGATGATGAACTAGCAAGCTAGCATATTTGCTTATATCACATATGTAATAAGCTGTATATTTATTTCGTTTTGTGCTTCTAAAATGCTGTCGGTAGAATTATTCCTCAAATCTACCTGGAATTTTGCATGGCAGGTTAAAGTTGTTAAATGCTTGGTTCAGAATGTTGTTGTAGATATCTCTTTTAATCAGAGTGGTGGGTTGTCTACTCTCTGTTTCCTTGAGCAGGTAATCTCTTCTGCATCCATGACACAATTTGATTTGGTAATCTATTTGTCAATTTATTTATTATGAACCTTTAGAAAAGGCTTTGAGCTTACATTTTTTTGTTGCTAATGTCTAAAAAAAATGTCTGCGAGCTTATTATTAATATCATTATGCTTATCCAGATTATTTGTTGTCTTTATTTCTATTTCATTAATGTTTGTTAGAAGATTAAAAAGAGAATGAAGTTTTCACGATTGTTATGCTCTTCATCCTTCGTTGGTTCTGTAGGTTGATCGTTTTATTGGAAAGCATCATCTTTTCAAGCGCAGCATAATATTGATCAAAGCATGGTGTTACTATGAAAGCCGCATTCTTGGTGCCCACCATGGTCTGTTATCTACCTATGCTCTGGAAATGTTGGTTCTGTACATTTTCCATCACTTCCATTCATTTTTGGATGGTCCTTTTGCTGTGAGTTCTTCTCAGAGTAAAGCATGGTTTCATTATCTAGTCTATTCTTTCTTGAAGTCCTTTCTCTTTTTTTATTTTGTAGGTCCTGTTTTGGTTTCTGGACTACTACAGCAAATTTGACTGGGATAATTATTGCATCAGCCTTAGCGGTCCTATTCCTGTATCATCTCTCCCGGAACTGTCTCGTGAGTTCAAGCGTTCATGATGATCCAACCCTTATATTTATGTTGGACAGGTTTATTCTTTACCTTCATCCTTCTTCCTCTCACAGCGGAGACAGCAGGGAATGACGACAGAGAATTGTTGCTAACTAGGGATGACTTTCTGAAAAGCTGTGTGGACTCCTTTTCTGTTGCAATAAGGGGTTTGGAGAACAATTCACGTACTTTTATTAAGAAACATCTGAACATTGTTGATCCACTGAGAGAAAGCAACAATCTTGGGCGGAGTGTTAGTAAAGGTTAGGCTTATCACTTTATATTTTTCTTGTAAAGTTTCTTCTTCCTTCATCAAAGAGGTGCTTTTAAGACTATTTTGTTCCAAATATAGGTAATTTTTATCGAATACGCAGTGCTTTTACCTATGGTGCTCGGAAGCTTGGACATCTTCTTCAACTGCCTGATGGAAATATTAGAGATGAGGTTAATTTGTTCTTCACGAATACAATGGACAGACACGGAAGTGGGGAGAGACCTGATGTCCAGGATTTGATTTCCATGTGCCAAGACAGTTCCTCAGTTGAAGCAAATGGGAGTCTTTTTGTTCATTCAACGGATAAAAAAGAGAATACATACAACTTTAGGTCAGGATCTCATACTACTGATGCTCACAGAGATTTGAATGAAGAAATAAAAAACATCAAGATTTCACTTTTGGATGTTAATGAAGGCAGAACGCCGTTGCAAAAGTCATCCTCCCTTAAGCCAAAAAACGGCATTCAAATGGAGTCAAGTAGTGCTCAAATGCATGATATTTCATTTGGGAATCCAACGAGCAATGGTGAAAATTGCATGGCTTCAGTTTCGACGTGTGAATCTGGGTTTCCTTCATCTGACAGACCTTGTCTTTCGACTCAAGGATTACATGTACCAGAAAGTGGAAACAGCAAAGAATTAAGCAGTGATCTCATTGATCCAGCAAATATGGTTTCATCAGATTGTGTTTCAATAAATAGTGCTTTGGCCCTCAACGAGGAGATAAATGCACCGGTGCAGCTTGATTCCTGTGAGGTCAATTCATCCTCACATACCTCATCTTGGGGCATCAGCAATAATGGTGAAATTGACAATATACATTGGAGAAACAGAGGCAGTGATACCAGTGGAACATTTCAATTACGGAATGAATTTGCAGATCTCAGTGGAGATTATGAGATACACTGGAGCAGTCTTGTTTATGCTCAATGTTACCAAGCACAATTAATGGGGAGTTACTTCGTTCCATTTCATTGGCCACCTTCACACCCATATCACCAAAACAAAGAATTGAGTCATGGCAATATGTATGCACCTTTGAATGCTAATGGAGCAAACAGACCTGCTTTTTCTCCTACATTCTACTATACCCAGATTAATCAACGTTTTTTGTCCCGTGCTTATGGGGGTGAGGATGTTCCAAAACCAAGAGGAACTGGAACATATTTACCTAATACGGTACATTCGTCTAGCCTTTTCAATTAGTTGACTACTAAAGAAAAGCAAGATTTTTGTGGGTTTGGTACTTTAGGATTCTCTACTTAATTGCAACGTAAGAATGCCTTTTGTAGATCATTTTGTAAGCTTACCAATAGTTAAATATGGTTGCCGTTTAACCAATTTGTGGTGATTAAGCAAGTTTTGCTTGAAATCCCCATTGGACAAGTTTTCTACATTGCTAAGTTGCGGTGGGCTATTGCTCTTCCAATTCTAAAGAAACAAAGAAAACGTCATCTGACTTAGTTCATGTTGATTTGTTGTCTTGAAATCAACCTAATAATTTCTACTCTTCTGTCCTTGTTTTCTTGAAACAGAGAACCCATAAGGAGAGACACTCTCCTGGAAGGGGAAAGAATCCTATGAATGCAAACCAAATTCCAAGACCCTGGAACAATGGCCGTGCAGATATGTCCTATGGGATGGGCTTTATTGAGAGAGGACCAAATGAGGCAGCTACTCAAACAGTAGTACCAGTTTTTGGTGGAAATGGACGAGGTAAGCCTCCTTTGGTTGACATACCAAAGGCGCCTTCCCGGCCTGCTTTGAAGGGATCACCTCACGGCAATGTGGTCCATACTCCACTGGATTATTGTAACCTTGAATTTGGTTCTCTTGGACCTGTTTCTTTAGTAATACCCACAACAGAGCATGGCAAGAAGCTAGATTTTATAAACTCAAGTGTTCAAGGAGCAGGAATTAGAAACACGGCATCGAGCATTCAGAGCCCAGTTATCAACTCTAATTCTAGTAGGGAAAGGTAAAATATTGATTTCTAAAGTTAATTATATGCATACCTTATTTATGTTTTTACATATGCTGAATTTTTGTTACGCAGTAGAGTGCATGGATACCTCATGATTCTTGGTTATCATGCTAGATTTTTGTTGTTTATGTTGTTTTTATTGTTTTTATGATCATTGGTGTTATATTTTTGATATGTTACAATGTTGGTAACTAGGATTTTAGATGGGTTAGATTCATATCGGATCGTCCCAATTTGGGTCTCACATGAAGCAACTTCAGATTGGGTAGGTGGATTTGATCAGGGTTGATCCTAAACCAATCTAAGATCTATCAGATTTCAAATAATCAGATTGGAGTTCAAATCCATTCAATTGTTTAAAAGAGAGAAAAGTAAAGCAAAAATGCTTGAATCTATTCAAATTGGGCCAAATTTCGAGTGATTTAAATGGAAAGATTAGATTTTGGATCCATTGACCAGCGTATTAGCAACCTTGTTCATTGTTTAGTGTCCATTTCTGTTGCTTTTAACTTTCATTCCCAATTAGACACCATAATAACTGTTGTAAAAGAGTTGTCTCTATCTACACAAATCCAACTTTTCAGAAGCAGATTACTAAACACTAATGGATGAACTCTTGCAGTCTGTCCTAATCCTTTTCTTTTTGTGAAGCCTGTCGCATCTATGAAGAAAAATGAACTGTCAAGAAGGAAGATGACAAGCATAACCTTAAATTTTTTTATCAACCCATGCTGTGTTGTGTCTCAGCTTTTACTTCTATAGAAATAAAATGCAGTCCTTAAAGAGTACATGGAATATGCAGGTCTTCAGAGACATATCTGCTGAAGGAGGATGATTTCCCCCCTCTATCCGGCGGCAGAGCGTCCGTGGAGAAGGATTATGCTCACGGGTAATGTCGACATCGTCGATAAAGAAGGCCAACTCATGTGATGCAAGTGGTGTTTTCTTTCTCGGTTGATTCATAGTCAGGTCTTCGCTGTGTACATGTCAATAAAGCCTCATAATTAGAAGCCACCCCTTAGGTCAGGTGGGATGTAACAGGATTACTCAGGTTGAATCTTCCTCACAGCTTATTTTCAGAGAGATAGAGAGAGAGAGAGAGAGAGAGAGAGGAGAGAGAGGAGAGAGAGAGAGAGAGAGAGAGAGAGAGAGAGAAGCAGCTAACATTTTTTTCTCTTCTTTTGTGTTAGTTTTGAAGACAGGTGGAAAGCTTACCAGTGGAAACATGTATGACATCTCTATGGATCTCATATATGGTCCAAATGTTGGCTGCTCTCATTCAGATAGATACTGCAGTCTGCTGAGGTTTGGTTTTGTTGATTGCTTAAAGATGTCCAAAGTCTTCTCTGGTATGTCAATATCTTATCGTTTGCTTTCTAGATCACCCTTGTCTTCACTTATTCTTGAATGAAACATTGGTTTTCAAATGCCCATTTGGAAGATATAACATTTTTTCAAAAAAGATGGGATCACATTTTTTTTTTTTGAAAAAAAAAAGAATATTATTGCATGTTAGAGCTTACAAGTGTAGTTTTAAACATGACCAAGTATTAATGTTACAATTAAGCCTTGAAAAGATTGTGGCAGAGATGATGAGTGCTAATGAGCATCTCTACTATTTTGATATGTTGATCCACGAGAATGTCGTATGCTATCTAGCTCGCATTGACCCAATCAATTAGTGGGATTGTTTTAGAATAGTGATTTGAGGAGTTCATAGTGACTATGATGGATTTTGCATAAATTATAAATCAAGACATTATTAGTAGATCGAGGAGTGTGGAGGTTGTCCTTGATTTGTGGATTACCATTTTAAATGAGAGGTCATCATAATAGACATTCAATGAAAGGGTTGGTGAAGTAATATATCAGGTTGATTAAGGAATCATATGCCACCAACTAAGAACATGTTCCTTATCAGAATAGTTTGATTAGTATGTAAATGTATTATCGTATCTAAATGACTTAGATACAAATTGGAAGCATGTTGGACTAGTATAAGCAGTCTGCATTGGATAATGTATAAAGCTAATGATAGTTTTGTTGTGATGAAGATCTCATGTAATATGATGGTGGATTTTGTAGCTTTATAATGAAGGATCAATGAGAACCAACGTATTTTTTTAATCCATGGAAGGGGTTGGTTATACTAGAATACCTAGACACTAATTATTAGCTTGATGGACAAATATGAATGAATAATGTTAGCCAACATGCTAAAACATGACTATCTTGATTTGAAATGTTGGACCAGATAGATTAGGGGGCCATACTACACCAACTAAGAAAATGTGCCTTATTGAGTTAATTTGATCAATATGTTGATATATTATTGTAAGTGAATGACCCAGACACCATTTGAAAGCATATAAATTTGAAAGTATTAAATAAGGAAACAAACTTAATTGATGATATACCTACTTTGAAGTAAGATATCGTGTAATATGATGATGAATTTTATAATCTTAAGATGTTAGAATGAACAATACACATCGTCATGTTTGTCTGAATGTTGGTGTCCATAAGAATAAAAAGCAAAGCCATAACAAATATAGATGAAGCCCTTGATGATCTGAATTGAATAGGGAGCCTAATGTATCGTCTAGTGAAGACCATACTTAATTGATGCCATAGAACCCATCTTTCTTAAGGTAGATTTAATGGACGACCAATTGGAATGTACCATACGATAGGCTTGCAAAAAATTTTCATGAGATTGATCAACTTGATGAATATGACTAAAGGGATGGTTGGACTAGGGTGATAAACCACCTCATTTTACATAAATTTAGTGTGAAAACTAGAAAAGGTGAACTAAGCTAAAGTTGAATATTCCACCATAACCCTTACAATAATTTGAAGATCATTCATCCATCTGGTTGAGGGGACCCACATTAGATGATTTTCTCAATGATCATTGTATAAATATATAGGCATCTCTCTTCATCTAGCTTAATTAAAGCTTTACAAACTATGAGAATGTGCTATGAATCAAGAACCTTTGAATGAAGATTATTGTTGGCTAATTAAGCTAAATTGTTGACCACTACATTACCTTCTCTAGATATGTGTTGGAATTGAATCTCTTTGAAATAGAATTGATTAATTTGATTCAGCATATTTAACATACGCCAAGGGATACTCGTGCTTATCTGGATCATTTATATGATTGATCTACTATTTGATTCTTCAATGATGATCTTTAAGCCTAACTTGTCACAAAAGTTTAAACCCAACAATATTGCCATGCCTTCAACCTCTATATTTGTTTTAGATTTTATGTAAATTGAAAAAACTTTGATAACTTTACCCAAATGGCCTCTAATTACACCACCACCACTTACAAGGCCAAGGTTTCCTTTAGTTGATTTGTTAGTGTTTAATTTGACAAAATCTACTAGAGGGTGAGTCCATTGCAGCACTTTTATGATTGTGTATTTGATCTTAGAAAATGAGAAATGTAGCCTATAATTAATTAGCTAAAGATCTATTAAACTAGTATGCAAGATTGGATTATATTTGAACATGGCATAGTTATTATTTTGAACTTTATTTATCAAGGTACTCATTAGGATTAGTTGTTTTTAATACAATTTAGAATTTCTTGTTTTCTAGATATTTTAGTATATGAGTTAAGGGAGGACCCTTGATACCTTAATGTTTGTAGAATTTATGAGCTTACAATTCCACTATTGTTGAAGTGTTTGGTGAACGATGTCAAGTTGGATGTATCTGATGTTAAGATTCATAGCAAAGTGGCTTCATAAATGTGCAAACCTAGGACATTCCACAAAAGCATGAATTTGAGAATCTTTGCATGAACAAAAGGGTATTTGTTTTGCAAACTAAAAGATTAATCTCCTTAAGTTATTAAGAAACGAAAGTAAATTAATTTAGGATTCTCCATATTAGTAAAAAAATTTCAAGCTAGACAACTATAGATTATTTTATGTGACTTCTGAATAATGCTTTTATTTCTAAGCTAATCGCAAGTTATGTTTATAAAGAATTTACCATCCTTTGTAACAGTCTAGTAGCTAAGTTAGAGGGTATGATTTTTTATATACAATTCTAAGTAGTTAAGATTACTTTGTCACATTTTTATTAAGGAATTTGTGTCTCATGTATTCAGCCTAGAGAGTGTTTGACATATTAGCCTTTTAGCAAAGCTTGGCATTATATGCTTCCTTAAGGTCTTTCAGTTTCTTGATCGCTAATCATTTTCTACATGGGGAAGCTAATTGTTTTCCAGTTGGCTCAATGGTGCTGGCTTTCTTAATCACAATCACTCGAAAGGAAATCATTCATCACATTTTTCAATATGTTAATAAGCTTATTGAGGAGGTAGGACACCATTAAAGAGTATAATGGTATTGATTAGAGGACATGCTTTATCAATACTAATCTTCCTCTCATTGAGAACAAGTTCTTCTAGATAGTCATCTTTCTGTAAATTTTATCAAGCTAATATTAAAAGTGAATCGCTTTGTTCCTACTTTGAATAAGGAGCTTCCTAAGTAAGGGATTGGAAGGTTGTGTTTTTTGAATGTTAAGAGATTCTTGATGTTATTTTCTTGTTTATGTTTTATGTATTTACTTCCAATAAAGAAGCTTTTTTGTTCATTAATCTTTAAACCCAACACATCTTAGAGCTTAGTGAAGAATCTTTTAATATTTTTAATAGAGTTTGTCGCCTCATGAGTCATTAACAAAGCGTAAATGAGAGATGTGTTGATAACCACTTGGAGTGGCATAATGTTTCACTTTACCTTGTGTATGTAGGTTGTTTAAATCACTTGTAATACTTAGGATTAGAGAAGGCATCTCACTGAGTGATATATTGAGAGAGGAATCAATAAATGAGTGGCTCTTAGTATGCTTATAGGTAGAGAGATATAAGAATGAATTATCTCTTGGCTACTAAAAGATTAATCTTGGTATCTATATGAGATGTTATTATTTTAAGATATTGAGACATCTTTTGAGGGCAAATCTTACTTTGTTTAATATAGGACAATCCAATGAACTAATATCTCAATATAGTATGATCAAAATATTACATTTGGTGTTAGTACAATACTCTCTATTAATCTAATTTGGTTTGAAGAAAAAATCAAATGAAAGTTGGTGGGTTTATAACACCCAAAATCGAAGAGGGCAGTGAGTGATTATTGAGTGAGGCATTAAGAGAAGAATTATTAGATAAGGAGTAATTCTTAATGGACTTCTAAGTTGAGAGATATAAGGATGAATTATTCTACATTGATTACTGAGAAATTGATCATAGTATTTATATTAGATATTATAATTATAAGATATTAAGATATCTTTTGATGAGAAAATTCACTTGAGTTAGTATGGAATGATTTAATGGGGTAATATCTCAATATAGTAAGATTAAGATGTCACAACTCTGTTCAATGCTTTAGTTACTATGAGGAATAATGATGTAGATAAAAGATTCCCTTCCTTTAGCTCTCAAGAACAATAGAAAAAATCATTGTCTTTCCCATTAATAATAATCAAGAAAAAACTTCTATTATAGATGCTCATGATAAGATTAATAAAGGCGTTATTGAAGTTAAACTTATGTAGAACTTATCTAACAAAATCTCAAGATAGACTACCAAATGTTTTTCAAAAGTCTAACTTGATAATACAACTATTACTTTTAATCTTATGATTTAAATCATTAACAAGTTCTTGCACAAGAAGGATATCATTAGTGATATCCCTTAACAAAGCTAATTACTCAATTTAGATGAGTAAGGATAAGAAATACTATAGCCTTACTACTAGAGATTCCTTAACGTTAATAAAAGTGCCCTTGACATACGCAAATGAGCAACACATCATCTTTTTATCAAGCTTGATCACCATGTTCAAACATTGTTCCTTTTTTTTATTAAGGGAGTGTTTATTTTGGAGATGTCATCATCATTGATGAGTATCTTAGGTTCACCCTTGAATGAAGACATTGATTTTATTCTAATTTGCAAGGCAGATTCTATAAAACGCAATACTTTAGTAAATGAAGAATTTGGGTGGCAAACTCGTCCTAATTTACCATAAAGGATGGGAAATGAGGTTGAGACTACACAAATCAATCCAGGAATGGAGAGGAGCATACCTATATGAAGTCATTAGAATCTCACTAGAAATGTCATCCCACTTACACCAATTTAACAACTTGTCACCTTCATCGCCTTCATCACCATTCTCTCTTCCTTTTTATTTATTCTTGACCTTCTTACATAATACAACTACAAATCTTGTGATCACATGCTATCTAAATAAAACATGATGGTAATATAAATTAGTGCAAAAAAAAATCTAAACATGCCTCGTTGCATTGTTATATCCAAATAATAGTGTGTTAATGGCTCCATTAATGATAGGATTTGGTATAAACATGCCATTGAGTACTTCTAACAAATTTTAATCAATATTGCTTAGCTCATATTGGAATAGATGATAATTAGTTACTATAGGAGCTCTATGTACCAATCCCAAGGAGTTAGATATGCATCATAATATGCAAATTAATCACATCCACTTTCCTTACATCTCATCAAGGTAAAATCCTTAGTCCATTGTTTCTAACATCATAGTTGTTGGAAGTCAAATTAGTCATAACACTCGCTTTGTAAGAATTAGTTAACTCTTATCCATGTGACAAGAACTCTTGTGAGTTACATGCAAGCACCCTTCTAGAGGATGAGTAAGAGGTTGTGTAGGGCATGAGGATCATATTCTTCCTACATTAGCATAAAGTCAAACTCATTGATCATTAATTTTCGAGAATGACTAATGTTTAAGCTTTAACAAATACCACACTTAAAACAAGTGGATGCACTCTTTAACCATGGAATACTATGATGTAATTGCATAGTGCAACTCTTTATATAGGTCCACCAATACTACCTTAGTCATAGAATATTAAATAAAGGACTTAAGGTCTTCTATAACTGGCAATTACTAGTGATGCATCTCTAATCTTAAGTTGTTTAGAAGTGGAAAGCATCCAATGAAGTATATGACAAAAGCTAAATGCATTGCTAGAAAACATAATTAGACTCTTTCATGTAACTCTTTATATAGAGCACTTACCTCAGAAATCTACACCCTGTTAAAGTAGCTTACCCCATATAGAAGAATGAATTATTAAAGTAGCCAAAGAGTGTATTGTAGTAATTCAACCATGTCAGTCACCACTAAAGGATACAATCATATGGTATCATCCCTATAAAAAAAGCAACTCATTGAATATACTCAATTCCACTCCAAATCATCTCTAAACTCATAATCTCCAAGAAGATCACATGGAATGATTTTGATTCATTATCACCTTCCCAAATATTGAGAAAATTAAAGAAGAAGAGTTGATGTGTCTTGTGGCACATCATGATTCATTCAACAAAGATGATTAGATAAGTAAATTCTCCTATAGTGAATTAAAAAATAATTTAAATAAATTAATTGATACTTTTATATCATTTCCAAGAAATATAAGAACTTGAAAGAGGAATATAGTGAAGACCTTAGCTTGTGTGAAGATTTGAATAAAAACAACATGAGATATTTAAATGATTTGCAATCTATTAGAGATATATTTACTATAATTATTATTTTAAATGCAAAAGAGAATATTATTTTTTATTAATTCAAAAAATTGAATTCTAATTATGTTTCATCTCATTACATCAGAATGTTGCTTCTTATAATAATATATCTATGCATGTTATAGATAATCTTTTATATACTTCTTTTATTACTTGTAATTATTGTTTAAGAAAATATATGATTCCTAAATATTATAATATTAGGCTTAATTTGAATGATAAGTACTAACTTATGTTTGAGTGAAAAAGAATAATCATAATGTACCTATAAAATTTAAATCATTTGATTGTAGATTAGTCAAACTCAAATCCATTTGGATTTCAAAATCAAAACTTTCAGTTGTTTTGCTTATATGCATGCTTTCTCCCCTGTTTAAATTAGAAATGGGGAGAAATTTCGTAGAAGCAAGTTGATTAATGTTAATTCATTAGCATATTTTTTTTATTTTAAGTCAATTCTTATCTGTTAATTTTCTTTTTAGCATAAACACAAGGGAGAAGAAATTACTTCCCTAACAAGTGGTTTATTTCTTTTATATTAATAAATGATATTGTGTTTAAATGTTAACAAATAGTTTTGCATTTAGATTTCAACTAGTGAATTTTTTAACCCTTGGTCTTCTATATGTTAAAGTTTTTTTTAACATGTAATATTTGTTATAGTTGTGTACCTTATTGTTCTTCACTTTTATTTATGTCCATTTAACACGTGAATAAATTTTGTTTATCTTTTGATGCATGACAACAAGCAAGAGAGGACCATAAAATGAAAAATAGTTTATGCATCCTAATGTCCTTATTTAATAATTATTTTAAGTGCATATATTAAGGGAGAGCATTTGAGTCTTTATAATTTTTTTCGTAACTTTTTATTTTTAGCATTTGTTTAATGGTTTTGTTATTATTATATGAAAAAGATTGTTGAAGCCTTGGTCCTCGTATCATTAGTTTGATGATAACAAATTATTCTTTTATTTTACTAAATATTTAGTATTTTAAATCATGTATCTTAAGAATAAATGTATGAACTTGATTGGAGATGCTTGATCTAGACTCAAAGGTCGCAATAACGATGCTTAGTGACAACATAATTAGCTCCAAATATAAAGCTTAAGCAAATAATTATAAGAATACTTTTAAAGACATTTATTTTCTTTTATAATGTAAGTCCTATAAAATTTTTAATAAGGTATTAAGATAATAATGAGATTTTAAGTATAAATGATAAAAATTTTAAAACCATCCTTCCACTCATATGCCTAAAGTATGATACATTATAGTAATTACTCTTAATAATATATAAAAATTACTATAAAGTCTATTTAATGTTACAAAGCTAATAATGCTAATAGATTTAATAAGAATGATGGAGTTCAAAAAGATTTTCACTTGAGGAAAATTTTTATTGAACAAAAGTGAGATAAATTAAAGTCTTAATATATAATTAATATGATCCATATGATATCCACCTAAATGATTTTATATTATACCACAAATTGAATTGCTCTACTCCTAAATCAAATTCGTTTGTGCAAGCTTCTTAAATTCTTCTTTTATATGCTTAAAACCATCAAAAAATATTTTTAAAACCATTTTCAAAATTATTTTTATCAACAAAAATATCTTGTGAAACTTTGCTTGGGATTCCAAGCAGACAAAAAACAACCTCTTCGGGTCATCTTTGTCTTCTGGTTTGATATCTCCATGAATGCATTCAACCAGCTTTCACAGTATCTTGTGAATCAACTCTGCTTGATAAGCCTGCACTTCCATTGAAGTCTGTGGTGAGCTTCTCTTCTTCTTCTTCCTCTCACTGCAAATTTTCCATCCCTGTCCTTGTCTTGGTGGCATGTATGTGTCCTATCACTGCGTTGTCTGCCTCTTCCATGGCGCGTAGGATGTTCCTCTGCCTCATATTTGGGTCTCTTTGTCTCAGGCTTGCCGTGTGCAGAGCCTGTGTTGGGCTCCGGTGATGGCCCTCCTCAGGAATAGAGACAAAGTATCAACAGTTTTAACTGTCAATGAGAAATGTGAAATAAACAAATGTTTTTAGGACTGTTATTAATATTCTCAAAAGTTACAATTTTTTTTTAAATATTATCTATAATTTTAATTGTAATAATTTTTAATAATTTTTTTAGTTAATCTTATGGAGTTTTTATTATAATAGTTGTGCTGAACAAAATCTAAAGATCGAAAGCATTTGGGTTCAATTAGATTGTTTACATGTTAAGTATGAAAAGTATTAGTAAAGTCGTGTATTTAAAATATACTTAAATTATGTATATAATATTTAAATTTTTAATACTATCTATACATCATCTGAAATTTTAAATTATTATTAAATAATCATTTTAAAATAGAAGAGTAATAATAATATCTAACTCTTGAATATTGTTTAAATTGTTTAATCCATTTTTTCAATTTGAAAAAGTTTTAAAATATTTTATTTAAAGATTAATGTTTTAAAATTGATTTGATATATTTTTTTAATGTGTTATTGTAAAAAATTCAAAATAATTTCATATTGACTCAAAAGTACATATTAAGTAAAAATGATGACAACGTATATTTTGGTGAAACATTCAAATATAACTAATCAAAAGACTATTCTTTACAAATCAAATTTTGTTGAAAATACCTAAAAAGAATTAAGTTAATTAATTAAACATATTTATGAAAAGTTTTATTTTAAATTAAACGTTTGCATTTAAAAAATCTGTAATTAACATGCATTTTTTCCGCGAAAAAAAAGCTGATAGAAACTTGTTTTTAATTTTTTAGTTAACAAATATTTTAAAAAACATTTTAAATTAAAATTATTTAACTTTAGCGTTGTTGAACTACTTATTGGAGTGGAAAATCTTCCACATGAACAGATTCTAAAGGATATTTTAATCAGGCCGAGTAGAATCATTATGCTGTACTGCCTCATAGAGCAGGAGAAGAAGAAGAGAGCATCTTTTTTTTTTTTTTTTTTCTGTTTTTTAATTTTACAACCTGATGTGGGTAAGATCGAACAAGATTTCCTCGAACACCTTGATGATAACACCATGATACTCGTTCGAATTCAAGAAGAGATAGCAAGCGAGCAGCTCTTCCAAGTCCTTCGACGCCCGAATGTTGTTCTCTTCGATCATCTCCACCATGGAGTCCCTGAAGTCCTTTTCCGGATTGGAAGAAGACTTTACCATCGCGAAGCTTCGCGGCAACCCCCTGTCCTTCTCCAAGACGGTCTTCCGGCCGGGCAGAACCTTCTTGGTTGCCACCCTCGGCGAGTTGGCCCGCATTCGAAGCCGGCGAATTCCTGTTGGTGATATCCCGGCCGTACTCGTGACCTTCTTTCTGATGGTAGCTGCTTCGTGAACGTTCTGTGTCTTGTTTGGCTTCGTTAAAATGGGTTTGAGATTGCGAGCCGCGTCAATGAGAGCCTCGACGTCATCGTCTCGAGGAAGGATGGGTTCCTCTCTCCAAGAGACAAGCTTTGCTTTTGGGCTGATGGGTTTTCTTCCGTTCCTCTTCCTGGATCTCCTTGGCGGTTCCTGGGGGTGGAGACGGGAGACATGGAAGCTCTCTGCATCTACCCTATTCGGTGAGAAGCGGGAGTTTACATCTGAGAGCAGGTCTTCGTCTCGCGAGGTGGAGCTCTTCACGTTCGGAAACGGCTTTTGATTGTTGGGTGAAGGCTTTCCTTCTCGTTTGACTCTGCTCTGGCTTTTGTGCCTTCTGCTCATTTCTTTGAGCTTGGGAAACCAAGAATTGGGCAGGATGTCAACGAATTTGAACCTGTAGTTGCCCATCTGTATCGATAGAAGAGACTACTCAGAGGCTTATTTCACGTCACCTGTTGGAAGCATACAAAGAAAAGAAACAGAGGAGGAAGGAGAGGAGGAAAGAGAAATGAGTTTGGAGCTTTCTTTGTTTGTTGCTTTTAGAGGAGAGGGGAAGGATGGATTGATGCGACGATAAGGGATAAATAGGAGATGGAAGATGGGTGAAGTCGAAAAATATCCCCACAAAATTTGTATTTAGTGTTTTCAATAAGGATATTAAAATAATTAACATCCTTAAAACAACCTTTCTTTCATTAGCTTTTTAAACTACAACAATTATGTTTAATTAATATTCAGATTTGTTGATTTTGTGTAGTTATTTTTTGTTAGAACATAATATATTTCATATTATCTTCTTAAAAATATTTATTCTAATATATAACATAACTTCTAAATAAAATAATAATAAAACGATGATGAAAGTAGGCATGTAATTAACTCGATTCAAATAATCTAAAAATCATATCCTAAACCATCGATTCTCAACTTTAGTTTTTTAGTACTTTATTAATCATGTCATACCATTTTATAATTAAATTATCAAAACTATCTATTATTAAAACCTTAGCTATCGGGTCGATATTCGGATCCGTGTCAATTCTGAACACCTTCAAAAGATTCAAAACATATTAAGCCAAAGGTCAAGATTCCTTCACACCCAACAGGGAATACAGCCAAGGCAAGAAAGGGGGATCGGTCTTCTTCTTCTTGGCTTCTTAGGTCACCGTCACAGCAGTGCAAGTCACCTGCCACCCAAGAACCGAACAGGAGAGTTCAGAGAGGAGTGAGAAGCTCTTCCTCACCTTAAAAAATAGGGAATGCCGGAGAGCGGCCATGGCCTCTTGCGAGGACAAAAAAGAAGGGTTTAGGTGAGGGTTAATACATTATTACGGATCTAATTGTGCTGTCGGAAGGAAGGTTAAGGTAATGGATGAGTAACCCAACAACTACTCGTGCCTTTCTCTTTATATAATTGGTATAACTCCACAATTTTTGCGTTGTGTTTTATTTTTTAGCGGTTGGAGAGACTCGTGGGTGAAGGGTTGCGTTTTGGACGGGGAAGTATGGTCAACCTCGTTCATATATCAGTGGTGGTCTTACAAAGCTCCAATGTGTATTTGAAGGTTCGAGGAAGAAGATGGACACATAAAGGATTTAGGGTTTTTTTTTTTTCACTATAGTTGTTGGAATAAGAGATGAGAATATATTGAGATTAGTGATGTTTAGAACATTATGATAGAAACTTGATGTTGAAAATAAAGACCTATAAAGATAGGCTTTGTTTGTTTGAGATTTTTTATTAACATATTTGTTTGGGTCTGATTATATTTATAGGATTGTCTTAATAATAGATGATCTTATATAAAATGTATCTAAGTTTTTAAGAAATAAAAAGAATAAAAATTTTAAGTTATCTTTTAATATTTATTATTATTGTTATTGTTATTATTATTATATTTTAATTTTATTTTACTCTAAAAGTCAAAAGATGGGCTCAAATCATTACTTATTAAATTTTATTGTATTCAACTACTGTTATTGAAACAAATAATGCATGAAGTGCTATTTAATTTTTTTATAATAAGATAAATTAAAAATATAATAATTATAATTATTGAAAAATAATTTATATTTTTTAATTCTTTTTTTTTTTGAAATATTGATGATGACTTTCATATGAGATTTGACATTAGTGGTTAGAATAAGTTCTCCAAAAGATACTAAATACAAATATAATTTGGCAATTTCTAATTATAGATGTTGGTAAAACAAACAAAATTTTAGTATATGTTGTCTTATTTTATATTTTGTTTGCATATATTGTATGTTGGATTACAATTAAATAATATAAAAGAGGAAGATGAAAAGATTTTGTCATTAATATTTATTTTGAAAAGAAGTTTTAAAAATATTAAAAATTAGAAAAAATTTTATCTAAGTGCATTCTCTTAAAAAAACTTAGCTAAAATTGAGTCAAAGAATTTTAATTCATGATAAATTCATTTGGGCAGGTATCTCTTTAAGATCAACTCTAGTGTTATGAAATTAGTTAATTAGTACAAATACATAGATTTGACATTCTGTCACGATCTAATATGTTTACTTAATGTGTTATAAGTTATACAAAAATATGTAGACAAAAAGGATCACTTGTCATGATATGGATAAATAAAACCTTAAGAATTATGAGTCATACTTGTTGGGAATATATGAGTAATAATATCTACAAGAGTGGGGATAAATTATGCAAATTTCAATAACAAAATAAAATAAAAACACTTAAATAACTTTTTAAAAAAATTATTTAAACTTTGTTTCATATATGATTTAACAATTGTCAATTGTTCAACTTAATAGGAATTCAAGCAATCACAAATAATGTCAAAGTAAAAATCCTTTCAATATTTTGATTACTCTTAAATTCACAAAATACAAATAAAAATGTGTTACTTTCTTTAAATCAAAATCAATAGTTCAAGTTATATTATAATTAATAACTCTATTAAAATAAATTTTAACTATACAAATCTAGTAATAATCTTAATTACTCTTGATAGACAAAAAATAAATATCAATAGAAGTAATTAATTTAAGTGTCTCAATTCAATTTCAATCATAAGATACAATACCATTAAAGAATTTTTTCTTTATTAAAACCAATTTACCAAGCTCAAATAAAATTTTAGAAAAACTTATTAATTTCAAACATGCAAAGTAAGGTATTTGCTTTCATTAACACAATTTGACCTAATTAAATCAATAAATTTCTCTTGATTCTCTTAATTGTTTTTAATAGTTATGACTTTTACAAGTGAGTTTTAGAAAGGTTGTTTAGAATTTACAAATCCTTTTGTATGAATATATGATAAGCATTAA
Source organism: Vanilla planifolia (assembly GCA_023846275.1). NCBI lineage: Eukaryota > Viridiplantae > Streptophyta > Magnoliopsida > Asparagales > Orchidaceae > Vanilla > Vanilla planifolia. Next base: position 27,748,403 of record CM043873.1, read on the forward strand.
AATCACAAATAAATAAAAGGCGAAAGAGAATACAATAATTTTAAGTGGCTTAGAAAAACATTTTCCTATTTCCATCACCAGTCAAATGGTTAAACTTTCACTTAAAATACTCTCAGTTTGTCGCACCAAGTGGAGTAAAACTATTACAACCACTCTCATTTTTGTCGTAGTCACGTAAGAAGTCAATCTGATACAATTCTACTCCCTTTTTGTCATAGGCAGATAGAGGTTAATCTCACTCAAAAGTGCACAAAATAATTGAAATAGTTACAATATTTTACAAATAAATTAATATAAAAATGTATACCTTAGACTTAAGAAAATAACATGATACAATGTTCAAATGAGTTGAAAGATGTTACAAATCAAGATGCTAATCTTTTATATGTAATAACTAAAAATGATGCAAATGAAATTAGAATAATACAATGGGAATAAGAACTTCCTCATTTAATGCTCTATCTTATAGTTATTAATTTTGTTTCATTAGTAAAAAGATTTAGAAATTGATTCATTAGTTTATTATTTTTTAACATACTCTTATTTATATCACTCATGGAGATATGACTGATTAAAGTGTCGTAATGGCTAAAAATTCATTCTGAAAAAAACATCAAAATAGTTGTTATTCTCTTAAGCTATAAAACATATGTCGAGGATGTTGTATCATGGGATGAGGTTCGTATAACAATCGTCTCGACGATATGCCTATTCAATCAGTTTATTCCTATTAGTGTAAATATATCATACTTATACGATTATGACATCGTATGATATGAATAAAACAAAGTCAGGCGTGATCAAATTCTAAACTTTAAGAAAAATACTATATGATACATAATTGTACAAAATGAAGTGTTATATGAGAAGCTTACATTCAATAAATGACTAAGCTCAACTCTCTAAAGTGTATAAATTGTACTCATCCAAAAAGGTATCGTACAAGTATGAAACAAATCAGTCCAAAATTTGGCTAAATATGAAATCAGATCTCATTAGTTTGTGTAAGCTTTTTAAAGCATTTAGGGTTTTTCTTTTTTGTTTCCACTATAGTGGTTGAAATAAGAAGTAAGAATATATCGAGGCTAGTGATGTTTAGCAAATTATGGTCGTGAAATTGAAAATAAAGGCCATAAGAATAGGCTTTGAATGTTTTAAATTTTTTATCAATATATTTGTTTGAGCTTGATTATTTTTATAAGATTGTGCTAAAAATAGATCTATATATGGAATATATCACTAAATTTTAAAATATAAAAAATTAAAAAATGAAATTGTCATTTAATATTTATTGTTATTATTATGATATTATATTTTAACTATAAATTTTGGCTCTTAAAATCTCATTACATTTCAGCTGTTTTATTGAAATAAAGAACACAAGAATTGCTATTTAATTTCTTGATAACCGATAAATTAAATATATATATAATAATTATAATTAATGAATAACAATTCATATTTTTTAAATTTTGTTTTTTTTTTTTTTTGTGAAATATTGATGATGATTTTCATATGAGATTTGTTACTGATAGTTAGAACGAGTTCTCCAATACATACTAAATAAAAACATAATTTGGCATAATTATAGCTGTTGTTAAAATAAACAAAATTTTAGTATACAGTTAAAAAATAATATTAAAAAGGAAGATGAAAAGTTGTGTCATAAAGATATATTTTGAGAAGTACTAAAAATATAAAAAAATTATTTTGTATTTTTCTTTTGTAAAATAATTAATAAAAAAATTCTCAAAGATTTTGTTTTTTATTTTTATATTTTTAACTTATTAATTTGAGTAAAGGATGGGTTTTCATTAGAGTTTTTTGACATTATAAAATGGTCTAATTGGAATTTCTTAAAAATTTGTACTAATAAATATTGTGCCATTAAAATTTTTTATTTTTTAAATATATTTGTATTTTAAAAAATTGCAAAACAAGATGAGCACAAATAAAGGGATCTAAATTGCTTTAATATTTTTTAAATATATTTGTATTTTTTTTAGTGTTATTCATGGATATTGTGCATACAAATTTTGAAAAATATTTAATTTTAATCTTATAAAAAAATCGGTTCACTGATTTCCATCTAGAATTATTGTCTTTTGTGGCTCCTCTCACGTTTATCAATATCTAATGATAACAGTATATTATTATTTTTTTTAATCTAAAGTAAAACATGTGTGTTTAAATATGATAAGAAGAAGCTGAATTATAGATTTTAAAATATTTTTCTGATTTTTTAATCTTATTTATTTTTTAAATTATTTTTATAAAAATATTTTAATTTTTGTAAAAAAATTATATTAAAATTTATATTTTTTTTTTATTTTTTAGGTTTAAGAAAAATAAAAAAAATAAATTATATTAAAATTTTTAGATAATTCAATTCTAATTAAAACTTAAGTCCATCAACAACTAAAGTTGGAAAAAATACTACTATTAAAAGAATTATAAGTTAAGGTTTTTTCTTACGATCCATCTTGAACCGATTTATGAATTTTGTTTATGGTTCACTTCAAATTTATTTGAGATTTTTTCTTATCGTTCACATCTAACATATTTAAGATTTTTCTTACAGTTTACTTCCAACTTAGTATTTTTTCTTACAGTTTACCTCTAACCTACTAGCTCAATTAATATAAGTCATATTGTAATGTTGGATGAGATTTAGATTGTTCAAATCATTAACAATAAATGTGAGAATAATCTCAGTCGTATGATTCAAAATGAGTAACTCTAAGCCGCTTTATTTAAGGATAAGACATAAAAAATTGTAATTGTCCGGTAAAAATCAAATGAGATTTTTGTCGTTCGATTTGAACTTTAAAGCAATGCTTAAGCGTGAATGAGCTCTTAATTGTCCAATCAATGATAAGATTGTAGAAATTCATGCATGTTTTAGGCACTAAGGTGCTGAAGTCCACATTACAAAAAAATCAAATATTTTTGTTTTTTATATTTCTTTTGGCACATGTAATAATGTAAGCCAAAATATGGGATTGGCTCCCCTTTATGTGCATAAGATTTCACCATCTGAGCCACTCTTATACATAATTATAAGCTAACAGCTCGAATTCCACCCAACCCATTTCACACATGATACAGAGTTATATAGGATTCATTGTTTCTTCTATCATCTCCTAATTGGGTTTAGGAATGCACCATCACTAAGTTTGGGTTTAATGAATTAGAAAACTTATTAAAAAAATAATCATTTATTATTGAATTTTTATAAAATTTATTTTTTTAAAAAAATTGTATAAAGTCCTTCATATTGAAAATTTTTATTAGATTTAAGTGCCACGAATAACTCTTATAAAATTTATAATATGAAAAAATATACTTAATATGAAATAATTAAACTAATTTTCTTGTTCCGCATACCATAAAAAGGCATCATTTGATGACTACTTTTACATGAATTTAGTTCGGTTTTATCAGAGTATGTACTCTTTTCATTAAAGAATGATACAGATTGGGCGATTTCTGGCGCACCGCGGCGACATTGCTCCGACAAGGTTAATGGAATAGGGAAATGAACTACATGGAGGCAGCTCGGCCGCCGGTGGGTGGGAACGGTGCGGTGTGCTTTCCATTTGGGAATTCCCTCTTCCTCCTTTGGCGACCTATTGCGAGCATCTGACATAAGGAGCTAAAGTAACAATGGAGGATGTCTTAACTATGACTAAGAAGGTAAATAATGATCCAGCCGAGTGCTCAGCTTTTGTTACTTCGGTAGAGCATGCCGCACAACAGTATGATTAATCGCCGAACTGAGAGTCAGCCTACTGATTTAGGAAGCAATTCTTCTGCACCTGATGGAATTGTTCTTGCTGTGCAAGCAACGGTGCAATCAGATAGTCCCATGCAATTCTCAACTGTCTGAAACGGAAAGCGATGCGGACGTGATGGATGAAGATTTAGGTCCTGAAGCCGAAATTGAACGGGAAAGGAAAATGTATTATTATGAGACAACTACGGAGTAAGTGAATGCTCATTGCTTAGTTAACTCTGGATGAATGTCTGCTTCCAGACATGATCAACTCCGGTGAGGGGCCGTTTCAACAAATTCTGCCTCAGGCACGCCACCTGTTCGAGCAATTGCCGCAACCAGATCTGTGTTACAGGAGTTATGACAGGAAATGAATGGGCCACAGGGACTAGCTGCCCCACGAACGTTCAAGGATGTACTAAATGCAGTGCCCACGTCGCAGCAAGGGCAAGGTGGAGGTGTTGAATTGGGTCCAAGCATCGGTGATGTGGTCAATGCATATGTTCCACAGGTCAGGCCGATGGCTAATGCTGGTGCTGGGGTCTTCTTCAAATTTGGTAGCAAGGACAACCTTGTGGCCTCCAAATCTCAATGCCAAAAAACTGGTGTTAATGAATAAATCTTTCATCCATTGTCGAGATGTGAGAAGGCCTCGGATTGTCGCATTGAATACCACCAGTTGATTTAGTTGAAGCTCAACCCACTTTAGTCACAACTTTTAATCATTAGGTGGACAAGATTATGAAGCCACCTCTGATGGCCAAATCAAAATTTGCTCTTAACCTTCCAAAGAGAAGCACGAAGAGAAGGACCTCACTGAGCTGGGTCCTTTGATGGTTGTCCAACCTAGGAGGAGAAGGCGTGTCTCTCCTCAAATTGGGTGGGGAAAGGTGACCAAGTTGGGATTGCTCAACCCACTAAATGTAATGCAAAAGTTCCAACAAAGGCTAAGGTGCAAAATCATTATCTCTAATGTAAGAAATGACACCTTGTCAAATAAACTACCAGAAAACCTCGCTAAGAAGTAAAATAAGGTGGTTCCTACTCATTCCCTTCTTGGGTAAGGTGAATCCAACCAAGTTCAATGGAGAAGGATTCAATATCAAGGCTCTCAACCCTCTTGCCTCAAGAGCCCTCCTCAAGTACATATCAATCTCTCCCATCACTTGATAATATGCAATTGAATTATATGCCTAACAATGGTCTTGATAAGTAGAGCAATATTGTGCCTATTGTTGTACTTGAGGACAACAATATGGTTCTATTCATGCCTTGTTAGATGGGATGCAAAGGATAGTTCACCTTGGGCCAATTGTAGTGAGATCATAATAGATATTAGAAGGAGATCCCATTGACAAAGGTGGTGCTCGTCCTTAGGATAGAGAAAGAATTAACCTTGGAGGAGGCAAATTTTTTAGCACTCATGGGCTTGTTATCTAGAAAGCCAAATGTGTTGTTGTTTAAGAAGCTAGGAAAAGGAAAGACAAACATCATCTTGTTAATGCTATCCGCATTGTGTTTAATTGATCCTTGGAGGCTCTACATTGGTAGGGCAAGTAATACTTCAACAAACTCTCTCATTCTCTATAGCAACTTTAAAAGTTAATAATTGGGCTTCAATGCAAAGAATTATAATAAGGTCTCAATGATAATTAATACAAAAATTTGATTTAATTAGCTGCTAAGTATCATAATGCACTCTCTCAACAAGTAATATTGGTGGTGGTAGCAAGAAAATATATATTAGACTATCATAGTTATTAGGGCACCCTTGTATTTTATGAGTCAACCCATAAATATTTAATATTTTATTCTAATAGACTTGTTTAATGTGAATCAGTTATTGCTTTTAATGAACAAATCATGCACCTTTAAAGATGATAAATTAGTGATCTTTAAAACACATTAAAGTGTTCAGCAAGTTTTAAGGATTGAATATATGTGCATCAGCTTTGATAAGTTTTTCTACTATAAAATAGAATGCTAATTTGTTAATTTTAAAGGTACTCTTTATTCATATCAATTTTAAATCATATTCAAATATCAATTTATTCAATCATCTTCTTGATTTAATAAACAAATAAGATTTTACTTTTTAATCCATAACCCTTTTCTTGGTTAAATCTTACTTATATATCTTTGTCAAATTTTAGATCATATTGAATGTTAAATCTTGATCAAATTTTAAAAAAATAATTATGTTAAAATTTTCATACTTAAAATTAAAAAAAATCATCACCACATCCCATGTTTGTTCCCAAGTGCAATCTTTCTGGCCAAGCAAGCCTGAGCACGGGCACTCGCAATCCTCGGGTTAGGAGACTATTGAAACCAAGTTGGGTTGAAACTGAACTTGGCGATGGTACTACAATCCTGAGCCAGATGTGGTAAGACAAAGGATCTAGCCATGCATTCACTCGAACTAAGTATATGTATGATTCGTGTCAAACCCATAATAACCTATATGTTTCAAGTACACCTAAGTGATTAAATCATGTGGCTATAATTATTTTCTTATTATCCTTAAATCATGTGATTCTTAATTATTCGGTTTGAATCTAATGACTAAGATCTACTCTAACTTTATCATTATTGAATCGAACAATTCAAATAATCTGTCTGGATCGGTTCGTCTATAATTCATTTAATTTTTATCATTAGATATAACGGTCTCTATCACGTCATATTAAATCTAATGACTTTGGTTCATCCTGCATAACGACTAATTCTCTAGTCATTGCATTAGCTATTTTGAAAAAATATTTTAAGCCATTTGGAATAGTTATTTAATCAGTTTGACATCAGCTTTCAAACATATTTTACTTAACTTTCTAAAGGCTATGACCAAATTTTTTTTTATAAATGCCTAAATATTGTGAATGAAATAACCAATAAATATAAATCAACTATTATCAAGTTATAGTCCAATTATAAAATAGTCGTGTACTACATGATACACTCCATAGCTAATTGAGTTATCAAGAAAACTCTTGCTTTTAACTTATGGTATTAGAGAATGTGTTGTCTCGTGATCTATTTATTTTACTTTTATATGACTTTTTATATATCCCTCTTTAAGTAATATAAATTTTGACCACTAAATTTATAGAATTAATTTTAGTTGAATAATGCAAAGCATATGGTGTCAAATTCATGACCACAACTATTTATAAGATATTTTAAAATGATCATATAAAATAATTAATATAAAATATCCTATCCTATGTAATGATCATGTTAAACAATTGTTATAAAATGTTAAATTTTTATAAAATGTGTTTTGTACAATTATCATAAAATATCCCATCTTTTTAAATATTATTTCAAGCAACTTCTTATTTTTAAATATTTAAAATATTTGTTAAATAATTATATATTTTTAGTGAAAGTAAATACTTAACAAAGAATCAAAGCTGTACATATGCCAGCTGGCAACAGATGACGTATGTACGATGAATATAATGTGGAATGCGTGACTCTTAAGCATGTAAGCTTCGTACGGCATCGTGTCTGTCTACCGTCAACGTGATATGACGTCACACTAAACTATTAAAAAATTATTACTTGAGCAGTGTTACTTCGTTATGGGGCTTTCGAGCTTTTCTAAGTTTTCGGCTTGGTTTATTATTGCAAATCTCAACTAATTTATTAATTTAATTTATATAATGGCACTTTTAATGATTACGTTTATTAATTATAATATTGATTGCCCAATTAAAAAAAAAATTCAGCTAATTGCTAACAAAAACGTACATCTTTCTAAAAAAAATTATAAAAAATATATAATATTCTTATTGTAACTAACAAGATTTTGGCCAATATCAATATGGTTAAATATGTTTATTTTGACTTAGTTCTAACCAATTTTTGATATAATCAATTTGAAATTTAAAATCATTGAATTGGTTTTTTTATCATAGAAAAACATGATTGCAACTATTTCAAATTTAAACAAAAAGCTCTTTTAATTAGGAATGAAAATTTGAGTAAAATTGGGTTAGTTTCACTTGAAATATGGAGTTAAGTTGGTATGCTAAATACTCACATATAATGAACCCAGGTTACTCTGAAGATCGAAAGATCCAACCAAGATCGAACCCAAAAATTTTGGATCAAGTATGGTTTGGATTATTTTTAAATTTTTAAAATTCTAAATTATTTTTGTTTTGTCATAATAATAATGTATTATCTTTAATGCTAATAAATTCTATTGATACCTCTCATCATAATGAAAGATTAGAATAGATTATTTGAATAATGAGCTATATCAACAAATCTCATTAACTATTTTTCATTGTTTTGTTTTTATGTTAAAAAAATTGTATTCTTTACTTTATTTATATGGGGATAATTTTTTAGTATGTGATTGTCAAAACTAGTAACATACATGATCTAAGAGATTCCTATGTATTTATATTAGACCCCAATAAGAAATGACTTAATTTTGTTAGTGAGATTTTTTGTTGTGTTGATTCTCAATTCTTTAGATATTTTTAGATACTTCTATAATTATGTAAGTTCTTATATGACCAAGGCTTAGCTTATTATTGTTAATACTATTAAGAAGCATTATTAAAATAAGATTTCTTTTAGAAAAAATGACTTATTTAAATAATTTCTTATAAGCATTGGAAATATTTTGTAATGAGAGGATAAAAAATCAAAAGATACTTAAAGAAATTACTTAAAAAATTATTTTTTAACAATATTATTTAATAATCTATTTAAGAGAAAAATATTAAATATTTTGACATCATATAGTAGGCTCAAATAATTAGCAATTTATCTTTGCATAGTGTTCAAAATTAAAAAAATGAAACTTTATATACTTTTGAAACGATATTGCATCAAAGATATTTAAATCTTTACAATTATCATGCATTTGAAAATTTGGCTATAACAAAAAAAATGAAATTAATTGGTATAGGATCTATATTAGATGGACCCATTTGACTAATATTCTTTTAGTTTATTTTAAGTTGTTTCTATGAAAATATGTGAGCGATTATATTGAAAAGAGGGGATGAATTATACAAATAATAGCTTAATTTAATTTGAAACACATGAATCTTTTGTTTCTTTACATATTATTTATTTTATTTTATATTTTTATGCTGTTAGAAATTTGGTCTAATGAAAGAATATTTTCATTAAAAAATTAGGCATATTTGAGAACACATTATTCCACACTTAAATAGCCTAAATAAAAGCTCATTTACCTTATATTTGGAATAAACTATTTGCCATAACATTTGCTACTTTGGATAATTTCATATTCTTTCATTTTGAACAATTACCTTCTCTTCGTCAAGATCATTTTTTCTCATTTTTTTTTCATTTTTTCTTGTCTTTGTAACTATTATAACAAAATAGCTTACTTTTCATGTTTATTATCACATAAATATAACAATAAATAACTTGTAATCAAAATAACATATTATTCATATTTAAGTATAACACATATAGAAATCATGATGTAAAAAATACTTGCCTTTTATCATTATTCATAAATATTAATTTTTGATCATTTCTCAAGTATATGAATTTTAGCAAGCATCATACATCTATACAATTATCGCTTATGTAAACTATGACCATTTTATGCATCTCAAATTTAACATTTTTAATCAATTAATCAAAGCCTCTATCAAAATATTACACATTGCATTCAAAGATATACACATAGGTACAAGATTGACTTACCTTTTAAAATTTAGAAGTGGTATCACTGAGGCACAAATCTTACTCAATAATACTTATAACTATGTTCTTAGTTTTGACTTTGTCTCTTGCACAATGCATCTCCAAAGTTTTTGATAACAACTTCACTTGTTCTCATCTTTTCTCTAATGATTATGGCTAAATATTATACCTCAAAATTTTCAAAAAAATACTAAAAGTTATGTTAAACACCTTATTTAAACTTAATCTCATAATGGTTCATATTATTGGCATTTCAAATATCTTTAACAATTATGTCCCTTCATGTAGATGCCATTTCATTTTTTGTCTTTTCATTTACAAATGTTTCATGTCGATTAAACTTATCCTTATATCAATTTTTCTAGTCATTTGTCATTTTAGATTTTTAAGTTCTATTTAATTTTTATTAATTATGTACATATTATCACTATATTTATATTATATGTTTCTAAATCTTGTATAGATTTATTTTAATTTCTTTTTATAATACTCATATGATCTCACTATTATAGTGGTATTATACTAACATTTCTTTTATTTGTGATTTTTGTTTATGATGTTAGCGTTTACGTTATCATGTTGTATATTGATGATTATATTATATGACCATTTTTAACTGATTATTTACAAGCACTATTATTACGTCATGCTATATAATATTGCTTGTAGTACTTGTACGATCAATTCTTTGTATCTTTTGTCCTAATCATGCTACTATAATGATTTTATCATAATGTATGATCATTTTAGGGTATTGTTTCTTAGACACATTCACACTAATCCCACTTTATTTTCTCAGTATGTAATCATATTGTGTGATATAATTATGCATAATATATGATCCAATACCTTCATGAATTATTTCCTTTCAAATTGTCTTATGAATATGTTTGTATTATAGAATTTGTATGACAGTGTTAGGCTCTATGCTTTATTGCACTTGTATATTTGTGTCCTTTTGTGTTATATGATATTGTATTGTCTATCAAATATTTTCTATTATACTTAAATGACTTAGAATAATGTTATCATTACTTTTATAATCATTAGCCCACTTTTATATGTGTTCATACTTGTCTCGTATTTATTTTCTCTTTTACCTAATCATATCATGCAATATTCTATGGTTATATTGTATGATAAACCCCTTCTATACTTAACCTATAGGACTACTCCAACTAGTAGTTGACTATGTTTTATTGTACTAGTAAGTTGCATAATCATACTTAGACTATCAAATTCTATCTTATAAATTGTTCATTATATTAATTCTTTCATTTGATCGTATTTTACGATATTATGATATCGTACTGTATGATACCTCAAAACTTTAAAACATCCTTAAAATCTCAAAAAATATTTATTAAAATTCTCAAAATTTATTTTGATCAAAATTATTCTTTTATAACACATTCTTCTTTAAGATCATTATTTATTCTCTAATATTCTTCTTTTCAACATCTAATAATTATAATTTATTAAAATTTCTTATTTTTCATTTTTGGAATGTTATAATTTCTCTCTTTTATAAAAAAGTTATTCTTAAAGGTTAAATCATTCATTTCTTTACCTCTACATAATTGTACTTTATTATTTAAATTTTTGTATTGCATTTCACTAGAATAAGAATTCTTCCAAAGTTCATTATACATATCTTGATCTTCTAATACTATTCAATATATGATCATCCATTCCTCATGTTAGTATTTCAAATACTCATGTGATTTATATATTATAATATTTAAAAATATCCAATAAAATATTCTCTTTTATTAAATCATAAATCACTTTATCTGTATATGCATCTCCACAAATTGTTTCATAAATGATACACTGAGCATTTCTTTAATTTACCCTATTTCACTTAATTACTTTGAATTTCTTTTACTCACATCGTATTGTATGATTCCAATGTTTGTATTGTTCGATATATCCATATTTCTTTTCATCTAAATGGTTATTAAATATGATCTAACCTTTTGGCTAAGTTCTAAAGTAGGTTTCTTTTTTTAGTTTGATTGAGTATGAAGATACATTACCACCATATGGTATATATTTTTATAAAAGGCTGAGCTCTCAAAACAAATTCATATATTATGATTGTAAACTATGAATTCTTGTTTGTTAATTCTACTCACATGGAGAAAGGATTATTCTGATATGATATGCACTGTCGACCAAAGTGTATGAAACCTAACATATTAATTCAATTTTGAATAATTCTCATATGTTTGCAAAACTTTCTTAAAAATTGAACAAATTAATATAATATTATTATCATTATGATAATAAAGAATCTAAAAATGATATAAACTAATGTTTAACATTGATCGTACTAATTTAACAAACTTATTGTCCTAATATTTCCCAAAAATTCTTAACAATTGAACATATTAATATTATATTACTATCATTACAGTATAATATATTTTGATATTATTTTGGCTATAGATTAGTTATCTGCTCATCAAATATCAATAAACTATTAGAATTAAAATACATACTATAGAAGACTTAGTGTACTTGTGTTAAAGTGAGAGTTTTCATTATTTTTATAATGAAGACAAATGTCATTGTCTAAAGAATATGAATGATATTTGATATATGTGACATAGATATGATAGAAATTTTTTTAAATCATAAAAAATACTTGTGATATATGAATTCTTGAATATCTTTCTAAAAAAATTACTAAGGAATATTAGTAGACATTTACAAGATTTTAATGATTATAGATTGGCTCAGACCTATCACAATAATAAAAATTTAAGATTTTTTTTAATCACTAGATATTATAAAAAATTTGTGAAAATGTTTACTTGTTTAACCAAAAAATAATAAAGTTTAGGTAGGAATCTTCATGCAAGTGCAATTTTCAAATGCTAAACTACAAGTTCATTATAGCTCTAGTTTTGACATTACTAGAAGGATCGAAGGGGCATCAAATGTTTAATGATGCATCTTATCAAGGATTGGTTTATGAGTTGATGCACTTTGGGAAAGTGCTTGTATAGCACCACATGAAAAAAATTATTTATAACAAGATTTAGAATTTATAGTTATTATTTTTGCTTTAAAGATCTAACAAGATTATATGTATGGAGTTAAGAGTAAACTATTTATATATCATCAAAGTTTAAAATACATATTTATTTAAAACACAGAATTTGGGATACAAAAAGATTATTAAAATTAATTATAGATTATGACTTAGAAATTATTTATCATCTACGACATGTAAATATGGTAGCTAATGTCTTGAATATAAAAGTTAGAATCAATATCATATAGTCTAAAAAAATAATAGATAATTAATTAATAAATTAAGGGAATAATAGCATGAAGTAAAAGTACAAAAGAATATGGAAATGTTATTCTAATTATTAATGAAAAAATTGATTTGTTAGAATCTACAAAGGAAGATCAATAAGAATAACCAAAACTACAAAAATTGATTTAGAACATGGAAGAAGGATTTCTAATTTTAAATTTGATGAGAAAGGTTCTAAGGTTTTAGAATAGATTTATTCTTGATTATCAATAATTGAGGTAAGATGGAATGACATAATATTGATATTTTATATGTTTAAGAGAGAACAAAGTATACTAAGAATTAAAGCAAAGATACTGGTGACCTAGTTTAAGAGAGATATATCAAAATGGGTAAGAAAATGCTTAATATGTTAGTAGGTTAAAGAAGAGGATCAAATACCAAGCAAGCTATTACAACTATTTCTTATTCTATAGTGAAAATAGGAAACAATTTTATGAACTTTTTTATTAGGTTTCCTATATCACCCATTGGCCATAATGTATATATGTGTGGTATTTGATAGAGTTCTTAAATCAATGCATTTTTTAACTAATTAAAAAAACTTACATAATAAAAAGATTATAAAAAATCTACTTAACCCAAATAGTGTATCCAAAGTAATAATCTTTGATTGACGCTTGAAATTCACATCATAATTTCAAAGAAATATGCATCAAGATTTTGGCACTCAATTGAGATTTAATACTTTCATCTCTAAATAGATGGGCAAACTAAGAAAATTTTTAAGATATTGGAAGTTCGATTACATTTATGCACACTAGATTTTGAAAGGGTTGAAGAGTAATTTTTCATTTGTTAAGTTTTCATATAATAATATCTATTAATCTAGCAATAACATAACACCAAATGAAGCCTAAAATGAATGAATAGTCAATCATTGTTGGGTTGGTGTGACGAAAAAAATAGAGTAATTTTTTTTCCTAACTTAGTAGATGAAGTAACGGACAAAATAAAAATTATTTGTGAAAGATCTTAAATAGCTCAGGATAGGCAAAAGAAGTTTTATTATGCTAGATATAGAAATTTTGAGATTCAAAAAGAAGATAATGCATTTTTAAAGATAAGTTCAATGAAAAGTGTATGATGTTTTAGCAAGGTTGGTATGTTAAAGTATAAATTTATTAGACTTTTTTAAATTTTTGGAAGGTTTGGGTAGGTTTCTTATCCTTTAGTTTTGCCACCATAATTGGCTCATGTAAAAAATGCATTTCACGTCTCTTTCTTGAGGAAGTATATTTTAGATCTCAAGTATATTATTATTTATGTTGTAAAGGATATTGAGATCTAATGAGATATGATATATGATGAAAGGTTAATGAAAGTTATGGATATAAAAGAGAATGTAGAAAGGAAAAAAGTAATCTTAATGAATCATGTTTAATGGAAAAACAAAATTGGAGTTATAAGCAACCTAGGAGGTGTACTCAAATATGATGACAAGATATCGAGAGTTATTCTCATTTTTGGGAAAATATTCTCTAATATAGGGAGACTTGTAATATGTCAAATTTCATTTTCATTATAGTGACTTATTTTAGTCCTATAAGGGAGGTTGAGCCTTATCTTCAAGCACTAAAAGATTTCCTTTGCACTTTTGTGTTTACTCTGATGTGCGAGTAGTACATTTCAAAGTTTGAACCTTTGATTTTGGCTGGGTTTTGTTTTTTATGTTGTCGAGTTAAAGGGGTAGGATTTTGTCCCATATTTATGCCACCAAAAAAGTTATTTGGAGAAGCTATTTGTTTCCTTTACATTGGTGTTGGACTTCTTAGCTTTAGATAAGGGAAAAGAGAGGGGTGTCCATCAAGTTTTCTAAATTTAGGGCAAAAATAAGGTTTGATAAGGGATAAAATTTGAATCTCTCAATGTTTTAAAAGAAAAAATTAAATATGTTTTTATGCAGGTGTTCCTTTATTGTGAACTTAAGTTCAATTATGTGCTTAATATAATTTGAAAAATATTATATTAAATGATCTTGATCGTGTGGTTGGAGTGATATAGTTTGTTTAGAATTTAAAAACAAAAAAAGTTTTAAAGAATGTCGAATTATAAGATATTGTAAATTCCAATCTAAAGGAATAAAAAACTTCTATTTAAAAAGTGAAGCATCATCAAATAAATCAAGTGGGTAAATAGAATAGCTATGATATAAGTGTGTTTGATTATATTGTTCTATGGATGTATTATGATTTTGAGCATTTTATACTGATAAATTATGAATATATGTTTTTATTACATATGATCTGGCATGAGAACTATTTAAAAAGCCTTTTTTGCATCATGTTTCATCTAAAATTTACATGACATTAATTTTGATCTATTCTTGAAATGAAAACATATACATTTAATTAATGAGAATATTATGAATAAAAAATAAAGAATAAAATTATGGTTATTTGAATTAGTTGATATCAATTTATGACTATATCATGCTAATTAAATAAGAAATGTTTAATCAAATGAGTTGAGTGTTTCTTTACAATATTATTCCATTAGTTAAGTAAGGCATCAAATACTATCTTAAGTTGTTGCTAGCTTACCTTAACATTTGTATGAAAACTTAGTACGATCATAAACTATGCTATTACTTGATATATATATATATATATATATATATATATATATATATATATATATATATATATATATATATATATATATATATATATATATATATATATATATATATATATATATATATATATATATATATATATATATATATATATATATATAAGATAAGGTGTGCCTTCAAGGCACTAGGTCCTCCTAAAGGGTTGTTATTGGTTTGTTTTTAAACTTACTGAATGACTGAGAGTGATTATATGGCCCATGCCAAAGATATTGAAATTTGCTTATTTATATGTTTTAGGATGATTGATTGTAGTTTTTAGAACCATATTGGTGAAATATGATATAATGTTGATTTATTTTCTTATTCTTATGAGTGGAGGCCTATCCCTTGAAAATCTTTTAATAGTTATTGTTATGGATATGACGTGCTTTGGTGAGTAAAGATAATGATCATACTAAAAACAAGACCCCATTTGAGAAAGAATCAAAATGAGAATATAAGTTGAAAGAATTAATAAAAAATGACATAAGATGAGAAAAGAAATAATTGAAATTATTTTTTTGTTTTTTATTATTAGCCAGGCATGTTATCATTTAATTCTCTTTACTTATGTGTTATGTTATGCTTTTAGTTATTCTAATGATTATATTATTATATTATTATTATATTATCATGTTTATTTATGATTTATTTACTAAACTTTGTTTAGGCTGATCCTATGCTTACATTACTAATCAATTAGTTTCATAACACCATAATGAGGATCAAAACAAATTTGAGCAATCATGTATGCATTTATTATTTTGTAGATAAATTTGAGAAAGAGCTAAGAGTATGTTGAGTATGTGGTGTTAGCTATGACGATGATAGATGTATGATTTGTATGTTGCATTAAAAGGATAGTGGATGGTTGTAGATTTTGTGAATTTGGTTATTGTGATTTGAGATTGTTATAATATGCGTTTGCTAATAATATTTCTAGTTAAAAAAAAATTGTATGGTTGCTAATTTTGTAGTATAGATTATATATTTTGTGATATTATATGATTATCTAAACATTGTATATGAAAAAAAATAAATGATTTAGAGAAGCGACCTATCCATTCAATTTTTAAAAATTTAATCAATGATTTGTATGTAAAGATGATGATAACTTGTTAGAGGCACCTTCTAAAAAGTGCTCTCGTTAAGTGCTAACCACAAGGAGCACAAAGGGAAAACTAAACATAGAAGACTTGAATAAGGAAATCCATTTTGTATATCAACTTTCATCGGGTTACCCTCAAGGAAGGTTTTGTTGTTGGTGCTCTTCTCCTTCCTAAAGCACAATAAGTGTCGAGACCTCAATGCTAATTTCATAACAAAATTTAGGGTTGGTTTGCTCCGCCAAGTGAATAGAAAGACCTTCAATAATAATTTCAAATCAATTAAATGATTTGTAATACAAAATCGTTTTTCATAGATTATCAAATGATATTTTGAAAATAATTCTTCAAATTCTATTTTAGAAAATAGAAATCACATTTCTCCATTATTTTCAAATAGAACCCATAAAGATGTTGTTTCCGCTAAATTTAATTAAATATATTAATTTTAAAATCAATTGTTTTATAAAAAAAGTTGGTCCTGGAATTTCTGGTTTACAGCCAACAAGATCGGTAGCCTTAAAGCCAGCGTCGCGAACCTGCAATTAAGCCGGGTCAAAGTTGCCGGCCGACAGATCCGGCCGGCTTCCACATATCGGTTCCATTTCAACACCAATACCCCACACAGCCAGATGGAAAGAAACCCCGGCCCAAGTCAAACTTATACCTTACAAGGAAAGCTTGTTTGCTAGTTGCACGAAAACGCTCCATATAAACATTTTTAAAACATACGTTTTAATTTTAAATTAATAATTCATTATCACTTTAAAATTATAAAAAAAAAAAAGGTATTGACACATCAAAAGGTCATAATTCATGACATAACTGAGAAACATAAAAAAGATTATATATATTTACGTATAATAATTTTATTTATTATTTTTATTAAAAAAAATATACAATTAATCATTCATATGTTTACCTCAACAACAACAGCAAACAAAATTGTGTATCGGAAGGAATTGCTTATGCATCTACGAATTGTTGGAGTTGGTTCCTCGGCTGGGTCCGGAGGGAGGAAGTTGTTGTCCCCTCGGGAGGCGGCCGAGGAGCAAAGACCGATAGCTCTCGGCTAAAGCCGGCCTCGGGGAGAGCTTGTCGTCTTCGAACGTAGACTTGCCGTGCGGTGGCGCACGGGCGGGGCATGGCTGTGGACTCGAGAGGAGGAGGACGACGAGGAAGAGGAAGGAGAGATGACGTTGGTAAAGAGCACCCATAGATGGATAGAAAGAGAGTGAGAGAGAGAGAGGGGGGAGGGAGAAAGTGGCTATGAGAGGAGGTTTTATATTTATTGCAATGCAAGGTCTTTGACGGGGAAAGAGAGAGGACAGACAGATAGAGAGAAGAGAGAGGAGAGAGGAATAGACTTTTTTGGATTTTTAAACTACGAATAGGAAACGAGGGAGCAAAACGGCAGATGGAGAGGTTTGACAACTTGGAATGGGTTGGGGAAAAAGGAGGCCGTCTGTTCTTCAACAAAGCTTTTATTCTTGGGGCTATGGTAATAAAAAAATAAAAAAAAAAAGAAATTAAAAAAAGAATATTTCGAAAAACATTTTTTTTTTGTAAAAATGAGTTTTAATCGAATAATAACGAATAAATAGTAAACGCTGTTTGTGAGAAATACTTAGTTTGAAAATAAAAACTAATATTTAAAAAAAAGTATTTTTTTTTGTCAAGGTTAAGAGTTTCCTTACAAATAAGAATCTCTGTTATACTTGCTATATATTAGAGGAATATTTATTAGCTATTGTTATGTATGATGGCTCAACATGTTGTTTCGTTCTTGACAAATCGATAACTTCTAAAACATTGTCATTATATGATTATTTGATTTTAAATTATTACCAAGTAAAATATATTGCTCTCAAAGTGGTATTTACTATGTTGTAGTTTATCTTAGATATTTATTCGTCCATATCTTCTTGGTTGTTATGTTTAATCAACTCCACTTGGACATTATGTTTAATTGACATAATTTATTATTTAATATATAGGTGTTTAAGATATTTTGTTAGTGTTTTAAATTATATTTTTTTTGAGTATAATTATCTAAAAAAATTATATTTTGATTGTTATTAGTGAATCTATATTTGATATATTGTTAAAATTTAAAAAAAATTAAGAAATTTTAAACTATAATTTCATATCTATAATTATTACATTTTTATTTTAAACAACTCTTAATAAGTCAATAATATAGATATATATTATTTTAAATTTCATATTTCAATTGTAATTTGCTAAATACTATTATACTAAATGTTTCTATATTTTGATTGTACATTAGAAGATCACCAACCTTGCTAAGTTCCCACGACAATCATTGAAATAAACAAAGCTTAAATCCACTCAAATTTTAGCGAAATGACAAAAGAAACACTTGGTATGTCTCATTTACTTTCAAAAGATTCATGTATTCATTAAATGCTCATACCTTCATCTGGAGAGACTTTCATTTCATCCAAACTTATCTACAAAATTTAAGTAATAGATTTTGTCTATATTTAATATCTTTTATTTTTTAGTCATTCTTATTTATTCTTGTCTTGCTCGTTTCTTCAACTCTCTCATCTCTTTACGAACAATAATGTCTGGTTAATCAACTTCTTTGTTGGCCTTATCATCAGATCAAATCAAATTTTTGAGGACCCTACTCGACAAGTTCTTCACCCAATGGCTATCCAATCCTACCCAAGCATACAAACATTCCATGTGTCCACACTTGTTTTGTCATAATTTGATATGATTAAATTTCATGTTTTCATATGACACATTTATACAACAATGATGTCTCGTTTTCCTAACAAATCAATAAATCAAGCATGAATGAAACGCGCGTGACAAACATGTAGGATGCTGCTTCCCACGTGCCTGGTGGAAGTATTGACCCTTCAGCTAACCCCCAAGCATGAGAAAGCGGTTGATCAAAAAGACAATTGCCAACGTGATATTAGTTTTAATATTTTATATGAATAAAAATCATTACATTTTCTATATAACAAGTATTTATTGAGCATAAACAAAAATAAAAAAAGATAAAAGCTATATTTGTTGGCTTATAAAAATGCCTTTTTTTTTCTAATATGAAAGACATAAAAATTTATCAAATAATATTCATAATATTTTTATTTATATTAATGATATTTTCAAAAACTTGCTTTAAAAGCATTTTTTCAAAAAACTTATTTTTAATTGTAACCTATCATTATAAATGAGTTCTACAAAATAGTTTCAATCTCAAACAAGAAAATTTTGACATATTCATTGATGATTAATATTATAATTTTTTTAACATAATGAATGGGTAAAAGAATCACAGGATAAACATTGACAACTTACTTCTATGTGACTATCTCTTGTAATAAAAATAGTGTAGTGGACTCCTTAAAGATGATGTTTGGCATTTCTAGATGAAAGTCAAAGAACAAACGTTGTCCTTCAATGCATTCAAAGATTGGGAAAAAAAACTAAACTCCATAAACTTTGATGCAAACTCTTTCTTTTCCCTCTCTATCACCACCAATATTCCCTTCAATTATTTTGTCTCTAATTCTATTAGCTCAAGCTTTTCCTCTTATATATGAACATTTATTGCAAAATTTTTAGCTTTCATATAAAGCTTAGCTTCCTTATTTTAAAAGAGAGACTATTTCTTTTTTTTTTTTTCTTTTCCCTAATACATCCTTCTATTTTAGCCAAAACTCACATTTTGATAAAAAGGCATATGGATTTGTTTTAATTCACATGAGTTCACTTTCCTTATATATGTCCCCTTAATGTCATCTATATCCAACTCATTGGTTCTCAATATTCTTTCTCCTCATTCAATGTGTTATTCTGGATTCATAACACAATTTTGGTCTTCTATATTCTATCTTTGACATTAAGAAAATTAAGGATTGCACCTGTATCTTACTTCAAGCCTTTAATTTGTGATTGCAGTATTTTTTAATCTAAGTGCAACAAAAATTATGAAATCAACGACTGCAACCTAAAATTAAAAAAATATCATGTTGTAATCTTAACGATTATGGATTAAGATTATATCTTATAAGCATAAGTAAGGCCAAGATAACTCCCTAACGACTATTGTTTAGACTAGATTATCCTGTTTATTAAGATTTCATCTCAAAGGATGTTCATCTTTCCACATCTTTAATTCAAAAACTTTAAACTAGACATAAAGTTAGTTATGTTGCATTAATATACTTTATTCTTAAATGTTATTACTTATGACTCAATTTAAAATCATTTACTTAACCTTATGTTTGTTGAGGCTTCATCTCTTTCCCATTACCACCATTGTCTTTTATTGTTCCTTTATCTTCTAAGTTCATTTGGTCCTCTACATCCTCACTTAATGGCTTTAATCCCTACATAGGATTCCTCTTGTCAATAGTCCTCTTTATTCTTACCCTCATCTTCACCAATATGCCATCTTCTCCTTTCTCACAAACTCTTAAAATCTTGTGTGATGAGACTTAGATAAAGTCACCTCAACCTTCTCCTCCTTTATAGATGTATAATAATTATTTGACTTAACCTTTATTTGGCTTACTTCATTTATATATTTGTATCGTACTCAATCGTCAAATCAGGTATGAAGTAAAATATCTAATAAAAAATACCAAAATTTTAAAGATAAATATTTTAAAATATAAAAATAAATATAAAATTAAATAGAGCTCATTGAGACAATTCAATGACATCTATTTTGTCTCGATTGGAGTTCAATTTAGTTAGAAAAGAATCATAGTATAATTTAATAAGAAAACAAATTGAGTTGGAATATAGAAATAAAAAAAAAAGAGAGAGGTCACATTGTTAGTATCAGAACATTAATTAAATTAGATGATAATTGAAATATTTAGAAAAAAAACAGTCATCATAATATGTTTCTTTTATAATTAAGGATAAGGGATGCATATCTTGAAACCTAAGGTCAAAAACTCATCTTTAAGCAAGTCTTATATTTTGTATAATTTATGATAAGAGTTAACTTTTCTAACACATTTCTATCTTTTCAGTATTTAACGTAGTACCCTTGTATCATTAAGTACACTTTTCATAAGCATCCAATTGGAGGTAATATGAAGAGCTTCCCATACCTCCAATGCCCTAATCTTTGGTGATTGCCTTCTTATTCCATAAAAGCTTACAAAATAAATACTTTTTTTCTAATCTTAATGTTAATTCATTCATCCATGGAGACAAACATATTATGGGACCTCTTAAACTTACATAACTAGATATTTTTTTGCACCATCAAATAGAATAATATATTAGAATTATAAGAGACTGACATCCATGCATGAGAGCAGTGAATTATGAAAATTACAAATCAATGTTAAGTAAATCAATGTGAGCCTTTAATTTCTTTATAGCACTTATAAATTTGTTTTGTAATTTCTTTTTTGCTTTAAAAATACTGTGTAAGGAACGCAACAAAGTAACGAGACAATAATTTTAAATGGTTTTATTCAACACTTGATCTATACCCACCAAGTCAAAAAAGTTAGATAAAATATACAAAAATGTATTTCATAAAAGTAGGTAAATCAAACTCTACATTAAGGCAAAAGATCTTACAAATACTAGCCTAGATGATCCTATAAAACATTAGAACAAAGATTCTTATAAAATATCAACTCAAAGGAAACATCAAACACAAAGACTACAAATCATTGGATAAAAAGATTCTATAATTATAAAAAAATCAATATAAGATAAAAAAATCCTAATAAAGAGACAAAAGGTATAACATAAAAGCACAAAGTACAAAGTCCTACGATCCAATGCAATTATAAAAATTATGTTAAAGTATTATAAAATAATGTAAAAATAATTTTTAACTTAGCTCAAGAGATGTAGAATGATGGAAGGCCTAAAAAAGTAAGATTTAAGCTTCTCTTGTAGCCTTTCACTTCCCTTTTTTTTGCAATATTGATTTTCAAGTAAGATTTATTATTAGTGATATGAAATTGATCATTAGCCTATACACTATGTTTAGACTTATTTATATAATCATTTGTAATCTTTTTAATAGCTCTAAATAATTATTAATTGCTATAATAAAATTTTTAGATATTTAGTTAACTAATGGTTACTCATATAACTTATACTGATTGTATTATCTAATCTAAGGATCATATTGTATAATACTAACGAATAAACTAATCATCCAATGCATCATACTATTTGGCTAAGGTATCTCTCATACTAAAGGACAAAATTGTATGATAAGATAGTTTTATACAACATGAAGCATTCCATTCCTACACTTTTCAAAGCTTCATTTTATATTTCTCTAAACTAAAGCTTATCATATCATACAGTAAATAATATGATATTATATGAAGATGTTGATTCTCATATACATAATATATTCATATTATTTGATAAGATATTATCTTACCATACAATATGCTCAACTCAACTACATTCTGTGTATACTCTCTATTTTAGTGGATACAATACTAATTAAGTATATTCATTGAAACATTCTATTATTTGATAAGATATAATCACTTTTTTAAATCACTCATCCACTAATTAAATAAACTTTAGGGATGCATTCACACATATAATTAGTCTAATAAAAATTAAAAAATATAAGTTTATATTAATAAGTCATGGTCAATATACATAGAATGTAAAATCTTAAGTTAACATAAAATTGGCTACCATATAGCACAATTAATTCAAAGGTGTTCGCATGAATAGGTGATAAGTCAATTCAATTGTTTAGTTCCAACTATCACACAATATTGTTCCATTTATTGTATAAAATTATTATATAGTCTAAAAAAGTGACAACTTCTAGGGGATGGAGTATAACTTCAAATACAAAAGTATAAATTTTTACAAATCCAAGGTACTAATTTTAAAATTTTGGTAGCTTATCCTTAGAATAAGAGACTAAAAGTTAATAAAAATAATTTAATATATATGATTTTAAGAAAGAAAAATTATCAAAAATATTAAATAAATATGAAAAATTACAAAACTTGTACAACACATGAAAAAGTAAATTATAGTAATGAAATAATTAATAAATAATAATAATATTATTAATAATAATTAAAATAACAAACCTAGTTCTTCTTGACCTAAACTATCTTAAGTCTTAACCATAGGTATCAAGTCAAGGCATTACTCATAAAACCATTTTTTATAGTAATCAGGTAAGAAAATTACTTCCAAACCTATATGAAATAGTATCAAATCAGAGCATGATTCTTGAACTTGTTAAGCACATATTGGCAAACATGGGTCATGACCTCTCAAGTAAACTAGGGGTTAACTAATCCTAATATTCAACTGACTCAAATGTAGGAAAGGACTTATAAAAAAATAACATTACTTCATATATGTTGTGGGACTAAAGCATAGAGCTGTTTTTGCACGATTGACTTTAGAAATGTGGGAGTAATGTGAGCTATTCAATCACACAATTTCATGATCAAACAATCATCATGGAATCCACCTTTATTAAAATGCTTGTTCAATTAGTCGTTCAATTGTGTAATTTTGTTATTGAAAGGTATAAAAATCATCTGCTTATAGTTCAAAATTCAATCATCCGATCACAGTTAAGAACTAATAATCTAGATCAAATATTTCTTTCTAAACAACATTAATTGAGTTCCAATCATCCAATTATACAATTTTCATGATAAAATAGTCAAGAGCCTTCTTGCTTTTCTACTATACCCCAAATTCAAATCATGTCATCAAATCACAAATTTTTTATAATCTAACAGTCTCAATTACATTCTAATGGATAGTAATGAGCTACTATTGTTTCGCATAATGACTATTCATAAATAGTTGTTATAAATTAAAAATAACAGATTGATAATAATGGTTCTCTTATTAATTAATATCTAAGTTATTAATTAAAATTTATATCAATCTAATTTTAATTAAAATAAGTAGTAATGGCTAATTGGTCTATTTGATAATTAGTTTTAGTCATTAAAAAATATCTATAAATAAGAGAGTTTTTAACATAATTGATTAATAAAAAATTGATAAAATTTGAAGAAAATTTTCAAGTCATAATATTTAATGCTTAGTAGCTAGTGCTAATTATTGCTTTATTTGTTTTATCCTTCATTGTTGAGTTTCAAATTTTCTTTCTTCTTCAATCAATTAAGTTCATATTTCTTAATTGATTTAAGTAAAATCATAACATACTCTTGTCTTAAACATTTTATTATGCATAAGATTATTGTTTGCATTGAGTATAGTTTTATGTTGCCAAATTCTTTTCTTCTACTATTGATTTTGTTTTAGTATAAGGCCATTGTGGCCTATCTTTTTTATTTTATTACCTTGAGAATTTATCTTAGTTATCTTTTGGCAAAAGACTTATATTGATTAGTTTTATTTTTTTCTTGGTTTTAAATTTAAGCAAAATAATTTAAAATTTGTTAGTATGCTTTGTAATTATTTGTTAATTTTTTATTTCATAAAATTTTAAAAAATTAACATATTTAAAAATAAAATTAAAATTTATACAAAATTACTTATAAAGATCTTCTCAAACTTAATACAAAAAACTTCAAAGCATTTTCTTTAAATAAATTTTTTACTCTAAACAATTTATACCCTCTTCCTCTTATAGAACCACACTTCATATAAAACTTTTGATAATAGTCTTAAGATATTAGTGAAAAAATTCTCACTCAACACCCTCTTTAAAACATTTATTTAAGATTAATGGATTCTTCTATAAGAATAATCTAGTGTTATTATAACTTTATATAATGCTTTGGAGTAAATAAATTCATAAGTTAATACCACAAAGGAGTGATCAACATTTATAGTTAGATTATTATGATGACTTGGTATAATACATTGAAATATTGTCTTGTTGGGTTGCCCATCCTAACATATGTGTGTTTTGCCTCCAAACAATGCTTTAACATTTTAAGAACATGGTGTAATATATAAAGCTCAAAATCTTTTCTTTATAATTGGTATGAGATTATTTATCCTTATAACCCTTCAATTAGAAGAAAATCAAGAGTTATTTCTAGTTTGATGACTCCTATTCTTGGGATATCACCAAACGATGACTCTCGCCTCTTTTCTATCACAAGTTTTATAGCTCATCAATATCTACTTGACTCATCCTTAAACTATATTATTTTAGAGGATGTACTACTCTAATACCATATTTTTTTATGATTTTATCTCATTATATTAAGGTATTTTCTCCTCGATTTGCCCCTTTCTAAGAAAGTTTTTTCTCCTAAAATGCAGCTCAACATCTTAAAACCATTGTATCATATATAAAGATTCATAATCTTTCCTCTATAGTTAATGTCTAACTATTTATCCTCACACTCTTCCACCTAGAAGCCATATTTGTTTGATAATACCTCTCTTTAGGATGCCATTTAGTGAATACGTCACAACTCTTCGATCCCATGTGTTAAAAAAGTTGATGATAATTTTTCAACCCTTGTCTTTTTTAGTGGTGATCCTCCCTTTAAAAGGCCCTTCGTGATTCTCTTTAAGGGATTTGTAGAAAGTATTTTGGTGAGTTCAACAAATTCTAAGAGAGATGAAGGCTAATGGGAAATGGTTTGAAGATCTTATCTTGGAATGATTCTTTCTAAAAATATTGAAGATATTATAAGTAAAAGCTTGCCTTTATGACATTTAACACGAATTAATGTGTCATTAATTGCTTATATTGGCTGAATATACTTTTATAAAGGATGCCCTCATTGAGCCAGGAATTGATGTTAAAGCCCAAAAGTAATATGCCCATTGTTACAAGAAAAATAAAATTTGACCATAATACAATCTAAATGATTAAGCCATGATTTAATCTCTATACATGCCATGTGTGATCTCTTTTCGATTTGAGCATGTCATACAAGACTCATCATACTAAGTCTAAGAAAAAGCCTTAATCCCAAAAAGTGCCATCCATCATAAGTGTGTGTTTGTATACATTTGTTCACTTATGTATGAGTGAGAGTGTAAGTGAGTGCATTCATGTGTATATGTATTTGTGTGTGTGCATACACGCACAAATACATAATATTGATTCAATTATCAATACAAAGATGCCAAAGATATATCTTTTATTTACCTAACATCACAATGAATTACATTCCTTGGAACATGAAATCAAATTATTTAATTACCAATTCTTTAACTATATTTTCAAAAAGTTGGTATGATGCCACCTTAATACTCATTATAGAGGATGTTCATCGATAAAAGAGGGGCTCACCTACATGAGAAAACAAATAAGAAAAAAAAAGAACAACTAAAAGTAAGATTTGATAAAGCTTTTAGAGTACCTTTTTGACTTCACTTGTACTCTAATATTTTAGGATGGCTAACAAGAGACTGTGCTTATTATATCATTGCCCATATCATACAAACTTCTCATGACATTGTGAACATCTTCTTTAGTTTGCTCCTAGCTTAGTTTTTTCTTATCTACGATGTTTGCATAATCAATCTTGTTTGTTATTCTATTTTGCAATCTACCTCCATATTTTCTTGCCACTTCTTATTATTTTTTTCATGATTTTCTTCATTTTAACAACAACAAATACAATTCATAAGTTTATTTAAGTGAGTTGTTCGATTTCAATAATAAACATTAGTCAACAATTTACAAAGAAATACTCATCACAATTCTCATTAACTATTTCTTCAATAATCAATTTTTCAAAATGAATATATCTATTAAAAAAAACTATTTCAAAATAATAATTAATTAAATGATTTAGTTAGAAAAAGAAAATTAAACATCTTTTTTTAGTAATAAGATTAATTAAATAAGAATGGGGTTAAGGAGAATTTCATTTGACAACTCCATGCATCCAAATGGAGAAACCCCCATTAATTCAGTGATTACAGCTAATTTGTGAGTTAAAATGCTAATCATTTTGTACTTTATTAATTCCTTATGGACTTATTCCGCAAAATGGCCTGCAATCCGTTAATTCATAATTCGTTATTAAATAAATATTATTCCTAACTTTGGAAGTCACGTTTAGGTACAAAGTTTTATGAGAGTTAAGCAATTTGCTTTAAGACATGATAAAGATGGGATGCATGGAAGATTAACGTAATTAATTAATGGATTATTTCATTGTTCCTTCATCTACATAATAAAAAAAAGGAGAATATATGTTTAATTATTAGAATAATATCATTAAAATCTTTAATTATGTCTATGAGAAAATGACATTGGATAGTTTCAATTTTTTATGAAAATCTTTTTTTATTATTAATAAAATTAAATATTACATAGATATCATGATAGAGAATAACAAAAAAATAGGGACGATTATTTCAACAATGATAGTTGTATGTGGTGTTTTTAAACTATTAATAATTTTTATATAATACTAGTATTTAAATAATATTATGAGGTAGAAGTTAATTTTATCTAGATAATACTTAATCAAAGTAGTAATTTAGTTTAATTTATGTTTTAAAATATTAGTGACAATTTAAGAACTTAGAATAGTTTTAAAAAGTGAGTTAGTACAATAATGATTAACCATAATTTTTATAAAATAATTATATTTGGTCCATTTTATCTATTAAGATATCTAAATTAGCATGATATCTTTTGTTTCTTTATTTGTTGTTTAGTGAAAGTTGCGTATAACATAAAATTCTTTCTGTGCTTGACGGAATATGGTGTGAGTATGTTGATATGAGCCATGTGTCAATTGGACATTTTTTTAGTGCATGACAATTCTATTTATGAGTATGGAATGATATTCATATTAGGTAAAGAAAATTTTGAAATATGATTTTTTTATTGCCGACTACATTCAATATTATCGTTTGCTAGTGGATTATGACAATTAAATCAAGTAATCATGCATAAATTATACCTCTGATATAAAATACAATTTAAGTTTCATTTTTTTTTATGACATATGACTATGAAACACTATGAGTTTGGAAAATTAGAGTTGAATATTATCATATAAAACTAAATTATTTATTAACTTTTGAATCTAATTCTAATATATATATATATATAAACAATTAATAAAATTTGAGTAGAAATACCAACATAAGACTCTTCACATTAGATGGAAACAAAACTCCTAAAATAGTGTTGTGTTTTACGTTTCAATGTAATCTTGAGAGTTTAAAATGTTATGGTTCTAAGTTGCCAAACAAGCACTTGCATATGATTGATTTGGTGCAATATGAGTTTGTTATTGATTTCTCGAAAAGATTGAATATAAAATGGCTTTTTTCTTCATAAAACTATTATTTTTCCTAGTTTATGTTTATTACAAAAAATCAAAATATAGTTTAAACATTATTCATATGATTTTTCTATTTTACTATAATCCAAACACAACACCTATACCAAGTGAAGACTTAGTCACTAGATAATATAATACAAAGAGATCTTAACAACCATTATTTCTCTTTTTCCTTATTACATTTCTCACCTTTGGCTAGCCCAGATAGGGACTTGGATGGCAAGATTTCTATCTTATCTTGATTATTTTTATGCTAAATTCATTCATGTTAAACCAATTGATTTAATCTTCATATGTTGCTTATGCTTAAGGTTAGGTTAATCTTGTATGCTTATACTAGATCCAACCATAAGGAATAGAATCATAAGTGGCACAAATTAACCAAATTTGAAAATTTTAGTGGTTTAAGTTGATGAGATTTGGAATTTGAATTTAGCATCTAGTCCTTATGTTTAATATTTTAATTAAGTTTCTTTAAACCACAACCATTACATGTAGGTAGCACTTCAGATTTTTAGGGTTGAAGTTGATTAAGATTAGTGAAGTAGCATTTTCATTAAAGATGTGAAGGGTTAAGTCATGTGTCAACTAGATCCAATCTAAGCCATTCACTCTTTTGAAGGCCTTGATTTTAAGGTGGGAAACCATGTATATAAGCTACAATATTAGGCATTACATGAGTTTTTCATAAAACCCTAACCATGATTCATATTTAACAAGGCCTTAGTGACACAAGGGTGAGGAGAAGGAAGCTTACTTGTAAGTATGATGAGGAGGAACTGATCTCACGACTTGAAGGAAGAAGAAGAAATCCCTCAGAGTAGTTCTTTGCACAACTAATGGTACGATAAACCTCTTCATAGTACAACTAAATAAATAAACTTAGAATAAAAACTAGCTATGTTGTTAGGAATTGCATGTGAAGATGTGGATTATGATCATGCTTCTTATTGTTAAACTTTCTTCTTATAAACTCCTTAATAATGACAAGAAAATGTATTAACTAAAATTTGTTAGTGGTTGCTATGTGCATATTTTAGTTATTTATTGATTGTTCTCTTCATGAAGGTTAAATGGAAGCAATGTATGTGCAATTTTCTCCTTTACTAGAGGTTTGTCTAACTTAAATTTAGGCCTTATGAGAAGATTAAATTGGATGAAGTCTTGGTTAAGCTTGGAAGAGTTGGGTGGGTTTTAGTTAAGTGGGTAAAGGTGGTGGACTAATTAGAATTTCAACTAAAATTGTAACCATGAGATGGAATCCTAGATTAGTTTAACTTAAAGGGAGACACTTAAGGGATAAATTAGAAGTAATGTAAGGCTTGGGTAGCTTTAAGAAAAAGGCTAATATTAGGTTAAAATTTTTGGTAGTCCCAAATAAGGTACGTCTAACCTTAGCTTAAGCTTAAGCTCTTGGTCTACATTGAGGAAAATATTAAGAAAATATATTAAAATTAACACAAGAGTTTTGGAACTTGGTGAGTCTTTGAGTATGTAATGACTATGGCCATAGGATAAAGAAGTCATTACATAAAGCCATAAATGAAGATTAAAGGCCTTGGTTTTGGCCTTAAATTGAGACACTAAGCTTAACTAAGGGAATTAATTATCTTTTGATGTTTATTAAACTTTAGACATTGCATGTTTATTGGATAAGACATTGAGTAATCTTATTTAGTATCTCAGGACATGGGTTGACACCCTAGATTTCTATTTGGTGGATTATGTATGTAACCCAAGAGAAACATTTGAATGAGTGTAGTGGCTTATGTTGGGTCAAATAATAGGAGAGTCATTAGTCAAATTCATATGAAACAAAACTTATAAAATATACTATATAATAAAAAAATGTGTCTAAGGATAAAGTTAAGGATGTAGACTTGAATGGGAACTCAATGGTAGTCAAATGGGCTAGGTGATCTTATGGATGCTTTATGCACTATTGTTAATCGTCTATCATCACCTTATCATCAGTCGCTCCTAATCACTACTGTCTAATTGCCCAATATCACATGGTGGTCCACCATCGCTACGTCACCAGCTGCTCCCCGATCCGTCACCATCGCTTGGCTACTCATCAGCTAGCACCCTTCGATTGTTGTCGACTATCGTCATCCGTCTTGTCCACTGCTGGCATCCTAGTCGCATCATCATTGACATTTGATCATCAAGTTGCCTAATTGAATAATTTTTCTTATGTAATAATTTTTTCATGTATTTTTAAATTTTACTTTTAATATGGTTAACTTGCTTGGAGTTAATGTCATAGAATTCTAAAGGTTTTTTTTTTTGAATTTTCAAGTGATTAAACTCCAAAATTATCTTTTCTTATATATTTTATATTTAAATTATCTAATATAATTAGAGTTACTATAAAAAAATTCTAAAAATCTCTTTTAGATCCTTGAGTGATTTAACTCTAAAATTATTTTCCCTCTTTTCATGCTTATGATATTTTTCAAAAGTATATTTAATTCTTTTTTATTATTTTTTCATGCATTGAGCTCTCCTTCATCTATAAATAAGAGAGACTCTCTCATTATAAAGTAATTATTATGAATAAATTTTTTTATATATATTTTTCTCTTTATAAGTAAAGAGTATACTCCCAACTCTAGTCAGACAAATTCCAACTTTTCCTCCCTTATGAGATATGGATTGAATGTGAGAGATATTCCATCAAAAAAGTCAATAACTAAACAAATTCTTGCTCATGTCAACACCCGAAAGTCTTTATTCATCATTTTTCTCTTTTGATCCAATCAACAAACTATCACCCTCCTCAACAAGACTCAAGATCCTAGCCTACCATCTTGTTACCTCTTTAACCAAGCTTCCTTACTAACCTAAGCATCCATCTCATTACCTTTTTCCAGCTTCAATTCTCTACATACCAACTCTAAGGGAAACTATAAGCCGCCATTGCTAAAAAGATGCAATATTTATGCCACTTTTATTTTCTAAGTGATAATTTAAAGTGATTGTTATTTCTTCTATTAAAGTATTCTACATAGAATTTGTCTTAAAGTCCTTATTTTAATTGTGTTAAATTAGATATAATAAAACTACTCATTAGGATTTCATGTCTAATTCTTAACTTGTTATCATCTACATTACTTAATAATCTATGCTACAAATTTTGAAACTAATATTTGAATAATTATAAAATATCACACACATTACTTAATCTTAATTAGTGTATGGTATCTTTAACATTCTCTGATAATTTATTGAGCATCTCTAGTATTATAAGCTCTAAATTATATCTTGATAGAAGTCTTATTTTCCTTACATCACACTGACTTGTTGAATATTCTCTATTTTAAAATAGAGATTTTCTTAAGACATTTTGAGTTCTAAATTCCTTGCTTTGATTTTAATAAGTATATAGATATACATCACACTTTTCTTAAGAGAAGTTTTTAATTAAACTTTATTAAAAAAGTTAACCTTAGTTTCTCTAGGTTTTTAATTCCCAAACTATTCTCCTTGATAAGTAAGCTAACTTTCTCTTAGTTGATCTAATGGTTCATGTGATTAATCTCTAAATCACCCCATAAAAAATTATTCATCATCTTCTCATTTCTATGCTGTATGCTCAAAGGAAGATGTGTAGCCATCATTAAGTATATAGATATTGAAGCCAGGATGTGTTTAACTAAGATAAGCCACAATCTTATAATAAATAGTTTCTTCTAACATCTTATTACCTTTTTAATAAAATTTTCAATCAGATGTTAAAAATGAGCTTTTTTCTTTCTATTAATAAAACGAGGACGTACTAGATTGTTTAAAGAGAGATTATTTTCTCTTAAAGCTAAGTCTTTATCTAATTCTTCTTGCTTGACTTGGATCCATTATGTTATTACAAATAAATTTGCTTGCATGAGGGCTAAAGTGAAAAAGTAAATATGTTTTGAAAGTCCATAAGAAATTTTGTGAATATTAAAGATTTTTTTTATGTCTCCCTTACTAAAGATTATTATGTCATTTGAAAAACCTAAGTGAGATACAAGTGGCTAAGATCTGGGTTGCACATAGTGTAGAAGCTTTCCTTGATCGATGAGCTTATCTAACCCATGACTAAAAACTTTCATAGATAAAATAAAAAGGGTGAGATTGGATTACCTTGCATGAGCCACAAGTTGACTTGAAAATAATCATTAGATAGCCATTGATCATGATAGAAGTCCAGATCCTACATAAAACATTCTTGATCACAATAATAAACTTATCTATAAAGTTGAATTTAATAAGAACCTTGCTTAAGAATTCTAATGATAGATAGTCAATGGCATATTTCAAATCAAGTTTAATTACGTAGTTATTTCTTATAGCTCTTCAATTTAATATTTAAATCAATTCTTGAGCTAGAAGAATATTGTCAATAATATCTTTGCTCTTAACAAATCTAGCCTACTCTAATGGAATGAAAAGAGGAAGAACTTTTAAAGTTAGACTACTAGAAATTTAAAGAAAAGTTTTTTGATAAAATTCCACAAGTAGGTTGGTCTAAAATAACTAAAATTTTTTATGTTCTCATTTTTGAGGATTAAGACAAGATTTTTGCTAAATATTCCTTTAGAGATTGAGGATCTTACCAAATAGTCCCTTGTTGCATCTAAGACATCTTTTTGGAATTGTATCCCATTAATGTGAGAAAAAATTTCCATTGAATCCATCAATTTCTTTGTGGGAGTCCATCTAGAATATGATTTTTTTTATTTTCTCCATTGAGATTTCTTATACTAATGACTTATTATCTTCATCTTTTACCAAAGAAGGAATACAACTAATCATAGTGTCATTATCTACTAGCTTAGAACCTAATAATAATTTCTAAAATGTTGAATTATGGCTTATATTTGTTTTCTTGCTAAACCCAAATAACATTGGAGTCCTTTTATTTCTGTATTATTAATTTAGATCTTTTTTCTTTGATAGTGACATGAAAGAATTTTGTTTTCGTATCACTTTCTTTTGTCCAACTAATACAAACCTTTTGATGCCAATAATCTTCCTTTTTTGTAATAACATCAAGAAGGATCTCTTATGCCTTAGTTAGCTCCATCCTCATTTCCTCATTCTAACATAGTTCAAATTTATTTTCTTTTAGCTTGACTTGTTCTTAAACTAACTTTATTGAAACAAATATGTTTCTAAACATTGCATTGTTTCATTCCATGAGATAGGCTTTCTAGAGCAAGAGCTTTCATCACAAAACAAGTAATTGTTATTGTCCAATTGCTTTCCATAATTTCTAGAAGGGGCTGGTGCTTCAACTACATGTTCTAGAACCTAAATTGCTATGGAGCTTGCAAAGATTCCTTCAAAAAGCACATAACGTATGGTGCATGATCTAAACTTGTTTTGTAAAGATTATGAATTGTAATAGTAGGAGATTGCTTAATCTAATCTTGATTCATCACCCTCTATCTAGTCTTTCTAGGTCAATCTCTCTTTCCTTCTATTAGACCAAGTAAAAAGATTTCTTTATAATGAAAATTCTATGAGGCCACATTAGTTCATTTAGTCAAAGAATTCTTAAATAGCTTCTAATTTTGGAGTGGAGTGCCCCTTATATTCATTCAAAGATGCAACTATATTGAAATCTCCTTTAATTTGTCACAACATGTTGAACCTCTTAGCTATTTGATAAAGATTATGTTAGAGAGCTCTTCTTTTAAAAAATGAGCTCTCGGCATAAACAAATAAGCAATTTATGAAATTGGCCCCATCTTGATGTTGAATTAATTACTCTTCATCCACTATGACCTAATAAGAAACTTCTATTTTCCAAAGGATCCATACCTTTTTTTGACTTGTTTCCTTCATTATATTTGAAATCTAGCTTTCTAGCAATTTGAGATGTTTGTTTTGTGAATGCCAAGAGTTCCATTAGTGCAATTAAGGAAAATTTCAATGATTTAATTAAGTTGTGTAGCTGGCTAATCAATATCTATAAATTGCTACCTTATTTTCCATATAAGGATGTTGGTCATTCTAATTCATATTTTTTGTTATTGACTTGAGAACTTCCGTAAATGCCTCTATGACTAATTAGTTTTTCTTGAACTTTCTTCTATTTTTCGTGGTCCACTTGCTCAAGAGGAGGGTGAACATTTTCTTATTGAATTGTAGTAGGCCTGAGCCCATTGCTCTTTCATGAAATTCTTCAGTAAATTTTCTTAGTGATTGGAAATCATAATGATGTTGAACTTTATCTTGTGATTCTTAAAATTTAGAGACTCAAACATCTTGTCTATATTCTCCTTGAGATTTCCTTAATATGAGGTAATCATTTATTATTTGAAGCATAAGATGAAGAGGTTTTATAGCTTGTATCAGTGCATTATTAGATATAATGAAATCTTAATTTTTTTTCTCGTACTCTTATTCAAAATTTCCTCTATTTTCAAGAAGGAGGTAGACAATGGATTGGAGAATCGATTGCTTGATTTGTAAAGACATCTTTTTGAGCTAATTTTTCTAAAGTAAAATGCTTTTTACCTTAGAGATTCAACTTTTCATCTGACTATATATTAAAAGGATTCTATCTAGCCAAAACTATAGGAATCTTCTACTTTTCCATAATTGGTAATGGGTTTTTGGCATTTTTATTGTGCTTGCATTGAAGTTTGTCATTTTCATATTTGTAACAATCTCGACAATGGCTGAGAAGATATTAGTAATTGATTTTCTACTAAATTCTATTATTGCTTCCTTTGTTTTTGGAGATGATCCTATTTGGTAAATTCTTTACTAAATCCACATCTACATTGGCTTTGCAACATATGGACTAGATAAATTGCCTTTCTCTATGTCCACTTTAAGTGGGATTCCAATTATTAATGCCAGAGAATAGAAAACTATTTCAATGAAGAAGTGGATTTGAAGATGTTCCATTGAAACTCAAACTAGTACTAAAGAAGGATCCAAGTTGAAGTAGAAATTAGGTTGTCATTTGAACACTCTTATTTGAAATTCTTCTATGTTCCAAAATCTATAAAGCCAATAATGCAAATAATCTTCTTTCCTAGTGAATCAAATCAAAATGTGTTGATAGTTTAGATATCCTATTGAAAAAATTCAAAAAATTGATTTTTTTTTAAAAGATTATCAATTGTACTTATATTGGAATTCTCTTCATATTTATTGATAGAAAATTCAATTTCAATAGTTTTAGATAACAATTGAAATTTTATACCATTGAACTATAAAGTAGAAATCCTTGGTTAAAAGATGATGAAGTGTGATCTCACAATCTCCTCTCTCTAAAACTAACTATTTCTTAACTATAATTATTATTCTTAAGTTAAATAACACCAGCATCAATCAAATATCTCTTTAATCATTGGACTCATTCAAAGGTTACTTGCTAAATATATATAAATCAACTCTATTTTAGATTCAACACACAAGAATACTTAGTGAGAATTTCTTGGGATTTATGATAAATAGTTTCAAAAAAAATTGTTAAAACCCTCTTTCTAGCTTGCTTAAATTAGAGCTTAACTGACACAAGTGACTTCCTTTCCTCATGATTTGGTGAACTAAGTGTCTTAAATTGAGTTGGCATGGATTTCTTATGGTGCATAAGATGAGTGATAGGATGCTTAGGTTCACCTTACATGAGCTTAAGCTTAACTATAATATTCAGATGGCATTACAATTTACATAAATCCTTGAATTTAGGAAATCCAAGGTGGCAACATGGTTTAGGAATGTTTAGAATTTGAATGGCCTTGATAGCATGTAATTTAGGAAAGATGATAAGTAATTATTTCCTAGCTATGTCTCCCCCTTAGAGTTTTGAATTAATGAGGTGATAACTTGCCAAATCAAGAGAGGTATGATGCAATTATCTAAGATAAATTTTAAGGTTAACTATGTGATGCAAAGAAAGAGTGAATCCTAGCCATTTACTTTATGGTGCTTCGATGGTAGGCACCTTATATGGTTGAGTATTTAGACTCTCATGGACGATTTTGGCTATAATTTACAAAACTAAACCATGACAAAGATCACACCTAAGGGGAGCCAAGCTAAGGTACACCATAAGTAAGGAAAATGAAGGGGAACCATAAGCTTAAATTAAGAAAAAAAGAAGATTCTTTTGAGTTGTCCTCTGCATGGCTTAAAGGTATGATAAAATTTAAGATCATGAACTAAATCTAATTATATTCAGGTAATAACTGAATATTTTGTTAAACATGCATGTGATAATAGTTGGATATGATCATGATGTGTTATACTATACTCTCTCACATAATTCCTTGATCTAGTTGCCAAATTAATTTCTTGTAATTTAATTTTTATGTTGAAAAGAAAGAAATCATGATGTCATGATTATGTTATAATCTTGCTTAAGTTGAGACAAATTCATTTTATTTTATGATGCTTAGAATTTAAGTTTATCTTATAAAAAAACTCATGATTGCATACAACATTATCATGATTTTGTTTGTTATGATTTAATCCATGTTAAGCCTATTCTTTGGATGTTGTTATGATAAATTACAATTTATGTTCATGTGGATAAAATTGAATTTATCAAACAATGTTGTAGAATGATGCTAAACCAAGATTGAGCCATGCTATCATTATAAAAACTTCATTACATTGGCTTGTAATAACTTCCATATTAAGCAATGATATCATGAATTTATACCACTTAAAAACCTAGAATGCTAAGAAAAATATGGAATTTATTCTTAAGAAAATAGATTCTAAGATTATGTCATGAACCTTAAGATGAAATATAAATTTGTAACCAAACATAATAATGTTTTTTAGTGGTTAAAATTTTGTAATACCTTGGGTATGTCCATATAGCTTGGTTACATGACTTAGTAAAAGTCATTTAAGGCATGACTAAGACCTTAAGAGAATCTAGATGGCTTCTATGGTGTTTAGAATTCTCAGTTTCTAAGTAAGAAGCTTGAGAGACTCATTTTTTATCTTAAAAGAAGACTAAGTTAAATGATGGTCTTAGCTAGTCTAATAAGGTTAGTTGGGAATTGGCTATACATATTAGGTTAAGGTTAGATTAGGTTTACCAAGGTAGAAATATCATAATTGTCATGTATATCTAAGGATGATAGATGATTTTTTGGTGATGTATAATTTTTTATTAGTAAATAAAATTCATAGGTGTATATGATTAGAGTAAAAAATGATAATCCTAACTATGCTAAATTAGATTTAAGGATGATGATCTTGATATTGCATGATTCAACTTGGAAGTTGAGGACTTATGAAACTTATAACATCTAAGGATAAAGAGTTGATTAAACTTATTAATGCATGTTATTATCTAGTTTTCATATGGTTGATGTAAGAGGATTGTATTCTAATAACTAGTGGAGCTAAGTTCAAGTGAAGTACAAAGCTTACTTTAGTTAAGCATGAAAATAAGTTGCGGCTTTTAGATGAGTCTTAAGACTTATTAATTAAGATAGATGAGGCAACACTTAGGTAAACTATGGAATTAGGTTTTAAATTGAACTCAATGGTAAATTTTGGCTACCAAGGGGGATCAGTAGTCCTCTTAAAAGGGATAGGTAAATCTTAGGATAAATATATAATGTATTTAAGATTTAGATGAAACTTTAAGTATCCTAGATCTTAGAAAAGACATTTAGGGTTTTGAGAAAATTCTAGAACACCTAGATAAAGTATTTAGGATTTAGAGAAAACTTTAAGGTTTGTAGTAATTATTTTCCTTTTTTGTGTAACCAAACCTATGTCTTGATTCAAACCCATCAATTTTCTCAAGATATAACAATATTATCTAAAAAAAAGTAGCTTCTTAAGAATGTTATAAAATAATCTAATAAAGTGAGAATGAAAGGCAAGATAACTAAGTGCAAAGAAAATCTAATATTTTTAAGTAGTTTAGCTTAACTTCAAGCCTACATCTACCCCTAAGCAACTTGCTTGAGAACCACTAAACAAAAC
Organism: Vanilla planifolia; assembly: GCA_023846275.1. Taxonomy (NCBI): domain Eukaryota; kingdom Viridiplantae; phylum Streptophyta; class Magnoliopsida; order Asparagales; family Orchidaceae; genus Vanilla; species Vanilla planifolia. Next base: position 27,787,170 of record CM043873.1, read on the forward strand.
ACTCCTTTGTCATAATTAAATATAGAAACCCAATTATAAGTGGAGGTTTTTACGAATCAACCACAACCCAATACAACCAAAAGTTTTTCACATATCAACACAACCAAATCAACTCATACACAATGTTTGGGGATAGGGCCAACCACTCCATGCATCCATGGCTTAGTGCTAGACTAAGAGAAACAAACCACAAGAACTATCACAAACTACAAGATCACACAATGATGAATGAATATAGTACTACAACTACACAAAAATATATTGAATAATAAAGTTACTACTTGGAGCAAGAGATTTGTGGTGTGAGGAGTGCATGAATGATGTTGAAATGCTTTACTTGAAGACTCTTATGAATGGATGTGGTTTGTTATTTGTACATTAGAATTGAAAGATCTATTAATTTAGATGAAGCCTAATTCTTGAACTTAATATGTGATACATTATAATTAACATACAAAATGTCAAGTCTATTTTGACAATTTTGAGGGAAGGAGAAAATGATATTGAGCAAAAGATTAATGTATTATATGCTCTACTAAGTATATTGTTTGGCTACAATGAAAAATATGATAAAATATTATAAAATGTAATAAGAATATAAAAGACTATGGATTGAAATGTTATTGATAAAGGTGCATCTAAATTGTGATATGAGGATCAAAATGAAAAAAAGATTAAAATGAAATCCCATCCTAAGATTTAAGATAAAAAAAATTAGTATTGATAATATAAGAAAAAAGATTAAGTGATTTAAAAGTACAAATTGGCATATACATAAGCATGACATCATATTTTATAACGTAAAACATATGGTGATATGTGGATAATTATATACATATGTAATAGATTTATTTTTGTGTGTATGAGAGATGAAATATATGAAAAATATATGGGCAAAGAATAAAGAAAAAGGAACAAATACAAAAGTAGGCTAAATAAGTCTTGTAGTATTTCATTTCTAAGCATATTATGAGGTAATGAAAAAATAAATAATAAAGTATAGTTTTTCCAAAGAACATAAGTTAAATTAGTCTTATAATATTTCATTTCTATGCATATTATAAGGTAATGAAATAATAAATAATAAAGTAAAATTTCCCCATCCTATCTAATAATGATAATGAGAAAAAAGATTATGACCTCAATACAAAATATAGGGCATGATGGTTTTAGACTATGAGTTGTCATTAAAGACATTCTTCTCTTACATCACTAGAATATTATGTAGAACCTTAATATATGGAGTTGATGATAATATGATATTCAAGAATTACTCACATTCTATGTAAGGTGGATATACTAAGACTAATATTAAGACAATTATTTCTAACACACTAAATATGCCTCGATGTGTAGATATTATATGATATAACTTATGGTTAGTTATAATATTCTTAAAAATTTATGTCAGCTAACACGCTTACAAGTAAAGATCTATATATTGATGTAATATAAATTAAAAATAAAAAATAAAAAATAAATAATGAATAATAAATAATATGTGATAGTGACATTGAAGAAAAATAATATCTAAATAATGAAAAGATGAATATAAAAAAGATAAGAGAAAGAGAGAAAAAAAATAAGAAAGAGATAAGAGAAAAGAGAAATAAGTGATAATATGAATAACAAAATATGACTACTTGTATATATGGCCATATATAATAATGAATATGTGCAAAAATATCATGCACTATGCTTTTTCTAATCTCTATAATAGTGATCTATTTATATATATAAGTATATTATACTATTGATGTCATAATGTTATTTTTCTAAATCATATTCAGTATTTTTTTATTACAATTATTCACATTTAAATATAGCTCACTATTCACATTTATCTTGTAAACTTTATGCTAATTGATTATTTTTCTTATATTAAAAGATATGCTATAAGCACATAAAAAAGCTAAAATTTGGTAGCATTAGAAATGAATAATTACTAAAGCTCATGGATGATGTATATTTACATAGTTTTGAGATGCGAACGATATTTTCAAAAACTTAATGTATAAATAAGATTATAAATTGAATGAAAGAAAATTAGTAGTATCATTGTACCTAACCTAAAGATTGATTTATGTTCTCATTTTTCACATTATTATTCTGATTAATTTGCTAATTAATAGTTTGTTTGGATATTAGTAAAGCAATATAGACAAGATAAAACAACTTGATATTAGAGTAACTAACATTCTTGAAAAAGTAATAATAATCATGAGAGCTTATTAAGTGAGAATGCTAATATAGTATATGCTTCATATGCATTCATAGCATACACAAAAAAAAATGACTTAATTACTCTTATAACAATGCAAACGCTGATCTAAGAAAGAATGATTAGAGGACATTAAAAAACATTGATTCTCACACCTATGGAAGAGTTAAACAAATAGAACAACAAGCTAACAATCAAAATAAGTCTAAACAATTTGCTTCTTCATAAATTTCTTTTTATGCTGAACAAAAGGAAGGGTATAATATAGACAATTCTCAATCAATTTCATTTCTTACATCTCCCTCATTTTAAAAGGGAGGATGAACATTCTAACACTATAATTATAGAAAGACAAATTAAGAAGATGACAAAAATTTTAATAGAATACTTTGTCAAAAAAATAAAAGAGTCTATTTACTACTTTAGTTTTAGAAGGTAATGTTGATTTCTAATAGGAATTTGACCATCATATCAAATTTAAAGATAAATTTATGAAACACAAAACATTAGATGACTCTGTAGAAAATTTTAAATGGTGTTACATCTTTATATCAGTTAGAGATCAAATGAGAAAAAAACCTAATAAATTTAATTGAAAAAAGATTGATAATGACTAATTATTAAAGAGAATTTATTAGATTATCCTAGTATGCACCTTTTGTTTATGGCTATAAAGTTCATAGATGTTTTTTTGTTTAAAAGAGATTTAAAACTTAAAATAAGATTTGTCTTAGTTACTTTAAAAAATACTAATTTTTATAATACTAGTAAAAAAGTCAAATTTATAGAGCAAAATTTATTGGCTATAAAAACTCTAAAATTAAAATAGAAAAAAAATCTCTAAAGATAAAATCATAAACCATTTTTTAAAATGAATTTTAAAAGAGAAGAGAAGAAAGTAAAAAAATTTGGCCAAAGATGACTAAACTTCAATACTTATTATAGTAATTCTATGATAGTCTTTAGTGAGAGGATTCCCTAATATTCAAACTGCAAGAAATTTTATAGAGTAAAGTATTATTATAAGCAAGGAAATGAATTAAGATTTTTTTTTTTTCAAAATTTTGGGACAAATTGCATGATTTTGTAATCAAATTTGATCTAAAACTAATGTAGCATTTGGCTCCCAGAATACTGTTTCGAATAATGGCAAAGAAGGAATTAGTAGGAAAGAAGCATGACACTTACCACTATGTCAAGATGAAACCAATGATCATAATGCCACAAGAATTAAATCATAGGTTTTAACATTCAATCCTTTGAGTATGAAGGATTGCCTAAGATGTGTTCTTCGTGTGGACTTGTTGGTCACTTGGCACGGCACTGCAAAGTTCCGAAATAGAATCTATCTTCTGCTCCTAAATCTGATTTAGCTAAGATGGCTGCGCTTGATGCTTCGATGACTCAGGGGGATGTTTTGGCGAGTGCGGATGCCATATTGGACTCGGCGTGCGCGCGCGGTTTTGATGCTACGAGACAGAATGCGCGTTGCGACGGGTGTGACTTGGTTGCTGGCGAGGGATCCTCGCGCATGGGTGCGCTGGCGCGCAGGGTTTCCCCATCGCGCGTGGTTGTGCGTGATGCGGATGCGCCTTGCGGCAGCACTGCGAGCTTGGTGGCCCCGAATGTGGTTCTATCTGAAGTTCATCAATCTCAGAAATCTGGAGTTCATGGAAATGGGAAGGCTGTTTTCAACGATCAAGAGTCTGAGGTTAGAGAGGGGTACGGACCATGGAAGATCGCCCAGCCGAGAAGGAGGAGGAACTTGGGAAACTCTTGGAGGTTTGAGGCACCTATTCCTAATGGACTTATAAACAATAGTCTTTCACGAAGGTATCGTAGTAGTGATAGACGAGACCGAGCATTTGAAAGAAGACGAAGTAATTCGGTGAAGCGTGGAAGGGAACCAATGAGAAGGATGTGGGCGCGGAAAAACTCAGTTGAGGGACAACATGCCAATCGAAGCTCTAGGGCTGCAGTACAACACACTACTGAGGTTGATGATGCTGATGCGCGTGAATATCACTCTGATGGTCCTACAACGCTGCGCTGATTGGGGGTGTCCCCCTTTTGGCTGCATATCGTGGAATGCGGCTAGCTGCTTTGTTGGGTGTGGTCTTATGCTATCTCCTTGTATGGGTCTCATCTGCTGTTACTTTGCCCCGGCACTGCCATGTTTGCTTGTGGTGTGAGCGCGGTCCCTGGTTTCGGTGTTTGCACGCCTTTGCGCTTTGCCTGCGGATGCGCGCTTGCCTATGGCGTGCAATCGCGCGCCATGCCTGCGGGTGCTCGCCCTCGTGCCACGCGGTTGGCCTCGCGCCCTCGCGCATGCCTGTGGCTGCGCGCCCCCGCGTTGCGCTTGCGGCTGCGCACCTTTCGAGCTTCGCCTGCGGCTGTGCCCCCGCGCCTGCCTACGGCTGCGCTCCCTCGCGCCATGCCTGCGGCTGCGTCATTGTGTGCTGTTTTGTTGTGCGCTGGCTTGCCCCCCAATTTCGTGCGCGCGCGCTGGCTTCTGCGCGAGGGTTTTTTATGTTGCTACATGAGATGCTGCTGCAGTTTATGCTTTCCTTAGACAATTGTGTATTATGAAGATCGCAACCTGGAATATTAGGGGCATCAGGGACAGCAAATCAAGGACCTATTTGCAGAGGTTTGTTAGAGATGAAGGGGTCTCGGTGATTGCTTTGGTGGACACTAGAGTGGAATGTTTTGAAAGGCGGGATGCTGATGTTCTTCTTGGCAAAGATTGGCAATTATATGTTCAACCTTCCATTGGAAAATCTGCGGGTATCGTGATTCTTTGGCGTGACAATATGGATCTTACGGTTGCTAATGGGTCTACTCATGTGGTTACGGTGGATATTATGTGTGACAGAAATAAGGAGCTTAGATGTTGTTTTGTTTACTGCCCTAAGGATGCGTATAAAAGAAGAGGTGTGTGGGATCATTTGAAGAAGTTTGTTTTGAATACCCCGTGTATTGTTGCGAGTGACTTTAATAGTGTTATCACAAGAGGAGAAAAAGGGGGGCAAGCAGTTTCAGTTCACGCAGGGGCACTTGGAGTTCTAGGAATTCATACATTCATGTCAGCTTGAGGATTTGAGTTTTGTTGGAAATAAGTTCACTTGGTGCAATGGTAGAGCTGGGGGCGCTAGGATTTGGGAGCGCCTGGATCGTGTTCTGATGAATCCGTGTGGGATTGATGTTTTTCCTTCCTCCGTGGTTACTCATCTCGTATTGGCTCTGATCATTGTCCGATTTTGCTGCAATTGGGGGGCTCTCAGTTTTCGACCAAATGGAAACGAATACAATTTGAGTCAATTTGGCTTGCTTATCCTCAATCGGCGGTTGTGGTGCGGCGTGCTTGGGCTAGGAGCGTGCGGGGCAATGTCATGGATGGCTTATGCACAAGGTTTCGCCGTGCCTTGCTTGCTCTCCGAAATTGGAGTAAGCATGAGCTGCGTGATCTTTTTCTTTTGAATAAGGAGCTTGAGATCAAGATTAGAGAGCTTCAGGTTAAGGAGTCTGAGGGCTGTCTTGATGAGGAGGAAAACAAATTGTTGGGTGAGCTTATTGTGTAATTTCATAGGAAAGGGGCCCTTGAAGAACGATGGTGGTGGCAGCGGGCTAAGGTGCAGTGGGCACAATTGGGTGATAGAAATACACAGTTCTTCCATGCTGCTGCTACCTCATGTTGGCGGCAGAACCGCATTCTTCACATGAAGAATGATTTGGGCGATCTTGTGACTACGGATGAGGGTATATGCAGCCTTGTTTACAAGCATTTTGAGGCCAAGTGGAGTAATCAGTCTTCTATATCTCCGTTAGCTAACTTCTCCCCACGGGCTATGATTTCTCATGATTGATGTTCCTTACGCAGAGGGTGACCCATGAGGAGATCATTAGTACTGTCAGGACTATAAGGAAAAACAAAGCACCTGGGATGGATGAGATCACTGTTGAGTTTATTTAGGGATACTGTGATATTACCCAGAGTCATATTGTGCATGCCATTCAGGAGTTTTTTGTTGGTAAGAAGATGCCTACATCATGAAAAGATACACTTATTACTCTTATTCCTAAAAAGCAGGGGGTGAATGAGTCCAATCAGTTTTGGCCTATAAGTTTGTGCAACACTATTTACAAGATTGTGGCACGTATTTTGATGAACAGACTGAAGTTGGTTATCCATACTATTATTTCGTGTGAACAGGAGGCTTTTGTCCCGGGTAGGTCCATTAGTGACAACATTTTCATAGCCCAAGAGATGGCTACTCGCATGCATTCCTCAACTTCCAAGCAAGGTATGATGGCTATTAAAATTGATATGGAGCAAGCATATGACAAGGTCCATTGGCAATTTGTGGATGATATGATGCGCTTCCTAGGCTTCCTGAGGGATTGGTGTGATTGGATTATGGCTTGCATTTCTTTTCCAAGATTCGGGGTGTTGCTCAACGTCACGAAACTTCCTTGGATCCAAGCTCGCTGCGGCCTTAGACAAGGTTGCCCTCTCTCTCTCCTTATCTTTTCACTATTGTTACTGAGCGCATGTCATTCCTATTACATGAGTATGAGGCGAGTGCGCTGCTGCGCTTTCGGTGTGCACGACATGCCCCTATTGTGTCCCACTTGATGTATACCGATGACTTGATGGTGTATGCGTCTGCCATGCACGCGGCTGCGCGCCCGGTGCGTGCCATTCTCAAGGATTTCCGTTCTTCTACAGGTCTCAATGCAAATCTCAACAAATCCAAGATCTTCTTTAGTAAAGCCATGAGTGGCCGTAGGAAGAGTAAGATTGCTATGAAAGTGCAGATTCCACAATGTAAATCTCTCGAGTATCTTGGTGTGCCCATTGCCACTAAACTCTTCACCAAGGATGATTTTAACTACATCATACAGAAGATTGTGCAGCAAATTTCTAAATGGCTGATTAGGCCACTTTCTTTTGCGGGTAGAGTCATGTTGATTAATTCGGTAATTCTTGCCATACCAAGCCATGTCTTTGCGCATTGTGTTATCCCTAAGGGGGTTTTTGACACTATTGATCGAATCTTGCGGCTGTTCCTTTGGTGTGGGACTTCGGATAGCCATTCTATTCATTACGTCAAGTGGGCGACTGTCACTATGCCGAGAGATTTGGGGGCCTTGGAATTCACGATCTACACTTATGGTAGTGCACGTTGCAATTTAAACACTACAGGAGAATTATTGCTAGGGAGAATAGTCTTTGGACTAGTATCATGATTACCAAGTATTTCGGTGCACGCAACACCTTGAGCGCCCCACGCGGTGCTTCGCATGCTTGCCGCCTTATGATGAATTCTCTTTATGCTGTGCTTTCTTGCTTGACTTGGAGATTGTTTGATGGGTCTTCTACCTTATTTCTTGAGGATAATTGGTTGGGGATTCTCCCTTTGAGATGGTGGCCAATCTTCATTAATATGGATACTACTTAGCCCCATTATGTTACTGATTGCATGATTAAGCCTGGTGTTTGGGACACCTGCAAGATACGCCTCTGGGCCAATGATAATTTATTCTACAGAGTTATGCACTTGCCTTGGAATCAAAGGAGCCCTAAAGATAGTCTGATGCATTCTCGCACCGAATCAGAAAAAATTAACAATGCCTTGGTCTATACGGACCTTTGGACACTAGCATATTACGATGAGGATTTTCATGTGGCACAGCATATGCAGCTTGACTGGATTTGGAGGCTTCGTGTGGCACCAAGGGTGCGTATTTTTCTATGGAGACTTATGCACGATGCGCTGCCCACTGCGGCGTTGCTGGCGCGCTCCCGGCTTGCTGTGTCTGACTTGTGCGCGTGGGGGTGCCCTACTACTGAGACGCATTGCCATGCACTATGGGATTGCTTGCGCACAGTGTGGTCCGCGCGTGCCTTGGGTGACGCGGCTGTGGCTTTTGTGCGCGTGAATCGTGGCAATGACTTTGCCGCCGAGCTGGCTCGTTTTGGCGCTGCGTGTGGCTCTTGGCGTGGAGCTAATTATGTTCACTTGCAGCATATTGCCACTGCTCTTCATGGCCTATAGGTGAACAGGAAATGCCAGAAAACATGGACAACCTTATTTGAGCAACGCCTCGTTATTACGTAGCATCAACATCAGCATTTTGTGCAGCACACAGTGTGATTCTGTGATGTCATTTTTGCCCATCGAGAACCTTCTCAACTTTGCTGAGTTGTGTGTTGCCCATAATTGGGTTCCCCCTCCCACAGGATGGCTTATGGTGAACTGTGATGCTGCGATTGGTTTGAATTGTGCAAGTATTGGCATCGTTGTTAGAGACTCTCTTGGCCGGCCTCTTCGCATTTTTGGGAAGCAAATCTTTTCACATTCTTCTGATGGCATGGAGACTCTTGCGATCCTTGAGGCTTTGAGATTGCTGCAGCACTCTTTCATGGAGTACCATGCGATCGAGGTACAGACGGATTCTACTATTGCCATGTAGGAGATTAGCGAGATGCTAAGTCATCCACCCTCGAGGGGTTATTTTGCTGTGCGGTTTCTCATGTCGCTCACCTTAGTGCATTCCGCATCACGCACATGTTTCGTGAGGGCAACTCTCCGGCTGATTGGGTGGCGCACAAGGCGTGTGGTGTTGATTTTGATTGGGCGTGGGGTATGCCCCTCCCTGATTTGCTCCTTTAGCTATTGTTAGTTGATTTTTTGTTTGAGTCTCCTTGAGGTCTTTTGTACTGGCTTAAGCCTTTATTTTATCAAAAAAAAAAAAGACATGCAAACACTTATATATTGTCACTTGTTCATTGTTATCTAACCATTATTTCTTCATAAGCTTGATCCATCTTTATTAATTTATCTTGTAAACTTCGATTAAGATTTTTAAGAAAATAATTTAAATTAGAGTATTAGATAATATAACTTATGATTTTATTATCATTAAATATTTAAATAGTCATAAGATTAACAATTTCAATTGACTTATAATGATTTATATTGGATATATTTTTTAATGATTATTTACTTGCAATTATATCTAGATCTATCATATTGACGTATCCAACTAGTTTTCATTGACAAGTAATATCAAACAATATATGCTTATATATTATATTTGTTGGCTTAAGACTAAGCTTTTCCAATAGTTGATAAGACTATTGAAGATATGTTAATAGGATCAACTTTGCATCACAAAATATAATGTGACAAAATAACATAACTTTTTATTTATAATTTTAAAGAATATTTCGGATATATCAGAAAAATTAATTATTATCACTTATTTTACAAAAAGAGCATTACAGAAATCTTAATTGCATTCAACAACATAAAACCCTTTACAATAAAAACATTTACATTTTAAAAATAATTCATAAAATATTTTTCAATTTCTTTCAAAACGTTTCCAAACAAGACATACCAATGAGCTCGTCAAGGCCAGTATAGTTCAACACTAGACCAAATGGCAAAGCTGGGAACGACGGAGTCGGCCGGAACTGGGTAAAACAATATACCAAAGGCGGCGGATATGCAGTCCACCGTCTCCTTCATCTTCAGTTCCAAACGGTCCTTTCCATCTTTCATCTCCATTTGGCACTTCATCGGTCTTTTTTGTTTTGCTAAGGATGCCTTTCACCTGAATGTGGCCTCCTATGAAGTTTAGAAGCTTGGTCTTGAGCTAAAATCGCGTCCGAAAAGCCTCGCAGAAGCTGCCGTTCTTGTAAATTTGTTTCAAATGTTTTTTCTGGTGAATCGCTTCGTATTTTCAGAGTTTTGTGCTATTTAATCCCTCTTCTTCTGAAGTACGATGATACATGTTTATGAATTTTTTTTTTTGGCGTGTGTCAATTTTATATGCAGGCTTGCAGATTAAAATACTTGTGAAGTTTGAATTGCAAATGTCGCGTGCCGATCAGCAAAAAGTGATCATCCGATTGAAAATAAGCTTCCCATCTTACTATTTTATGACTTTGCCCAAGTGTTTCTGCGTTCTGATATTCTGTTTAGGTTGAGAGTCTTAACTGAATGAATAACGGTTACTGAAATCTTTAGTTCACATATTTATTTCAGAAGGATGGTCGGAGGACTTTGTTTCTCCTTGCTTATCAGAGTTTGGGAGTTGTATATGGTGACTTGAGTATCTCTCCTCTATATGTCTACAAGAGCGCATTTGCAGCTGAAATTCAGCATACTGATGCAAATGTAGAAATTTATGGCGTCCTTTCGTTAGTGTTCTGGACAATTACGCTTATCCCTCTTTTTAAGTATGTCTTCATAGTTCTTAGAGCCCATGACAATGGTGAAGGTCAGAACAGATACGTAAAAAACCATGTTGTTGACAAGAGGCTTCGTTTTATCATGTTATTGTCTTTGTTTTGTTTCAGGTGGGACTTTTGCTCTGTATTCTTTGATTTGTAGGAATGCAAATGTAAGCCTTCTGCAAAATAAGCAGCTTGCAGATAAAGAGCTATCCACATATTTAATAGAAAACCCACCAGAGAGGGAGACGAATTGCAGAACTAAAGTTTGGCTTGAGAAGAACAAAAGCATGCATACAGCCCTCCTTGTAGTAGTTATGCTTGGTACTGGTATGGTTATTGGAGATGGAATTCTGAGTCCACCTATGTCTGGTATACATTTCACTATGTGGAATGAAAGTTGCAATCTGATGAATTTTTAATTTATTTTGGCTGATTGGATCATCTCCCTTTTCAGTTTATTCAGCCATTTCAGGACTTCAACTTTTCTTATCAAAGCAGCATCATGAATGTAAGATTACTAAGTTTTTGTGCAAACTTTTGCTCCATCATCAGCTTACATTTCTACCCTAGATCCATTCACACACATCCTGATAACCTTTTTTTGGTTTTATAATTCTATTTAATGTTATTGAGAATGATAGGAAAATGTTCTTCTTTCTGAGTGTTATTTTGCAATTTTGAGCATGCTTTATTGCAATTTATCGCTTCACTTGTTTCCAAAAGCTATCATGGATTCATTTTTATTTCCTTTGTTCCATGAACTGCAGTGAATAAGGTAAAAGAATATTTTTTTTGTTCACATGTTAAATTAAATAGTTTTTTGTATTTTAAATGTTTGTTTTGTGAGTGATTCAGCAAATACCTATTGTCTCTGGTTACTAAGTGCAGTGTTCTTTGCTAATGTTGAGATATTTGAACCATGAGAATGATATGATTGTGCAAGTATGGCAATATGCTAGTTGTGGGTAAGATGACAAGCTAGGATGTACAATCTGTGAAACTTGTGTACTGATTAAGAGTTTCTAAGCATAAAAGACAATGACACCTACAAAGAAATATATATAGTAATGGTGTAGCTTATTTGATACAATCCTTCACTTAATTATAAAAGAGGCCATGGGGTTCGTTTATTAACTTTTATGACCTAATTGATTTTTTTCAGCCTTTGTTTTCTATTAGTTCACATGCAATTGTTTTTAAATGTTTGCTACATAAATGTATTTACCAAATATATAAAGAAATTATTGAATGAAATATAATAAAAAAATTCAAAAAAAAAAAAATAGAGGCTAATAACAATATTCTAAAAAGATTTATAATTTTTAGAATCATAATTACTATTATTTGATGGCGTAAAATTTTTTGATAAAAATTGTTTTTTTGTTACTTATTAGGATTTATGTTATTGGAACTTTCTTTTATAAAAAATGGTAGAGAAAAATCAAAAAGATATAATAAGTGACTATTTGATTCTAAACAAATGTTGGGGTGTGACATTCTTGTTGAGAAGTGTCCTTTGAGGGTGATGATGATTGATAGTTCTTAGACAAGGAAAAAGAAAGTCACATTAGTGTAGATGGAGCTCATACATGCAGAAAATCACCAAAGATAGAAATAATGGGTAGAGAGTTCACCTCTTGTGGCTTTCACCATTATGCTCACAAAGTATTTTAAAAGAGAAGAAGTTAGCATTCTATTTTTTGAGGGTTTCAGCTTTGTTCAATATATTGAAAATATGAACTCCATTGTTAAAGATATGACCTTTAAAGAAATAAATATGAAAAATAATATGTAATTAATCTAGAATTTCTAGCTAACAAAAAATCGATGGGTTACTTTAGAGAAGATTTTGGAAGATCAATTATACAAAAAAAATTGATATTTATCTTTCAAAGGAGTTAAAATTAATTAGAAATTTTACAATAATACTTACCAACATATTTAAGAATATTTTTTTTTAATTATAATTGTGTTTCTCTAAATTTGTTTTTATCTATGTAAATGTATGACATATTCAGCTTTATAATATATTAGTGTTAAGCATCAATAAAGTTTTTCAATTTTCTTTTCCTTTTATTTGTTCTTTTTAGTAGATCACCCACCAAAGCTTTCAACAAAGTGGTATTAGAGCATTAATCCCACATTGTGATCTATGATGACAACCAAAGAATCTAACATCTCTATTAAATGCCCAAAATTGACCAAGTTGAATTACTATTGTTTGAAGTGTTTGTACCTAATACAAGTATGCAAGCATATCTTATAAATTTATTGTGCTTGATGAGTTGGGTTGTCACTATGTGAAACTTCAATTTTATTACTTTATGAAAGTATTTTGTGCTTGGATGGTTGTGTATTTGAAGCTCATACTTTTTGCTTTATGTGGAAGTTTTGTTGCTTTTTCTTTGTCATATTTTCTTGCATAAAGTTGGGACAAGAAGTTGTTGATTATCTTAGTAGGCCAAGTCATTAAGAATAGCAATTCCTTAGAGAAGAGATTTTTTGGTTACATGGTTTCATAATAAGAAAGAAGTAGGTTTTTGGCAAGAAGAATTTTTTTTAATTGATTGACCATCTATCAAGGGATATGATTTCCAGTCCACATCTTTGTACTCCCTCAATAATTTGCATGTTTTAGATGTTTTCTTTCAACTGCATTTTCTACCATAATAGCTTGGCATGTTCTTTAGTGAAGCTAACGAGTGCCTTTTTTGATAGATGCGGTTGTTCCAATCACCTGCTTCATAATAGTATGCCTTTTTGCACTACAACATTATGGTACACATCGGATCAGTTTCCTATTTGCACCAATCATTCTGGCATGGCTAATATGCATTGGTGGACTTGGCATATACAATATTGCTAGGTGGAACCCAAGCATTTTTGAGGCACTTTCTCCATATTGTATATTCAAGTTCTTGAGGAAAACAAAGAAATCTGGCTGGATGTCATTGGGTGGAGTATTATTATGTATTACAGGTACCTGTTTGTGCCAGTTTAGCAAGTCGTATTATGTTCTTTAAAAACTCTAGGAACAAGTATCTACAGTTATTTCAAACCTTTTGCTGCAATACGTTTTGAAACAAGCAAATTTTATCATTTTGGATACAAAGGGTTGTCATTTGGAACTTAAGTTTCTGTCACATTGTGCTATAATCTGTTGCTTCTTACTATTAAGTTGTTTAATATGAAGAAATTGTTTTGAGAATTTATGAATTTATTTTACATGAGGTTCATGAATGTTCCATACTCTTAAAATTATCATTGATGATTGCACTTCTCATTTATGAGTGTTGAGTAGACTTCTAGGTCATCTAGCTTTTTGCTGAATGATGTGGATATGAAGTTTTCTCAAGTTTGATGGTCTTGATTGCAGGCTCTGAAGCTATGTTTGCTGATCTTGGTCACTTTTCATACTTATCCATGCAGGTAAGTAATTGTGGTTTGATTGGGTTGTCCTTTTTATGTTGAAATGTGAATTCTATTCTTATATTTTGCCATCTTACAGATTGCTTTCACGTTGGTTGTTTATCCTGCACTGATTTTGGCGTACATGGGTCAAGCTGCTTACCTATCTAAACATCATGTGAATGATTCTAGTTACCAAATTGGTTTTTATGTTTATGTTCCAGGTAAATTGTACGGTTCCTTAGTATTGGATATTTTTGATTTCTTGCTATTAAATTCTGATTTTTGATGCTGGTTGTTATTTTGTAATTATCAAATTGCTACAAACCTGTTAGTGACATGGTTTTTGACATTAAAAAGGTTGAAGCTGGTTTCGATAGGGTAAATGTAAGCCAAAAAACTTCAATTGGCTTCAACTTATAATTAATTTAAAACCTAGCAATCTTGCTTTGATTTTGGTGGCTTTATAAAGATCAAGCACAAAATAAATTTCAAGTCAGGGGTTGCTTTCCTTGAGTAAATTCAAGTAAATTGTAAACTCTTCATTTATGATATTACCAACAAGCCTTAATCCCACATTTGGTTAGCTACATGAATCTTTCTTCGCATCATTGCATTTTATTCTTTATAAATATTTCCTTAATATCCAAACTCATTGAGTTTTTTTATATTAGCCTCTTGTCATATTTTTCCTAGTCTATTTCACCATTTATAAGACAAAAATTTCGAATACCTTATAACTCTTAATGAGGACATTAAATGACCATATAGCCATTGCTACCTGAGCTTATGTACTTAGTCGGTGTTGCACTAGCTTTATCTCAATTATAATCATTTATATTCATATTTTTTTTAGTATATCAATTTCATGCATCTCAACTTCTCTAAGAAATTCATTCTACTTATACGATTATATTTTACAAGACAATATTTAGTATCATACAACATGTTTAGTTTCACTAAAATCTTAGTATTATTTATCTTTAATCTTAAGCAGAATTTTTTTATTGCATGATACTCTAGAAAAAACTTGATTTGCTAACTTGTTTGAATCTTATTATTATCACCATAAATTTTTCTATCATTTTAATGTATTGTCTTGGGATAAAAAAAATAATTTTTAATTTTAGTCTCTATGTCATTTGTGCTCATGTTGCTAACAAATTTGCATTCCATAAATTTTGGTTTGAGCACTACTAAGACAAGACTTCTTAGATCATTCTCCATAAATCTAGCTTGTCTTTAACCTCCTTGCTTTATCAATAAAGAATATTATTTTAAGTCAGCCAAAAACATACACTATGTTGCCACTTGTTTATCACCTTGCTCTATAGCTCAGCCCTTGAGTAGTTTTGGAGACTTTCTATGGCATCTATCGCAACGACTTCTATTAGTATCACCGATTTTTCTAACAACTATTTGCCCTACTAAGCTTGCATAGCAAATCTTTGATCTAGTATAGGAGGATCAGATTGTCTGCTTTGAGTGATATTTTGATGAAGAATTGCATTATGTGGAATCAACCACCCTCTAGTTTGTGCAATTGACCCCAATCAATACATTATATAATCGGCAGATATCAACAACTCTTCCTACCTTCTGACTTGCTTTGTCAAAGCTCGGAATTTGGTTCGTAAGTATATTGCTTGTATGTCTTTTTATGTTTCTCGCTCTTCCATGCGAGGCTTATTCATATTTGTGTCAAAAAAGGTTGTGCTTTCTTGTGAGCAATAGTGAATCTCATGTAAAAGGTTGTGTAATATTTTTATAGCAATATCTTGAATGCTAATTAGTTTGAAATCTAATAAGATCTTGATTCCAAAATGATATCTATGTTTTAGGTTACTTTCGAATTTCCTAATTCGAGAGATATTTTAGAAAATTCATCTATTTTGTGGTGTATTATAAATACTTTCTATTAGTAGTATTGAAGAAATTTTTTTTATACTATCATTTTTTTTTTGTTCTAAAACATTTTTCTCTCTATAGTGAATTTGTACTTATATTATTCATACGTGTAGTCCAAATATTTATGTGAATCATGTAAATTGGTTTGTTTTTATATTTAAGTTTATTTTCTTATTTGATTTTTGCACTTCATTTTCTTTATTGTTCGCATCAACATAAAGTTTTCTTGATTTGCTTTGATAAGTATCATGAGGTGTCTAATCCATATACTAATAACGTTAGCAATCTCTACTCGTGTTACATCTTCGATCTTTTTTGAAGCCCCTTAATTCTAGAATTTGAAAACCTTGTTCTTTACTCTTCAGTGTGCTTCATCTTTCGTCTTAAATTCTTTAACACTGTCATAAGCAAACTTGAAGAATATTGGATATTAACATTATTTGAAAATAAGAACTACTTCCAAGTAAAATGTATCATCACATTATTTTCTTTTGTGAAATAAACCTTTATTCAATTCTTTAATGTGTTTATTGTAAAATGATATATGTATTATTTATTGCAAAAATATTTATAATCATGCATCTATCTTCAAGAGAATTCATTGTTAAATTTCCCTTCTATAATGCAGAAATGATCAGATGGCCTGTTCTTATATTAGCAGTATTGGCTGCTTCAGTGGGAAGCCAAGCAATTATAAGCTGTACATTCTCCATAATAAACCAGAGCCATTCTCTTGGTTGCTTCCCAAGGGTCAAGGTCATACACACATCCGAGAAGATAACCGGTCGGATTTATATACCAGAAATCAATTGGACGCTCATGATCCTTTGCATAGCTGTCGCTGTTGGTTTTAGAGACGCCAAACACATGGGTAACGCACAAGGTAAGCCCATTACAAAAAGCTTGCTTGCCATCTACTAGTTAGGCTATTTTTATTTCTTTATTTGTTTTTATAATTATATGTTTGAAAAAAAATTTGCAAAACATTTATAATTTTTCTATTTTTCAATAATTATAAGTGTCACTATTTTTGCCAAAATCTGTTTTGTGTAGGTCTAGCATTGATAACAGTTATGTTGGTAACGACATGCCTCACTTGTTTAGTTATGATCATATGCTGGAGAAGGTCTCCTCTCATAGCTCTCTCCTTCATCTTCTTCTTCGGTTCCATCGAAGCCCTGTTCTTCTCCTCCTCTGTCGTCAAATTCCTGGACGGCTCCTGGCTTCCCATTATTCTCGCCTTCTTCCTCACGACTCTCATGTTCATCTGGCATTACGTTTCCCTCAAGAAGTACGAGCATGACCTGCTTGGCACGGTGCCGCTTGACTGGCTTCTGGCCCTGGGCCAGAACGTCGGCGACGCCCGTGTCCCCGGGATCGGCCTCGTCTACACAGATCTCGTTTCAGGGGTACCCCCTAATTTCTCCCGTTTCGTAGCCAACCTTCCCGCGTATCACCGAGTCCTTGTTTTCGTTTGCATCAAGTACGTGTCGGTTCCGTTCGTGACTCCCGCCGAACGGTACCTGGTGAGCCGCGTTGGACCCGCAGAGCATCGATCCTACCGGTGCATTGTTCGGTACGGCTATCGCGACGTCCGCCGAGACGCGAACTCCTTCGAGTCCGAGCTCATCTCAAGTCTGGCCGACTTTTTAAAGAGGGAAGATCACTGCAACAATTTCTACGCCACCCAAACCCTAGATGGAGATGACAGAGGGCTCGCTGTTGTTGCAAGTTCTTCTCTCGATGAGATGAAGCCGGGAGTGGCAAAGACGGTGACGTTCGATGAAATCAACGAGACGAATCCGTGGCTGTCAGATCGAGCGAGAGAGGAGCTCAAGGATCTCCATGAGGCGACCGAGGTGGGTGCTACGTTCATACTGGGGCGATCGGATATAAGGACGAAGCCCGTTTCCCCCATCACGAAGAAGCTCGCACTCATGGTCTACAATATCCTGAAGGCCAACTGCCGTGGACCAGAGGTGGCTCTCCGCGTGCCGCCGGAGTCCCTGTTCGAGGTTGGTATGGTGTATGACCTGTGAAGAACACTGGATTCAACTTTGCTTGCTTCAAGTTTAGTGAATGAGGCAAATTTAAGGAACCAGATCTTGCCGAAGGATGGTTAAAATGGTTCGTTTCAACAATTTAGGATACTAAATTCTTTAATGAATCAAGCTTTTCGTATCTGGTCGGATAAAATTCTGAAGGTGATTATGTTTTCATTTATCTTTGTGAAAAATAAAAATATTTTTTAAGAATTTAAATTAATATTTTTAGCAGATTAATTGGGTTTATGGTAAAGTTCGTTTTTATATTTATGAGATTTTTTATTTTGAAGCAAATTATATCAAATTATATCAATTGATTTTTAACATATTGTATTTTATAGAGTTTTATGTAAAATATTGAAATGCAAAAAAGTTATAATTTCTGTTATGTGATGTGAAGTATTAAAATGTTTTTGAAATTCAATGAATCTTTAGTGTCTTACATACTTTAAAATAATATTAAATATTTAATAAAATATTCCAGTGAAGACCAAAGAAATTATATATTTGCTTATTCATTTTATTCTATTAAACTAAATTTAGTTAATAATATTCTAAATAATATACTTTATTTAAACTTTTCAAACTATTACTCAAATGTTACATTTTGTTTACAGAATGTATTCTAGAAACATTCTAACATTTCTAAAATTCAATGACTAACTTATTTTAAAAATAATATTCAAATATTTTATAAAAGCATTAAATTGTATATCAATTATATATTTGTTAATTTTACTTACTCCATTAGATAAAATATAGTAATTCAAAATACATAAAACCTCCTTGAATATTTTTGTAAACATGATAAAATATTTTCACAAAGAAAAAGTAATTGGTGGCTTATCTAGAGTTGGGTGTACTTTTAAGTTGATATGCATAAAGATTACTGGTCTTTTGGTGCATATTTCAATTGATCTCGTACGTATTCTAAACAAACCTAAGAGTTTAAAAAGGATAAGCCACATTCATATAAGGTTTATAAGTGGGATTTGTGAGGAGTAATGCATTTTAAATAAATGAAGCTTGAAGCTTATCATCCACATTAGTATAACTAGCGTATAAGTGTGATGGAGTGATTTCTCAAAAATTGAAGGCCATTTTCACACATAATCTAAACTAAAGATTATTATAATTAGTGAAGAACAAATACTATAAGATTGAGTGAATTGTCATATGCAATAAAAATTAATCAAGCAAGTCTTTACAAAATTTTAAAACTTTTCTTTTTAAAATTGAATAAATTGTTATTGCAAATTTTAATATAATAGAATAGGAATAATAAATAATCAATAAAGATAGCACAAGAGATTTTTAGATGATTTATCTTCACTCGTACCTACATCCACTCCTAACAACTTGATTGAGTTTCTGTTAAATCATTGCCTTTTGTTGAAACTAATAAGAGTAAATTAAATACAATAGTGGTGCTTAGAAAAGACATCAAAACAATATAAGAACTCGTCTAAATAAATGAAGACAACTTCTTACAAAAAAGTACATATAAAAAGCTTATACCTTTAATCCTTTTAAACAAATATGACATCAAACTAGATGAGAATAAGAATGTGATATTATTAATATGAACTAAATAAGAAAAAATGCACTAATTAAAAATGGAGAGAGTTTGTATTTTTGCTTTTTTTTTTCTTAAACTTTAGATTTTATAAAGTATAACATTATCTACTTCTCTTTGAAATCAATCTTTATTTATATTAATGTCAATCATAAAATCGATTATAGACATTTCAAAGGTTAGTTATGCTTTCCAAAAATAAGTAAAAAAATTGTTATGCTCTCAAGATTTTCTTCATATTAGGATGTTGTCCACATTGTATTAAAATAAAAAAAACTAGAATCATCCTAATGATTCAACAATATAGTAGTGTTATTTATCCCAAAATGACTTATCATACTAGTTCAATAAATATCTCATATTATATGATACCAATTTATAGTGCAGCAATTAAGTTCTTATATATACTGTACTAAATAGTCACATAAATCATACTAATACAATATAATTCATATATATAGTTTAACTTGATTGTATATGTCTAATAGTATATCACTATTATATAATATTTATTTTCATTAAGAATCAAGCTCTAAAAAAATGTTATATTATATAATTATATAAGTATAAACACTTACATAATCATATATTAATTAACAATCATAAACATATTATAATCCTATCAAAGTGGTACCAATGCTTTTAAAACATACTTGATTCTAAGTATTATATAGGAAATAATCATACAAATATGGCACATTAGCCACAATAATGTGACAATGTAAGTAATGTCAATTTTAGTCTTATTATTTAATGATTGTACCTATATGATATATGTATCATATTTATATGATATGATAAACACATTTTTTTAAATAGCTTAAGTCATCTATGATAAAAATAGATCCTATAGTTACAATACTTTTCTTTTTTGTATACATTTCAATTGCCCTCATATATATTATGAACTAACCTAATAGTAAAAAGGATAAGCCACATTCATATAAGGTTTATATGTGAGATTTGTGAGTAGTACATTTTAAATAAATGAAGTTTGAAGCTTGTCAACCATATTAATATAATTAGGGTTTAAGTATGATGTAGTAATTCCTCAAAAATTAATAACCTTTTTTAGACACGATCTAAGCTAGAGATTGTTATTATTAATGAAAAACAAATACTATAAGAAGAGATGAATTGTGATATGTAATAAAAAGAAGAAGAAGAAGAAGAAGAAGAAGAAGAAATAGAAGAAGAAGGAGAAGGCGAAGAAGGAGAGGAAGAAGAAGATGAAGGAGAAGAAGAAGAAGAAGAAGAAGATGATGATGATGATGATGATGAAGAAAAGAAGTAGAAGAAGAAGAAGAGGAAGAGGAAGAAGAAGAAGTGGAAGAAGAAGAAGAAGAAGAAGAAGACAAAGAAGAAGAAGAAGAAGAAGAAGACGAAGAAGAAGAAGAAGAAGAAGAAGAAAGAGAAGAAGAAGAAGAAGAAGGAAAAGAATTAGAGGAAGAAGAAGAAGAGAAGAAGAAGAAAAGAAGAAGAAGAAGAAGTAGAAGTAGTAATAATAGAAGAAGAAGAAAAAGAAGAAGAAAGAGAATAATAATAATAATAATAATAATAACAAGATGAAGAAGAAAAAAAAGATAATTCAACAAGACTTTACAAAATTTTAAAGATTTCATTTTTAAAATTGAATAAATTGTTGCTGCAAATCTTAATTTAACATAATAGGAATAATAAAGCAATCAAATAAAAAAGAGCATAAGAGATTTTTAAGTGATTTGGCTTTACTCATATCTACATCCACATCTAAAATAACTGGATTGGTTTTCCACTAAACCGATCTCTTTTATCGTAACAAATAAGGTTAAACCAAATATAATAATGGTGTTTAAAAAAATTGCTAAAACAACACAAGAATTTCAATTAAACAACTGAATAACTTTTTACAAAACATTATATACAAAAGGCTTATACATTTAATCCTTTTAAACAAATATGACACCAAACTATATAAGAATAAGAATATGATATCACTAATGTGAACTCAATGAGAAGAAATGCAATAAAGTAAGAGACGTATTATAGGAATTAGCTAAGTGCACTAATTGAAAGTGGAGAGAGTTTGCATGTTTGTTTTTTCTAAAACTCTAGACTTTGCAAAATGTAATATTAGCCCCTTATCTTTGAAATTCAAAGTTGATTATAAGAATTCCAAAAGCCGATTATGTTTTTTAAAAATAATTAAGATAACCATTATGCTCTCATGATTATGTATTTATATGTTGTTTGTATTATATTAGAATGTTGACAAAAGAAGTAAGATTATCCTTACAATCCAACTATATAACTAATGCTATTTATCCCAAACTAACTTATTGTACAAGTTCAATAAATATCCTCATATTATATGATACTAATTCATAGTAAAACAATTAAGTTCTTATATATATTATAATAAACAATCACATAGATTATACTAATATATTGTAGTTTGTATCTATAGTTTAACTTAATTGTAAATGTCTAATAATAGGTCACCATTGTTTAATATTTATTTTCACAAAGAGTCAAACTCTCAAAAAAATATTGTATTATATGATCATTTAAATATAAACATTTGTACAATAATGTATTAATCATATTTATTGAGAAAATTATATAATACGATAATCATATCATAGTGGTACAAACACTTTTGAAATAAACTTGGTTCTAAGTGTTATATAGAAAAAAATCATATAAGTATGACACATTAATCATAATAATATTACAATGTAAGTATTGTCAATTTTAGTCTTATCATTAATTAATCATACTTATATGATATAATCATATTTCTTTCTTAATTAAGTTAAGTCTTTTATGATAGAAAATAGATCATACAATTACAATATGTTACTTTGTACTATACAATGTAGTACGTATATATAACATAGAATAATGTCAAAAATCATACAACGAGTAATGATGATACAACCAAGTAATTGTATTATAATTTGAGAACAAATAGTTGTATCAATATGTTATACCAATTTTACATGCTTGACCACAACTAAGCCTATACATATAACAAATTCTAAAAGAAAATAAGTTGTGTAATCATATGAAATAAATTTCATACTGATATGATGTTGGTCAAAACTTAACTCTTAGAGAACACATATCACATGTATAAGACTAATGCTTTGTATGATTAATTTTGCACTCATAATCTTTTGTCCAAATAGAGGTTGCATTTATACAATGAAGTCATCGTACCTAAACAATACCATGATAATGTCAAACTTTAATTATAGCTATAAGCTAAAATATGATCATATAAGTATGATGTATGACATCATATTGTTTAATCATTATGCTGTAAAGAACATAACTTATTTTATGTTTGATTTCATTATCTTAAGACTTGGATTTTATTTAGAATTTATTATATGATATTATTAATATATTAATACAATTTTGCAAAACATAATGAAATTCTATAAGACTTGTGATAAAAAATAAGATTTAGCAAAGTGATGCATGAGTTAAATAAGCAATATAAGTGGCATTTTGTAAGGGAAAAATATTTCACGTTCTAACCTAACTTATGCCAGTAATGTTAAGCTTTGTAAGAATTAGCCACACCAGAAAGTGCTTCTCTTTATGGCTCCATGATTTCCAATTCGATCCATCCATGAGTAAGATCAACTAGAGTCATTCAATTTTCAAATACATTACTTTTGCTCTATTCAACCTTCTCAACTTTCAAAATCTAAATATGCATATTTATGAAAGCTTCAAGCATTTATTAGTAACTGATAATTTGGTTTTATGAACATTACCCTTAATGATTCCTAACAAGTTATCCCATTGGTTGTTTCACTCATTTTCACATGGCACCCCACTTCTTCAAGCCATCTCTTGCAAGAAATTTTTTTTTGCTAACCTAAAATGTTACTTTCTTAAAAAAGTAAAACATATAACCCATTAATATTATTATGTAGTGTCCTTTTTTTATGATTTGATTGCTGCTATTTGAAAAAAAGAATTCTAGGATTTGAAGATGTTTTGACATCAATATTTTGAAAATTCTTATTAAATAAAGTTTTTCTTTACCAAATATATTTTTTGGTTAAAACCTCATCTATTACATAAAAAATAAAATAATATATATTTTATAATAAAGTATTATATATAAACTCTTATATAAAAAAAGAAAGATGAATAAAGACAATTCTAAATATTTATAAATTTCAATATTTAGTAAACATCATTATTTTCTATTTTTTTTCTTAGTTCTTTGTTATTCTCACGTTTCAATTTTATTGTTGTGACTCTAAAAAAACATAATTTTTTATCAAGGGTTTGGGATAATAACACTCCACAGATAGATCATTGAGTTATTTCATGATAAAAGTGCTTCCACTTAGCTTTGTCTCCAAACATCTTCTTTTAAGCCATCTTTTGTTAAAATTTCAATTCATCCACCTAAATTGCTACTTTAAAAAGCAAATAACAACATAACTAATCTTCTTTTACACTTTGTTTGATGCTATATAAAAAAGAGAACTAATATATTTAAAGGTCTTTTGAGCACAATTCCCTTTTCATAACATTTGTTATAGTAATATTATTATTTTGAAGATTCTCTTATAAAAGAGTTTAATGTTTGTCTCTTCCCCCTTGTGTGTCATGTCTAAGACAACAAGTTAGACCAATAAAATCTTTAAACATAAAGATTTGTTGTGTATTTAAGAATGAAAAATATTATTTTTAAGATTTAATATATTATTTTTTTATTGTTTGATTAGTATTCATCACAAATGTTTTTTAAAGACTTAAGAACAAATATATTATTTTTTAAA
Organism: Vanilla planifolia; assembly: GCA_023846275.1. Lineage (NCBI taxonomy): Eukaryota > Viridiplantae > Streptophyta > Magnoliopsida > Asparagales > Orchidaceae > Vanilla > Vanilla planifolia. The sequence continues at coordinate 27,811,366 of CM043873.1, forward strand.
AATGTTTAGAGACTTGTTATATATATTAATTTAATTAAAAAGTGTATTTTCTTTTATTCTTCAACTTCGCTTCGATCTTTCGGTACGAGTGGATCCGATTCAGATAAGGCAGGTTCCATTACCCGCTCGAAGCTTTTCCTGCAGGCAAAATTGTGTTGTGGGATTTGAAAAATGGGGAGCATCTCTTGTCCTCTTTCTGTATCTTCTTCGTCAAACTTTCGAAGGATTGGACTCTGCTTCCGCCATCCGTCGAAGTTGCGTGCGGTGCGTTGCACCGTCGGAGGTTTTCCTCTCTCTTGGTTTGACTGCTTTCCAACTATAACGTGCTTTTGTACTGATTCACGCGAAGCTTCGGACATTCTGTTTAAAGTAGGATTTAGTATAAACAATGAGGTGGTGGTGGTGAGGGAAATTTTTTTTTTTTAACCCGGGGCTATTGTTTTCCTCATTGGTCCTGTGGGCAAGAGGCGTGTAATTAAGCCAATTCGGTTATAGTATATGCATTTGGTGATCTTGTTCTTGCCAACTTCTATGGTGTGCTTGGGGAATTGGGGTTGCGTTTTTGTCAGCACAATTGGGTGTAGGAGTAGCTCTTTGACGCCCCTCTCCACTTAAAGCTGCAGCAGCTTATGTCTGCAATTGCCTAGTGCCGCGAACAGTGGGAAAAGCCGTTCCAATCTGGATGAAGAGAATGTTCCTTTAGGTTAGCACAGCACCAATCACTTTGATAAAAACCACATTGGTGCTTGAAGACACAGTCAACTATGGTGTTATCTTTATACCGTTTGATGTTGTCACTTGTAGTGACCAATGGGTAGAAGCTTGCTGATGTTAGATAGGGATCCTTTGGTAAAATTGCGGTTATGGCCAATTTTGTGGGTGTTGGGATTGAAAAATGAACATCTTGGTTTTAAGAACAGACCTAAATATCATTTGGCCTTCATGATTTTGAATAATTTCATAAAAACTACTTAAATGCCAAGATCTAGGTCTTGAGTAATTTTTTTTTCTTGTAGTCACTACTCACATTGGCATTAATTGATGTTGTTTTGTATGTACTTTATTTACTGTTATCCTGCTTTTGTATTAGGATTACATGGAGTATATATCTTTGCATTCAAATTTTGAACTTGAATTTATGATTGATAGGCTATGGTAATTATTCTATGACTGAATTTTGTAAGTTAAACAGATGCAGTATCACTTGAAGTTGGTTGATGAATCAAAAGTAATATATTTTCAAGGGTTTTGTTGTCATAGTAGAATTTACAATTTTGGAAGTATGAATCAGATGCTAGTTTTTCTAGTATTCTTCTGGTATTTGTTATTTGTTTGGGTGTGTAAAATGAGTATGGTGGTTAATTTAGTTGTTATTTGAATAACTTTCTTTCAGTTGTTGTCTTGTCTTGCTAATATCTAATATTGGTTTTATGCAGAAGTTGTTGCAGAACCACATGTTGTCACTGCTACTGATCCTCTTTTGATTAATGCTGTTCGTGGGGAAAAAGTTGAACGGCCTCCCGTCTGGCTAATGAGGCAAGCAGGGAGGTACATGAAGGCAGGTTCTATGTTTACCTTGTTTGGGTAAATTCAGATATGCTAAACATGATTGATTTGTGGTTGAATCTCTTTCTTTCTCTCTTCATTGCTCTTATTCAGCCTTTGGTTTTGGTTAAGTAACCTGCAGTCTTAATGAAGGCTTTCAATGTTAAAAATGTTGTATTTTTGTGGTTTTTTATGCTGATCAAGTACTTTTTTTGTCTGGCAGAGATACCAAATGATATGTGAAAAGTACCCTTCATTTCGGGAACGATCAGAAAATGTAGACCTTGTAGTTGAAATTTCCTTACAGCCATGGAAAGCTTTCAAACCAGATGGGGTAAGTTTAAACTTTTAACCAATCTTTTGCGCTCTTTCTCCCAGCCAACCTTTTTGTACTTTATGATAATATGTGAAATTCCTGCATTTTGCAATCGAGTGATGGTTCAGCTGGTTGTTAGTTTGTGTCTAAAGTTGTAACCTTGTTCGCTCATAGCATGAATGTTTTAATGCTTTTATCTTTGGTGAACATTATAAAAAGGGAAAAGAACTTATAAATATAGCATGGAAAAGCGATATATTAAATAAAATAATGCTGTCTAGCAAAAAAAAGCCTTTTGTTTTACGTGATTCTATGAGTAGGATGATTAATTAGCTTATTGTGAGAACAATAGGTTGTTGATTTCTTGCAGTTGCTTAATGCCAGGTGCCCACTAAGATGCTTTGATCTTTGAATATGAGCCAACCATTTCAATACGCCAAATTTATTATTCTTGCTTCATCAACTAAATCCTAATAGGTTGATTAATTTGGCTGAGAAAAGTTCAAGAAAAGTGGTTAAGCAATCAACGTTCTACTTGTTTTGGATGCTCATTGGTGTTAACCTGCAATGTTGATGTTAAAATTGTCAACATGATAATATTGTACCTTGTTAATGCAAAGCATGGGACAAGCATCATTGATTATGATGCTAGTGTTTGAAATGGATTAACCATACAAAACTATTCCCATTATTTGAATTCAAATTTCTAACCTATGATTCAACCTTGGAAGGAACCATATTATTGTTCTTTTTATTTTGTTCACATATTAGATTTTTATGTACAAGCTTGTGCTCTAGTACAAGTGCAATTAGGTTTGCTCTAGTTGGTTCCATGGTAAACAAATTTCTAATTCACTGCCAAATGTAATGAACCTTGGTTTTTGTTTTAGTACTCTATTCCAATAGCCTAAACTCTAAGGAGAAAAGGAAGAGAATAATGGATTTTTTTAATTTATCACATATGGGTTGTTGCCTAGAAGCAGCAAACCATGGCTAGGTGTCAACTTTTTAAATTTCTAGGGTTGAGTTTGTGCCGGATTACCCCAAAATTGGATTTTGTAACCGATCCAATCTTGTAAAATTTTTAAATGAGTCATCACTAGTGCCTCGATCCATTTATGCTATTTTTTTAATTTGGTCTATTCAAATTTAGTTCACCAACAATCAAAATTGATAATTAACTTAACCTAATTAGTTTCTTCAATTTTATGAAAAGCTATTGATTCAAATTGGTTAGTATATTTACTTTTGGGATGGTTTGTAGTTATTTGGATATTTTTGTACATTCCTAAGTAAGATCCTTTTGTTTTACATCTCATTTAAACCTCTATTTCACTCATCACCACTCTATCTTGCTCTTATTGCATCTCTTTTTTCCAAGGCTTATTTTTATCTCCTCAATTGTCCATTCAAATGCTTTATTTTCTTCTTACTCAACTTATTAGAGGCTATAAGTATTTAGATGTTTAGGATAGTGATAGGCCTTTTATTGGTGGAAGTGAGAGAAGGATTGGGGGGATATAAATTTATTAGTTGAAGGGAAATTAGGTGTTTGGGGATTTGGGGAGTATGTGTGTTATCATTCATCTTGATTATTGCAACTAATGAACTCTACATAATATCTAGAGTTGACCGCCAACTTTGTATTGGTGTGGTTAGCCACCTCTTTGAAAAGGTTAGTTGAGTTCTATGGCACTAGATAAGAATAAAAAAATATTGCCTTCTTGATTTTAGTATGATATTTTAATGAATAAAGCATATTTTTGGATGACATGTGAACCATTTGAATGTTACATGACACCAATTTTCCTTTTCTTTGTGCTCTTTCTTTGTGAATCTATCTAATAAGTTACAACTCATTTGTATATGATAATATGATACATTTATTATTTTTATATTTATATTTAATTATTATTATTGTGTCTAATCATAATATCCTACCATTCTTTTGAAATTTGATGTATCCAAATTATTATGTCGTACCATGCTTCATCAAATATTGTTTAATTATCAAATTTCATATTTTTTAGTTGATTAATAAGGTAGAAGAAATAATAATGAGATGAGTGGGGTAGATAAAGGAGAGAGAATAAGATATTTTATTACTAAATTTTGATAAAGTTTCATACAAGCATAAATAATAGATTTTCTATATTTTCTAGTTAATTAAATTTTTTGTTTTTGTTATTCTTAATGTTATATTTAGAAGGCATAGGAAAGATTAGGGTAGATTGTTGTTACAAGATTTTATAAACTTCTTTTTCAAAAGATATACTAAATTAAAGCTTTTGCAAATTAAGGATAATCATATAAAATATTTTGCAATTAAGGTTAGTTAAGTTTTCAAGACTGCAAAGAAATAGTAGTGAGAAAAAAAGAGATAAGAAGATAAATACTTTTAGATTGTTAAGCTCAACTTAAGAGCCTACATTCATCCTCAAGCCAACCAGCTTGAGCAATACTCAATAAACACTCCTTTGTCGGAGTCAAGTGGAGAAACCCAATACAATCAAGCCTTTTCTTGAATTAGTGAGCCAAATGCTCCACTCTCAACTGACTCTGAGCTAGGGCCATCCACTCTACATTATATGGCATAAAGTTGGGCAAACAAAAAGAAAACAAAAAAGAATCAATACAAAGCTCAAGTTCACTCAAATGACAAATATACAAATACAAATATAAGCACTAATGGATTGAGAATTGATGTGATCACTACACTCGAGCTTTGTGGGATAGCATGAGTGAATAATGTTGAATGTGATACCTTCAAAAATCCTTTGCACAGGCACTAGTAGTCTTCTTAAATGATATAGAGCTAAACTTCCTTTCACATTCACATGTCTTGAAACGATTTTGCAAGATAGATTAACCACTGACTTTGTATTGGTGTGGTTAGCCACCTCTTTGAAAATGTTAGTTAAGTTCTATGGCATTAGATAAGGATAGAAAAATATTGCCTTCTTAATTTTAGTATGACTTTTTAATGAATAAAGCATATTTTTGGATGACATGTGAACCATTTGAATGTTACATGACACCAATTTTCCTTTTCTTTGTGCTCCTTCTTTGTGAATCTATCTAATAAGTTACAACTCATTTGTATATGATAATATGATGCATTTATTATTTTTATATTTACATTTAATTATTATTATTGTGTCTAATCATAATATCCTACCATTCTTTTGAAATTTGATGTATCCAAATCATTATATCATACCCATGCTTCATCAAATATTGTTTAATTATCACATCTCATATTTTGTAGTTGATTAATAAGGTAGAAGAAATAATAATGAGATGAGTGGGGTAGATAAAGGAGAGAGAATAGGATATGTATTACTAAATTTTGATAAAGTTTCATACAAGCATAAATAATAGATTCTCTATATTTTCTAGTTAATTAAATTTTTTGTTTTTGTTATAGATTCTCTATATTTTCTAGTTAATTAAATTCTTTGTTTTTGTTATTCTTAATGTTATATTTAGAAGGCATAAGAAAGATTAGGGTGGATTGTTGTTACAAGATTTTATAAACTTCTTTTTCAAAAGATGTACTAAATTAAAGCTTTTGCAAATTAAGGATAATTATACAAAATATTTTGCAATTAAGGTTAGTTAAGTTTTCAAGACTGCAAAGAAATATTAATGAAAATAAAAGAGATAAGAAGATAAATATTTTTAGATTGTTCAGCTCAACTTAAAAGCCTACATTCATCCTCAAGCCAATCAGCTTGAGCAATACTCAATAACACTCCTTTGTCGGAGTCAGGTGGAGAAATGCAATACAATCAAGCCTTTTCCTTGAATCAGTGAGCCAAATGCTCCACTCTCAACCAACTCTGAGCTAGGGCCATCCACTCTACATTATATGGCATAAAGTTGGGCAAAGAAAAAGAAAACAAAAACGAATCAATGCAAAACTCGAGTTCACTCAAATGACAAATATACAAATACAAATACAAGCACTAATGGATTGAGAATTGATGTGATCACTACACTCGAGCTTTGTGGAATAGCATGAGTGAATGATGTTGAATATGATACCTTCAAAAATCCTTTGCACAGGCACTAGTAGTCTTCTTAAAAGATATAGAGCTAAATTTCCTTTCACATTCACATGTCTTGAAATGATTTTGCAAGATAGGTTAACCACCGACTTTGTATTGGTATGGTTAGCCACCTCTTTGAAAAGTTTAGTTGAGTCCTATGGCACTAGACAAGAATAGTTCTAAACGTACTGTTAGAATAAACATAATGTACATGATGCTTAATTCTTTACTTGCTTGTGAATATTGTCCTTCACTTTTATGTACACTTCAAAATATATTAGACATATTGTTCATTCATAGTAATGTATTGTATATTTAGTTCAATTAGAATTATTTTTTCATTTTTTTCTAAGTTTGATTATCATCATTATTGCTGTAAAATCACTTATTTTTATTTACAAAATCATTTGTATATAATCAAAAAACTCGTTGTGCATGTTATTTGAGGTAAACAATTAAAACCTTGTTTTCTTATAGGAAATGCCCAAGCAAAGTGAAGTGCAAGCTCTTGAAATAATTAATAATTTAAGTTTCAATCCTCATTAATCCTTAAATAATTGGAGACTCCCTTGAGATGTATCTTGGACATATGAATCATTTTGGTAGATTTTTTTCTCTCTCGTCTTCAAACTTGTTGACTTGTTGTCATAGAGACTTCTTCAATTGACATCATGGTAAGTGATCTATTTATTTATTTATCTTTAAATAACCTATAAAATGCTAACTAGACGAGTTAGATCACAAAATAAGTATTTAAAGGTTTTGTTATCATCAAAACAAGATGTTGCCTTTAAGAATCATGGAGTTCAACACTTCATATGTTCGATAAGTTATTTGGCTTTTATACTTTCTTTTGCCTTTTTGCCCTTTTTCCGTTTTGCTGTTTTGCCCTTTTGCCCTTTGTAAAGCTTTGAGATATAGTTCTCATATTATAGTTTCCATCATTACTAATGTCTTCATATTTAAATAGAACCTTGTCATATACACTTGAAAACCTTGTTTGGTAAAGATATTTTATCATTGTATTTTAATCTACTATTTGGAATAAAATTTTTATTTCCATTACCTAATAAAGAAACGGCTTGACAAATTTGTTTAAGCATGACAATTTAGTTATGGATGTATGTGCAATTTTGGACTTTTTATTATTTGTCTGCTCAATTATTCAATACTATGATTTAGTTTTTAAACAGTGAAAATACTTTAAAGCTTTATGGGTGAAGCCTTAGTATAATTATCCTAGTTAATGAAAAAGTTTGGTTTATGACCTAATTAGGTATCTAGAAGGGATATTCAATCATCTTTTCATAAATCAAGCTCTGAAGGGTTGTGAAATCAATATAATGATTATCATTTTTATGATGGAATTTAATTTTTAATGGAATATTTGATATTCATATCCATTTTCTTTATTGAACTTAATTTTTGTATCCATTAAATTATGATACATTAAGCTTGCTATTTTATTTGTGATTATAGAAAATATTTTGTAAGAACATATACATGTCATCTTTTAAGCCTATCTTGGCTTTATGTGTAACGAGGCTTTTAATTTGAAGTAATGTTTATCCTATCAATCTTGAAATAATCATCTATGTTCAATGCAAATGAATTGTTTTATTGTTTATTTATATTTTGGAAATAATTATTGTTTAGTGATTCTAAGATCCTTCACACATATTGGCATGGCCTTTATCTTTTTTTCTACTATGACAGGTCATATTGTTTTCGGACATTCTAACTCCCTTGCCAGGTATGAACATACCATTTGATATTGTTAAAGGAAAAGGTCCAATTATATATGATCCAATAAGAGCAGCTTCTGATGTTGATCGAGTAAGGGAGTTTATTCCAGAAGAATCGGTTCCATATGTTGGGGAGGCATTGAAAAGTTTGAGGAAAGAGGTAATATTGCATATTTTATGTTGATCTACAATTATAACGAATCAAGTAATGTTCCATGTTTGTTCATCAATGGATTGGACTTGAATATCATGTTCTTCTAATTTCATGTTTTTTTCTTAGTTTCATGCATTTCTATTAGCAAACTATATATCAACACCTAAGTATCAAAGAAGTGATTAAAGTTGAAATTAATGGTCAATAAGAATTATTAGGAGTTTTAAGTGTAATAGAACTAGTTAATTTGCCAATTTATGTCCTTGTATTTAAAGGTGCTAAATTACTTGGTCCCTTAATTAGTTCCATGAACCTATTAATAAAAGTCCATCTAACATTAAGTTAGATTGATATGGAATTAATTAGGTTTCTCATAAGATAATTGATATCACTTAAATTCATTGAAGTTAATAATTAGAATATTATAATCTAAAACAAAGATCACCTATAACTATAAGGTGATTAGTAGATTCTTTTTGATGATGACTTTAAGTTGAATTAAAAAATTAGTCTATATAAGCCTATCTAATAAATAATATAATCAAATTCATTTAAATTTTAATTAATAGTTAAAATATTAAAGTATAAAACAAAGGTCATCTATAACTAAGAGGTGATTAGTAATTTTTAAATATTGATGAAAAGTGGTATTAAATGGTAGTTTATATAAGCTTATTTAATAAATTATATAATCTTTCTAAATACTTAAAATTTATGAGTTTTTTAAGATAAATTTGAGTGTTTTATTAAGCACACTTGCATTCCATGCTCACTAAGTTTTTTTTTGTTGCTCTAGGATAATCTTTCTCTATTCTTAAAAGCCATTGATTTATTTTAGTACCCACATTACCTAAGCACCTTGTCTTATCGTGGTCCTTACTATAATTAAGATAAATTACATATAGAACCCAATTGTTTATCTATTCATGTAGATAAGTCTTTCTAGTTTAGAAACTAGGTTGTAGGATTTTAAGTTTTACAAAAGCTTTATGTGGGTACTTTTTTGTTTTAACTAAACATAAGTAAAATGTCAAAAATGACCTTTCTAAAAGGTGCACTTAGGTCCTTTAATTTTAAATTGTAAATAACTCCTTTGACTATTACTTCAATCCCTCCATTAACAATTTTTCCCATTCCACTAGTAAGCTTTGGTTGCCAAAATATAGGTCACCCTCTCATGCACCACCAACCTACATCCTCAAAAACACTCTGATGGGGTTGAAGGTCGAAGGGATCTTAAACTTTTTTTTGAGGATGGACAAGTTAGTTGTGTATCATGGGATCAACTATATGATGGAGAATATGCTACTAAGCCTTCTCTTAGTTAGAGGAATCATAAGATCTACCATGGTTGGTATCTTGTTTAAGAATGCTCTCAAGCTACCAAAAATTGAAATGCCCTTTGGGCATGGAAATTGAATAAATTACCCTTGGTTCTTTATAATCGTCTGAAAGAACACTTGGCATTGATAAATGCATCTTCCTACCCTCTAGTTTCTTAAAGCATGACCAAATTACTAGAATCAATCGAAATATCCTTGATAGTAGAGGTCATGATGGAATACTCCTAAAGCTTCTTGAATCTTGCCAAGAGGCTCAATGAAGCTAATGAATGCATATCCTAAGCTTCATTATTCGCTTAGGACACCCAAGTTCCTCAAGGAGAAAATTATTGATTGTCCTGATTGTCACCAAATTACTAAATCACCTTAGTTGGCAATCAAACTTGCAATTGCTTGTAGCTTTACCAAATCCCCAAATTACTGTAATGGCTTATGTTAAATTCTAAACGTCTCAGTGAACCCCAGAAATAGATAGCCAAACACTAATTTGATAGAACTCCATAAAGCAATTAACCTAATGTGCAATTACAAAAACCAAATCTATATTGCAAATTTGTTAGACTCTTATAAAACTACTAGTTAAGAAGGGGGCATATACCCAGACCATTGTTATATTCATTGTTGGCTAGAATTCTATAAAAGTAGTAATCTATGATGATATAAGCACCCAAACAAAATTCATATTTTAAGCGCTTGGTGTAATTCCATGAAATTATCTATTAAACAAAATCCTATAAATTTTCTAACAAGAGAGCACAAAAATTTAGTCTAAATCATTATTCTAATCTAAAAGAAACCCATAAACCTACATTACAAAGAGGAAAAATATGTCCAAACCATTTCTATACCCATAAACTACCAACTAAGGATGAAGTATATACTTGAACCATCTTTATATATTAACAGAAGAGATCTCATAAAACTACAATTTTGAGTCGAACCATATATTTGTAGCCAATCTTTAGGTATGCTTGACCTCTCTTGAGATATCCTTTAAATTAGCCTTCAAGTATGTTTAACTACATTGTATTCAACTCAAGGTGTTTCTAAATTGTCCTACCTAATAATATATAAGTGTGCTTGATCCACCAACCTTGTCTAATGTTTTTCCAAATTAACCTCCAGATGGACTTGACCATTTGATTTTATCCTAAGATATGCCAAATTAGCCATATGCTCGACCATATCAATTTTGCATAGGTTTTCCCATACTCATGTTAATATAAACCTTGAAGTTTGCTTGACTTCACGGTCCTACCTAAAGTCCTTTCAAATTAATTTTTGGTATATTTGATAGCATTCAAGTTTTTTTTTTTTACAAAATTCATATGTCAAATCTATTTTCATACCATTCCAACTTGATCATAACAAGACATGGTATCTAAAATTCACAAAAATAAATAGTTTTCATAAATTTTGAAGACATGATTGAGAATGTTACTTGTCATTAACTCTAGATATACCAACAAAACAAAACTACTTATTTTATAGATGTATAGTGCTTAATTGTTATGGAATGTGGTATTTTTTAATCCTTTTAGGGGTAAACATTTTAGATTTACCTTAAATCTCATGTTGAGACAAACTATGTCCTCACTTAAATCAATTCTTTGGAAGGTTTCCTTGACTGAGGGTACCCATAGCTAATAAAGAAATCTTTATGTTACAATCAAGACACCTTAACATTTAAAAGTTAATAATGGAACTTGAATAGTCCCAAAATGATAAAATCATTGGATCTTTATCGAGTTCATTATATAGCCCTTAACCATTTTTATTATATTCTATAAGTATGACCTCAAGTGTTGTGTCTTTGCTTGAAAGCTTCTATTAATTTAAGAGGGTAATTAATATTAGGTGTTTGCATCTGTTAGAAGTGATAAAATCCTTAATCAAGAAAAGTTCTCATTTGGAGTGAAATTTGAAAATATTTGAAATTTAAAAGTTTTAATTTATTATATTCATCCCCTCACTAACCAAAACCTTATAACTCCATTCAATAGATGTTTGGAAAAGTATGGTGTACTTTTGCTCAATTCATGCATTACAAATTATGCTTTTATTCCTAGCTTTAACATGATTATTGCATCCTAAGAGGTCTACAGATGACTTCACCATTGTCTCTTCCTCCTGCTTTGCAATTGTATGTTGTTTTCAATTTCGGGCATGCCTTGGATTTTAAATTCTATGTTTCTAGTCATATAACATCTAATCTTCATTTAATTTCTTACCTTAACATGACACCTCTATTTCTTTGTTCTTATTGTCAATAACATTTTGTGCTTAGTTCTTGGGAAGTGGACTGTACTTGTTATCATTTCATCATTTCACCCTTTTTAAAGTACTTTATGATCCCAATTTTCTTATTAATATCACTTCCATTCATAGCCTTATAACATCACATTAATACTAAATGACCTTCCTCTTATATTGTGAGTTACAGAATCTCAATATGAAGGACATGATTGATAGTTACATTAAAACAAAGGTATTAGCAATCAAACCACCAATATACCTTCTAACTTTTTGTTCAATATCTCTCTTTATCATTGGTATTATCATTTTTTTCATCCTTAATCATATCTATGGGCCATTGTCTCCAATTCTTAGGCTAGGAATAAATTTGAGTGTGATGTGATACTTATGAGTTGGGCAAGCATCAGCAATCTTCCTTTCCTCTCACCCAATCGTCGCTTTCCTTTGAGTTGGTCCATTCAAGAATCTTAGGATTGGGTCCAATTTTTATTGACTTAGGATATAAATATTTTGTTAATTAATATTGATAATTATTGCATACTTAGTTGGGTTCATCTTCTTAAGTATTGAGCTGATGACTTGTCTAACTTTCAAAGTTTTTATAAAGATATAATGGTCACTTTTTTGCTGGCAGAAAAACTATCCGTACTGACAATATTTAAGAATTTGTTCAAACATATTTTCAAATTTTTTACACTAGTGGCATCGTTCACCAAAATTCTTATTCATTTGCATTTTAACAAATGACGTTATTTAATGGAAGCATTGCAATCTTTTTTGCTTCCACTCTTATTTTTCACGTAAATTAACTTCACTGGTTCTGGTGTGATTTAGAGTTACTTGCATATCATTTTATTAATCGTGGTTCCTGTTATGGATGTTGTTATTGTCTTTTCTTTGTTATATGTAGCACTAGCCTCCTTACCTGTTACGTTCAAAATGTTTGGTTAAGTTCATTCCACTAATGCATGTTGCATATTTTTGAGTTACTCTTGCACCAAAAATGAGTATTGATACAGTGACCTTATTACCAGGTATATTTACACCTCATCTGATGTTGCTTTTCATAAGAAAACCATTTAGCATTGGTCTGTTGGGGTTGTTGTCTTCATTAGCCTCTAACAATTCCTCTACCGTTCTTACCACTTTTCACAAGTATATGCTCAACTATCTCTCCTTCGTTCAAAAACACCTTTCAATTTGCTTACGTCTAATGACATGAATTCAGATCTTCATCACTACATAGCATCCTTCAAGGAAAGCTGCTTTAAAACTGCTCAAGCTTATCTCATTTAATCACATACATCTTTTGCTAAACTATCTACTAACAATCGTTATTTTGCTCTTTTCCTAACCTATGCAGTTAGGTCATACCAAGATGAACTGCAAGATTTTCAATAGAAATAAGTAATGGACAATGAAATGGTTGCTCTACAAAATCAAAATATGTGGACTTGGTTACTCCTCCCCATGCATCAATTTTTCTCACGTGTCTTGATTTACACGATAAAGTTTGATCAATTGACACTATAATACACTCATATTTATGCATTGCCTACAGTGACATCATCTCATTTGTTACCAAACTCAATTTTGTTTGATATCTTTTCTTTGTAACCATCAACTATGAATGCTACATGTATTAAATGGATGATGGTAAAACTTCTCTCCATAGAGATCATCGGGAAGCCATTTACATGAATCATCCTCTACGTTATATAACTGAAGGGGTGACTAGAATATGCAAATTTGAAAAAGCCATTTATAGACTCAATCTAAATCAAAGTATGATTTGTCAAATGCTAGTCATACTTAAAATTTGTATACATAGCAATAAAGTTGGTCTGTGTTTTGTTAAATAAACATTATTTTGATCTATTGTTTTTGATATTCTATGCCAATAGCATTGTTTTTATTGGCAATGATTAATGGGAGATTTCTGAAGTAAAACAATGTCTACAAGAATGCCCTGTTATATGTAGGGTGGCCTAAGTATTTTCTTGGGATTAAGTCTAAGTAGAAGAGGATTGTCACTATCTACTTATCAATTTGAGGAATCTATACTTCTTATGTGCACCATAATGATATATTTGTAGAAACTAAAGCTACAGAAGACTAAAAGTAGCTTTTCAATGATGCTTCAAGGTGTCGACAATTTATGGTGAAACTTACGTCTCTCAGTAATTAAACATTTTTGGGCTTCTTGTTGTTGTTAACCAATGAATACAAGCCTGTAAGATAAAGCATTGTGATGTAGTCTTAATCTAGATTCACTAAGAAATCTCTTGGGAGATATCTTCCTTATACTAGAAACAAAAATCTTGATTTAAAATCCTACCAAGATGCAGGTTAAGCTGAGATCAGTTAAGGATAATAAAATTAGAACTAGATATTGTATATTTCTTAGTTGGAAATTGTGTGACATGAAAAAGAAATGAATCATTATTACTAGAAGCAATGCTGAAACTAAATACAAGACCACGCCTCGTGCTACTTATGAGGTGTAGGTAAAATTACTCTTAAAGATATTATCTTTCCCATGTGTCTAAACCTTTGATCTTAGCGACAATTCAGTTGCTTCCTATATCTTCAACAATCTTGTCTTTCATGATTGGATCAAACATATTGATCATCGTTTTATCATAGATGTGTTCTCTAAGAAATGTCTTCACTTGTCCAACTTTTTTTTTATCAACTGATGTCTTTGCCAAAACTGCGAGTGATCTTATCTTTTTGAAGTTCTGTAACAAGTTGGAGCTAATTGACATCTTTGCTTTCGTTTGAGGGGAGAATTAGAATTGGTAATTTATTGGGCCCTTGTTTTTGCTTTGTTCTCTAATATTAATAGGTAACTTTATTCTTGAATGAACATTCTGAATAAAAAAATGTACAAATTTCTTCCATATTATGCAAGGATATACTTGAAAAAATGTTACATTTTAGCAGATGGATTGTCTGATTCTCCTACAATGGCTTGAGGGTAATGTTTTGGAGTTCCAATGCATATAGGACTATTAGAGTGGGACAATTTTTAAATAGATTTGAAAATAATAGAATGGTTATATTCGACAATTGGTTATGTAAATACCATATATACGACCGCCCATTTATATATGCATGTGATTGGCCACGAATCCAATATGAGCATTTATTGAAGAAGTTAATCAGACTGTAAACATTTTAAAATTTTCGCATTATTTAACACGAGTATCGTTATTTTAATGTCTCTCGTATGATTGCAAGATCCTTCTGACATGTTTAAATGCCTTTAATTTCAAACCTCTGCTTTACTTCATTAGGTTGACAATGAAGCAGCCGTTCTAGGCTTTGTAGGGGCCCCTTTTACTCTGGCTTCATACGTAGTGGAAGGTGGTTCATCTAAGCATTTTACAAAAATAAAGAAGATGGCGTTCACTCAACCAAAGGTACAGTTCTTTTTTTTTTGCACACTATCAGAGCAATTATATATCAGGCCATTCCATCTGTTGCACTTTTTTTTTGGTGCGTTAAAAAATTATATGCAGGTTTGTGATTTCCACTGGAGTATGATGAACTAATCAAAGGTTCTAAAACAACCACTAGTTCGACAAACAATTAGAAAAATTAAGTTTAATCAATTTGAACAAATGTGGCATTTCATCTTTTTTATTTGTCTTCTCAACTTGGTTTGGAAGAAGTTTCCAATTATTATAAATTCTCAAATCTAAGTTTTTGAAACGAGAACTTCAAGATTATAAATCAGTGTTATTTGACCAGCGAATTTTGGTTATAGCTATGTTATGATCTCATTTTGTGTGTGAAATTGAAATTCTTTTCATTAGTAGGATTTGTTGATGTTGTAAACCATATTGGTTTCTAGTTTCATCATCTAAACTATTAGTAAAATCTATTGAATTTTAGTAATTTATAAAACATGTCTTGAATTTATAAAGAACTAGATGATTTTGAAGTTGAGTTTAGAAAAGAATGGCAGAATCTATATAGTCTTATTATGTTCAAAATTATGAGATTAACAAAAGATCATTTTCTTTTTTATAATCATTTATCTTGAAACGTGTCACCTATTTCTGAATATTAAGTTGATTAATTAAAATTGGTCTGAAAAGTGTTGTTATTAACTATTATTGAAAAATTATATGTTTGATGAATATTTAAAAAAATTATTAATATTATGAAATAGTTAATGCAGTATTTGATTTTTGATAAAATAAAAGGATTTTTTAATAATATTTTGGGAGAACAAATTCTCCTTTAGTCTCATTATTTTTGGTTTTTGAGGTTGACAATTTGCTTTCAAAGCATAGCAAATGACCAATTGTAGTAATCTTCATATATTTTATTTCTTGGTTGTTTTTGTTTTCTGTGGGACACTGCCCAATGCTATCCACTTTAACTTGCTTTTTACTTCATCAAATTAATAAGCTGTCCATTTATATCATCACTTGTGGTTGTTTTGCAATGCTGTTAAGCATTTAGTTTTTATATTCTTGTTTAATAATGATCAGTTTTCCTCTATTTTTTTTTTGTGATTTTTCAAATAAATTCTCAATCTTCTCTACAGCAAGTTTGATTGTGAAGCGTTTATTTTTCTTTTTCCTAATAAATTCAAACACAGAGAATAAGTGACAGTAGAAAAGCATTAAATTATAAAAACCAGCTTAATAATTTTTCTTTAATTAAAAACGAATGCTATCATTGCTCAGTTATTCAAAGTTGCTATATAATTGAAGATTTATTAATTGTAAAACTGAAGTTAGTGAGATAGAAATGTGTGGTCAGAATGCAAACATATTTGATAAACTAAGTCAGAATGCAATATTGAAAATATAATTAAATATATTAGGTCAAAAGTTTTTTTTTTTTTTGTTTTTTGAGAGAGAAAATAAAAATATAATACTCATGTTTTTCTTTGTCTGCCACCAATGTTTAGAATGCAATTGATTCCCCAAGACCTATGAAACAAACTAAGCTTATATTTTTCTAACTGCATGATGATCTTCTTGCTCATGTTCTTCTTCATTTCAGGTTCTACATGCATTGCTGCAGAAATTCACCGATTCCATGTCGAGTTACATCAAGTATCAGGCAGATAACGGGGCTCAAACTGTCCAGATTTTTGATTCCTGGGCAACAGAGCTTAGCCCAGTGGACTTTGAGGAATTCAGCCTGCCTTACTTGAAGCAAATAGTCTCCTCGGTTAAGAAGACTCACCCTCACCTTCCATTGATCCTCTATGCCAGTGGATCCGGTGGCCTGCTCGAGAGGCTTCGATCAACTGGTGTCGACATCATCAGCCTAGATTGGACAGTTGACATGGCTGAGGGAAGGAAGCGCTTGGGTTCGGATGTCGCAGTTCAAGGAAACATCGACCCAGGTGTTCTCTTTGGATCGAAAGAGTTCATAGCTTCAAGGATCCATGATACAGTTGTGAAGGCTGGAAGTCATAAGCATGTATTGAATCTTGGACATGGAATTGTTGTGGGTACACCAGAAGAGAATGTTGCTCACTTCTTCGAGGTTGCGAAGAGCATTAGATACAGGGATTGATATCCTTTCTTCATTTGTTTCATGGACTGAAGAAAGGTGTTTTGGATGCAATTTTGGGTTACATAACACCTGAGAAGCTTTGTTTGAAAGGTGGCATTCTGTGTTTTTTAGTAGAATGATGTGTTGTAATTAATTTGATTGCTTTGATGTATACTAAACTTGAAGGTGTTTTGGATTTTGATGCTGTAGAGGATTAATATAGTTCGGCAATTGTGATGAATCAGTAGAGATCAAAAGTGATGAGATGTTTTTATGTGTGAAGTGTCTTCCCATATTTACATTTTCTACCTGCTTTATTTATATTTTTTTAAGTTTTTTAAATTAATATTTTCTTAAAAGTTATTTAAATAAAATTCCGTTTGAGAATTCTTTTAAAATCAAATAGAACCTTTTTGGGATTGAAACTTAGTCATTTGTTTCCCACCAATTGTTCAAACTATTCAAATGACCTTCACAGAAGGACAGAATGACTTGATGGTGGGAACTAAATGATTTCCTGATTTTTAAATAATTAATCTATAAATAAATTTCAAAACTTTGATTAAAACTTTTAAAAGTCATTTTTAAACAATATCATATGAAAATATACCTTAATTTCAACAATTGTATCAAGCAATCTTAAAAATGGCCAGAATCCACAAGCAAGAAGATGCTCTTCTGTTTAGCTTGGTGCCCATCTAACTTAATCAATTAAGCTTAAACAATTTTAATTGAAAAATTAAATAAATGCTACTTTTCTTAAGTTAGGTTTGGTTTAGAAAACCATGCAAAATTAAAATGAATTAAAATTTTCATAAGATTTATTTGATTACTTTGAAAAACACAATTCTTCAAATATAAATTTGATTTAATAACATATATTAATAAAATACAGTTAACTATAATAAGAAATTGAATTTGAATAGAAACCTAAAAACATTATTTATTAAGAAGTTAATATTTCTGATGAACACATTTCATAAACATCAACAATTTCTCCCATAGGAAATCAGTGTAATTCAAGAACTTTTATGGGCCAGGAGAATTTATTCAGATGAAATAACATTTCTAACTAGCTTTTCCAGGCAAATCATCTCATTCAACATCAACTGGTTACAACCATAAAGGTGAAATTTTCCTTTTAAAGATGAATTCCTCAGATAAACAACAATGGAAAAAAAAAAAAAGAAAAAAAAAAGAAAGCACCCTCAGCTCAAAGAGATGATATAAGTAATTATTTCTGCTTTGAAGCCAGCTTATATATTCCTTCACAAACTATTGGGCAGTTAGTTCAGTACCTGGAGTTCCAAAGCCAATAATGATTACTAAATGTTTACACCAAGAACAAGGCCATTTCTTAAGTTTGATGCAAATAACTCAATCAATTATTGAATAGATGGTCTTTGTCTTTGTGAAACAGCACAATAAAGAAAGTCTATTGATTTACCTTTATGCCTGCCTTCAAATGAACTTTCAGTGTATATTTAGCTGCAAAATATTATCAAACGAGTGAGAGGGCTAATTGCCCAAGGAGATGATACATGAAGCTTCAACTACCTTTTCAGTGCTAGCCAACAAAAGTTCTTAGAATGCAGATGAAGCCTGCAATCTGATAAGGTTGCTTTGGCGATTGCCCAAATGGTAGGCAATGGCTAACCACAAGAAACATACCTGAGAACAAGCAAAAGAAACTTATAGTATTAGTTTGAGGCATGGTAGTTAATACTTTCTCCAATAGACAAACATTCTGTCCTAATCCATCTAGTCTATCCAACTTGTTCTAATTCCCATTTGAATGCATCAATTTTGACATCGCTCGACAAATACTGATGGCATTGGAATACCTTGTGGAAATGAAGACGGTAACGTAGTGAGAATTTCAACGGGGTGAGAAAATTTCCCAAGAACTTCAAGCTGCCAAGTCTAAAAGTGACCTCTAGTAGAGGTAACGATAGGTTGTGAAGTATCGCGTAAGGATGCAATTAGGTGCAGGTAGATGATGGAATTGTTACATGTAAAGCTATTTAGAATGAATAAAATTTAAGATAAAATATCATGATCATTGACGATGTTGTATAAATTAATAAAGATGTGTGAAATGGGCTGAATTAAAGCAATGAAACGACTTTAGAATCTAACAACTAGCACTTTGTAGATTAAAATGTGTATACATGAAATTAATGTTTACACACTCTAGGAGTACAAATGATTACTCAATTATTGAATAATAATAGATTGTGTTATCTTGGATGTGTACTACAAAATAATGGGAAAATTGGATGTCTCAAATAGAATTTAAAAAGGTAAGAAGAAATGGTGAGTTCTTGAGCATTGTATATTGCATTTATCACTTTTTGTGTATAGAAATTATAATAAATCTTTATAAGGTTAGTCATGTTTACAAATGGAGGTTACAGTTTGCTTGATTACAACTACGTTCCCTTATACCTTTGTTGTTTGTGGGCATAGTTTTCATAGAGTGGCTTGATAGCCTTTCATAAGTAGGGTGCTTGGTAGACTCCTTGTATCCCACTTATCTCCTCTATTTCTTCTCTATCCTCCTCTATCCCTCGCTAATATTCTACATAATTGATATGAAACCTGAAAATGTTGCAAAGAATGCTTCATCAACATGCCAATGAAAGACTCATTAGGAGAAGCCATTTATCTTCAATGATTGATAGCCTAGATTTCTATGGTGTGACTACAACTTGGCAAATTGTTATTATGGTAAGTTTTGCACACTCCTATTATTACTTTATTGATTTTGATGAATACTCCAAATTAGAAAAAATGAGCCATTCATATTTGTATGAACTTTATTGTTGTTTTCAAGTAGAACATATTCACATACAAGTAAACCAATCACCACATCTATAAACATCAAGGGAGAAATTCACATACTATCCCTCTTACTTGATCTTAATTCATCTCATTAAAAAATTTACTTGATTAATTAGTACAATATATTTTTCTAATTCTCTTAGTCTGATACCTATTCACAAGAAAAATCATAATTTGTTTAAATTGCATAACAGGAAACCAAAGAATGTATATATAAAGCAAGTTAAAGAGACCCACTATAAGATTGATGCCTTAGATCGATCCATAAAAGAATTAGAAGATAAAAAATGGGGATCTCTTTCAACAAATTTTAAATGAACTGCAACAACTGTGAATCAATAATCATCCTAGACATAGGACATCCATCCTATGTTCCTGTGATTATTTGATTTATAAAGAATACTCACCTTTTCATTTTTCATAAACATGGAAGGGTAGAAGAAATCAAAAAGTAAAAAACAATATAAAGATATAGATTATAACATGTGATAATCAAAATGGATGACCTCACATTTGATAGAACTCATAATTCTAATTTCTATATAATGTTATCCTAATTCCTACATGTTTAATTTTCTGAGCTTTTAATATTGATGATATTTTCCCTTATCAAGGAATTTTACAACCTAAAAGTTTGTAAGAAAACTCTTTCATAGCTATTGTCAATGAACAGTTACCCTTACTATCAAAACCCAAATTCTTTAAGATTGAAAGCATTATTATTAATGAAATTTCTTTCAGCGTTGATGCTCCATGCTTGTTTTTTGTCAAGTGGAAAGGCAAACTACTATCAAAAGACACTTACAAAACATAGAATAATCTACAAAAGCTGATGCCTCACTTTCTAGAGGATCACTTAGATTGTAACTCCACAAAACAAAATTATTCTTAACTTGGTGGAGTTAATACAAGACAAACATTTAATAGCCTAGTAGTGCACAAGTATTAAATCAAGGAATGACTTATAACAAGGATTCATACAAAGGAACTTTGACCAAATACTTGCATTAAGAAGGGTCACATATGAAGAGAAAACAAGTCAAATTGGGTTATGGTGATTCATCATAACAATCATGCACAAATGAAGACCAAGTCTTATTTTAGGAATGCAAGAGGACAACAATTTTTTGAAAAAAATAATAATTTTTGTCATAAGCCATGACAAATGATTCTCTAAGCTATACTTTTGTTTCTTTTTTTTTTTTGCATTTTAGATCTTTCTTTATAAAATAAATTCTTGACATGAACAATAACTAAGGTTCCTTGAGATTTTATTCTTTAGGATTTGCTTTCATTTAATGGTTTATTTCATAAGATATTATATATTGTCTCTTTCATTATAAATAGACATTACAATAACACTCTATAAGGCCACATATTTTTAGGAAAGAAAATTAAAGTTTGATTGTTTGCAATTACGTTCTCTCATACTTTGCTTGGTCACATATTCTTCATGGAGTGATTTGGTGGACTCCTTGTATACCTCTTACCTTCTCTCCTTTTTCCTCCTCTTTTTGTTTCCTTTGCGGGGTATTTTACATCAATTATCCTAGTTCAAATAATCTATTTATCTAAGTATTGATAACCAAGGCTAAGCACATTAATGCAACTATTATTGCATATTTTTATTGATACAGTATAGTTTATGATTTAATAAAAATGCATATAAGCTGGTAAGCAAGTAATAAAATCACATTAGGTGTCATACACGATTTTACCCAGAAATATTGAACCAAGCTGGTTCAAAATTTGACCTATTTATATTTACACGCCTCATGTCAACAAGTTCATGCACAAAAATGCTTGAGAATCTATTTCATTTACAAAAGGCAATCAAGCTGCATTTGTGTAAGGCTGAGAATATCACCCAGAAGGAACACCAAGCAAGAAGAAAACTACAGCTTAAGAAGCTCTGATTAACAGTCACGTCAAGCGCTTCACTTTTTATGTCATGGTCGATGATGAACTACATATGAAGACAATCTAATTCATTATAAAACAAAGTGATAAAGATTCTTAGAATTCTACCATATTATTCACCGTTGGAAAAATAGCACAAGAAGCAATCAAATAGCCAGAACACTGAACCATTTCTGGGGAGAAAGTTCTATATCCATTATTTAAGGTTCCTGACAATGGTAAACATTCAATGTATTTGATTAATGGATCAGCTGAATCAGCTGATTTTTTATGAAGTCAAAAATATCAAATCAAAATGAACCAAAGAGTGTCAAAGACTGAACCAAACTGAAAAAAAATCAAATATTGTTGAAAAACGAAACCAAACAAAAAAAATCTAACCTGTTTGAACTTAATTAGTAGATCAAATACAGCATCTAGAAACCAGATTTTAGCTGAATCAAAACATAAAATTATAAAAATCATAAGTAATTAAACTTTAGAACTAGAAGGACAAAGATAGTATATAGGATAGATCCCTTTTTTCAATTAGTTTGGATAACAAAAAAAATCAAACAGAAAACTAAAAACAAAAAAAATATCTAAACTTCTACCTAAAACCAAGACAATTTTTTTTTTCAAACCGAACCTATGCAACCGAATGTTGTTGGTTTGGCTCAATCTTTTGGTTTATAGCGAATAATGTAAACAGGAGTATTATAATCAGAAGATGAAATTGTAAAAGTTCCAAACAAAGTTACAAATTTTATTGATTTTTTGCATATAATTCAAATAACATGCGTGTAAATATAGATGAATAGAGCAGTGTAGGAAAAAAAAAGGACGATAATTATAGAAATAATTGTTGTAGCAACATGCTTAATTATCTCAAAACATCTAAGAAGGAACAACAAGCTTACCGGTAAAGCATAGACAGAAACATACGATGGTTTATTGCCAAGGTTGCCAAAGAGTAGCATGTATATTCCAGCAGCAGTTGCATCACCAAGTCTTTGAACAACGACATCTATACATACCTGCAAGCAGCCCATGTGTAATATTAAAGATTCAAGGGTTGAAAGGTAAGCTCATCAAACAAACCATTGCTAAGCTTCAAAATTCAATCATTTAAGCACATCGTTGTAAGCTCAACTCAACAAAAATACATATATTCCAGGGAGCACTTTTGAGTATAAGTATACCATCTATTAGGCAGTTACAGGAAATCGTTTTACCCTGTCAAACAAGGACAAAATTGCCACTTGGCCTCAAATTTGTAAGCCACAGATATGAAATGACATTTCCAGCCACACTCCTAAAATTGCATCCTCCATAGATCAGAAATGCCCATCAAATGAATGGGGTTAAATAACTAGAAAAGCAAGTGTGGTTTTGGCATGAATAAAATTTAAATAAAGCAAAAAGAGCCAAGCCACAAGCTATTACTTTGGCTCGATCCAATTTTAGAGCAGGGCCTCGACTGGTTAAGATCGCACAAGTTTGATGTGAAATATCACTGTAACATGAATTTGATATACACGTGTAAAAAAAATAAAATAATAACTAAAAAAATATGAAAATCAATTGCAAAGGCTTGGAATAAATCTTATTCAAGTTGAGCTTTTCTTGAAGCTCAATCAATTCACACCATTTAGCACTGAATTTTGAGCCAGGTCTAGAGGACCAAAACAACCGTATAAATAATAAAAAATTTCAAGGAAACAATTTTTTGTTATCTTGCCTCGTTCCTTTTAGCTGGCCACAAGAAAATGCATCCATTTAAAGAATACAAGTTACCATGATTCTTTCCATTCTCATGAACTTAAAAAACTTTAGTGGATGTTTCTCAATAAAACTATAATCATTTTGGCAAAGGCAGACTTCAATGCCTGTACTTTTGTTGAGGACATCTGTTCCATCAAAATTTGACCCAATTTCAAGTTAAAGGAACCATTAACATAGTAGTCCTATATTAATAAACATAACACTAGCACATTGAACGCACCCTAATTAGAAAGCGCATTGACTATAAGGTATTATGATTCCGAGGCATGACTATTATGCATCCAGTTTGCAATCTACATCCTGGAGTACAACATCCAAAAGTACTTCGCATGAATTATTTTTTGGAGAATTACATAGCATGGAAGGACAATATTTCAGATGCTTCTTTTGCATTCTACCAAAAGTATGACACATTATGGCTAAATTAGCAGATAGACTTTTCCAGTAAGTATTGATTAAGATATGTTTTCATTAATACCAGGAACAGATTCACGGCGATTCTTCAAAGATATGCACAGAACCATACGTATAATCCATGCTAAATGAGTAAAAGATTACGCTTTTTGATTCTTCTACTAGAGTTTCTAATAAAGAATTTGGGCAGTAAGGGGGAGAAGTTTTGTGGAGAGTGTTGAAGAGAAAGAACTTGTTTCTTTACTTTAAGAAAGAGTCTATAAATATGCAAAATAGAGTACCTACAACAAAAAAAATAAAAGAAAAATATTGTGAAGTTATGAAAGAAGATTCCAAAGATATTCTTCAGAAATTTCTCATAACTAATCTTTCTAATATCCTTGATATTATTCATAACATTTCTAGTAACACTTCTCCTAAAACTGGAGCATATATATCATGAAGGTAGAAAAGGATGAAATATATTCCAACAATAGGAGAAGAGCATCCATCAATAACAATCAGTGAGAAAGTTAGCAGTATAAGGGAGGAAAATAATAAAGAACAATTGGCCATGCACAAAAATGCATCAAGTCTAACACTAAAGATGTACCAAAATTAATGATCATGATAAACCCAGAAGCATAAATTGTAATTTAGGTAATAGGTAATTGATGGTGATGCAGAGTATCATTATAGTTGTTCGTAGTAAGATTCAAAGTAATAATAATAATTACTAAGCAATTGTAAGATACTCAAACTTTTCCCAATTACAATCCAATGTATTGTTTTCTTTGATTAATAGGTGGAATGGTATTGTAACCAAAACCTCATTCAACTCCATGGCCACTACGACCAGAAGTACCACTATCTACCCTAAATCAATGATAAGAGCAACATGTTCAAGGTTTAAAGAAGATTGAGCGTGGAATTTAGTGACAAGTTAACATATGCGAGAGCCATCAAGACATTAGGAATCAAAATTTTGCCAAGTTGTGGGATCTATGATAAATACACAATATTAAAGAAGTTTATCCCATTTATCTTTTAATGTATTATGATAATATTAAATAGATTTGTTACCAGATTGTGATGAAGAGATACTAGAGTAAAGAGTACAATTGTAACCCATTGTTTAGTTTTGATAAAAAATTTTCACCTTTAAATTTCATAATATATCAGTAGTTATAAACTCCATGGATCTATAATTTGTTTATTATACTAAAATTCTAAATTTATTGCTTCTTTATTTTTAAATTCTTAATTCATTTTCTATTAGTTACCCAAAAATATTTCTTATCTCTGAATTTCACATTCATTCCACATCAATTTAAGGATCAGCATAACGTTTATATAATGGTAAACATTTTCTTATATCTTTTCCACACATCACATATGACTACAAGATTAAAAATCAAATATTTGTTTTTTTTCAAGTCTAGCAAGGATGTGGCAATGCCAAATATTCAACCTGCAGCCATCAAAATTTGAAAAAAAAATTACAAAATAAGACAGGTAAAAAATTCAATAACTAAAGTTGTCTACAGTAACTTTTTAGGTTCACATAGAACTTAAGCATTAAAAGTTCCTAATTGCAATGGTCGATTAGATCTTAACACCTACATGGATTGAGAATCTACAATAAACCAAAAATTTTAACTCATATGAGATGTACAATGAGCGAAAGGTTAGATTACAAAATGTCAAACAACTTACGCATGCTTAACTTTACTTGCACAATATAGATTACCAATATTACTTTGAAGCAAAGTTCCCATACTCTCTATCAATTGAAATGATATAAGTTAACAAAAACATACATGTGAGATTAGAATAAGTCTTATGTTACAGTTGAAAATAATATTGAAGCCTTCATATAAAATTAATAATCACAAGGCATCTCATGAAAAATAAGTTAACTCATGAGTTGATAAGAATTCATATTTTTGTATATTATGTCTAATTTTCAAACTTGATTGATCTGTAACCATTAACAACTTATATCTAAGCCTAAGTTTGGATTGGGTCGAGGGATTCATGTGGCTTGATTAACATGATTTTCTAGCATCTCTCTTGTATGATCATTAAGCATGTTCAAAAGCTTTGGTGAGTTGACTTAATTCAATAACTCGTAATGTTCATAGCACTTGTTATTGTTGAAAAGCTTATGTTGATTTAGTTAAGTGTATTTGAGTGACAAATACATGACCCACATGGTTGATTACAAATGGTAGAGCAATTAGAATGTCTCCATAAAAAATTCACAACAAAGGAGTAGTATAATGAATTCTTTGGTCTTTGATATACAATGTGACATTTGATTTGGTTTAGTCAAAAGACATCAACATTAAAGAGGACTGATATAATATATGAATTAAGCTCTCACTAAAAGGGAGATTGTTTCAAACAAGTGAGAGCCATATCGAAAATTGAAACAAAGAATTTAAAGCCTAAATATACAATCATAAGGCCCTGAACCCAAAGGTTTAAGTTTTTAAATTCATAAGCATACACTTGATCATTAAATTAGGTAAAATTTTGAGATTGTGGTTGATTTACTTCCTTTAACACTAGCAACAAACTAAAACAATGAAAGAAAACTTTTAAAGATTAAATAAAAAATTGGATGATTACTCAATATGCTAATATTTTTGTGATCTAATGTTAACCATTGAAACCAACTAAAAAGACACCAAGTAGACATTTCCTGATAAAGTGTAACCTTTTGTAGACATCAAGCCACTGAAAAAATCATGTATTCCCCCAAAGATTTGTAATTGTCTTACAAATTCAAGAGATATTCTAAGTATCAAATTAAACTCATCAATGGGGATCTCACTACAAGACAACAACATTTCACTCTATTATGAGTCACTAATCTTTGATCTAACTAAAAGCATATGAGAAATTATTTTTTGATGCCTCTATGAACTTAACCATTTCTCTCCAAACTAAAATACATCACACTAGAAAATCTACATCACTGTATTTGTTAGAAGGCTATAAACATTGAAGCATCCAAAACTTAATTGTTGCTGAGAGAAGATAGCTATGTCATCACCTACCAAAATCTATAAAAGGGTCCATAAAATAAAGGATCCCAATTAAGATGAAAGATGAGAGATGAAGAAGAGATTTATAGAAAAGAACTATATTCCTTGAAGAAAACTTCTAGTAACAAAGTGGTTCTCCTCCCAATATGTAAGTCCATCGTTTGAGAGGTTCATGCACTTAAAGAAAGTGACAATGGGCTCCTAAGCTTATTGTCATGATCAATTCTCTAAGTCAAAGTGAGAGGGTGCTGATTCTAACCTAAGTGCCAAGATTGTAAAACCTTTCTCTCCCCAACCCCTCAAGATTTTGATCACTTGCTACACCAACATTCCCAATAATATGAAAGTCTAGTTTTTGCTATATTGATGCATTCCTTACCGTGTTCCTTAATATGACTTGTTTGGAGTCTTTTCTCATAAAACTTGCTAAGCTAATTGAAGTATCAATAACCATGGTCACCCTTTCTAAATTTTAAGCCAAGATGAAGGACAACTAGAGAGGAAACTCAAATAGATAAGGCTTTCAACTTCGATGTAATTTAAGAGATGCATATGTATTTAGAAGATTCCAAGATTATTTTCCCACAAGCATGAATTGAAAACTATTTCACCACTAAATTCAGTTTTGGATGCTGTTGCTAGTGAACACAAATGTCACGACATCAAAACCACTTGTAGGATGAACCAATGATGTCAAGGAAGAACCAAAGCACCCGAAAAGTTTATATCCTAGTACCTAACTAAAAAGGTATAGGCCATGCTACAATATAGTCCCATGTGAATCAAACCCTACAAGAAATGTTTTATCAAAATGCTGAGCATGAGCTAGCATTTCTTGCTTAAGAGCATATAGAGAAAGATTATGATTTCTATAGAAATGATAATAAAATATTATATATGGCTAGATAAATCTTAGCACAATCACTCAAAGTAAAGATAAAACAAAAAACCACAAGCTCTCATAATTTTATCAGATTTCAAACTCTCTAATCTGAATTTAATAATATATATAAATGAACACCATACTTCAATTGAGGTAAACCTTAGCCAATTGTCTTAGCTTATACCAAATATTTTAGGTAAGAATATTACCCATTCCAATTCAACACTACTATCAAGTACGACTCGGGTTAAGAGCTCATCAACATGGTATTTGTTGTATTGTTCTATGCATGAAGGCATGATACGTAGAAGGCCAATTAAGTTTTGCACAAATACAATCATTTAACATCACACCTTTACAACATATGCCAAAAGAAAGCACAAGCTAAGGATCTATCTTAGCTTAAGAGTGTGACAATAGAAAAGCCAAGCCATCTCATTTTGAGTGCAAATGAACAAGAGAAGGATGTTGTAGGTTCACTTGTGTGATTCTGACATTCTATGTGAATCCTATCGAGCATGCTAGGTTGGCCAAAGAAGTTGATAAATTATTCAAGAAAGAGTTTGTGAGAGGGCTTTTGCCCATGTGTAATTTGGTATTACTTCAAAGAAATATGATCTTTTATAGCATGTATATAATTAGCCAAGCATCATCAATACCATTAAGTGTACATTTTTATCTCCACAATTAGATGGCATTACAAAAATAATGGGGTAACCAGAATTATTTTTGAAATAGCATACTTAATTCTTTGTTCAAAACTTCAAATGCATCTAAAATAGATAAACATTTCTTGATGAGATCACTACATTGCATTGACTACCTAAAACCATAGATATGAGGTTCACGAGCTATAATTTAAAAAACATTTCATGCTTCTAAACATAAAATCCGAATCACTTCATAATAGTCAAGACAAGAGATTAGTAAAAAGAAAATTGCCAATTATAATCGCTGTAAGAATTAGCAATGCTCAAAATACTTCAGAAAGTTTTAAGAAATTGTGTGACAATATGAGTTTTGACATTCAGCAATATTTCTTTGGAATAATGAATAAATTATACACATCAAATTATTGGGTCTTAAATTATTAAAAAAAACTTTGCTCAATGCATATGTAATGAATCTACCCACCAAATTATGAACTAACAAAAACTCCAACATTTCATATTGTTGGCATACAATGAGCATGCAACAATACCTAAAAACCCTTTGAGCGATTTACACTAATTGAGGTTAGTTCCTCCATATTAACCAAAACACAATCGAGTAGCTTCCACTAGAATATGAGGTATCAGCTTTCCCTCAATCATTGAAAGGATTGACCAACTAACAAAATCCATTATTACTACAAGGATTCATTAAAGCTGGATACAGATCTACTTGACCATTAAAATAGAAAGCTTCACTATATTATTCAATCAAATTCTATAGAGCCTAAAAAAACTTGTCAACAAGAAAGAAAGATGATAAAACAAAACTTTATCTAGTTAGATGAGTACATTCAATTTAAATAAAGCATAATTTAATTCATGATCAAAGCATCATAGAGCATAATCCAATGGTACCTAATGGCCTTTAAAATATGAGTAAGAGTTTGGCTAAAAGATTGAATTCATATTTCAAATTAAAATAATTAAGCCAAGCCATGAATCAAAATTTTGGATTGGTCAATTTAGTGATATAATTTCAAACCACCATAGGATAGGATCAAATTTGCAAGTGTGTGCACACATATGTGTATCTTATGGTTAAGTATAGTGTTCTATGGGTGTGACCCTCTAGCTAAGTATTGACATTTTTTTTCCAACTAAAGCTTAGGACATAGAAGAAGTCTTAACCTTAGCCTTATCCCACAAGGCTTTCTACAATTGTACCTCAAAAGTATTGCATATTCTTCTCCTTGACTTTGTCCTTATTTCCGTATTGTTGTTGAGTTGCATTTGACATTTTCTCCACACCAACATCATGACAGCTTTTTGCAAAAGGAAAGACATGCATCACAAGCCATCCAAAGCCCCAAGCTTTATGAAAAGATTAAATTGAATCTTTAAAATGACCATGGTCATGTATGTTGTTCATTAAAATGACTTTTCTACATTTATTTTTGAAAACTAATCTCTAATCATTAGAAGTATTGGTGACTTGTGCTTATGCATCATAGTTTCAAAGTTTTCCATTAAATTGAAATAATTTCCAATTATGTTAGATGTTTTTTGCATGCATATTAGTTTGATATATTTATATGCTATTGCATGATTGTGGTTTTAAAATGTTAGGATTGGAGTTTTTCTTGTGCATGAAACAATTAGGGGATTTTATGAATGATTTTTTTGAATTAGTTTTCTATTGACGAATTGTGCAGAATAATAATTAACTTGGACATATTAATTACCAAACAACATCGGTTTAAATTTGCAAAACAGCACTAGTCTATTCCTAATCTATGGGATCTTAGTTATTAGCATATGCTTAAGTTGATTAGTGTATAAAGTGACTAGAGAAATATAAAGTGATATAAATTTGTTCCATTTGATCTTAAGAAATTTTTGGTTCCATATTTTTATATTAAAATAACATTATTTTTTAATGTGTGCTCAAGTTAGTGGTTAAGAACACTTTGAGTTGCTTTGAACCCAAGTTAAACTAGCTTTTAATCAACCAAATTAGGAGCTAAGCAAAATTTGCTTCCACTTAGACAACAATGAGATATGAGTCGATTAAGAGCTCTCAAAAAATAATTGGCTTCTTCTAATACTATTGCTAGCTCAACTCAAGATTAAAACCTCTTCAACTCCACTATCAAACCAATCTCAAAATAAATTAGGACTCCCTTGTATTGACCCTATTATAAGATATGCAAAATTCATTAATACTATGTATTGGTTAGATACTATAACACAAATTATGAAACCACCAAATCATTAAAAGTATCGATACGTCTTATGTTCTTCAGATCGTGCAACACATTACAACCAACTCAAAAAGCGTCCTTCTCTTGTAAGGATTGATTGCATAATTATTCTAAACACACAAGGTGTAATCATTTCCACATTGAGGTATAGATGTATATGCATTTGCACAATCCTATTTCTCTGTATAAATAGTTACAAATATTAACAAGGGGAAGATCTTCATGATTACTTGGACATGACACATTGCTAGACCTCTCCCCTCTCAGTTGCTACATTCAAGGATGAGTTCTTAAAAGAAAGAGAATTTGATGTAGGGAAACCAAATACTTTTACATCATTGTGCTACCAAATTGACCGTCCACATCAGGACAATGATTCAAAGTCATTTTTTCACTCATTTTAGCTATTTGATTTTTGTATTTATTTCAATATTTTATTTATTAATTTAATGTGTTTTGAGTAAATTTGTAATAAGGAATAGTTACATGTGTGTATTTGACCATTTGTAAGTCAAATGTGTCTCATGAATCATATGAGTCAAGTGAAGTTTATAAATAGGTACCATGGTATGTGTTGAGGGTATTTTATTCATGAAATAAAGTTCGAGTGCCTTGATTATTTGTGCTCTTGGTAGAAGTGCTATTTGAGATGTAAAGCAAGGATGTTATCCCCAAAGACAAGGACATCGAATAGATTTAGGCTCTCCTTTAGTCTATCTTCTAACTTGCTTCTTTTTTCTTACTTCATTCATGCTCTTGCATCATAATGCTGTTGAACTAACCATCCACATATGATTGATGATGAACTATTTTTTGTACTAGTTTTTAATTGTTTGAGTCCTAATTTATTTTATTATTTTATTTCATGAGTTTAGTATGCTTTGAATGAATTTATAATAAAGCATGGTTGTATGCACATATTTGACCTATTTTTGGTCAAACGTCTCATATGGGTCATAAGGTAATGTGAAGTCTATAACTGAGGTTCACAATATGTGTTAAAGGTCTTTGATTCATGATTAAAGCTTTGGTAATTTGGTTATTTTTGGTTTTGATATAAGTATTGCTTGGAAAAAACCCTCAAAAGTTTTGCACACGTAAAGGATATAAAGCCGGTTTAAGTTTTCTTTCCTCTATCTTCTTTATCGCTCCCTTCTTCATCACTTTATACACTCATATTCATTCCATACTCTTCATTTCATTAATTTCATTGGTTCTCTCATGCAATCTAGTTCCTAGGTCAATTTTTGTGTGCATTCTTTACGAAGCCTGTACTTCAATCTCTCACCATATAATTCCTCAAATATGTACTATATTTTGAAAGTAAGATAAGAATAGGTCATTCGTATAGCATAAGTAGTACATCCTAAAAAGCATAAATTCATAGACAATCTTAATAAAACACACAAGTACATTAAAAAGCATAAAAATATGGGAATCCATTTGCTAAAACTTTTGAAGATGTATGATTTTGGAGTGTCTATTACACTACCCTTAAATATTCCAAAAGATAAATCACACAAAAGAACTTCATATTTAACATAATGCCCAAAAAAGTAACTTGGATCTCTAAAATAGCCATACTCACCTATAAGTTATGCAAATGCTAAAACTAAATCTCTAACGCATTTATTTTCCTAAAACACCCTTCAAAATCACCAATATAAGTCCATATAGTTTGTGCAATTATATTGGTAGATCTTTAGATGAAAAGATAGTTTAGAAAAAAAAATACAAGATAAAAACCTAATTACAACTCTAACTTAGATTAAATATGAGGGGGCCATTTACAATTAACCCAATTCCAATGCATCAAAATATGGTTGTAATATTACAACAATGATTTTTTTAATGTTTTAAGATTATGTAATATGTTTAGACAAACCACCTTGACAATCCAATATGGGGGATTAGCAATTTTTCTCAACAAAACCAAGTATTATGGTTTGATGCAATGCAATACTTTATCTAAATTTATGCATTAAGTTATCATAAATTATGAAAAGTTAAATTAATTCTATAATACATTCTACTACAATTAATTTAGTTCATATATTAATGGAAATATAAGCTCAATAAAGAAGATAAATTACCTTAGCTTTGTACTTCTCCTCTTGTGAGACAACAGTGAACAAGAGCTCCCTTCCCGGCCTTGTAACCACATATGTGTTTACCTGTAATAGAAATCAAAATCTGAATGCATAAAGGTTCCATAGAAAAACTCAAAGAAATCCTAAGATACATATCATAGGTTCTTCATGAGTTCAAATAACACCCATAGAATTTCAACTTAAAAATAATGTTAACAATTCATAAAATTTAGGATTTATAACTTTAATAAATTTCATTTTCTTGGAAGCATCAGGCATAATTTCTTATCGTAAAAAATACATATTGAAAACAAGCACAAATGAAGACTTAATACATAGGATATCGACATGCCCTGTTTTCAGGGATTTTAGAAAGATGTTGATCCATAGTCAAGAAGGCACAAAGGTGCATAATTAATAGGACAAAAGAAAAGCACTCTTGTCCAAAATAAAAGCACACAAAATATCACATCTATTTCAAATTTTCTCTAAACAAAAATAAGAGAGTAAAAAGATTCCAAGTAAACTTTAACAATAAAGTATAATACCAAGAAGAATACCCAAATCCTAATTTGCCCCACTCTTAATGCCCAATCAAGCCATAAGGAAATTTCATATTAATGGATGTGGAATTGGTCCAATGATTCTAAACGATACCAAGGAAATTCAATCCAAATATGAAGCTTTCATTAATATCCTTCAAAAGCCTGCCAATATACTTAGAAAAAATGACAAACCACCATATTTTATACTTAGATAAATCATCAACCATTCCTATTTACTCCATATATTTACAATAAACAAAGCCTCTCCTCATTAAACTAAGCTTGAAGCATAAAAAGCACCAAAGGAATGACCATATACAATATAAAAAATTTCAAAAGATGATGCCTAAACTTAGCACTAAGGACCTCTTAGAAGATACAATCCACACAAAGATAAGAATGCCAATGCTAAGTTACACTTTTATACCCTAGAAATGGTTGTCTTCCCACTTAGTCTAGTGTTAAAGCTGGAACTAGAACTGCTAGAGAACAACCAAATCAATCCATTAGATCATCTCAAATAGTCTTCCCATCAACTTGTGTATTATTGTGTTCTAGAACCCAAACTAATGCCCTAAAACCACTCTTTTGCTTATCTAAATCTAGATGCTTCAACAAATATGACAACAAAACTAGAACAACTAAAATGTGTATTGCCACTAGAACATAAAATTTGCAACTGTTTTAGGCAAACGAAAGTTGCTTTAAACAATTAAAGGACTTTGCCATCTACCAAGGACTATCATTTTCTATCAACAAGAACAAGAAACACAATTCTCTACTAAGGTCTGGTATAAGCCTAATTTCAGTCAATGTAATGCTCGTATAATCATAGATCTTCTGTTTCATTATGCCAAAAACTGCCACTATGGCATTGCTCTAACATGGAAAAGATTGGTAAAAATAGAATCAACAACCTAACAATCCTTAGATCTGTTTCCTAAACTGAAAAGGCATCACTGGACTGGAAGAAGAAGAAGAACAACAACAAATTCTACTCTTTGATATTGTTTCACCTTCATGGTAGGTTATCCCATAAATATGTTGAAGCCCATTTGAGTAGACCTTGTCCAAAACTATCCCCCAACATGCTTACCATGTTCTGAATCCTCAGACTTGGTAATTGCATCCTCATGGGTTAACATCATTCTCTAAGTTAATGGTAACTCCACTACACAACCTAGTCTCAAGAAAATGAATATATAAGAGACATGTAAAGAGCACAAATATAACAAAAGCTGATCCGTAACTATCTGCTCATATCATATATTCTCCAAATCCTAAAAAGAAAATTTGATTTCAATATCTTAATGGTTGTACTTTCATGCATGCAAATAAAGTACAATGATTATTTCCAATTAATTCAGTTTGGACTCCAACTCTACCCACAACACTGCTGCCGTAAATTATTGAAGACCAAGACATTATTGGATAGCCCATTGTACTTTCTATGCATTCATCATTCTTCAACTGGAATATCACAAGAAACTTACATCAAAATGAGTGAATTTGAAAGCATCAACCAAAGACCTTAATTTTAACATCATTGGATCTCCATAAGCTATGTCACAGTAAAATGAGTGACTTTGAAAGCATCAACCAAAGACCTGAAGAAATTACGAAAATTAACCAACCTATGACTATAGTCACCAAGAGTACCAAGCTTCATGTGGTTTGACTATAGCACAAACACAAATGAGAGTAGAGGAATCAATGAGTTTGAAGCACAATGGTAAATAAAAAATACCTCCTCCCTGTACACACATATACCTAAATTCACCACATATAAAGGCCTAATCTCTAAAAACATGATAACAAAGAGATCTAGTATTAAAATTATTAAATAAATCATCCAACAATGGCTTTTCACTAGATAGATCTATCTTCTATCAATTTCCTTTGTACTACCAACATGCAATAAAAATTCAAACCAAAAAGAATTGAAAGAATAAAAAAACACTATTCATCATAAACCTCCCTTAACTTCTCTTCCTCTCCCTTTTACCAAAACTCTCTGTTTCCTTTTTTTATCACAAATTATTTGCTTATGCTTGGTCGTCATATTCCCTTTATCTCATTCATGCTTCTCTCCCTTCATTGGAGAGGAATAGAGGAAAATTAAGAAAACTTCTTGGATAATCCTTTATTGTTTTTTTATTGAACTTTTACATTAATTTAACTTAACAAGATTTTAAATTGTGAGGTAAATAGCCTTTGCTCTCTCATAAGCATGAGCATGCTACATGTTGATATGAAATAGGCTGTAGAAGAGATTGTCTCACACACGTAAAGAAGAAAGAACTGATTGAAAACTGGAATTGAGATCCATACAAGACATAAGACCAGCCCCTACATGGATGAGGATTACAAGATAGAGGACAACATAAAAAAAAATCATACCTAACTCACATCCCTTTCACTCTCATGGATCATTCTAATAACGTAAAATCCATAGATCCCTTATACCCATTCCTTAATGAATTGGGTTTCTATAAAATACACTAAGCCCATGATGTCACTTGCCTTCTTACAAGGTTAGCCATTGGATAAGTAATAATGTATTATAACCATATTTGCCAACATGAACACCAAGTTGATAACATAAGTTATAATCACATTTATTGACATGGGTTCTAAGCTAGTCGCATGTGGCTTATAACTATATTTGTTGACTTAAACACGAATCACACTTCAATTTATAATAATATTATTTGACTATCAAGATATTAATACCAACATGATGTTTACTTAGCCTTGGAGCAAAAGAATGAAGTTGAGATTCAAGGACAAAACTAAAAGGTTGTTGGTGTATCTATTGTTGAACTTGAGCTAAGTTGATAAAGTTTTCATACGCTCTTAGACATGTCAAAACTCCTTCAATAGATTGTGGCTTACCAAAATGGTTCTTGATAGCATGAATTATTCCTACACAAGTATTTAAGTGTCAATAACCTACATCATGGATAATGAGGACTGGAGAGCAACATTCTTACAATGTGACGTGCCAAGTGTTTGATTATTACCTGATAACTCATTACTCAAATATAAATCTATCATTCGAGAGCAAAGATATATCCCATTCTCACTTCCCTACCTATTCCATCTAATTTTGATTAAACCTTTTTATAACCCATTTATTGCTATTAAACAACTTTGAATTCCTTTCTATCAAATTAGTTAGCTTTAGGATGAAAGCATTATAATTGTGATTCGGTTATGCAGCTTCTATAACCTTTAACCTTGATCACTAGGTAATGATACATAATCTAAGCACATGTCCAACTTCATTTCTAATACTCTTGTCTCCTTGATTGTTCAATCTAAGAATCATAACTATAAGCAAATTCAATTGGTACATTGAATGTCTTATAGTAATTAGAGTTAATTGAATGATCATCTTGCAACATCTTGTACCAAACATGGTCATCATCTCCAGTTTTTAATTATCTAACATCAATCTTTGGCACATCTTAAAATAAAATGATCCCAAATCATGACCATTTTTAACAAACTCACATTGTTGGTGGATCTATCTTACCCAATCAACAACACAACATTTAATATCTCATGATCTCTCAATCCTAAGCTCGTGGCTTTACTCACAATCTTATCAATCTTAAGTAAATTTTCATGATCACTTCAATCATATTTAAATCCACAACTTCAATTACTGATAGAATATTTCTTCCACGAAAGTAGGATATGCCATCTTAAATAGATCATAAGATTAACTGTAATGCAAAAGAAGGTGATAAACATAATCAAGCTTGTTAGCCTGCATTCCAAGTAACTGTACAACAAATTGCCAAAATAAAAAGTCTATCAACTCTTACCATGCACCAACTAAGCATGGAAGAAGGTTCAAATGGCTAGATGTTAAGTGAAACTTCAATTTGAAAGCTGCCTTTTTGGTCAACATGGTGCTGTCATCATAAAGGACAATTTTAATGTTCTAAAAACAATGAACGTAGTACCAATAGTTGTGAAACTATTAATGCTACACCATGCAATGATGATATTTTTATAAAGTTTGTATATAAATGAAAACATCAAAATAATTCTATAATGTTTATTTATATTACAAATTTGTTTATTTACCAACCTTTGTACGCATTAAAACAAAAATTACTAAGTTGTAACATTAATAAGAAGAGATAAGTGGTAAATGAATTGGGTTTGGATTGAGTCAAACCTAACCTAACTTGATCCAAATACAATGAAATTTATTACGTATGCATGATGAATTTAAAAATATAGAATATCTATTGTTGATTTTATGATCATGTATTTCTTAATCAAGGTAAAATAAACCTTAATGTTGATTATATGATCATGTATTCCTCGATCAATATAAAATAAGCCTTGATCAATATATTCAATCATGTTAAATACTAAATTTTATATTTTTCCTAAAATAACCATATTTGTCAAAAAATAGAGGGCAACTTTAGTCAATTTATTTCAAATTTAACCAACTTCCCTTCATATCAACTAATATAAAAAAAAAAAAATCGAGTATTTAGGCCTATGCACTTCACAACACAACCCATGAAATATCAATATTTTTCTAAAACTTATATATCTAGATCAAATATGCATCCAATATTTATACTCCACGATACGTATCAGATGCATCATATGATGTATTATATTTTGAAAAATAATCCAATGTATTAATACTTAAAAAGTATTTCTAATTTATACCATCATATAATAAATGATACATATACATAATATAACATGATTAAAAAATCTCAAATATAATTAGGAAGTTCATTTTCTTTTTTCAAGAAATTATCTAGCAAAAAAGCCCAAACAATCTCAAAAATATGCCAATTTAAATTGCATAGTTGAAGGCAACTTTATATGTTCTATTTTTATATGCTTGGTGAAGTAAGAAAACCCTCCAAAAAAGGGAATATATATATATATATGTGCAAACGACCTACCACACTCACCGGGTTCTCCGAGAAAAACCCCCACGTCGAATTAAAGAATGAAAAAGGGAATTAGATGTGATGTTGGCACCATTTGTGGAGCACCACTATAAGATCCCACTTCTCGCCGACTGCAAACAAAAATAAGCTGGAACTTCGAAGAAAGAATAGTAGAAAGCTTTCGGGAATCCCCTCTGGCATGGTCAAAGCCCTTCACAATTGTCATCGGAGAACGATCGTAGAACAAGTCACTTCCGAACAAGCTTCTTCTTCCTCCGTCTGCAATCCCGACTACACTAGAAGCCTTGCTGATTTTCTCTCCTTCGCCGCCCTAAGCAATCCCATGTCTTCGCCCATTCCTGAGCCATCAAATACCCTCACCACTTTTTTTCTCTTGGAAGGTGAAAATCCCTCGTCTTCTCGAGCGTCGACACCAAAGGGATTATTTAGGAATTTAGGAGTGTTTGACCACAACATTTTAAAAAACTGCCTTCACCAAGCCACGTCAATCAGCAACATGGGCCAACCAACACTGACACGCACCAACCTTGCCGACCCACACCGACACGCAACAACATTTTGAACCCGCATCAACCCTGCTAACCAGCACCTACCCGAGTCTACCCACATCAAAACAATCCATTCTGAGTCGGCCCGTTCATACTCGAGTTGGCCCGTGCTCACCACGTCGGTTCAAGCTCACCCAAGACCAGAGCATACCCACGTGCAATCGCGAGCACCTAGCCAGACCCAACCGAGTCACCACCACTCTACACCAATTTGCCTCCGATCCTAGTCAAATCATCGCCGATCCTGACTAACACAACGCTAATCCCGACCGACATAGCGCTAGTCCCGATTGATTCAACGTCAATCCAAGCCAAATCGTCATCGATCCTAACCGAACTGGCACTTATCCCAATAGAGTTACTGTCATATCTAACCGAGTCGTCGTCGACCTCAACTGAGTTTTCACCACATCCAATCACACTGTCGAGTTGTAAATATGATGTAAATAGAATAAGAAAAATCAAGTTGTTAAATCCCTTAAATTGAGGGATATTCGGTTAGCCTATTTTCTAGGAATAGGATTTGAGTTAGTTTCCTTTTTTATCTCCCGCAAATCTCCTATATAAAGGATTGTATTTCTCATCAATGAAGATGATACAACGATTTTCTCAACATGGTATCAGAGCCAGGTTTCTTTTTGGGGTCTCTTCTTCCCCTTCTTCCTCAAGCGGCCACCACTACAGCATAGCCATTCTTCTCAGCCTTCATTGCTGGATTTTTCCCTTTTTTCTCTCAGCCTTTATTGCTGCTTTTTTCTTTCTTCTTTTGTGCTCTGTTTTACCCTGTTTCCTGAGATCAAAACAAAGCATTTTTTCCAGCCTTTATTGTTGCGAATTTTTTCTCTTCAAACAGCCTTCATTGCTGTATATTCCAGCCCTCAAAGATGTCAGCCTCAAAAGTTCCCGTGTCTTCCAACCAGCCTGAAGAAATGAACTCTGCTCAGAAAACTGGAGAATTGCAGAATGTTCGGGCCTCAAATCGGCTCAATGGAAAGAACTACCTCAAATGGTCTCAATTCATTCGTACCTATCTCAAAGGCAAGGGGAGACTTAGCCATCTTCTTGGAACAGGTCCAGCTGAGAATGATCCAAAGTTTGAAGCATGGGATGAGGAGGATTCAATGATCATGTCCTAGCTATGGGATTCGATGGACCCCATGATCAGTGATGCATGTATGTTTTTTGGTACAACAAGGGAGATTTGGGATTATACTCGCCGCACATATTCAAAAGCCAATGATGCAGCGCAAGTATATGAAATAAAAGTCAAAACAGCAGCCACTAAGCAAGGAGACAAATCTGTCACAGAGTATGCAAGCTTACTGCAAAATCTGTGGCAGGAACTTGATCATTACCGAGTGTTTGAGATGAAAAGTCCAGAGGATGCTGCCATATTGAAGAAATTCATTGAAAAGGACCGAGTCTATGATTTTTTAGCTGGATTAAATCCTGAATTTGATCAGGTAAGGATTCAAATCCTTGGCAAGGAAGAGACACCACCGTTGGAAGAAACAATCTCACTAGTCCGTGCAGAGTAAAGCAGGAGGGGTGTCATGCTTCAACCACAAACCATCGGGAAAAAGGAAGGAGTGACGCTCCAGTGCAATATCAGAGTAGAGAAGGTCAATGGAAGGAGAACAAGGACAATCTTTGGTGTACTTATTGCAAAAAACCGAGGCACACAAGGGATAAGTGCTGGAAACTGAATGGGAAGCCACCCAGTCATGAGTGGGGAACCAGAGGAGGGCAGTCACGGCCTCAAACATACATGACAGATCCGCCGAGGCCACAAGCACACATGGTGGAGCAACCAAAAAATGAAGAAAAAATAGCAGTGGCCGTAGGAGAATTCAGCAGTAAGGACATTGAGAAGTTAAAAAATCTGTTGGGGTCTCTTGAGAAGCCTTCCGGTACCTGTTCTCTAGCCTTGTCAGGTAAACCTTCTT
The DNA here is from genome assembly GCA_023846275.1 of Vanilla planifolia. Classification (NCBI taxonomy): domain Eukaryota; kingdom Viridiplantae; phylum Streptophyta; class Magnoliopsida; order Asparagales; family Orchidaceae; genus Vanilla; species Vanilla planifolia. Next base: position 27,852,161 of record CM043873.1, read on the forward strand.
TCCCTATTTGTATGAATGCCTCGGAAACTCCTTATGCCAACTCATGGATAATAGATTCAGGTGCCACAGATCATATGACTCCTACCTCTAAGCCTTTTCACACATATACCCCTTGCCCGAGCAATAGAAAAATTGTAGTGGCCAATGGATCCCTAATGACAGTGGCCGGCTTTGGAGATATACATCTCTCCCCTATACTTATCCTTAAGGATGTTCTACATGTCCCAAAATTATCAGCCAGCCTTGTTTCCATTAAAAAACTAACACATGATCTTAAATGTTATGCCATTTTTTTCCCTTCTTATTGTGTTTTTCAGGACCAGGTCTCGGGGAGGAAGATTGGACTTGCTAAGGAAAGGAGCGGCCTTTACTATCTTGAGCCATCTCTGATTGCTAGGAGTGATTTGTCTTTGTCTTTCTTTAGTTCCTCAAATAAAGATGCCATTTGGCTATATCACCTACGTCTAGGTCATCCATCTTTCAACTCTTTGAAACTTATCTTTCCTCATTTATTTCAAGGATTAGAGATTTTTGAATTCCATTGTGATACATGTGAATTGGCAAAACACACTCGTGTATCTTTTCCTATTAGCAATAAAAGAAGTTCTCATCCTTTTCATTTGATTCATAGTGACATATGGGGTCCCTCTACTATACCAAATATTTCTGAGGCTAGGTGGTTCGTCTCCTTAATTGATGATTGCACTCGGGTTACTTGGCTTTTTCTACTTAAACACAAATCTGAAGTGAGCACTGTTGTACAAAATTTTCACTCAATGATTCAAAACCAATTCGGGGTAAAAATAAAAAGCTTCAGAACAGACAATGCTAGGGATTACTTCAACCAATTCCTATCTCCATATTTTCAAGCCCAAGGCATTATTCATGACTCATCATGTGTTAACACACCTCAACAAAATGGGGTCCCCGAAAGGAAAAATGGACATTTACTCAATACTACACGAGCCCTACTTCTTCAAGGGAGCGTTCCAAAATCCTATTGGGGGGAGGCTGTCCTTACTGCCACATACCTCATAAATAGACTTCCTTCCCGTGTGCTAGACAATAAAAGTCCCATAGAGCTCCTTAACAGTTTCTACCCTCACTTCCGAACAACCAATGGCCTTACACCCAAGGTATTTGGATGCACTGCTTTTGTGCATAATCACAGTCCCCATAGAGACAAATTGGACCCCCGAGCCATCAAATGCATATTCCTTGGTTATTCATCCACTCAAAAGGGATATAAGTGCTACAATCCTTCATCTAGAAAATTCTACATTTCGGCTGATGTTACTTTTGCAGAAAATAAATATTTCTTCTCCAAGTCCTCTCTTCAGGGGGAAAATTCGATTGAAGATAGTCCTTGTGAGCCTTTTCACACACTTGACCTTCCGCATCTTACAGCCCGAATCTCCACATCCGAGTCTCCTGTCCTAGCCGAGACCTCTCTTGTTCCAAATAATCCTGATCCTGTTGTCGAGTCATCCCCTATTCCAACCAGTGTCCCTCATGATTTTCCAAGGTTTTCTCAGGTGTACTCTAGGAGAAAGGCCGTTCCAGACTCAACACAAGTTCAAGAATCCAACTCAGACCCTGGAATTGAGACCACGGTAAGATCTGACTTCTCTCATCAACCACAACCCGCTGAAATACCTACCAATCCCACAAACCTTGACCTACCCATTGCTCTTCGAAAGAGAACTAGAGAATGCACAAAAAGACCACTATACCCCTTATCCCACTATGTCTCTCTAAACCGCCTATCACCAACCCACAAAAAATTCATTGTAAGCCTGAATACTATTATCATTCCTACCACGGTCTCTGAGGCTTTGTCAAAAAGGGAATGGAGAGATGCTATGGCAGAAGAAATGAGAGCATTGGAGAAGAATAAGACATGGGAGATTGTTGATAGACCCAATGGAAAAATATTGTTGATTGTAAGTGGATTTTCACACTTAAATACAAGGCTGATGGATCACTTGAAAGGTATAAAGCAAGATTGGTAGCTAAAGGGTATACTCAGACTTACGGGGTGGATTATCAGGAGACATTTGCACCGGTTGCAAAAATGAATACAGTAAGAATTCTCTTGTCCTTAGCTACTCACTTTGGTTGGCAGCTTCTACAATATGATGTTAAGAATGCATTTCTTCATGGTGACTTAGACGAAGAAATTTACATGAACATCCCTCCAGGATTTGAAAAAGACACAAGCAATCAAGTGTGTCAGTTACGGAAAGCACTTTATGGGTTAAAACAGTCTCCTAGGGCATGGTTCGGGAGATTTGCAAAAGTGATGAAGGAACTTGGATATAGACAGAGCCAAGGTGATCATACTCTCTTCATTAAACATTCGGCTGCAGGGGGAGTCACAGCGCTTTTAGTCTATGTAGATGACATCATAGTGACCGGAAATGATGAGCAAGGAAAGGTTGAGTTGAAGAAGAAACTAGTAAAGGAATTTGAGATTAAGGAACTGGGTAGATTGAGGTACTTTCTTGGTATAGAGGTAGCTTACTCTACCCAAGGGATCTTCATATCTCAGCAAAAATATGTATCGGACCTACTGACCGAAACAGGAAAGATTGGGTGTAAACCGGTCTCTACACCAATTGACCCCAACCATAAGTTGGGAGAGGCTAAAGAAGAACCAGTTGTTGATAAACGGATGTACCAGAGATTGGTTGGTAGACTCATATACCTTGCTCACACTCGGCCAGATATAGCTTACTCGGTAAGTGTGATCAGTCAATTCATGCATGACCCGAGAGAACCTCACCTACAAGCCGCTTACAGAGTCCTTCATTATTTGAAGGGGAGTCCTGGAAAAGGAATATTATTCAAAAGGAGCAAGGATCTGGTCTTAGAGGCATACACTGATGCAAACTATGCAGGTTCTGTGGTGGATAGAAGATCAACTACTAGGTATTGTACTTTTCTCGGAGGTAATCTGGTGACATGGAGGAGCAAGAAGCAGAACGTTGTGGCAAGGTCATCTGCTGAATCAGAATTTAGAGCCATCGCCCAAGGATTGTGTGAACTACTATGGTTGAAGATTATCCTAGATGATTTGAGAGTCAATCTAGATGGTCCAATGAAGCTCTACAGTGACAACAAGTCTGTCATCAACATTGCACATAATCCTATACAGCATGATAGGACAAAACATATTGAGATTGATAGACACTTCATCAAAGAAAAACTGGAGGCGGGGCTGGTGTGTATGTCTTACGTACCATCCGGATACCAATTGGCTGATGTCCTAACTAAGGGGTTGAACAATGCAAGTTTTCATGAGCTTATAGTCAAGCTGGGAATGGAAGACATCTATTCCTCAGCTTGAGGGGGAGTGTCGAGTTGTAAATATGATGTAAATAGAATAGGAAAAATCAAGTTGTTAAATCCCTTAAATTGAGGGATATTCGGTTAGCCTATTTTCTAGGAATAGGATTTGAGTTAGTTTCCTTTTTTATCTCCCGCAAATCTCCTATATAAAGGATTGTATTTCTCATCAATGAAAATGATACAACGATTTTCTCAACACACACCATCCCAACGCCAACCGCATTATATTCCACATCGCGAAAGCATCATTTAATAGTACAACATATTTGCAACTACTCAAATCAAAGCTTCCTAACCAAAACTTTGCCACATCACACTCACTTGTTCTAAAGAAGTACTTCAATCTTCTCCTAAACAAATACGAGGCTTTCATTCAATTGAACCTTCTTGTCGTTGCCCCAAGTAAATTTTTATTTAAATTGTCCGAATCTCCTTCTTGCATCAACACTTGGCTAAATGAATGCATCTCTTATGAGACACAAAAAAATAATAATCAAGGAATAGAAGAATAATAATTTGAGAAAATAACTGTGAGAAAATAAATAAATCAAAGCAAATTAAAAGCATGTCATGATAGCTTCTAAATTCTACCTCATAAACCACGCCATAGAGAAACAACAAAACGTGGAATTTAACAATAATTTGCAAACCATACCTTTCGAAAGGTTTCAGATACAGCCACTGTAATCCATGTTGGCCAAATAGCAAGTCCAACCATATTTAAAATTGCTACAAAAGGAGCTGCACAAATAGCAACAGTAACACCAGCTGCTGTAAGAATACGACCCTGAAAGTTATTAGCATCAGTTAGCAATGAATTTCAATGGCAAAAACTACACTAATTTATGAACATAAAAAGTATAAGGTGGTCACAAAATATTAATGACCCTTCCATAGATGCTGTTATGTTTGAGATAGGTATTCATTCTTGCAAATGATAATTATTTATTAATTGAGCAAGGGTGCCAAAGTGAATACGCAAGAAACCACCATCCTAGGTGAGTGCGAATGATCAACAATATAAAATAATGTTTAGGCTATTTGACAAATGACTTGAACTAAACTGATGCCAAATCTGAATAATAAACATATCTGCAAACCAGCACCCAACAATTAGATAATAGTTTTTCCTTAACCATGGAAAAAAATGCATGCATTGGAATAATAAATGAATAAATATGAAAACTGCTATGCAGGGACATTGATATGTGTCCTCTAAGTGAAGGCAAAGAAACTTTGAAATATCTTACCGTTAGAGTAAGTTGTCCAGAAAATATAAAAAGAGCAATGAAGCTGTTTATTAGAGCAAACAATCTTCTTCTTGCCACAGGGCTGCTAACAGTCATGGCAATTACTGTTACTTTCTGCACATGACAGAAAAAGAAGCAAGTTTAGATTAGATTTACACAAATATTGGATAAGCCATTCAACTAGAAAAAATCATTGAACATTTCCTAGGTGTTTGTTATCACGTACACACTTAACGGCAAGGTATTTAAAGAGCTGCTTCAACAACCAATGATGGGAAATGTGGCAGTGAACTCACCCGTGCCTGGAATTGAGGCCACAAATACAGTTACATTATCTTTAACGTCAAAGATTCTCCCCACCATTTGAAAACCTCAACCAGTGAGATGCTTGTACTCCTCCACTAGGTCATGCATTATAAAACAGTAGACCTTATTCTGCCAAATCTCATTCACAAATATAATCTAGTGCCCTTGCAACCTCATTTTTATGGCAATGCTTTGGGTATGTCCATGTAAAGAACAACTTCATAAGAGGCCCCAATTGTTCCAACATAATTGACCTTTATCAGACCATGAAGCACAGCTAGAATAACTTTCCAAGGCAGGAAGGCACAAAGATGTGATCATGGAGGGGCGTTGGATGCAATGAAAGATGGAGAGCCTAGCGGTAGAAGTGCAGTTATAATAACAAGAACCTGAAGTAAGAGCTGGTGAGCAACAGCTGAGTGGGAGTAACAGCATCAATGATAAAAACAAGGGGTCACAAATTGTTGAAGGGTCATCACCAGTGGTGCCATGGGAGGTCAGCAAGAGGGGCATCAGCAGTGGCAGAAAGAAGAAAGAGGTGACAATGTCCGATATGCATGTGATTGGTAAATTCATCTACCTAAAATGAACGCACAAAATAGCAACGATAATAGTGGTTCCACTGGTACGTTAAAAAAAATCTTGTACAGCCATCAGCACGCCGGCACCACCTAATAGATCCTTTGCACATGCTCTACAATATTCTAGAATATAAATAACATTCTGCATTGCTAATCTGATGTAGAGCTCATGGTCTACCATAGATACAAGCATCAAATACACTCACCATGTTAGCTTTCATATTCTTAGTACCCATTTGATACACCGGGGAATAACCCCGTTAGTACAAATTAAACTGATTAGCACATCCAAACACCAAGTTAGACCAAATTTTCTATCCCGGTTAGCTAACACCAGATTAGGACTTAACCCTAATTATCCAACGAATTTTCTAACCCCACTTTTAACTGAGTTAGCAAATTTGTGAGCTGTGCAGTTAGCTATCCACACCACTAGTTGGATGCCTCCGTTAGCCGACCTTCCTTCGGCTAGACACTGCCCCTAGCTTACCTTCTGCCATCATTTGACCATAGCTACCAACTGGCCTTCCACAAATCATCGCCACCGCTGGGCCACCACCACATAGCTGCCACCATGAATAATGGTCATCAATCACTTACATCGGTTGTTAGTCAAGCAAAACCCAAAAAAATCTAGGTTAGCACCCAACAGAAAATTTCATTAAATCGCACAAACTCAGATTAGCAATCCCAGATTTCTCCCTTGACCCTGCTAACACAACAACAGCCAGGTTATATTCAACCCAACTAATGAAAAACAAATCCAATCCCAAATTAAGCTTAGGAACTTTGTTATTGCACAAAATTTGCATTTTGTTTTTCAAGGTTATATACCTCAATTGAATGCAGTTAGTCACAGTTTTGCTGAGCTATTGAGATGTGAAACATACAACACATGCATTACATTTAAATGTGAATGAAATTCAAGTCTAGGACAAATTTTTAGTCACACAACGTACTCAAATATAAAACTTAACAGATTAAGCCTCACATAAATGTATGAAAGAATAAAAAAAACAATAAATGCTACAATGAATAATCATTTATAGAAAGATACCTGAAAATAGAAGATCGAGGAAACCACCGCACTCAGCCATAGAAATAAAGAAACATACATGAGATAAGTTGATGACACAATCAGCCACAGCCCTTCTAGCATGACAAAAACCTGTGACTTTGCTATGAACTCAGGTGATTTAGCAGAAGGTTGGATAAGAGTGGAGGTTTCCTCAATCTCAAAATGCCCATCTTGTCCACTGAAAAGGAGGAAAACATGCTTTATACAGTGAAAGATTGAAATATATGGGATGCAAGAAGGAATGAAAACTTAAGACTAAAAGATATCCCCTAAAAACTTCAACCACAAAAACATCTGAAAGGCGCCTAAAAAAGAAAATGTAGCAACTCAAATTATCAGTAGAAAAACATGTAGGCAGCCAACTTAAAAGGAGCAAAGGTCATTGTTATACTATTGCAAGAGTAAACTTGGCACACATGCCAGCTTTCTGCGGCCATTGCCATAAATAGTATGGTAACATGTTCATCTTAAGTCAAGATCTACCAGTATTTCAAGTTCATGGATTTTACATAAACACATGAGGAAATTTAAAAGAAAAACCAATAACTTAATCCCAACAACATTAAAAACCTTCAGGTAACAAGCTTTTCAATTACAAATATAGAGTAAACACACACCAAAATGTTCATCACCTTGTAGGAGATAGCGCTTCTGGAGCCTGGTGTCTTTCAAGAGTGATTCCTTTAGATGATTGCGCAGCAAGCTCCATCAGTAGAGCAGAGAATAGAAGCAAAACTGAAAATACAGAATTTCATATATTTTCTCATCAACAAAATAGGCAAACTTCAATATTTGCAATGACCACACAAGAACCTAATAAGGAACCTACAGGGTCCTAACCAAGCCATGCTTGCAGCACATAATGAACCAAAGAGTTGCCCAAGCGTAGCACCAGCACCAACGAAACCAAAAAGTCTTGAACCTGACTGAATGATAAAAGAAATTAGAACTTATAAAGATGGGGCCATGCTCTTCACTGAATTCAATCTGCATATTTACCTCATTGTCCATGATATCAATCAACCGTGCCCAAGTTGAAGAAATTGTAATGAGATTAAGTAAAGCAACCTTAAAGAAACATTGTAAGAAAAAAAAATTCTCAGGAACAGTTAGGTGTTGAAATATACTTTTATAAAAGTCATACCCAAAGGAACAACCCAATCCGGACAGTTACATAAAACCACCCATGTTCTCCCCATCCACCAGTGAGCATCTGACCATCTTGACTTCTAGAAATTCCTTTTGCATCATCAGGCTGTGGATTGTGGGAATCCAAAAATTGTAATCAAATGCAGAAGAAAACAGATTTATAAAAACAGCAATTGCCACATATAAGTTACAGGAATGTAGCTGGCATCATCTTTTGCAGATTTACCTTGACAGTTGATTTGGAAAACCCATCTGAAGATGCATACCAGAGGAAAAGGAAAACAAGAAGAGATACACTAAAGAATCTGTGTATATACACCAATGCCTAAAGTTCAACAAAGAAATAATTATGAGCCATTGGCAGGATGAAGTACTAAACAATATCTAAATTGCTGGCCAGTAACGATCATCATATGGAAGGTTAAATGCAGAAAAGAAAGTATATAGCATTGCAAATAAGTTAAACGATGATTTGGATGGTTTCCACGATTTTTTGAGCATTCCAACATCATTTCCCATTTTGTTCAAGCGCGAATAACCAAAATTATTCATGGCTATAAACATAGGTATTAAGCATAAGACTTAGCAGCTCCTTTGGTAATATTAATTGTATTTCTATACATAATGAAGATTCATAAAAAGGATGGAGCATCCTTCTTTATAAATATAAATACATCCTAATTTTATACAGGAGTATCATTACATGATACAGACCTCCTCAAAACCTGACTTGTGTGTATGAAGAAACAGATTCAACAGCTAGGGAAGCAAATTTGTCTTCAAGGAAGTGAGTAGCTCTTTCTTTTTTTAAAATAATCTGAGGACAAGACCTGAATAGTATGTTTAAGAGTCAAACCAAAGCCAGCTTTAAAAGCCACGCCAAAGTATTCACTTTACTTTTTAAGTTACATATTTAACATGAAATACAACAAAAATAGGATTAGAGAAGATAGAATTTAAAATTACCCATAAACTCTCTTAGCAGATGTTTGGCAGCATGGAGTTAAGCAGGTTAGTGCAGTTAACCCAAAATCCACTGCCAAACATCAATTAACACAAATTAGGGTTAGTACAATTAAAAAACCACCAAAAAACTTTAACTTCGCTAATCTTAAGGACCTATTTGGCAGCATTTGAGGTTAATTTACTTAGGGTTAGATTGATCCAATTTTAATTGTGTTAGTAAGGTTAGAGAAAAAAATACGTTTAGATGTTATCTTGGGTTAAAATAGGTTCAAACGTTTTTGCATTTGTCTGTTATATGAGGTTAGGTGGTGTTAAAAACCATCAATGCAGTTCGTTTGCCTGGATAAGCCTCAATAAGGCCTGTCATCGCCATGAAAGCATCTTGCGATAAATCTTCAACACTTTGTCATTTTCTTAGTGCATTAGCATAACTATATTCAAAAGCTCTGTCAAGTACAGTTTGAACATATGTGGAGCAATTTCTCAATTTTTTAATTATCTTTTGACTATCAACAGTAGTAAACCCCTTTTTACGCTTTGATGAAAGTGCACTAGTTGTCGGTTGCTAACCATAATACATATAATGTTACATATTTTATGTTGTGTTTTCTTGATGAAACACCTCACTTTCTAAGAAGAAGTAACTTCTACATTAAGTCCGAATGCAGCACAATTATGCATTGTCATGATGTTCCTTAAATGATTGTTTATTATGTTGAGACTGAGTTGGACCAACATTTTGCTGAGATGATCGACTATGGTATCCATATGCAAATATGTTCTTTGTCAGGTTGTTGATAAAGCTGTAATATGGGAAAAACTTATAACGTAATGTACGGACCTCTAGATTCATCAACATTATATGGTTTCACAATTAATAACAATAATAAATAAAATTATATGCTTACTATATAATCAAAGACATACATTTAATAGTTTGCCCCAAACATCATCATTTACTTCTGACAACTCCATTTCATAATTGCAATCCAACCATTTCCATTGGCAAGATCATAATATTTTTTCAACTCCTGTTTTAAATTCTTCTACACATCCTTAAGTTGTATTGTTATTGTTATATCAAAGGATCTTTCAAATACAAGCATTATTTCTTGCCAAACAATACTAATTTGGTTCCCATTAATAAGACGACCATTTACAGATTATTAATGTAGTAACATAAATAAAGTTTCCTTATTAGATTTCCATTTTGAACTCAAGTCCAATAATTTTTTGAATTATGTTGATCTGGTGAATTTTGCATTTGTGATACATCATTATTATCAACATGATCTATAAATATTATCATTCGAACATTAACAAAAGATTTAAAAGGGCCACGACACAATACAGGGTTCATCGTATCTACTGTTCATTTGTATTATAATGGTAAAGCATAATAACGTCTTCATTAAAGGAAAAAAAAGTGCTAAATAAATATAAAACAATTTAAAATAACTTTTCTAAAAAAATTTAATGAATTAAAAAAATCATATAATTAATATATAGAGAATATTCTATTAAAATATAGTTTTAAATATCTAAAAATCTAATAAAATATTTTCACATTACTATTTTATTATAGTTAACATAATTTAATACAATTTAAAATAAATATTTGAATATTTTTATTTAATTATTTGACTAGTATTTATTTTTAAGTTTATAAATATATATCATTGTTATATTTTTTAATACTAAAACATAAATAAATGTAAGGTAAGTTTTTTGTTTGTTACTTCCAAACCAACTTAGTTTAACTGACGACTCTTTTCAATCAAAATCTTAGTCAAACTCGTTTTATGTTTTTAGGTTTTTTTAGTTTCAACTTATTGTACAAATCTTTAACTTACCACTATAAGTAAATTTGTTTGATTTATTTTATAATTTACTAAAAGATATAATGAGATCAACTAATAATTTACTTATATCTTTAAATAAATATTATTGTGACATTTTATTTGTTTCTTATAACATCTTTTATAGTTTTATCAAAAATCAGTTTATAATATAAAAATTATAATTTAAATTAAAATAAGCTGTAACATCATTTCCAATCATGTCATTTGACAATTTATAATATAAAAATTAAATATTAAATTCATAAAAGGTATAAAAATGATTTTAACAGTAACAAAGGGCTATAATAAAATTAGAAAACTATTTATAAATTTGATGCAGGGTCAAATAAGTCAATTTTGACTGCCTTGAAACAACAGTGAAGAGAATGATCAACGAAAAGTTTGTAGGATTCATGGCAACTATTTTTGCTACTGAGTCATTGATGTGGAGCTTTATAAGAAGAATCGTCGTTGTCTCCCTTTCGATTCTCCAACAAAAGTTTACGTTTTGTCGAAGCCATCGTTGAAAACCTCTCATAACCTCCATTCTAAGTTCAATTGGACCCCTTAGCAACAAAATATTCGCATTCGTCAACCACTTCGCCACTGTCAAATAGGCTTATAACCCGAGTTCAGTAAATCGTAAGCTAGTTTAGATAAATAAGACACTTTTAACTGAGCTTCATTCATAATAGCCTTTTGAATATCATATGCAACACTTTTTACTTCACATATTAATTACTCATGTTCTATAATGTCAGTCACTGACTACAATCAATTCTTACATATAAAAAAATTTCTAACTCTTATATCTTGAGTATTTAATTTTTATATTACTAAATACCGACTAATATAATAGAACTGATTTACAATATATTTTAATTTAAACTATAATTTTTATATTATAAACTGATCATTGATGATGTTAGAAATGGTATTACACAAACAAAATAAATACCAAAGCTATAAGCAATTCTCTAATTTTATTACAGGTTATTGTTACAACTAAAAGTATTTTTATATCTTTTATGAATTTAATATTTAATTTTTATATTATAAATTATTAAATAACATGACTAGAAATGATGTTATCATATTTTAATTTAAACTATAATTTTTATATTATAAACTGATTATTGATAATACTATAAAAAGTGTTATAACAAATAAATAAAACATCAAAATCATATTTATTTGAAAATATAAGTAAATTGCAAATCAATCTCATTATACCTCTTAATAAATTACAAAATAAATCAACCAAATTTAACTATAATAGTAACTTAAAGATTTATACAACAAACTGAAGCTTAAAAACCTACAAACACAAAATAAGTTCGACTAAGCCTTTGATTGAAAAGAGTCGTTTGCTTAGAAGTAGCAATCAGAAAAATTACATACATTTATTTATATTCTAACATAAAAAAAATATAACAATAATATATATTTATAAACTTAAAAACAAATAAAAATCAAATAATTAGATACAACTCTTCAAATATTTATATTAACAAAATTATGTTAACTACAATAAAGTAATAATGTGAAATATTTTATTAGATTTGTAATTATTTAAAAATATATCTTAATAAAATATTCTCTCTGCATATTAATTATAATATTTTTTAAATTCATTAATTTTTTAATAAAAAATTATTATAAATTATTTTTTAATGTTTATTCAACACCTTTTTTCTTTAATAAAGACATTATTTTTTACCATTATAATACAAATGAACAGAAGATACAATGAATCCTACATCATGTTGTCGCCCTTTTAAATCTGTTGTTCATGTTCAAGAGATGATATCCACAGAACATAATAATGATGATGATATACCAAAAGTGCAAAATTCACAAGATCAAAATAATTCAAAAAATTTTCAAACTCAAACTCAAAATTGGACTAATTCTAATAAAGAAACTTATGTTACTACATAAACAATTTGTAAATGATCGTCTAGTTAATGGGAACCCAACTAGTATTGTTTGATAAGTAATAATACTTGCATTTCAGAGATCCACCGATAGAACAAAAATAATACAACTTAAGAATGTGTGAAAGAATCTAAAATGACAGCTCAAAAAATATTATGATCTTGCAAACAAAAATAGTTGAAGTTGGAATAATGAAACCGGGTTGCCAAAAACAAATGATGATGTTTGAGACGAGCTATTAAATGTATGTATTTTATTATATAGTAAGTATATAATTTTATTCATTATTATTATCATTAATTGTGAAATCATACAATGTAGATGAATTCAGAGGTATGCACATTATGTTATAAGTCTTTCTCAAATTACAGCATCAACGACCTGATAAGAAACACGTTTGCATATGGATATCATAGTTGATCATCACAGTGAAATGTTAATTCAAATCAATCTCAACGTAATAAGCAACCATTTAAGAAGCATCACAATAATGCAGTGAATAATTGTGTTGCATTCGGACTTAATATAGAAAGTACTTCTTTCTTAGAAAAAGAGATGTTTCATCAAGAAAACACAACACAAAATATGCAACAATATACGCATTGTGGCTAGCAACCAACAACTAGCACACTTTCATCAAAGCTTAAAAAAGGGTTTACTACTGCTGATGATGAAAAGATAATTGAAGAATTGAGAAATCACTCCACATAAGTTCAAACTGTACTTGACAAAATTTTTGAATATAGTTATGCTGATATATTAAGAAAATTAAAAAGTATTGAAAAAATATCACAAGATGCTTTCATGATGATGACAAACCTTATTGAAGTTTATCCAGACAAACAAATTGCATTGACGGTTTTTAACACCATCTAACCTAATATAATAGACAAACACAAAAAATGTTTAAACCTATTTTAACCCAAGATAATATCTAAACACATTTTTTCTTATAACCTCACTAATATAATTAAAATTGGGTTAATCTAACTTAAAATAAATTAACCCTAAATGCTGCCAAACAGGTCCTTAGGAAAAAGATGTACACATCATGCAACAATAGGCAAGCATACAGATTATCATAAGTTATGAACAGAACAACAAACATCAGCCCTAATAAAACATCATAGATTAAATCCAGGAACCACAATTCACTACTTTCCATGAACGTCGGGACACCAAAAATTGCTCTTTTTTCCAATGAAACCAAATACGAAAAACTTATTATTAAGACCTGCCTGCAATGGTCCTCATACTGACAAAAAGCGGAATAATAATAATAATAAGAGCGAGAGAGAGAATCCGATTGTTACAATACCTTAGCTTTGGACACATTGCGCATTGAAAACACCAGGGTTGAGACGGGAGCGGCCACCAACGTGAGAATCAGTGAACCCACAAAAAGCCCCGGGAGGTGATCTAAACCCAGAGATATGGCTCCCTCGTCCCGTAGCGGAATAATCAAAAAATACGCGCTCAAGAGCTAAACAATTTCATAATAGCAGCAACAAAAACACCATTACAGCGAACACGGTAAGAAACAACGACAAACAAAAATACGTTTAGGTAAAGAACAACTCACAAAGAAGAAGCACAAAGAAGAATGGATCAGGGCGGGAATCTCATGAGGATGCACGGATACAAAAATCGAAACGATCGACCCAATGCTATATCGCCAAGCCATGGTTTTCCCCGGTGACTTGAGCAACAAGAGTACGAAGACAGCCGATCACTGTATTTCAGAGGGAAAAAATAGACTTCAGCACATAGATGTATACGCTTCTTTTCTCACCGGTGACTTCAATTCAGGACGACGGTGGATCGACATAATCGTCCCGAAGAGAGTGAACAGCAACGAAGGCAAAACACGTGCTTTAAAATGTGAAAAACAGCAGGGGAAGAAAAAAATCCGTGGAGGAAAATCTAAATAATAAATCCGTCGACAGTAGGTTTCGAACCAGCTCGAGCGGAGCCCAGCAAGTTTCAAGCCTTTCTCCTTCAACGACTCGGACATTAAAAAAAATAAAAAATAATAAAAATCATGGCAATATTCATACAAGCTTTCCGCGATTAGAATTTGAAAAATGATTATTTTTTATAGTAGAATTTGAAAAACGTTTTTAACCGTATTTTTATTTTTTAAATTTCAAAATATGAAAAATATATAAAATAATCTTTATAACATTTTTTTTATCGACTAATACCTCCAAACAGAAAGGAAGGCACATTTTACCTGCACATTTGGATTCTCCTCTTACTGTGGAATGACTCGCCATGCACCTGCTTGAAAAAATCATATGCAATTCATCAAGAGATGCCTAATAAAAAAAATCATTGAAAGTTTATTCGATACGAATTTTTTTTATTTTAAAATCTATTAAACTACTATAAATTTATAAAATATATAGGCCTTGAAATTGTTACTAATATATGAAAAATAAGTATCCATTTAATACAAAATATCCAATATCACTTGATTATTTACATTAAGAAATCTAATTTTTTGTTAAAATTATTATAAATTAAAATTAAAAACCAAAGAATTGGCACATTATTATTAGAATGATATAGCAAAAACTTGCCGCAATACAACTTTTTTTGCTAAATATAGTAACACATTCTACAAATGTTATATAACAAACCAAAATCTATCTTATACTAATTCATCATAAGATTTAACATCTATCTTTATTTAACCATAAAACAAACTAAAATAATGATACATCAATAAAATTGGCAATATTTAATTATTGATTCATAAATAACAAAAGATTGGTTATGATATGCCAATAAAACCTTGAGAAAATCTACAAAACTAGGGCCCTGCAGTTGCTCTTGAGAATCCATCCAAACAACTGCTTCTTATTGTTCTTCTTTTGATTTGGTAACAGAAGCGAGAGACCAATGAACCCAAACTTCCTTCTATGTGAAGAAAATTTTGTGCTACTCTTGTTCACAACAGCCATCGTGGGAGACATAAATTGTGGCTTTTGGCTTAAGATCTGACCCAAGGTTACCCTAACCCTTCCACTTCTTCTCCCACTGATCCCTTTCTCATGTCCCTCAAAGTCCAACTTCATGTCAAGAATCTGGCCAATGGAGAAACTTTTTAGCCGACCGTTAGTAATCAAACTCACACCATTCATGTCGAGCATTCTTGTTTCTGTTCTATTAGATGTTGAGGTGAACTTCTTGAACTTGGTACTGTTTTGGGTTGAAGACACTTTCTTCAGCAAAAAGACCCTTTGAAGTGCTTCTTCAGCTGCAAGCTTTTCTCTGTTTGCATCATCTTCCCTCTTGAGTGCTACCTTTAGCAATTTCTTGCTGGCTTTAGCATCTGCTATTGCTTTCTTGAGCTTTGTTTGTAGAAGAAGGTTTGATTGCCTTGTCACATTTAGTTGAGCCAAAGCAGTTTCAATTGCCTTCTTGGATTTCTCCTCGGCACCTTGAACTTTACAAATCAGCTGTGCGTAATCTTTAAGTGAAAGAGTGACTCCGCAGCAAGCTCTTAGATTATTGTTTGCAGCTTCTTTCTCTGCAAGTGAAATGGCCTCTGCAGCTTCTATAGCAGCTTTTGTTTGCACTATGTCAAGGCCTAGCTTGGCAGCTTCAACTTTGGCAGCCTCTGTGATCTTTAGAAACTCTTTCTTCTCCAAGGAGACATCCTTTATCTGACTAGAAAAAATTGCTGAATTTTTTTCATGTTTGGCTTGTGCATCTTTGATCAATTGGAGCTCCATTTTGCTTTTTGTTAAATTCTCTTTCAAGGTCGAGAGCTTGGTGGTGTGCAATCTCAGCCTTTGATGGGTTTTCTCAAGCAAGGTCTGCTCCTCCACTATGTTGTTCTTAAGCAGCTCAACACAAACCCTAATGTTGGATATACCACAAGTCGCTCTTTTCAGATTCATCTTTGCCTGCTGTAGCTCTACCAACATCAAACCTGGAGATGACTTCGGAATTGTTCTCTGTGGTAACAAAAACGCATCCTTTTGGAAGTCATTTAGTCTAATCTCCTCAGCATCTTGATTGAGATGCAGGTTAATGATGCATGAGTTTGATGTATGTGAAATTTGATTGGGCTTTGAGTTTCCCTTCAGCAAGTTAAGGTTATTTATAATCCTTTTGGCCGTATCTAGTTCTTCTATTGTAGCAATGCTTTGCCTTTCCTTCACTGTAAGTTCCATCTCCAGTTTTGCAGTCTGCTGATGGATTTTGATCAACTCAATATCATTTGGTAACATCAAGCTTCTGGTGGAAATCTATGGCATTCGGTTAATGTAAAACAAATTGAAACTTTTACAAAAAAAATAATTTGGAAAACACATCTATAAATAGAGTTTCGTTACGTGCCAAGTGCTCTTCAAATTAAGAAAAAAAAAATCTAAAAACCCATACCAATCCAAACTAACACAATATCAACACAAATTCCTAAGATTTTTAAATAATTTGGAAAATCTGAGTCCACCCTTTCATATGCACATTAGATTTTGCAGTTTGATTTAGAAGGTATTTTATTTGACTTAGCTAAAGGTGATCTCATGACCGATAGCTAGATGCAGCCCCAAGCTTGCTTGGGTGCTTGGTTGATTCTTCAACAAATGAATAAGAGTCAAATGACAAACAAAGCCATGTCTATACAAAACTAAAATGCCAAAATAGCTAAGTTCATCACGTATAGCAACACAAGTGAAACATAAGACTAAAATTATATAAGGCTTTGCTCAATAATGAATTATGAATTTAAAAAAGAGGTTTGAAAAAGTTTTCAAAAGAAACATCTAAAAATAGAGTTCTTATTGAGCAGAAATAAATTTTTTACAAGGCATAAAGAGTTATGTAAAAACCTACAGTCTAGAAAACCATAGTCAAATTCTCAAAGATCTTCATTAGGGACTTGAAAGAAACTACAAGTTACTCAGTTTCTTTTTCTCTTACAACAACTGTCAAAAACACTCATATACATTAGTCCTAAGGGAAGAAAGAAGAAGATTGGGATTTCACCTTTTGCACATTACCTCGTTTGCATCTCACACCGATAATCATTTTCACATATAGCCGCTAAAAGTGGTTGCCAAATGTCACTAAAAGAGCTCAATCCATTGACAAGTCATCAACTACCATTTTGCAACATATGACACGTGCATAACCTCTTAATAGAACAAATTTTTGGATGCAATGTCAAAATTGTTGCCTAGTGCTATTGTCTATAGATGTCTACAAAAATACACTTTAAGCACTCAAGTGCCCATAATGTTACAATATGCTTGACTCGTCCCTAAATATGTGCATTGCATCGACAAATTATGCCCGACAATAATTGCAATACAAGCATTGCTCCATATGAACTTATATATACGTGTTAAGCTCCTTGATATAGCAATCTTCCACTAGAAAATTGATTGTTTTTGAGAAATCTATTTCATAGATCACCAGCATTTCAGGTAAAATGGATGTTCTTCGTAGTGTGCATGTCATTTGAATGGAACAAAGTTTCAATTTATTGATAGTGACAACTTTAATTAACACATTCATTGTATCTCTTTACCTAAGATTTTACTCAATCATGGCACTCCATCAATCAAATTTATGATGCCATGATACTGGAGTTGAATTGCCTTGTCCTGAAATGAAATAATGGATTCTTCACAAGACAAATTGCAACAAACTATCACTAAACATAGTGCAATTTAGTTGCTCCGTTCTGACTTCTTTTGAACGATTTTCATTATATTCATTCCTAGCATCTGAAATGGATATTTACTTGACCTTTATAGTTAATAATGCCAGACACTTTTGACTTAGCTAAACATTACACTTAACTGTGTTCTTTTAATTGCCTAGATCTCTTAAAATTATCCCATTTTGTTTGAAATATTGGTTGATACCTGTTGTTCATCTTAAATAATAAAAACAGCAATTCATTGTTTCCTAATGCTTCCTACCTTATTTTGTCTTACTATCCCCCTGTATATGTAATGTTTAGCCAAGTCAAAACGATGGTGAACAAAAGACAACCAACAACAAAACCGTTGTTGCCATAAACCCGAACTCCTTAAGCATACTAGGTGATTATCCCTACACAATTTGAAATGAATCCCTAATGGAGTATTCTTAAATCTAACATCTAAATATCTAGACTTATCCATAACAATTCAAATAGATTTTTGTTATGATAATTTTAAATTTATCGTAGATTTGTTCCTTAATAATCGATCCCAATAATATGATTAGTAATCTCTTGATCATTTATTTCAAACTCTAAGACAAATGCATCACCAATTCATGGAGTTTGTCCATCCATGAATTTGCAATCAACATGTTATCAACATACAACCATAGAATCATATAGTAGTCATCAACATTTAGAAGTAAAATAACATTGTATATTGCTCAATATGTAATTACAATTACATATATAAAGTTATCTAATAGAACTACCACTACCTTGGAGCTTGCTTCAAGCCATAAAAACTCTTATATGTTCACACACTAATTTCTCCTTTCTCATAAATTAGAATCCTAAATGTTATACCATAAAAATTTTCTCATCTAGGTCAGAGTGAAGAAAAACAATTTTTATGATAAATCATTCTAGATTTATATCATCATCTATAATACATAAAATAAAACATATGATTGTAAACTTTTTGTAAATGAGAATTCGTCATAGTCAACTCTTTCTTTCTATTAAAAGCCCTTGACTACTAACCATGTTTTGTAATGCTTACTTTCATCAACCTACTTTTTCAACCTGCACTTCCACATATGCTCCAAAGCTCCATAGTTCTGCTTAATAGTCAAACCCCATATACGATTCATCATAAGTGTTGAAATCTCTACTCCAATTGAAAAGAATCTTCAACTTTATCTTAAAGAAGCAACTTAGTTTTCTAGTATTTTTTTCAAGAGCAAATAGTGAAAAGAAAGTAAATATCTTTAAATTAGTCTTAGTTTATGGCTTGACCTTTATTAGAGTGGTATAGATAAAACTATTACATCTAGACTAGTCATTTCTATATTCAAAAGTCTTTGATATCAAAATCCATGTCCATAGTATGTTTTGTATTTACAAATGACAACATCTCAAGTCTTATAGTTAGAGGGTTTTTCTCGTCCATATTAACCTCTATTTTAAAAAATGCACTCTTCATCATACTCACTAGCATAATGATCTCTGTGGGATTGTTTGTCATTAAATATAATGTCACTTATCTAGTTGGATTTACAATTTATTAATTAAATAAATGACAACTAAGGTTATACATGTCATACCAAACAAAAGTAGCACCATACAACTTAAGCATCTAGCTTCCCATGGCTATCCAAGTCAACTTGTGCATACAATGAACACCCAAATACCAATAAGAGATTTAGACTTGCTTGTTTCCTGACCTCTCCTCTTTAGGCAATGTAAAATTCAATTGTACAAGCGGTCCTCAATTGAGCAAGTACATTATCTTATTTATGAAACTATCGTAAACAATTTAAGCAAACCTACATGAAATCCCATATTCCTTACATGCTCATTCAAAGCCTTTCATTATCTCTTTCATTTTGTTACGGACTTTCAGAATCATAACTGTCATAAAGATCCTGTAAGCACTACAATATTGGAAGAATTTTATACTATCATAGACACCATTATCTAAATGTGATGCCTTAACTTTGTCTATCTCCAACTCTACTTTTACCTTCCACCTCAAGAAGTATCAAAGAATCTAACTTATTCTATAAAAAGTACACCCAAATCTTTCTAATCATCAATAAAGATAACATAATATATTGATCCAATAAATGATGATTTTAAGGAAGAGCCCTACATAATCTTGTGGATGAGATTCAACTAGCTTGGTCATAGCTCTTAACTTGTTTTCAAGAAACTAATAGACAGTCACTTTACAAGTATGCAATCTTTGCATGACTTTGATTTAATGAACTTTAGAATTTGGTGTGTAAACCTATCACGTGATAATTTGCATGACTTTCTCAGTCAACTAGCTCAATTGATTATCTTCAATAGAAATTAATGAAATTCAAACTACAAGTTTGTTATTGCAATTTGCAATATCAAAATTTCATTTGTGATATCATGACTAACCCACAAGTGCAATATCTACTATCTTCTATATGTTATTTTTATACATATTATCTAGCTAGTTCATTATAATAAGGTTTATTCTTTCTTGAAGCATTATATACATTATTCTTGTTAATATGGGTCATGACCTAGCCCAATCCAGGTTCCAATTCAATTAACTATAAAACATAACATTTTTTAAACCAAAGTACAAACTTGAAATATCATTCCACACCATTTATACATTATCTAGTCAAATCAGAGTCAAGGTTGATTGACCTAAAAAACCCTAATTTGATTAATAGTTTCTCATTTATTTTTTTTCAACCAATAGTTAACCCTTTCAACACGGTATTAATGGCTACAGTCATGGCATATCTAATCAACTAATCAATGGTTCCCACATAGTCTTCGAAATAAACTTTGTGCGAAAGGATAATCCCATATTCTCACTATGTTCTTCCCCTTTTTCGTTCTCTTCTTAAACCCTAATCCTAACCATCCACAGTAAGGAACATCAACTAGATATTAACAACAAGGACCACCCACTTGTGACAACTCAAGATTCTCTTCTTGGTAAGAATAATTAATTAGCTTCTTTTCCTAGGTTTATCTAATAATTAAGTATCTCCAAAATTCTAATTCGTGATTGTGCTATGCATTTTTATAACATTATTCAAAATTGATTTAGCTTGTCGTTATGTAATGAAGCAATGAAGTAAGGATAGTTTTATTAAATGGATATATGTAATATTTTTTTTATTTTATAGCTCATTGGTTTTTGTACTATTCTTAGTGTGGCTTAAATTTATTTTATTGCTTATCCATCGTATATCTTAATTTGCTTTCTTTGATTCATTAAACTATGTTTGGCATACTTTAAAAAAGAAAATGATAATAATCAAGTAAATCTAATTGCAAGAATCCATTTGTTAAAGTTTCATTTCTTTTGAAGGTAACCATATTTTAGAAAGTGTTGGGAAAAAAGTCAATCCTTACCATATTGTGTGCAAATTGTCACAAAGAAAAAGAAAAATCAATAAGAGGAAAAAAGACATTATAAAAGACAAGACTTTAAGTGGTTTGGTCCTAACTAGTGCCTCCACACTCCAACTTTGAAGGGAGGTCATCCATACCTTCCACACAAAAAGAAAAACGATATAATTTCTTTTCTTCTTTTCCCATATTAAGAATTCCCACAAGAGAAATACATATAGGAATCTCAAATAAATCTTAACCACACGATTATAATATTCAAAGTCATAAGTGATAAATAGTCCATTACACAAATGTTAGTATGAACTTAATTATAATCATGTAAACAAACAAAAAACAACATATAACCCAAACAAATCTCTACCAAGGCTAGAATTTTGTAAACCACCTAAGACGATTTGATTGTCATTGATCATATGTACTTTATATTGTATTCATCAATGTTAATGTCTAGCCGACATGATTTGAAAACCCACTGCATACCTGCTACTAGGGTATATTGAAACTACTAAACATCTTAAGGTGCATGGTAGCTCTAACCCTTTCACATGACTAGAGAGATCTTTACCAAACTCAAGATATGATAAAAACATCACATGTTTCTTTTTTCACCTGCATGTAGTCTATCAACAAGTCACCTTATGTCCTCATCCTCCACCTATAACACTTACCTAGGATTTAATAGAGTCTCCATCTATCTCCACATGCCATACAAGTCTATTACAAGCCATCTTATGTCCTCATATTAATCTTTTTTTTTGTTTTCTAAAATCAGCCTCTATCATATTTTAAGAACAAAAATATAACATGTCTCATGTTATGCAAAAAGCTGTATGGTGAGATGTTTTTATCAATCCTGTCTTTTTGAAAGATTGTGAAAAGATTAAAGATCTTACACTTCTGTAATCTTCTTACACTAGACGTTTTCTTTTTTACTGTGCTTATTTTTTGGTCTTATTAGTATTTAGTGGTTGATAGATTAAAAGCCAAACATAACCGAAATGCTCTATGGTTGAATAACAGCAAAAAAAAAAAAAAATGGCACTCCTCTTACTGCCAAGAACCACAAGCTCGTGATTCTAGATTATTATTCTGCAGGTTTCAGATACATTTATCAAACAAGAATTAAAATACCAACAACACGCAAGCAATAGCTTTTCACAGATACAATCACAAGCTTGAAGTCCTCGAAAAATGATGACCATATTACACCTAAAAAAATCGTTTAAAATCCTAAAAAACGACTGTTATGAATGTAAAAAGCTACCTGAAGTAAAGAAGGTTCCCTGAGCTGTGATTTGACGAAGGCACTTCCTCCAAATCGATCCACCACATCCTTCACCGATACGAAAGGGACTGATGTGTCTACTACAGGTCTTTCCAACGGCATCGGACCCTTGGGTAGAGCAAACACAGAAGGGGGGCCAGCTAGGTGGCCAACCTTCTCCTTCGCTTCTAGGGTTTCTACCATCGTGACTAATAGGGCCGCCGGTGTCAATGCTTAGATTCTTTCTAGATGAAGCAATAGAGGAGCTTCGTGAAGAGAGTACAATGCTGCTTTTTGAACGGAATTGGGAGAGGCACATCGGAGTTTTGTGGGAGAAAAAGGCGAGCGTGGGACAGGGAAACATGATTAGACAAAATGGGACCACGTCGATATGCAACAAATAGAAATGCGCACGCTTTATTTATGCCTTTTGTCTATATTCGTGTAGATTCCAATCACGGAGCCACCTTTTTATTATTTTTATTTTTTAAGATTTATGTTGAATTTTATTTCGCAATAAATTATTTTAATTTTAAAAATCGTTAGAGAAACGTAATGAGAGAGGGTGAAGAAAAACATGTAAAGAAATAGAGACATTAAATGAGAGATAAAAAAGAGATAGGTGAGAGAAAATTTGAGAAAAATAGAATGTAATTATAAAAGATGATGTGAGAAACTGAGAGTGGTGATGAGAGAGAAAATTAATGATAGAGAAATAAAGAAAATAAAATGAAAAAAAAAGTTAGATAAGCAAGAAAAAATAAAAAGAAGAATTAAAAAATCATTTATGACTTTTAAAGAAGGGTTGTTGTATATGCACACATCAAAACTTGAATTGAAAAAGTTATCCAAGAGTTTCAACACAAAATTCATAAAAAAAAGAATAAATTAGTCTTGAATATAAAACTCATCATAAACAAAAAGATTTGTTTTATCCAATAATTTAAATTCAAACATTTTAAGATAAAAATTAAGTAATTCATTATTCACATCAAACATTTTTAGCAGTATATTTATCTCTCGATACAACTAAACAATGTATCAATCAATATACTTAGATAACTATCTTTCACTCTTCGAACTTGACATTCAAATTAGTAATAATGATTTTTGATCCGATCATTATGCTCACGACGTACCATACAAAATGAACAATATGTCTATTCCAATTAGTCACAAAGTTAAATAAAAAACTAATTCACCTTATACTACATAACCTAATGATGTATATTAAAATATACATGATACAAAAAAAAATTTGATGGCCTATAATAAAAATATATTCATACATATTTATAATATCAAATATATCATTACATAATCCATATGTTATCCAAGAAGTCTAAGCACATCATATGAAGAATAATTTAAAAAATATAATAACAAAATACATAATAAAATGTTTTATATGATCTAAAGTTTATCAAATATAAGATCAATGTAATACATTAATAAGAAATCATAACTAAAATATCATAAAACGTTAATAATATGATATGATTATTAGAGATTCTTACTTTGTTATCCTTATTTTAACTCCTATGTCAACTTTTAATTTTCTAAATTTGCATATGATATAAGAGAAGTGTAAGCTATACTTAATAAGAAATCTTGAAGTTATAAAAATGTAATCGTATTATAATATATAACATATCCAATAGAATAGAATATAACCATTATAATGAATAATAACATCACATAAGATATCTTAGCTTATTAAGTTGATCAATGACATGAAATTATAATCATTGACATTATATAATATTCATCACAACCTCACAAGTTTTTATAAAATCAAAATCATAAAGTGTATCGAAACAAATGTTTATTGGCTCATTAGTAATATGACACTCTCTTTAACTTATAAGATCCATGACATAAAGTTTGACACTCCTATCTCATCACATAGTCTTGCACTGTTTCACAAGAAAGTCTAATCATATTGGGCTATCCAATAGAGCTATAAGAACCTTAAATAACCATGGGACACCTTATCAAGTATTCTGGCACATCTATAATCTCCTATTATATTATATAAATTAACGATACTTAATTATCCTAAAATTCTTAACACATGATCTAACAAATTGTAATTGGGTCTCTACTAATTATATTACCAATCCTACAAACTTTTAGGAGCCCTAAATAATGTGTAGCATTCCACCATCATAAACAAAGCTAAGTCCAATGTCTCCTATGATCCTTAATGGGCCAATGACACTCAGTCACACTATGTCATCCAATAGGAGTCTTATTATCTGGTATATCTAATCTCCTTATCTATAGCTAAAGGGCTAACATTTGGTCACTACATCATAATTCAAGTCATCATTAGTAGATACTTATTACATAACATCATTCCAATTTCTTTTATTATCAATTATATAAGATTATTTAGAATATTCATATAATCTTAAACTATAATTTAGATTATCTAAGGATTTTTTAAAACCTTAATCAACTATTTATAGTAATCTAAGATTTCCTAAAAACTTTGATATATTGTTTAGGTTAACCTAAAGCTTCCTCCAAACCATAATTAACCTATCTAAGATAATCTTTCATAATTTAGATTTTCATATCTATATCTAATTTTTGTCTAAATCTTTTTTTGGGAATTCTTACCATAATCCTTTAGCTTATCTAGGCTACTATTTCAATGCTCACTCAACTTTTAAATTCTTGGTTCAAACTTATTAAATTATAATATTTTTTCAACATTAGGTTCATATCAGTTTTACTAGTAACTTTCATGTCTTGTAGCAAACCTAAGCAACTACAAGCTTCCCAAAGGCCTTTATTAAATCACATACACCATTTAAATCAATATTTAAGTGATCAATTCATATATTAAGAGCTTGATTTTAGGGTCATTCATAATCTTACTCAGTATACAATGTGAGTTAAGGTTTAGCCATTATCCAAAAGAGTAATTAGCCCTTAGTTGAGCCAAATACTACTTCTAAAGACAAAACTAAGTTCTTTAACTCAATCCAACCATGTCTAAGATCTAACTTAAAACCTTTCTAAATCATAATCTTATCTCAAGAGTGTTTAAGGCTTTACAAAGTGTTAATATCCTCGATGCAACCTTAAATTCTATTTTTAAGGTTTTCTTACACAAAACCAAAGCCCTTAAGAATTATAGTTTTAACCAAGCTATTTTATACTTAATTCTTAAGCTATCATTAACATTATATAAAATTCAAATTTTAAATTTTTGATATTTAACTTTCAAATATTGGGCTTTTATATTTTAACTTTAAAATATTCAAACTTCAAACAAAAGATACTTAAATTCTAAATTCTAATTAATTAAAATTTTAAACCCTATGTTCTTATAGTGAATCCAATTAGTCTTTAGACTTAATTTAAGATAACCAAGCTTAGTAGTTAGCCTAATCATTTTTTAAGTCCTAAATATTACTGACCAAACCCACAAACTTTTTATTAAGCCTAATATGACCCTTATTCACCCTTAGCCTTCTTCTAAGGCCAATTTGAGACTCTCAAGCCTCCCCACAAGAAAAATTGAGTATTATATTTGTCTTAAAAACCATTTAATATATTTCTTAAGGCCTCTCATTATATTTTAAGTCATTGATTAAGCCTTAACAATTAGACTTATGGCACCCAAAATATTAAGCACCTTCTTGGCTATAAAAATTCCAATATAGGGTTTGAATCATAAATAAAATTTTACATATGTTCATATAAGCATTTCATGGCATAACTTAAAATTACACTAAGTTCTCATGCTAAAATTTATCATCATGTCCATGTTTATTCTTGATTTAACATAATTACAACACTCTTAACTAAAATCTCATTATTTCTTCATAAGTATGATTGCATATATATTATAACAAATCTTAAAAGATTAACTTAACATTAATCAAGTTTATCATATATATATATGAGTTTAGATTGAATTCTTAGCAATCATAATCACGACTAAATTTCACTATCATGATAAGTTTTTATGTCAACAAATTATCTTTCATATCAACATGAACTATATATATATATATATATATATATATATATATATATATATATATATATATATATATATATATATATATATATATATATATATATATATATATATATATATATATATATAATTATTTTCTCTTTAAAAAAATAAAGATTATTATCATTAATTATATTATAACAAGAATTGAAAATTTGCATAAAAATTATCACATCAATATAATGAAGTCTTCGTCAAATATAATTATCAACATATTATTAGCTAAATTCATAATTCATACTTGAATCACTAAAGTGATTTAATCTATTCATGAGCATGGATTTTAGCTATCAAAACAATAACATCATGATTTGGTTATTAAAAAAACTCTTACCTATAATTCATAACAATGCCTTATGACATATGTTAAAATTGTTATTAAGTTATCATGCAAAATTTTTTATCACATAATATTGATCATTTTTAACTAAATATGAAATCAAAAAAATTTAATTACATCTAAATTCTCCCCCAAAAAATATAGTTACCTTCTTATCATTAGAATACCTAAAGATTAATTCAATAATATTTAGATATATATGATATATAACATTTTTTGCATGATTCGGGTCACAACATTTTTTTCTTATGGAGCATGGTTATAAAATTCAATAAAGTAACATCTCAAGAATTCATATTAGCATGCAATAAATCAAATTTTAATATGCTCATATTTTATGAAATCATCCTAACATGTGATAATTTGACATCAATCAAAATCATGCTAATCCTTTTTTAGACTTTTAAGTTTACCACACATGAGGCATGATTATAATGCTAATCTTCAAACTTAAGAATATATAGTTCAAGAAATTTTTATTATAAAAATAATCATCTCATATGAATCTAAAATTAGCAACACAGAATTATAGGATATATCTCAATTTCATTTCTATAAGTAATACTTATAATATTAATCATGATGACATCTAATTAAAACTTAATAAATCATGATTTTAAGCATAATGCAATTCATCGTATCATTTAGGAAACATGACAATTCAAGAACTTATCATTCCTTAAACAATTGGATTTCTTTTCATGTGCAAAAACCTTAATTCCTTTAGAAAATTCTTACAATTATAGAATGCATTCATAACAAAATTGATTATTTTAAATCCCTAGTATGCTTCTAAATTTAATTACAACATAATAAGCTCATCCTACCTTAAGGAACCAAGTAATGGTTTATGTTTAAGGTCTTTTCTTCTCCCTTAAACCAAGTTTAAGATCCTCCCTTCTTCCTTGCTCTGAGCTTTATCTCTTATCTTTTCTCGAGTTGATCTCCTTGTAAGGTTGATGGCTAGGGTTTTTTTTTTTTTCTAAATTTCTTACCCAAACCATGCCTTAATAGCTTATATAATTAATCAGCCATTCATTTAATAAAAGGATACTTAGATAGGTTTGTTAGGATATCTTTACATAATCTTTATCCTAATGGCTTAATCATTTAAGCATAATTTTACTTCTACACTCTTTCGCCTTAAAAACTCTAAATAGCTAAATATAAATTTAGATTATTTTTAAACATAAGAGATTTTTTTGTATTATAAAAAGTTTACAATATTGTAAGCTTGTTCATTTCTAAGATAGAGATCAACGTATTAACCAAACTTGAAACTATACAGTCTAAGAAATTTTGGTTGTGGAGGAAACAAGTTGAAGTGCTACAACAAACTATAATTAATAGATTTGTAATGATCAAATCAGTTCTTGCTTATCCTCTATGTAGCTTTGAATAAAGATTCACTAATGATTCTTAGTAAATTGTATGTAAGATTATTATTAAAATTGGATTGCTCACTATGTTTATCTATTAGCATGGAAGAGTGATGAAGGTGATGATTATCCATACGAAGAACCTTATCTCACTATATGATGCTTCAACATTACTTGAATCATGTACAATTATAATAGTCTTTTTACAAGCTCAACAATATAGTCATATGAAATCGATATAGTCTTATAAGAAATTAGAAGTGGTAATACAATGTCGATTATATGCATGAATGTTAAGACATAAGATTATATAATGTGAACATATGTTCTATATTGTACGAATAATGATCTAGTAAAATATGTAAAACAGACAAGTCTAATAATGTTATCAGATTAATTTGATGAACCACCATGCTTTAGTTCATAAGATTAAGATGTCACTAGTACTCGATAATGACAAGCTCAATTGATCAACCACATCATCATACTATAGAAAGAGATACTTTTGTATCATATGAATGATGATTGAGAATATGTGGTGCATGGACAAGGTCAACAAAATTTTTGAACATAATTGATAATCAAGATTGGTGTATAGAAGCACATACTGAACTGATCTGGGTGAAAGAGTGATAGTACATATACAACACACCACTATAGCTGAGAATATATATGATGTAGCTGATGTGGAAGTAATGAACAATATAGTAATATGATTATGTAAAATAATGAACAATATGTAAATTGTTCAATACAATAAGGCTTTTTGTACCAAATGAAGGGCATAAAAGAGGCAAAAAGCAACAAGCAAACAAATAATTGTTTAAAACAAAACAAAGTATCATATGATATGATTCAAAAATTACATGTTTTGGGATGGTCATAAAACATAATAGATCAATAGTACTAAAAAAATATTTTGTAAAGTACAATCATTTCTTAACTAAAAAAAGGTTGCAAGGGATTTGGGTGACATGACATTACTAGCACGATCATTAAAATGATAATATACAATTTATATAAAATTGAAATCGGGTAGAACAGAAAGGGGTGACAAAATTTAGATAGTAATTAGTTTTAGATTTATCTTTAGGATTGATTTGAATTTGTTAGCTTTTCCTCCATAGAAAGGTCTAAAAAGGGCTTCTAGGAAGACATTATATCTATAGTTGTACTAATAACACATATGTCAACATTAGATAAGGATATTAAATTTCATCTAGTTTGATGAAAGCTATGCATGATTTTAGGACTTGCAACTAACCAAAAGTATTAGATTGAAGACTAAACCAGCTAAATGATTTGCCACTACATTTTCTTCCTTATAATATACTAAAAGTGAATGCTTATAAAATCTAGTTGTTTGATTTAGTTGATGTAACTTAGCATCTTCTAAGAGTAGTCATGTTACCTTGCACCATGTATAGTATTGTTTTGTAGTCTATTTTTATAATGATTTTTAGGATTCTCAATTCTTTACAAAATTATAACCCAAACATTATAGCCATTCCTTCTATTTCATTGTTTGACTTGTGACCCAAAAATGTGGAGAAAACTTTAATTGCTAAACTTGTATGATCACGAATTATACCTGCACAATCTGTAGGACCAGGGTTGTCATGAGCTAACCCATTAATATTAAATTTTATAATGCTTATGAAAAGATGTTTCATTACATGATTTGTGTATTTTTATACTTAATCTTAAAAAAGGGGAATGAGGAGGGGTTAACTCACTTTGCACTAGTTAAGAATCTAATTAGAAAGCTTGAGTTAAAAAAACCATCTAAATATATTAAAACTACAATGTTTTAATCATGTCATACACGTATATATTTTGCTTAAATGATCATAAATTTTGCACCTTTCATATTTTCCAGCAAATAATTAA
This sequence comes from Vanilla planifolia, assembly GCA_023846275.1. Classification (NCBI taxonomy): domain Eukaryota; kingdom Viridiplantae; phylum Streptophyta; class Magnoliopsida; order Asparagales; family Orchidaceae; genus Vanilla; species Vanilla planifolia. The sequence continues at coordinate 27,882,606 of CM043873.1, forward strand.
GGACAATAAATGTATGAACTTACCTCTTGTAATATTTGTAGAGTTGTTTCTCCATTAATATTATAGTTTTTTTATAAATAATATTGTAATTTATATCTTATATTTTAAATAATATTACAAAAAAAAACTTCAAATTAAATTGAATGAACAAAAAACTAATGTTGTGATTTATATCTTAGCTAGATATTGAGCTTATGTAAATTTTTTGAGAAAGGCAATAGAATTGTTAAGAATCATCCACAAGAATATGAAAAGTTTCATTGGAGTGTTGTTACCAAAAAAAGTTTTCTTGATTTTAAGATAAGACTTTTGCTTCTCAATTCTTCCCAAACTAATTAAATGCTAACATTTTCATCCTTGGTAAGCATCAAATATGTATGTCTAGTTGTTTCAAAATGTGTCTTATATTTTGTAGCTATTTGTTTAATATCTTTCATGTAATTCTATGTTTTAGATAGTGCATTGTCTCTTTTCTTTTATGAGTATTTTTCTTTTATTAATTGAGTCTGCCAAAAGATGGGTTGGTTAAACTTTCACAATAACTAAACAAAAGAGATATCATACTATGACCTTATAATAAAATAAAATGATAGTAGAAAAAAAGAATTCAATAACACAAAATTAAACTTAATATAAACAAAATCTCTATGTTTTATGACAAGTTTAATGAGACACAAGCATTTTTATTGAATTAATTAGAAATTAAAAAATGAAAACTTAATTAATTTGAGAAAAAAAGTAGAAATTAAGAGTTTGATTATCAAATGATACAATGCAAGGAAGCAATAATAAGTGCTTGCTTCTAATATCTTGAATAACTTTAAATGTTTCTTCAACATTTACTAAAAGTTGTATAAAAAAATTCAATTTATTATGTTAAAAAATTATCTTATTTATGGATATTTTTTAACAACTAAAAACAATTACGATACTGAACAATCAACTCTTGTTATAATATTCATTTTTACAAGTTAATGAAGAAAGATTTTTAAAGATATGATTAAACTTAAAATATCTCTTAAGTTGGCTAAGATATATTGATAAAAATATTAAAAATCTAAATATTTTTGAAAGAAGATTAATTTTAATGAAATTTAATTTATCTTCTATGAAAGTTTTCAATCAAATTTAATATTCTAATTAAAACAAAATTAAAATACTTAAAATTAAATTTAAAATATATCTCTTAGTAATTTGCCATTTTAACCAAGATAATCTTTATAAGATCAGATTTTTCTCTTCATCTTTAAGGTCTTCCATGAATATAAGCTTAGTTATCTAAAATTTAAAAATTCATTCAAAAAATTATTAAAAATATTTAAACTTTTTATCATCAAACAAAACATCACAGCAAAGAGTCAATAATGCAACAATATGTAGATCTCATAGTCATACCACTACATTCTAATTAACTTAGGTAAAATGTGCATTATCATATGAGCATGTTACTTTGTACAAGTATAATACATCTAACTAGTAAGACCTAACTTCGTACTTAAATAAATTTTAAATAAATTTTTATTATACTAATATGATACCATTATCATTCTACTACGATGTGCATTTATCCAAGAGTTTAAATTAAGGATAAAACCATTTATTATATAAATTAGTGTCATAATATTATGATCTACTTATAATACTAAGAAGTTCATTTTTAATCCATATTGTAAGCTTCTCGTATAGTATATCTTATTATATAATTTTTTTGTAAAAATTTTTTAGAGTTTAGAATTTGGTGTTAAATAGATTTGTTTTAGTTGTATAAAATGATATACTCATCATAATAATATGATACTTTAAAAGATGTAAAATTGAACTAATTAGACAAGCAAATCATCTTATATGATCCTATAATCATAATAAAACAATCAATATCCTAAGAGATTTTAGCCTTTAGAATCTCTTGATTTCATGTATTCTTTTGATTCTATAAATATAAGTTGTTTTAAAAAAGAATAAGCTAATGAATAAATTGAAAATTCATTTTACAAGTGAAGCAAAGTACATAGTTACTAGATGAGCTTCAAAGTGAGGAATTTCTTATTCATATTGCATTGCTTTGGGTTCATCTACATCATCTTTTAACTATTAGGCATTGTGTGGTATAAGTTTTTGTAGAAATTACTTTGAACAAATCTTGTAATTGTATTTTAGTTAGTATTAAGCTCTTTTAATGAGACGTTTCCTACTTGATCATGGGCAAAAAAGAGAGTGGTGTTGAATAAGGTAACTTCTACCTGGTTATGGGTGACAAGAGAGCAGTTTATGAATAAGAATCTTATTTTGGCCATGGGCAAAAAACAAGTGGTTGTAAAGTTTGCATATATTGGCTATGGTAAAAGAGTGTTGGTTTTAATGGATGTCTAGTCAGGTTGATTAGGGGTAATTATAGGCAAATATTTTGTCGAACTATTTAAAAATCTTGTGTCTATTTTGGTTAATTTATTTACATGTTTTACTTATTATAATTTTATTTAGTTACAATTGTCATATTAGGTTTTACAAAATAATAAATGTTTACTAAATATTATTTAAGAATAATTAATATTAACAATTGATATACTTTATAAGATTATTTGAATCGATCAAAATTAGTTGATAAGCAAAATATTTTGTTATTATTTTGTATTTAAGACTAATAAGTTGCTTTATATTTTGCTTACATTATGATATTCAATTATCTTATTACTTTGCATTATCATTACAAATATTTGCTAAATCTTAATAAGACTTTCTAAAACTTACTCATCTTAACAATTGAGATAAATCATATAAATTACCTCTTAGAGATCATTTGAGTTTTTTTAGATTAACTTCGAAAATATTTGAGTAACCATTATGATATTGCTTCAGCTTATGAATTTGTTTTGAGAAAGCAAATGAATTTTATATCTATGTTATCTTTTGCATATATTTGATTAAGACTAACATAGGTACAATTCACTCCCCTTTTAGAGACATCATGTGGTCCATATTGTATATAATATTAAATAAATTTTATAGATCTAAAATATCCATTTAGTTCTTATTAATGAATAAATTATTTTTCAAAAAAATAATTAGATTACATAAGTTATAATATTAAGTGCTTCATTACTCTCTGGACTAATAAAATCAAGGTCATATCTGGCTAGTGTTAGAGAAAGTTATTTATAATCAGTCAAAAACATGTCTTGTTCTATCAAGGAAGTCAAATATTTGTTCTTCTTTTTCTCTTAAAAAGATAAGAACAAATATTTTTAAAAATCTTTCACAAATGCTTTTAAAGAAATTTCCTAAATAGGCTACTCTCTAAACTATCTTCTTTGGCTTGATTCTTAGCACAAGTTTATAGCCTCTTCCAATAAAAGCAAAAAAAAAAGCAACACCTTTTTATCTTTGATGTAAGCCATGTTGTAAAAAATTATGTTCATTTTTTTAGCCAAATCTATATACCATGGGATTAAATCCTCTTATAAAGTGAGGAAGATACATTCTATAAAATTGTTCTATGATCCTATCCACTTGAAAATTTCTCTTCAACTATCCATGGTTGCATGAAAAAAAAAGATAGTTATATGAGAATAATCTAAGTATTAAGTTTTTACACAAACTCTCTCTCCTTGGCAATGTTCTAGGATTTATGCTTCTTTAAGTCCCCTTTTATTATCCTTTCTTGCTCGAATCAATTTCACATATATTTCTAATAAATCTTTCAATTAAGGATAACATATGATTATACAATCATATAATATATATATTATGTCAATATTTACTTTCTAAGTCTCTTGTTTAATGATTCTAGACTTTAATATTACAATATCATATCTTATGTGTCATTTCTACTTGATAACATAAACTAGCATATATGTATATATATATATATATATATATATATATATCAAATTACTTAGGTGAGGATGATGATAAAGCATGTTAACTCACCACCTAACTCTCTCAAGAACATAATTCAATTGCCATTAGGTTCTCTAGCTTTGTGCACATTTATGAGCTAACCTATAATGTCAATATGGGTGAACCTTATAAGCTCAACAGAAAAACTCATAATTATAAATAAAAAGTTAGTTAAGAATACAATAAATGAAATGTTTCATAACAACAAGAGAATAATAACAAATGTGCAACATCTATGAAGTATTTAAATAAAAACATGCCATTGATGTATAACGTATATTGTGCTTATTCTTATGCATATATGCAGATGACTATATTATACTTTTTATAATGTAATACTTATATATATTTTTATTTTTTAATCATTTTATCATTTTATCATTTTTACATTCTCAAGTTATTCTTATCTTTCTCAAATGAAGATTTTTTTTCTTAAATGATCATTATCACATCTCTTATTATCTCATCTTATCTTATATAATATTTCATCAATATTATATCTCTAGATCTCATAATTGACTATGTCATACAACATGCACAACTCTATCATATCAACCCCATCGTCTATCCTAACACAGAGAATTAGTGATAAGTGGTCTTAACTTAGTTACAATGACATTTATCACATTATACAATAAGTGATAGCTAAATAATATTAGATGCTAGAGATAAACATCTATGGGATAATCTCATAAGAAAAATTATAATATCTCTTATCATTTATATCATACCATGTTATGCCATAGGAGTCATATAATCATATCTTATTTGTCATTACTTTCTTTTTGTGTTGTTTAGCATGTGTTCTAATCACTTTATAGTCTACATAATAATTAAATATATTACAAAGATGTAAATATACTTATTCTTATTTTACATAATATACGATGCTAAGAAACATTTTATTTATAATAAAAAATATATATTATCACATTAGATGATGCTATGTTATCATGATCTGTGAATGCATTATTCATAAGTAAATAACAATTCCTATTTATATATAATAATTTTAATTTATTTGGTTTTTTTAAGATGGTCATTTTTCTAACTTCTCTTCTCATAAAGTTTAATGTATTTTAGATTCTAAAGATTACACCCATTATGATGTAGTATGATGGAACAAAGCTCTTCTCTTAACTCTATGACTCTTAGGCCTCACTTGATGGTGGGATTGATTGGTGATCTTATGGATGTATCACCCTATCGTAAAGACATTATAGTATAATATTTCATACTAATTTGTCTTTTATCTTGACAAAAAAGGATATGCCTCCTTTATTAGTTATATTTTACATCTATACTTGGGTTAACTCTTTTATAATTGACATTTATTCATTAGTACATAGGATATAATCAAATTAAAAAAAAACTTCTTTAAAAGATGTGTTTAGAGTTTACCAAATGCAGTGATAGTAAAAACTTTTTCAAATGAAACATTTTTTTTTTAATTTTATTTATTTTGTATAAAATAATTTATCCTTTAGTTGTAGGACTTACTAATTTGGAAACATAGCACATCTATTTTATAAACAAAAAAAAAAAAACTCCAATTTACAAGCCCCTGGGTTTGTTTTGAGCCGGCTGTTTCACACATCAAAGCAAAAAAAACCATACACTCCATCAACCACGCTTTTACCCCTTCCTTTCTTCCGAGCAAATAAAGGGCGGAAGCAAACCCAAGGCGGCTGGGGCCGGTTGTTTCCACCCTCTTTTCTCCTCCTCCCGCCTCCTGTTCCCAGTTTCTAAGCCCAAAACCTTGGGCAGCCACACCTATAAAAAAAACCCATAAGCCATTTCTCTAATCTCAATCACCCCGTTGATCTCTTAAACGCACAACCAATCAACTTCGACCGGCGATGGGCTCTTCTTCCTTACCGTCTTGGGTGGCCGAGCACAAGCTTGCCAGCATCGGTAAATAATCTCAGGACCCTCTTTTATCTTCTCCTTTACCTTCAACTTCTCTCATCCTCCTCGAAATCCCGGCTTACGCAGGAACTCTGTGGGCTTCGGCCGTCGGCGCATCCATGGCATACTCCCGCAGGAACTCCCCGATGAAAACCAGTCTCCGGCTAATACACGCCAGGTGCATCTTTAGTTGAGATTTCTTTGCTTGATCTCCAATGTGGAAGAAGGAAGTGTTGTGCTTTTGGGGGTTTCTGCTGTCTTTCCAAAGAAGATCTGAACTTTATGGTCTTGTGGGTTTACAGGATTCACGCACAGGCATTGACGCTGGCGGTGCTCTCCGGCGCGGCGCTGTACCATTACTACGATGTCCTAGCTTGACGTGCCGATAAATCTCCATGCGCGATACGAGAGTTTAATGTTTGCTTCATGTTCTATAAATGGGGAAATTGCAGTTTTTATGAAATGGAACCTCTGTTTGTGAAAGCTGTTGAAAAGCGCTTTGTCAACTTTTTACTTCAAAATTGCAAAAATTATGACATTCCAATATTATTAATCTTTATGGTTTTTTAACTAAACAAGGTTAAAAAAAATATTTTCTTTTTCATTTTTTAATTTTTGAAGTATTTTTATGTACAAAACGAAAAGAAAAAAAAGATACGCTTGAATTATTCGCATTATTTATAATTTAGTTTTATAAAAAAATATATTTTAGGTATGATAGTTGCAGCCAAACTTTGACTGAATATATTTCGTTTTGAATTGTCTTAATTGTAGTTTGGCAAACTCAAATTTGCCCCACCACCCAACTTTTACAGTTAATATGTTTATATTTATTTAATGTATTAAAAATAATAAAGTACTTCCGTTTTTACATAATTATTTATTTTTAATATTATAGTTAAATTATATTTTAAAAAAATATTACATCTCAAGTATAAGTTTCAATTTGATCAATATTACTTTGTTCTAAAATAACTATTTTTCTACTTTAATTAACAAAATAGATGAAAACTTTGTTCATTTGGTAATTTTGCATTTGCAAATAAATCTAAAATGCTAAGCAAAACATTTTTCTTATGATAATAATTCATGACAAGACCATCCACCAATCTTAAATAATTTGTAAAAAATATCAACTTAAATTAATAAGATGAAATAAAAATAATCAATAAATGGTAAAAGAAGTACTTCTTAAACTAACAAAAGAAGATGACAAATGAGTGGGTACAAATTATATAATGAATAGAATACAAATATACATTATATAGTCATTGTATTTTGTACACAAAACATTGTAATCACTATAAGATTAGTATTTATATTTAAGAAATATGCTAAAAATTGTATCTATAGTTACTTTTAAGAGATGCAAATGCATTGTAAGGACAAGATTTTGCCATCATTCAAGACCTTAACTTAAGTTTGTTCTTTTATATATTGAAATGATTCAGAAAAAAATCGATAAGAACTCTTTATTCGTCCAATACATGAACAATGAGGGCATTTGACTCTTCATCAAATCAAAAGTCAAAATTAGAAGCTCAATCATGGGAGATTTATTAAAAAGGATTAATAAAAAAATACACCTCAATAGATTATATATAAATACATAAAAACAATATCACTTTCCAACATCATAGATTTATAATAATAAAAGTTTGAGTACAATGATTTTATTAGATATATGTATCCCTAATTGGCTTATATGTCATGCCATAATCGATGTTGGAGATGAGACCAATATATCATAATATGAAAAAAAATGACTTAAGGTGTCAACTATTACAACTCCATCCATCAATGAGGCAAAGATACTCCCTTCACTATGACTCGATATTATTATCAATTTATCCCTTATTCACATTTATATTTAGTTATTTTTACATGATCTTATTATGTTACCTATTTTCTTTGATCGATGATTTATTATCATCTCTCCTGAGAACCATTCTTAGAAAAAAAACATAATTATTATGTTTATTTTCTTGTTGTTTCATATATCCAATAAATTTACTAAATATTCCCACCAAGAATTTGAAATCTCAAATCTATAAAAATCAATTTAATCCATAAGCTCTCTATATTTTAACATTTATCTTGGCTAAAATTGCTCATATCGCATGGAATTTTTTAATGCTAAAGCTTATTTCCTTTACCATAACCTTCATGTTTTGCTACATATTTATTTAACTCCATCACAAAGTTGGAGTTTTAAAAGCATAAAAAAAAAATTAGCTAACTTTCCTTGGATTGTGAAAAAATTTTAACAAGATTTTGATACCTTATAGATATAAAACATTTAATTTTATTAACTTCTCAAAATTCAACCTATTTTTTATGTTTTTTGTTATATTTATCTAGAATTAAGATTGTTTTTGGCCATTTATTGTATCATTTTTCTTTCCTATCATCCTTTACCAATAACAACTCAAAGCTAATGAACATTGATTTGAGGAACTCTCCCATCCTTCTCTGAGCCATGTTGCTTTAATTGCTAATTATATTGTTCATTAAGTTATCAATCAAATCATTAGCTAATTTAGATCACTACATCTATTTAGGTGATTATTATCAACTCATCTTTACATATTGAAATAGTGAGAATGAGTTAAATAAGGATAAAATCCAAAGTGTTATATTTTGACGTATTGTGAGTTAGTTCCTTAGATTATTAGGGTTTTTCTATGTTAATGATTACTCAATGGGTTATATCGATTAAACTTTTTACTTAATACTCATGCATTTAAAAATTGCTAAGCGGTTACTATACTTATAGGATCCTTGAGTTAATTAGGACTTCATTATGCTAGCAATTTATTCATTCCTATGATCAACATGACTCTCACTCAATGACATGAGGTGTTAACTTGGTTTGGCCAAAAGGTTTTAATGTAACTAAACTTTTCAAGTATTTTTAATCATCAAGGAATGTTAAGGATTTTGTAATTTTATGGGATTATCATGTCTTTCATGATTTTCTTTTTTCTTTTCTCACTTATATAATTCATAGAGGTATCAATATAAAAAAAATTATGATCACCTAATGTTATATCAATGTTAAGAGTCATAATAATTATGAATTCAACCATATCCTTATTAAGTTGAATCAATTAATCCTTGATACATTAACTTTGAGATTTATTTGTGTTTTATTCAAGTAAAGTTATATTCCAAATCTTAACTCCTCTCACAAGTTACATAGAACTAAGCCATTAAATTGAGATAATGATTTACAAATAAGTATTACACGTCTCTTTTAGCTAACTTAAATCGGACTTTTGGCCAACCAATGTATATACTTCTCTTTTGATTTGTTAATTATAAGCCTGTGAATTTTTTTGAATAGCTAATTTATCTATATAATCAGGCATAATATAAGATCATTTAATCACTAAGCTAACCATATATATTTTAATCCACCCAATCATGAGCTGAGGGTTTTATTTGGCATGATTCCAACAAGTTAAGAATTCATGGTGATAGTTGGTATAAGGAAGTTGGAAATTTGAAGTTTTCCTTGAACCCATGCATTTATGAAAGAAATAAGTATTGACAAAAACCTTAACCATGCATTAAGTGTGGTGCTTCAAATTAATAATGTTATAATAGACACAAAAAAATAATGAGGTAGTTTTTTTAAGAGGTTTAATAATGGAACTAGTTGAATTAGAAGTTATAAGTTAAGAGAAATTATTCATTCATAAAAAACATGAAAAAATGAGATCATTTAGCTTATCATCAAAGCAAAAGTCAAAAATAAAAACTACATTAAGAAGGACCTATTACAAGGGATAAATAAGAAATGACACAAAATAAGTTATAATATTAATTATCAAGATGATTGCGGGGAATGATAAGCCCTGGAATTGATTACTTATGAAAGTTCATTTGTCAGAGAACCTATATGATGTAGTAATATCTCGTATATTACACAGATGTTTCATTTGAAGGTGTACTAGACTTCTTTAGACTTTATAATAATATTATGATTTACTTATTTATTTTCATTAGTTTTTATTATTATTATTATCATTGTAGGGGGTCAATTATAGTGAACCCTTATTTATTACATATTTTAGTATATTTTGTATTATTTTGACAAGTTATTTGTATCTACACTTCAGTTCAAGTCTTTTAAAGATTAGCATGGTAGTTTTTGGGATATTTGTAGTTTTAAATTCAATAATAGACATCCATGTACTATTCTCATAATTTTATTATTATAAAATTTTATTGAAAATTGAAGTTTTGCTTATTTCAGGCATCGTTTGCCATTGTTATTGCCATCATTAACAGCTATTGTTACCACCCATGGTGACTTACGAGGCCTGCTCGACCCACATCGACCCATCAAACTTTTTGATTTGTTTGACCCATGCAAACTTATCAACCCATGTCCCTAAACCCGCTTGACCCGTCAACTGGTGTTGATTCGTTCTGACATGCACCAACAAAAAAACTAGAGTCAAAGTGTCACGTGCCTCCTATCACTTCACCACTCACAAGATTACCATTGAAACACACATGACAATTTGGGAACTATTTACATTAATTAATTTTTCAACTTTTTAAGGCATTTGTTTTATAGAATTCAAAGTATTTCTTTCGTAATTTTTGGTGATTTTTGAAATTTTGAAATAATTTTTAGAATTCTAAAATGGATTCTTAATATTTCCAAATGTCATTTCGTATTCCTATGTTAACATATTATTATTGTACAATTGATATCTTTATAAATAGGGGTACATATCATGTTGTGTGTAATATAATTTTGAATTAAATAACAAAGTTCTGTTGTTGAGATTGTTTGATATGGAAGTGTTATGTGTGATTAATTTGACAGTACAATTATAGAGGTGCCTTGAGAAGATGAATAAGAAGCTCTAAAGGTGAGATCTTTACTTATTATCCAGTATTCACAAGAGTACCAAATCATCAGAATAAGTTTTTAACCACTTTATTTCAACTTTTGAATAATTTAATTATCGCAATCAACTTTGTAGTTTTTGTACGTGTTTGTATGATTTTTTATTTAATATTCTAAGAACTTTACTTATGTGTGCACTTTATTGCTTCACTACCAACATGTGAACTTTAGGGGTTGGTTATTAAAATAAATTTTTCTTTAGGTTGAGTTTTCTTATGTTAAAAATTAGTATAAATCTTTTGCTTATAAAAATGTTATTAATTGTCTGATGATCCTATGATTTTCAATTCTAAACATAAAATATATTGTGTGTGTTATTGTGCAAATAATTACTTGAATCTATGAATTTCTCAATTATTAATGAACTAAAAATAAATTTTAGCATATCATCTTATATCACTATAAAAAACATGAAAAGTTTTTTAAACAATTATTTTTTGAGGAACAAAAAATAATTTTCACTTGTTTGCCAAAAATCATATGTTCACTAAATGATAGAATTTTATAAAAAGGAAGAAAAATTATAAACATCCTTAAAATTTATAAAATTTATTAAATTATTGTTTTTAATTTTTTTATAATTTATTAAAATTTCACAAAATTGAATATTGATAAAAAAGTGTATATAAATCAAAAAAGATAGATGAACTTCAAATATTGAAGTATATTTTATGAAGAATCTAATATTATAATTTTGTAAAAAGTAAATATATTTTAGTTATAAATTGAGATCCTAAATTTCAAAGTAAAATATATTATTTTAATATATATATATATATATATATATATATATATATATAATATTTTTAAGAAACATTAATAAAAGTACTAAACGATTCTGAAAAATTAAAGATTTGTATAGCTGAAGAAATAGATTATTTTAAAATTAGACAATAAATTTTTTGATGTTGCTTGGATAGAAAAATTCAACGGGTTTTAACTAAATGTTTTGTTAGCATAAATTTTAAAGATTCTCAAATAAATTTTAAAATAAATTAATCATAAAATATTATCAGCTCTAAAGTTTTTATTATAATTATTTTATTTTTTTAAATAATACCACTCTAATTAATATGCCATTCTAAGAGTATTAAATTTCTATAAAAATTGATATAATTAGAGTTTAAATATAATACATTTTTTTTATAAGTTTTAAAATTTAAAAAATTTTAAATCCAATAAATTTAATATTTTTTCTTTAAAATGTTTATAATAATATTCCTCTTTTAATTTTGACTTTTTATTATGAGATTAATTTAAATTTGAATTCTATAAAATTTACATAATATAATCTTTAATAATTTGAAATTTTTTGTTTGATATTTATGTGATTATAAATTATACCTTTTGTAAACATACATTATTTTTTGTAATTATAAAATAATTGTAAAATTGTTCAAAAGATTTATAATATTTTAAATATTCTAAAATCACTTATAAAACATATTTTGTTGTAATTATGATGTCATAATTATAGAGAACCAACTTAGTTAAATATATTCATAAGGTATAATTAAATGATATATAAATTTAGTAAAACTTAAGTAAAAGATAAAATAATTTACATATTCAGTTGAATTATTAGTAATGATTTATCAATATTAAATATAAATTTAGATTCTCAAGTTAAAAAGGGTAAAGAGATTGATGATTTTTATAATTTGAAAATAGAAAAATAATTAATGAAAAATATAAACTTAAATGGTTAAGTACCAACAATAAACAATTTTCAAAGTAAGAAATAAAGATTTGATATTATTTGACGTATCGTATTTCATACAAATTCTTAATTTATATATGTTTTTTAACACTTGCAATACATGTTTGTAATTTATATCGTATGCATGTATTATGGACTTAATGTGTGAAAATGTCTTAAATGTATAATATTTTCTATTGAGATTATTTGATATTTGTTGGTTAAGTTTTTATATTCACTCATAAAGTACTAGGAAAGCAATGAGTGGAATCGACACATGAATAAATTTTGCTATTTTTTATTTCTATCATGATGTATAAGGGTTTACAAATTTTAGTAATAAAAGAAATTATTATGACAATAAAATGTTTGACATTAACTCATAATATGAATTTTAATTATGTTAATTCAACTATAAATATATGTTATATTCTTTTTATATATCTAGATTCAAAAAAAGAAAAAAAGAAAAAAAAAACAAAGAGTCAAAAGAAGATAATTTAAAATAGAAAATCTATAACTAAAATAAAATATGTCGGAGTGATGCTTTTAAATGAGAAAAAAGATAGTCTATTTTATTATATTTTGTTGAGAGAATGATAAAAAGTTGTGTTTGTTTTATTTTAAAAATGTTATATAACATATTTTTCAAAAGAAAAAACATAGGTCAATTTCTTTGAAAAGTAAGATATTCAAATACATTATTTTCTTATTAAAAAAATGAAAAATGTTATTAAAATTTACTTGTGAAATTGTGGATACCATAGAACCACATTAGACATGGTTACTTATATAAAATATATTCATCAATCTTAGAAATTTTTAATAAAATTTTAAAATAATAATATTAAAAAATATATTTTTATTAATGTATTTGATATTTAATAATAATTATCTCAAAAAGATTCAATTAATAAACTGTTTAACAATAAGAGTTTTTAGAAAAACATTTTAAAAAAGATTCTTTAAAAAATATATTTTTATAAGAAAAAAATAAAAGTTATATATATTTTCAATAAAAGTTATATATTTTAACTGTTACGTTTTTTAGACTAAAATTAAAAAATGACTTTTTCAAAATTTATATAGTTAAAGTGGGTCTTTGATATTAAACTTCTGGATTAATTTTAATATTAATTTAAAAAATATTTTATGCAAATAGAAAAATTTAGACATTTTTGGCATGAACGAAAGCAAGAGGTCTGGCAAGCAGCCTTCGACCATGACCGAAATAATTATCACTAACGGTTAATTAGATAATTATTTTAATCCAATTTTATTGATAAACATATAATATCTATTTTTAATACATAATTGTTTTTAATTAGAATATTTTTTTATAATTATTCCAATATTCATGCGATATTACAGACATGCCCTTCAACGCTTCTGCTTCTTTAAAAAAGATTTAAACAAAAAAACGATGACCGATATTTCTGCTGGCTTGTCCTCTGCTCATTCTTCCCTCCGACTCTCCCGCGTCTTCTTTTTCTGCTCAGCTGAAACCCTAACCTTAATTGCAATTTGGCACAACCTTTGCGAGTGATGGGAGTCCATGAGGTCAATTCGGCTCCGGATACAGAAGTTGATGTCTGACGAGAGGTACAATTTCTCACTCTTTACCTTGACTTTTCTATACCAAAATTCTAATTCTGTATGAATGCTCCTTTCTTTCGATCCCGCCTGGGAACCTCTGTTGTTTTCGTTGGCATGACTATGGAACAAAGAGATTCTTCTCGACTATTTATTCTAATTGTATTTTTTCCGGTTCTTGGTCAAGCAAAAAATGAATGATGGATCAGACAGGGGCTCGGCCCCTGCTTCTAGAAGGGTGAGTTCGTCACCCTCAAATTGGATTTAACGAATCAAGCATTATTTATCTTACCTTCTTATGCTTGCGTGTATTATGCAGTTTAAATTTGCGCCTAAAGTTCCTGTTCGAAAGGCAGCAAGACCAGCTTCTTCTAAAAGGTAATTTCTAGAGTCGAAAATAAAATTTATGTTGGTGTATTCCTTGGATTTTTATTGGTGGTTACATTTCCTTCTCAAATTATGCTTTCAGTGAATCTTCAGCTGGCAAGGATGATGTCATTGATAGGGAATTGCTTGCAAAGATTAATAGTGCAAAGGTGATTTTTTTTTTTTCATAAATAACAGCATTAATTTGGCTCTTTCTGATTTAAATTGTTTGGCGTGGAGTTTGCAGTCTCAAGATAGTTTTGCGAGGAGATTCAAGGGCGAGAAAAAAAGTAAGTATTTCTGCAGCTTTTCTTGACATTTGAATATGGAGGCTTAAAATAGCTGTTTTGTTTACTGTTTGTAAGTGGAAACAAGTTTGGGGCTTATGGTCTGATGGGTATGAGGTGATTTGAGTGCTGGCATTATGGCCATGGATAGAAGGGCTATTCCTGGATTTTTTAGATGCTTGTTGAAGCTTAGTATTATGTGTCCAAAAAGTCCGTTTAATGGTGATTTTTTCTTGTTCTTCTTTTGGAGAAGTCAAATTAAGTTTCTTGCATGTAGACATAACAATTCCATTAATTCTATCATGTGCAAGTATTGATTAGTGATATACACACAAAACTTATTTCTATATTTATAAGTAAGTGTATGCATGCATATTTTTATGTGATGTTTGGATTTGTCTCAATATTATTTATCCCAATTTTGAATTTTTTTATAGTTAAGTTTGTTCGGAGAAACAAGCTTAATATTTTAATATTCAGCCTTTTGAGCTTGTGTAATACTATAAGATATATTCAAATTTTGATTTAAATATATCTTAGTTAATTAATTAGAGTTTAAGATAAACATTTGACCTTAGCTAAAATAGATAAGGTGAGATATTGCATGCAAATTTGAAAATGACATACAGTATGATGTTGTCATGAGATGTTTTTTTATTCATGAAACTAGAGGTGTTTTGTTATGGATATATTTTAGAGAGTTATTTAAAGCTATAGAGAGTCTTAGGATGAAAAGGGCAATGCGTGACCTTTCATAGAGATGCTAAAAGATGCGTTTAAAAAAATCCTTTTCGGCCTATCATGGTGCCTCCATCTTAGTAAGTTATCTTTACTTTTAGGTGATATTTCTCATTGATGTAAGTTCGAGACCTTTGGTTTGCATATTTTTGTTTTGATGAATCTATTTGATTAGAGAGATTTAAAAAGTTCTTTTTATGATAAAGGCTTTCGATATATTTTGAGAATTGGAAAAGAGAGTTCTATGCTTTGTATTTTCCACATCTTTATTATCATTTCTTGTCTTGCGAATATCCTCCTCTCCGTAGAGGTAAGTCTAATTTGCAGTCAAATCATATAAATCCTTATATTCTTCGTTTATTCTTAATCTTTATATTTTGTTAATTTATTGGCATCACATTCAATTTTGTTGGTGTTTCTGTGCATGTGTGGTAGACATAGCAAAGCTTGTTATTAGAGTTTGGGTGAGATGTGAACTACAAATGATGTATGTGATTAAGAAAATTGATGGCTCAGCGAATTTTGGTCTTTAGAGAACTAAGACAAGAAGATTGTTTGTTTAGCAAAGAATAGAGAGTGCTTTCACAAAAAACAAAACACGTACCAAATCATACTTCAAAGAAGGTGATGAATGAAAAAACTCTTTCATCTATATAACTTTGTTTGATAGATGAGATTCTAACATAAGTATTGGATGAGAATATTGCATATGGGTTATGACAATTTTTGGGATCTTTATACATGACCAAGAGTCTCTTTAATAATTTTTATGCAAAACAAAAGCTATAGTTGTTGTGCATGCCAGAAGGTTTGACATTCACATGTACTTGAATTTAATTTTATGATTAGAGATACAAGGGATTTGGATGTAAAAATTCACTTTTGTCAAAAGAGTGGTTTCTAAACTTAAAGATGATTGCGTTATTAAACACATAGGAGGATTGGTTGTGAGGAGAAATTTCTACTGAGGATTTTAACACTTATTCTTATTATTGTCAAATTGTTGTTGATATTTCTTTGATACCTTTTTAAGGCAATTGAACAATCATTGGATATAGATTTTGTACAAGCTATTCCACTTAGTCTTGTCCACGTACAAATTTAGATTTCTTTAGTTATATTATTTTTTTCTTTTTCTCTCTTATTAAATTGTTGTCTTTGGCATATTCAAGTTATCTTCCTTGTATTATGATAAAAAATATTGTTTTTTTTTGTAAGTATATATGTTTTAGTTATCTCTAACATGCATCTTATTGGCTTTAAAAGAATGACTATGGTCAACCCACAATATTTGCATATATAATGAAGGATATGTTATTTGAAAAATAATGAATACATTTATTTAAATAGGTTAAATAAAGTTAAATCAATTAAAATAAATTGTTGGTGTTATTTGACTTATTGATGAATTATGATGTGAAATAATGTGCTATTTTTTTTTATAATTTTTGCTGGAACTTCATTAATGTTATTTTATTCATAGTTGACAATAAGAAAAATTAGTTCACTTATGATTAAAAGATACCACGTCAATTTATTTTTGGCACTTTGTTATTTTCTAACTTGTATTTTATAGCTGATATGTGATTAGCTTTAGAAATGGGCCTTAACTTGCCTTAATTTTTCAAGGCTTGCAATTTCTTTATCCATGGTGTCCATTTATGATGTTGGTTTTCACGTTTCCTAGCCAAAAATTCAATTCATCTAAGCCATTTGAATTAGGACACATTTATAATTGCTTCAAAGTTATTTGTATGTGCAAATAAGTCCTTATTTCCTGTAAATTTTATATAAATTATTGTCTAGAAAAGGGATAAAGTTTGGATCATTTGATTCATGCTATAAATCAAAGTTTTAAATTAATAGGCAAGTTCCTCAAATTGTATACCAAGTCTTCAATACTATTGATTTAAGTAAAGTATTGTCTTCGAATGTGATTATTGTGGAATGTAGGAGTTGCCCTTGCTCTTGAATCCTACCCATCCAAGGTAGAGTTTCCAAAGATCCTAAGAATCAAAAACACCATATACCACTTCATTATAGTTGATAGTGTCTCTTATACCCAACCAAGTATCTCTTATACCACTTGTTGAGCAAATTCTATCAATTGAAATCCTAAAGTTGGGTCTAGTAAATAATTAATATGAACATCCATATATTCGAAAGTTTAATTTAATTTGTAAGGGATACTATGTGTACTATTAACTTCAACATTATTTATGGGAATACTCTTACTCTTACTTGAACTCAAGAATTAGGACATCTAACAGTACAACAGAGGGAACTCTGCTTAGAAGATTCATTCAGAAAAAGATGGATCCTATCATGTTTGGTATACTTGCATTTGCTGCGAGCCATACCATTGCCCTTTTAAAGGAAATGGATTTTAAACTGAAAATTGCACTCATATGCTATAGTAATTTTCTACCATTAAAATATTAGTTTCTTTTCTTTATTTTTTGTTCTATTTGAAGAGTTTTCGTTTTAACAATCATGGTTTTCAACCTTCAAATGATTTTTATTAATGGATCTGTTTTCCATGTCACATAAGCTGTGTCCAAAATTTATCCATTGCCAAATTGAATCTTTGCTCATTTGGTAGTGACCCAGCTTTGATGGCTTTAAATAAAATATAGTTGCTCAAGGTTTGAAGGATAAGGCCTTCTGTGGGGCTTATTGTTTGAAACTGCTATTCAATTAATCATAAATCAAAAGTGTGCTTGTTTGCCACTAAACTTGAGTTGGCAGAACCGTGAGCTCTCTGGCTAGGGGTGGAATGTCCAAATGGTCCTTATGTTCGTATGCCACTAAACTTCCGTTGATAGAACTGTGAGCTCTTTGACAAGGGATTAAATATCCAAATATATCAGATGAAAGGCATGGTAATGGGCAAAGACAATGCTGAGATTATTTAAGGTTCATCTTACTGTATTGAGGCATGTGCTGCTCAATTCCAGTCCTAATGTTATCTTCAACAGTGTGAAGTTTGCAAAAGAAAGTGTAGAAACATTGAAAGAAGTTCTAAGATTCTGGCAACCTATTTTACAGCATTCTGGACTACAGTTGTCAGTCTCAAGCTCTGTTGGTGGTGTCTCTAAAGGAGTTAATTGTATATGAAAGCCTAGTTTACTCCAGCCGTTATAAAAGAGAAGCTCATAGCCATGTTTATATTAATATAAGTTAATCTTTTTTGTGTGTTGAACCTTTAATATACCATAAGTATTTTGGCTGATCTCTTCTAAACAATTGGGGTGCTGATCATGCTGAGTTGTCTTTGTTTTTCATGTGTTGTATTTTGATGAATTTTAGGTAATATAATAGCCCCTCACTATTATTTTTTGTGCTTTCAGCTCCTCCAGCACAAGTTACATTTGGATATGATGGCACACCAAGAGAAGCAAGGTCATTTGGCATTCCACAAGGGAGCATAGAGTCTTCCAGTAAAGGTCGCTTTTTTCGAAGTATCACTGATATTATTGATTTTAACAACTTTTCTTTTTCCTCATCTCATTTTTCCCAGTGTAGTTACATGAGGTTTGTCATGGTTAGAATTTTAAGTTTGTTCATGTATGTTTGTGTACTTTGTATTCAGAAGAATAAAGGACTTTTTGATTGATATGTACTAAGGTCATCCTCACTTCAAACCCGAACTATTCATTTTAATAATTAATATTAAGGTATAAATTCTAATTAAGTCCATTTCAAATTTAAATTCGTTCAGTATGTTGTTTGTAAACTATATTTTGTAGTTAAAACTGTTTTTGAGCTATCCAACTTAAAAATGGAAGCTTTTTAATGGACATTTCTATATCTTTAGAAAGTTTTTTACTTTGATGCTTGTGAAAAAGATTGAATTAATTAATTTGAGTTGAATGTGCATTGGAAACGACTGCAAATTATAGCAGGAGACGAGTTGGACATTGACAATGGAGTGGCAAGTGGAGTCTTTATAGGGATCAAATTGAAGATAGAGTGCAGGAGCCATTATGGCTTATTAGTAGTGTCAAGGCATGTTGATGTGTTAAATTTGGCTTTAAACAAAAGATAACCCAACCCATTGGTGTTAACTTGGAACTGACATGGTCATTTTACAAAAGCCATTCAGTCTTGTTGAATTCAATGAAAAACTATTTGAAACAGAAATGGCCAAAAGATAATTCTATGAAAAAAATCAAGTGAATTAGGCAATCTTTTAACAACTTGAATATATTGTAAAAATATAAAAGGGTTTATTTTTTGTGGCTATTGCATTTGAAAAATGTGTTTCAGAAATGTGGTTTTAAAAAAGTAATTTATGAATGGTGGTTAATATGAATATAATAAAGTATTTTTTAGTGTGGCGAGTTGGAATTATATTGTTAGGCACATCACTCTCATCAATAGTGCACCTTCATCTCTTCCAGTGTACTCTTTTTGTTGTTCCTTATGTGCACATCAATGTTTTAGCCACTATTGAGAGTCTACTTAGGAAATTTTAGTGGAATGGAGATTTACAGAAGTATTTTAGAGCCAAAATAATGGAGCTAAGTTCATGGACAATGTTCAATGGTTGTGAGCGAACTACTTTAGAGCCAAGTATGAAAGTTCAAAGAAACCTTTGTTGTAAGAGTAGAGATTCTTGGGCCTCGAAGCTGCTTTGTTTAGATGGTAAGGTGGTGTAGAGCAATATGGTTTGGGGAGTCAGGTTAGGCAAGGGAATTTTGCTGTCGTGGAAACCTAGGATTGGCCCCTAAGCTTGGAACTCCTATCATTATTTTAAGTGGTCAAGTCATTTCGTGCAGATGAAACATGGGATGCTAAACACCTTTAGCAGTTGTTTAGTGCTGATCTGGTTTGGTTTTCTAGCCCTGCAGGTAAACTTAGAGGTAATAGAAAACGTCAGTGTGGCTTTCTTTGGACTCCTTGGAACTATTGCTGTTTACAAGGGGTTATTCAGTAGTTTGAAGGGTTGGGGGAATGGTGTTGATATTTCCATGTGTGACCAAAGGGTCTTTGGAGGATTTCTAATAATGCAATTCCTACATTTGAGTGGCATTTTAAAAAGGTTCTCTCACATATTTTGGAATGTCATTGGGTTTGTGGGTGTTGGAAATATAGAAACATGATATCCACAAGAGGAGAGTGAATTGTGCAAATTCTAAACTTAAACAAATTCCAAACTAATTCAAAATTGTTTGACAATGTATAGTAATACAAGATTTTTTTTTTAAAAATCTTAGTTGTTCTTATAACACTTGTTTTAGAAAATATCATTAGACTTTGCAAAACTTGTTATGTTATAGACCAACTAAAAAAGAAACACAAGAGATTTCAAGTGGTTCGATTCAAACTCAGATCTACAATTCTCTTCCAAATTATTAGGCAGCAACACTAAAAATTTGGTTTAGTAAAAGCGTATAGAATCAGCTTAATAAAAGTATATAACATTAGCTTGTTAAAAACCTATAACACTAGTTTGATAAAAACCTTAACACTGGTTTGATAGAATCCTACAAACGAAAGATCAAATAAAAAATCTTAATAATGGGACAAAGAGAACCAAGTAAAAGCTTAATACAAAGTCTTAAAACCAAATGAATAATTAAGCAAGAGGCATGTTAATGTAATTTTAAATTAATATAAAGATATACAATGTTGTTGATTGAACTTAATATAAACACTTGCAATTTATGTCAATTGGAATGAAGGCTAGTGAAGATGAGATGAATATATGCAACCTTAATCTTGCTCTCATTTTCTCTTAAAAATGATGGATACAACGTGAGCTCTTTCTCAAAGATATTCCAAATAAGTATTGTTTACGTATGAATAAAACAAATATTCTTAAGGTCTAAATAAGTGAAATAATATCGTATAGGTACGAAGGTGTAATGTCATACTTATACGACGGAAATCCACTCACTCCCTCTTTCGTGATAAGGAGATCGGATGTGTATGAAAGTGATCGTACATGTAAAACATAGCATACTATACGTGTTTTGCTTAGTTTGATTATTATTCGATTCTGTTGAGGAACATATTGTATAAATATGACAAGTAGCATCATACTTATATGAAGATCAATAATATTAAGCGTCAAAAGTAATTGTATGATATGATGAAGGTCATTATTCATATACAATTAGTACACAATTAGCCTTCCTTACATGAACTTTGTTTGACAATAATGAATGATGCAACATATATCAAATGTAATGTTTTAAGAAAAAATATAAAGAATTAAGTTTCAAAAGTAATTGTATGGTATGATGAAGGTCATTGTACATATACAATTAGTATATAATTAGTCTTCTTTACATGAATTAATCATTCTCTAAATCTTAACTTTGTTTGACAATAATGAATGATGCAACCTATATTAAATTTAATGTTTTAAGATAATATAAAGAATTAGATGAGATGTATGCTTTGAATTAAAGATTATATGAGTAAAAATATGAGTTTAAAATCATTTAAATACTCTCACTTATGCATTGTAGAAACCTGGATATATCAAGTAAATGTTAAAGGTTTTGGCATTGTAATTATCAAATTAGATGACTCAATAAATGTCTTCTTCTTGTATTGTTTAAACTTACGTTTCTCCAGGTACTAGTTACGATTAATCACTCAAACTTCTCTGTTAAGCTAACTGAGTTAGTTGATCAAGCTTTTCATATGAATAATCTATGTATATTTGAGATGCATTATCCGAAAACAACATTTAAAAAAAAATATTAGTAAATATAATACAATGGTTTTATTGTCATAAAAAAAGTGGTGCAATAACAAAAGATCAGTAGTAGGATAGGTTAGACCATTGAGAACATCCTTTGTCGTTGCGCCCTTGCTTTCTTGCTTTGGTTGTATTTTTGTTGTTATTAACAAGCTTCATCTTCTTAAGGCTTTTTTGTTTCCCATGGAGGAGCTTTTTGTACTGATCACTTGGTTTGCCCAAGGATAATCCTTGTAGATTTATTGCAAGGCTTGTTTTTGTGTTCGATTATATTTGAAGGATTAGGAATGATAAAGTTCATGGCAAGCCTTTCTCCTCTTTGCCAATCATTGTAGGAAATCTTATCTATGGAGTTATCTTTGGATGCTTATTCCAGTTTGGAGACCTAGGATTCTCATTGCTTTCTTTTTGTTAGTTCTACAATCTCGTTACATTTGGGTTCCCCCTCCACCTGCCCTTCTCCCATATTAAGGTTAGATTTGCTGGGCTTGTTAAACATAATAGCTTCCCAATTATAGTTGTAGTCATTCATGATCATTCTGGCATATTGATTCATGCTGTTGATAATTAGTTTTACTCCTATGTGGTGTTGTTTGTGAGCATAAAGTTTAATGGGAAGCTGTTAATTTGGCCAAGTATGGGCTCATCAAGCAGATGGCATGTGGCTTGATGGAAACTCCTTTCTCATTATTATAATTGATTCTGCAAGCATTTCGAGGTGCTCTTATTGATTTAGTTTTTCATGATAGTACCTTCTTGTCATTATCTTTTTGTAGAATCTCAAATATACAATGGCTGATGATACTTGATTGAAAGGGATTCTTGATTTCTCTATTATTGTAATTTGGATGGTATTTTGTATACCTAATTTCTCATATTTATAGCATATAGATGCCAAGGTTGGCTTTCTAAAAAAGGAAGCTTGTTAAATGCATTTACAAATTGCTTCTAAGTTAGAACTATTGTGCTTTTTGGTGAGTAGTTTTTAAAATCATAGCTTTACAATGCTTCTGAAGACAATCCTCAAATTAGCTTTTTTCTTACATAACAATGAGAACAGGTCGCTTAACAAACATATTGCTTTATTGTGGAAGTCACCCTTCTACTTGATCAATATTTTTATCAGAACTTACGTGTAATAATCCTCTTCAAATAACTTTCTTTTGTGCGTTAATGGATTATTCAAATGTATCCTATGTTGCAGTGATTGATTTAGGTTTGAGAAGTATTAAACTCATTTTGGATTTTTGTAGCTTCCTTTAGAATCAAATGATATTTCTTTTTTTAATCTTTAGAGAGAAATATTTGCAATAACTTTCCAGCCTACAAAAGGGTAGCATGGTGCTGCTAATGTCTTGCATATGTGGGATCTAGGGAAAGGTTGAATTCATTGGTCTTTATGTGTAGAAACCCTAATGCTACTTTATAGGACGGGAGGTGAAGAATGAACCATGGTGTTTAGATCAGCTTTTCAATCATGGTTTTATGCTAGAGAAATGTTCAGAATTAAACAAAGAACATAGGAGTAAGCGAATGTGATGAATAATAAAGAATATAGTCATAGGCCAACACGATTAATAATAAAGACAATGGTAGTGGGCTATGGATGTATCATAATCTTTCCCTGCAAATGAGTCATGGTTGAGTTGACATTGGCCTGGGAATTCAAACTTGCAAAATAAGCTTTAGATGGGCTCTTGGTAAAAATCAGCTAGTTGAAGCTCAGGAGGTACATAATGAATTTGTGAGTTATCTTGAGCCTGAAATTCTCGAATGAAGTGATAGGTACATGCGTGAAAAACTGATTTATTTGCATCTGCAAAGCTGACTTCTTGTTGCTTAAAGTTATTTGAGAGGAAGTTAGAGTGGCTTGTAATTCATGAAAACGGTAACATAACCATTGGAGCCAATCTCACCATTTTGTAGATTGATCTGAACCTTGCTTTACTTTAAATATCCATTTTGAGCTAATGACATGCTTTTCATGTGATGCTGGAACTAATGACAATGTTCAGGTTTGAAGCAGTGCAGCATACTCATCGTACATGGCACGCTTTCAATGTGGGTATTTTTTCTGCTTGCCTGTAAGAGGTGGCTTCAACTTTTGAAGGACCAATGATGGAAAAACAGAGAGGTTGTGGTAGAGAATGTTGGTTTTCATTTCTAGGTATTTGGAATCAGAAATTCATTAGCCTTGCTGGAATTCTACTTAGATCAAGTGCCTTTTTGGAAGTCAAACTACAAGGGGCCCCTTTGGGATAAAGAGAAAGTAGTAGCATGCATGTTGGTTGGGTATGGGGAAGCAAAGAAATAGTTGAAATTTAGATGCGTAGGCAACAAACTCTTGGACTATCTCAAGTGAAAATCAAATGCTTGGCGAATGTTTGATCTAGTTTTGTCGGAAAATTTTTGGACTATCATTGAACTAAAAAGAAAGAAGAGAAAGACCTGAGAGTTGATGCCTACATCAACAGTTGCTTGTGTTACAAATGAGTTGGAGCTTGAAAGCCAATACTGGATTGTGTGCTTTACGTACCCAAGAAATGAAGATGTTAGTATTAGAGTTATCTATATGTCTGAGGGTTGCAAGTCGTGGTAGGGGTGAGAGGGAAAAACATAATAGGATTGGAATGCAGCTATTATGGTAATGGCTTGAATGGAAAAATAGTTTCATCAAAAGTTGTATAACTAAATATGTGAAGTTTTCATGTTTTGACGTCTAAACAACAATAGCCTTTTTGGGCATTGTCATTGTCGAGACATACACATGGAGAGGATCTAGGAATGAGTTTGTGAAGTTTCACTTTTGGCTGTAATTGAAAACAAAGGCAACCAAATACATGAAGATGTGCGTAAACCAGGTAAAGAGAAAAGAGGACTTCATAAGAAGATATATGTTACAGAATAGCCGTAGGAAGATTGTTAATTAAGCTGACTGCAGTAACAAAAGCATCAATCTAGTAGTAAAATGTTAGGTTTGACAGTGTTCATAAGCATCGACCCATTTGAACAATATGATGATGTTTGTGCGCAATGATGCCACTTCCTTAAGTAGTGTGGGGACAAGATAAACGCTGTTTTATCCCATTTGCGTATAGGAAGTTAGTAAAAGTTCTACTAGTAAACTGACCTACACCATCACATGAATGTATTTGATTGAAGAATTGGGAAATTTTTCCTACCAGCGTATAAAGGCAGTGAAGATTCTCTAAAAATCAGATTTCTGAAACATAGTATAAAGTCTTACATGTTGAGTTTATCAACTTTGGAAATAGAAGATCTACAAATAGAAAAATAAGGAATTGGAGAGGAACCCTATAAGCATAAATGCAAAATGTCTAAAGGTTTTTTGCTGTGTATGTTCCATCGGAGAAGAGAAGTTGACGAGACTTGCTTAATGCTTAATGAAAGGAAAAAACTGAATCAGAAATTTGTTCTTGTTTTTGTAATTTTTGGAACACAACTCTGGACAGATGTTCGAATCTGAAAAGTCAAATATCTAATGAGGTGTATTCACTAACGCAAGCTATTAGAAACGTAGTGGTGTATGTTGGCATAATACGATAGCATGGATTCCAATGTGTAATGTCTTATTGATAACTTTGTCCTTCATGACAAAAACCATTTGCATTTATTAAAAGGCAGTCATTATTGTATTCAGAAAAAAAAAAACTGAGTAGAGATAATGTTCTTTTGTAAATTAGGAGCACAAAACAAAATTTGGTTGATAGTAGCAGGAGTTTTAAATGGAATGGAGCCAATATAAGCAATGGGTAGAAAATTACAATTAGCGTTCATAATGGTATTTGTACCTTGATAAGGTAGAGGGTGTCACAAATTGAAAGAGTCATGTTATGGTGCTTATAGTCCAATTGCCAATTTGGATCAAATTGGTCGTATAAGTTGGTTGTCAATAGAGTTGTAAAATACTTTTGTTGCGTATGCAAAATTCCATCTAGAAAAACACCATTGAAATGACCAAATTTATTGTAGATGTGACAAATATATTGAGGGGATAATGACTGTGGAGTAGGAAGACGAGTTAGTCAACAATAAGTGGTTGAAAGGGAAAGAGGCAATGCTATTATGTGAATCTCGACCACAATTATGATCATGAAAGCAAAAGGAATGTGTTTTCCGGAGTAGTGGAAATTGGAGTTATAATTGATATAGTAACATTAGGGATAAATAGATTAGTAAGTTATTTGATAAAACTCTTTTAGAAGAAGATCATAAAGATCATCAAAATAAATATTTGAACAAAATTGTATCAAAGTGGTGATGATTTCCTTGTATTCAGAGCCACAATCATTAAAATTAATGAGTTCAGAGTTGGATACAAAAGTTTGGCTGAAATGAGATTATTAGAAAAGAATTTCATTTGGAGATTAAAATGAGATGTATGATTATCAAAAATATTATTGAATGATTAATTTAATCTTTAATGGTTCAAATGTGATTTCTAGAAGTGGGGTATGGTCTCTTCTAGAGTAGACACCATGCCTGATAATCCAAATTGCAACAAAACAAGATTGTTTGGATTGTAGATCAAACAATAGCTTTAATCCAACTCAATACAAAGAGATTTTGTTTTAATCAAGTAATATTGCTAGGATTCGCTTCCCCTAAGGATAATGTATAGGGAAGGCCTGCAAAATATGTAAAGGCGATATAAGTTCATGAATCATCATGACATGTAGAAACAAGGAACACTAACAGAGATAATTGGTTCTTTCCATGAGATATTGAAAGAGATGAGGTATGCTGAAGGAGGCCAATACTTTGACTATAATTGATGGAAATCTGCGGAATTCACAAAAGAGCCCATATTGAATAGAGATTGACATAACATCTAAATACCATGTAAAAAACCCTAAAGCTATTTTGCAGTAAGGGAGGTGAAGAATGTACTGCATTCTTTATACTATTGAAATGTTAATAACAAAAAAAAGGCAACAGTGTGGGCTAAGGTGATGAATTATAAAGAAAAAAGTCGTGGCCAACACTGAATAATAAAGACAATGATAGTGGGCTATGACTTTGAAGTGATTAGTGGTTGAGTATTTTGAAATACATTTACTTTTTGGTACATATTACTTGTTTTCAATAACATGGAGGTGATATCCATTTGAGAAATATGCTTGTCCTCTACAGAGTATTGGAATTACCTTAGTGATATCAGGAATGATTATATTAATTAAAATCTAATGTTTATTCCTTCAGATGATTTCTGTTAGTCAGTACTGTACTATAGTTTGGCCAATCCATATTCATATCCTTTTTTGTTATGTTTTTGGTTGGACTGTTAACGTGTTATAATTTTACTGGTTGATCTGGTATGAACGAAGTAGAAAGCATTATAAACCTGTTAAATGTATTTATTTCTATTGATTTAAGCTTTGGTTAATGGTTATTCTTAGATAGTATATTGCCTGCTATTAACACTTTCAGCTGCCATGACCAACTTAACACTTTGGGTTTGATAGCACATCTTTGCAAAGGGCTGATGTTAAAAATATATAAAGCACCAGTAAAAGTAGATCTGTCTACTTATCTTGCGAGAGAAATGATTAATTTCTGCAAAAAAAACGAAGTGATTTTTATTATGTTTCCATTTTCTTCTCATTTTTTCTTCTCTTTTGATTGAAGAAGATGAGCCTAGTCATGAATCCCCATCAAAACCGTATATCGAACCGTGGGTGAGTCAATCATAAAACCTCTGTTGTCCATCCTGTTGTTTCCATTTGCTACAATATAATGATTTTTTTGCATTTTTGCGGTCATTTTAAGGATTATGCCCGCTCAAATTATCCCATCACCCTTCCTTTGAGGAGACCCTACTCGGGAGACCCAGGTTTGGTTATATGATTGAATTGGTTTAGTCGTTATTACTGTTGTAGATATGTTCAACTTTTTGATATTCTTTTCTCCAGAAGTTCTTGATAAATTTGAGTTTGGAGAAGGTGGCACACAAAAATTACCCATAAATGAGAGTCAAATCAATGCAGCGGAACAGCTTGGGCTGATGGTTTGTTTCTCAGAAATAAAAGACATTTTTAATCTTCAAAAATAATATTAAAAAATCATTTTAATCTTTCATCAAAAGGTTAAGCATTCAACAACATTTGGTTTCAAATTAGCCTTAACTCTGTACTGCTGTTTTGGCTTATTGCTAGGAAGAAAGTGATGAACCAAAGATGATATTTCTCCAGTTCCCCACACGGCTTCCAGTGGTGGTGCCGCCACCCGATGAAGGAAGAGATCACCGCCGAAAGGCCACTAGTTCATCTCCTGCTGGCAAATTGGAAGATCTTCCTCCAGGTTACATGGGAAAGCTGCTTGTTTATAAGAGCGGCAAAGTTAAGATGAAGTTGGGAGAAATCCTCTTTGATGTGAGTAAACATAGGGTTTAATCTTGTCGATTGTATTCACAAACAAACATGAAAAAAAAAAAAAAAATCTTGCAGGTCTCCCCTGGTGTTGGGCATATTTTTTCTGAAGAAGTTGTAGCTATTAATGCTAAAGAAAGGCAGTTCTGTGTTCTTGGGGAACTTAACAAGCATGCAGTTGTGACTCCAGATGTGGACTCGCTGTTAGATTCTTTGGATGATTCAGCGGGATGAAGCTCGTTGTTGTGGAGCCTCAAACGTGTACAAAACTGTAAGCTTTTGTGTTCCAGTTTCATATAATCTAAAAGAATGGTATAATATTTCTCTGTACAGTGGATTTATGGTAGATCTGAAGGTATGTTCTTAGGAAACTGTTAAATGTTGGCTTAAACCATGGAGAATGGATCAATGAATCTTATCTTTTTCAATAAATCTGCTGTTGTTTCAGAAGTAGACTGCAATTGAGAAGGAAGCCAAGGGTAACAGATTTGCATTAGAATTAGCATTTATTTAACAAAAAAATTACAGGTTTTGTTGCTTATTATTAATTTCTTTTTTAAATTAAGAATCTCCCATCCAAATTTTTTTCTTTGTTCAGACAATTTCTTTTTCAATGTATTGATTTCTTTGTCTTCAGACCTTGTGGTCATTTTTTTGTTAGAGATGTTGGTTCTCACAAACAAGCAAACTTTAACAAATAGCTAATTTATCAGTTTGATGTGGGTATTTGATGATGATTTGATCATTTCTTTACATAATCTTGGAACAATCACCAGTTCAAATAAGGAGAGAGTAGTGTTCAAATTTTGAAATAAAGTTTGCATTGAAATTTAGCTAAGTTAAGCTTGAAGTGAAGCAATCAAGTTGAGTTATTAGACAAAATTAATATGAATCATATCGCAATTTGGATCAATTTGATATGGTTCATGTATAATATATGCATATATTATATATATAAGTAAAAGAGTTTATTAAAATATAGTATCACATATTAGTATATTTGATATAGAGGGATTTGTATATTTATTTGTGATAAATAGTTTAACTAGAAATAAAAAAAAAACAGAATGTTTGTTGCTTGAATTGAATACTAATCAATAAGAAACTAGTCAAGCATGGTTAACGTTAAGGTCGAATTGAACCCTTCTTATTCAAAGCTTGGATCACATTGAGATTAAATTGAGTATCTTCAAGCAAATCTATTGGTAGTGTTGAATCAATTTAAGATTAAGTTATTAATAACCTAGCTCTAGAAAAAGTAAAAGTCTTGACCCAATGCTATGTATATCAACATTTATCTACTTTTAATTGTGTTTGAGTTTAATATCCTTTGACAAGTTTTTTATATATTTACTTATTTTGGGCCTCATCCCTTATCATGAGATGCAATATAATTTAAGAGATTATTTAAGTGTATGATTAATCTCAAGCAAATATTGAGCATCGTGGGTTATATTTCTACCAAATCTATGATGATTTTACGAGAGTTGATTTTCAAATACATTTAAAATTTATTATAATATCTCAAAATTTTCAAATCATTTATTTTAATGCCTCACTATTTTGAAACTCAAATGTTAATTTTGTTTGCAAGGGCCTTGACCTAAATAAATAGAAAGAACCTCTAACTATCTCATTATTATATTTTGTAAAATAAGGACACTTAAGTTATTTAGAAGTTTTATTAGTATATTGTCTTAATATTAATTAGGATAATTTGGGTATTTAATGAGCTTAGTGGGAGAGTTTGAATTATTTTGACTTTATTAAAGTGATTAGGATAAAAGTGGCCAACTAAGGCATTGAATTTAGAAGATCATTGGATATTTTGATTTAGGTTTATGGGTATAGATTTTGACATAAAGTGGTATTATTATGGGATTTGCCCAATTTGATAATGACCATATAGCTTGAATGCATTTTGTCATCCAATTAGTAGTTTTTTACTTGGCTAGATTTTATTGGTTTGGTTAATTTCTCCAACCCTAATTAATAGTTTATAGAATTATTTAATTTGAAGGAGTTGGATTCTTTTGCGATCCAATACTTCTAATTGATATTTGAAAAAAAAATATATTCATCATGATAGATCTACATCCTTTAATGTATTTTTGTTATGTTCAACTTCATAATATTAATTTAGTAATTTGACTTCCCTAATTTTCTTATGTTTTTATTTAGAAGATAAAATATTACAATTCATAAGATGTTTATCATAACATCATGTATCTCTTGTAATAACTTGGGAGCTTAAGGAATTTTGTTTTAGTGATTTTGATGGTTTCTAAGCTAAAAATATTTTTCCAATAAGCTATGTGCCATATTTAGTGGGCCCACAATTGCTATATTCATAGGAAGCTAGTATCCTTGGCTCCATTAATTGTCGACATTGCTATGTTTGTTGTTTTTGTCATTGACCTTGCATTAACTTAGGTCCTTGAGATGCAACGAGCCCTTTTAACTTCATTTAACCCTCTTCATTAGTTTGCATTCCTCTTCTTTTCGTGACGAATCATTGTTAATTTTAACATTTTTGTATTGACAATTATAATGTTCAACATTATAATGGTATATATTATCACCTTAAGTATTAAAAGGCAAACTCATGTCTATGTTATTTAGGTGGTTGACATGAAGGTGACATGATTGGTGGTCGTAATTACTACCAAGTGAGACGATAATATTGGTAGCATTTGGGTTGCAAGTTTATGCTGTCGTGATTATCTTTATCCACCAAGATCTTAAAGAATACTTATCATTATGAGCTTGTTTTTGTTTATAATATATTTTTTATATTTTTAATATTATAGTCCTACACTTATACATAATTCTTAACATTGTAATAAATACATATAATAATATATATTTGAAAAGAAGTAATATTCCTCTTAATTATAATATTCTTTTAGTGTCATATTCTTAACACTTTTATACAACTCTTGCCATTGTGGTTAAAACACATAATAAAATCATTTAAAAAAAAGGAATGTTTTAATTAGTTTGATTATCATTTGGCAGCTATGATTATAATGGATGTCCTCATTTAAATTTTTTTTTTTTAAATAAGCTAGCATAATTTGCCTTTTTTTAAAATAATCACTTTTCAACTTTACTTTTATGAATCCAAACTTTTTTCATGTAAAAAAATAAAAAAAGACTTATTTTTAAATGCATACTTATCAGCTTTTTTTTAAAAGTCAATAGCTGCTTTGCTTGACTATTTGGTAGACCAGTCAATAAAGGTCAGCATAGAAGAATACCGCATCTTAGATTTTGCTTTGGACCACGTGGAGATACGGAATGGTTGACCGTAACTGCCATAATTATAAATAAATAAATAAATAAAACATATGAATATGTATAATATAAAAGTAAGATCATTATTGTTTTTTTTTTTAAAAAAAAAGTTATTTTAATGTATTTTTTAATATTTAATAATAATTATACCAAAACGCAACGTTAGTAATCCACGCCTGCTCTTCTATATTTATTAAGAAGAACATCATCTAGAAGAGATGAAATTTTGAACGGCAGCGGAAACGTGAAGAAATTGGCTGTTTTGCTTTTTTGACTGCAAATTTCATCGCAAGGATGTCAAACTTGGGCGCCATGAAAAGCCGAGGCTTTCAGCGAGCGAGGAGAGTCGACCTCTCTCGACCGTCCTGTTCTCCAAGTCTCATTCTCCTGTTTTTTCCTTCCTTTGGGTCTTTGAATTTGTTTGGCATTGCGAGGAGCGGAGATGGCGCCGGCGCTGCCGTCTATCTTTTCGACGCCGTCTTCGGCGACGAGGCAAGTGAAGAAGGCGACGAGCCGTCTCCTGATGGGCCCGGACTGGATGATAAACATGCACATCTGCGATTCTATCAACACTGACCCCTGGTAAGTGATTCGGATTTCTCTGGAGATTTTTGTTCTTTAGTATCAGTTCTTATATGCTAGACATGGAGCTGCTATTTGATGCTTGGGTTCTTTATGCTTCTAAGTTTCCATTGAATGGTTCTGTTTCTGCTTTAAATGATAAAGGGAAGTAAAATGCAGCTGGGGAGCGCTTCTCTTTTTTACTGTATTAGGATGTGAAAAATAATGATGATCGACGTTGGTTATACATTTCTTATCGGTAGTTATATCCATTTTCTCTGATAAAAGGTAGTTAAATCCATTTTGAGCTTAACAGGACGAGCTCGTAGGAAAGCATTAATTGAGCCGTTTTTTTTTTAGATAAACTAACTGATCAGTTTTTTTTTTTTTAATTTAAGATTTGATCGAACTTCTAAGGAGGAAAGGGTTTTTTTCCTTCATGAACGAGGATGAAAGGTTAAAGAGAGAAGCAAGATAGTCTGCATTAATTTGTGATACTTCTATAATGCTTCTTATGAGAACAAAATTTGAGAGTATCTAAAGATTTGTGCTTTTTTTTAAATGTTTTTGGCACAATAAGTTGGTAATCTATAGTTATAAATAAATCATGTAAAGGTTGATTTCTTATTTGATAATGAACTTGTAAATTTAATTCTGATCCTGTTTAACCTGCTTTCCGTCGACCTCATTGATGTTCAAAATGAAGAGATGAAAGAAGAAGAGGTGCTACAAAGGTTTTAGGTTTTGTTTCAAATGGTTTAAGTCATCAGTTTTACATTGGTTTGTGTTGGAACCAATCTAAATCTGGCACTAAAATTGATTTTGGATGGTTTTAGCTGAAATTAGTTAACTGTTAGTTGAAACCAATCTGATTTTGTTTTTTTGTTCAAATTGTATATTTTTTGTGTTCCCAATTGTTTTCTATATGAAATTTTTCAAATGCATTGTAGTTCAACTTAAGTGTGCTTTGTTGTGGCATTGGGATTGAATCCTAGCACACACATTTTTGTTCTTGTATTTTTTAATCTTTTTTATTTAATTATAATGTTTTTAATTAAGCATGATGAAAAGTTAGTTGGTTAAACAAGTGTGGGATTGAATTGTAACACCACAATATTTTATTTTTTTTTGTTGGTCCATTTTTTATTTTTTTTGGCCTATTTCTAAATAAAATTAGTACAAAAATTGTATAGTTTATGTGGCATAATTCTTTCTTCTTTTATAAGAGTAGTATTAAGTTCAATTCTTAATGTTTATTGTTTTATTTTTCTTTGAAAGAATTAAATTATTTTATTTATTTAATCACATTTAAAGGTGAACATTAAGTAAAGACCATATTTTGAAATTTCTAAAATTTCACTTCTTGCTTTATATATATATATATATTAATTTTAGATGTTTAATTTTATATTTTTAGATTAATTTTACATGATGTAAGATTTTGTTTGATATAAAAAATGATAAATGGCTTATAATTTTAAATTTCTAACTTACAATTTGTCTTTTGTTTTTTTAAGTTATTAATTAATCTTATATGAAACTATGGAAGCAACCAAAAATAGAACTCAGAGATCCAAACCAAAAACAAAACAAAATGTCAAACATTGGGTATAACAATAGGTTCTAGCTCTTTCTAGCCACTGCTATCATAAATTTAGTGATATTTAGTTTGACATGTTGGAAAATCTATTAATATTAAGGAGGTTCTTAAGGTTTGTACAACTATTCAAATTATAAAATGGTACTTACACTACTTTAAGAAGCAACTTCTTTGCAATAAAACATTAATTTTGCATTGATTTCTATTTAATTTGTTGATGTTTATGTTGAGGGTTGGTAGTGTCCTTTGTGATAGTTTGATGATACTAAAATCATGTGTTGTTTTTACTAAAATTTTTCTTGAATTGCTATTTTAAGTGAGAGACAGAATTAATTGTATCACAAGTGTTGATGGCATGATTTAGTTGATATGTTTCTTGCTCTGTATCTCATTGTAGGATTTAGTTGAGATTGCATGTTGTACATGTATGACGTTCTCATCGTATTAGCACAATTCTCTACTTAACCTAGGTGGACCAAATATTGTTTGGTTGTATATGACGCAATTAACTATGGGTCATGTTTGAGATCGGGCTTTTGTTTTGCATGTTCAACAAAACTGCGACATCGTATAGTACAAATCAATATGCCATACTTTTACGAATTATTTCTCTCGTAAAACTCTAAAATAACTTGAGTAAAAATCTATACTATAATGGTGTCGTACACATACGTTTCAATATAATATGAGTACGATAATTATGTAAAATATATAATAAGCTAATTGAATTACCTTTGTACAACTATAATGTTAATATTGTACACATATGAAGTGTATAACCTACACAAAAATTTTTGTACATTTACGGTCTTTTTATCAAACGTGTATGATTTCAGGATTACTAAGAAAAACCACAAGTGTAATAATTGTATTATAATTGTACGATTTTTATGATTGTCTAGCATGAAGTCTTGCAAGCCTGAGAGAGTTCTTAAACGTGTGGTGAGAACTTGAATTGTACAATATGATGACTATTGTTGTACTTGTACAATATATTTTAAGAAACAAAAATTTACATGTTATGTGGGTGCTTCACTTGACAATCAGTTCTATTTAGGTATCGCCTTGGTACGATCCTTTGATTTTACTTGTATGAATGGATCCCGAGACCTGCAACGGCTAGTTAATTACTTTGGAAATATAATCCTTGAGCCGTTGGGGTTTCTAAATTCGTGCTTAATTAGATTGTGAGTATAAATAGGAGACTTTTCATGTGAAAAATGGTTAATAAACACATTGTCATATTTCTAAAAAGTTTCTCATGCTTAAAGCTACAAGATCATCCTTTAGCTCTGTTGTGTACTATGTAATAACTTTCTTATTACATATTGATCATTCCTTTTTCTTCACATTTTTGATTTTGAGTTGATAATATATTTAGCCTTGTATATAGAACTCGTGCCACTTGAAAATATTGCTCGGTTGTAGGTTGTATTTATAAGTGTTCATTGTTAAGGGTTTTAAACTTTGAGCCAATTGTTTATTTGTGCTATTTTATTTTGTTGTTGTTATTAGTCATATTTATAAGCTTTTTTGAGTTTTGTAAATTAGTGTGATATTTGTCTTGTGAGGGTTCTTAATCTACCTACCATGTGGCTAAAGGGTATTTGTTTTAGTATGTAAACCTGTTTTAAGACTGGCGGTAGATGTAAGCCAATGTTGTAATCAAACCATTTGAAATTCTTATTTTTTTTACTTGTTGCATTCTCAAAAAAATCTATTTCAAAATAATTAAGAGATTTTTTTAAAATTATTAGGACTTTTAACTTCAAATATAAGAATCACCATTACTAGCATAACTTATTGATTTTAAGGTTTTTTTTATGGCACAATTCACTCTCCTCTTATAAGATAGCTGTTCTTGCAATGGCATGCAAAGTTTGTTTTTTGCTATGTTGTAATTTGTTCTCAAGATTCTATTAAATTTTTTTATCTTGACTTTAATTAATTTAGTATCATAGTTGTTGGTTTCCCTTTAGAAAATTCACAATCGTGACATCTTAAACAATTCATTTATCAGTTAGCATTTTATTTATTAGTAATATTCACCTTAAAACTTCAAACAATTATTGCTTTTTATGAATTATTCTATTGACAACACAATGTACACATGAAGTGGTGAACCATGTTGTTTAGATCAACAAATTAAAATATTTGCAGCAAGAAAGGGCTTGCATGTACCTTAAGGAGCTTTGTTTTCTCTTTATAATAGCATTAAACTTCCTTTCAAGGGAACTCTTATTTGGCCAAATCTTTAATGATTAAAACAACCATTATAAGTGAGGGGTTGAAAAATCAGATCTCATACAAACTCTTGGAACCTAACCATAATCTTCCTAAACTTATTTTATATTTAGGGTAAATAATAAGTGGGTTTCTCTATTTTGATCTTATAAACTAATAAATCTTGTATATTTTGAAAATAGTTAAGTGGGTCATATAGTTTCATTAATATAGAAATTAAGTCTTTAATTTTTTTTGTTTCTAAATTACTCTTTTCTATATGAAACTACTTACATAATTGACTTTTTGTAAAGGGTAGTTTTGGAATAAAAGTGTCAGGATCTCGTTGCTACAACAAATGAAATTATAGGAACTTCTTTGGCTATTTTGAAATTTGTGAGATCTATTTATTTACAAAATCAAACTAGAATGACCAATTTGCTCTTTGCCCTTGTATTTATGAGCATTGTGACATTGAAGGATCTCATATTGTGTTGGATTATTGTATTAAATTGGGACTAATCTTGCACTTAATTTTCATCTTATCAGGCAGGCGCATGCTTTTGTTAAATCTGTGAAGAAGCGTTTACAAAATAAAAGCTCTAGGGTTCAGTTTCTTGCTTTAATGGTATGAATCAACCTTAGATAAATTAGATGTGAACATATTTTATTCTTTAGTATAATTCAACCTCTATTATGCTAGAGCATTTTATGTCAAGAATTTTGGTGATTTTGTGCATTTTCACATATTCTTTTACAGCTTTTGGAAGCAATGGTCAAGAATTGTGGTGATTTTGTGCATTTTCAAGTTGTTGATCAAGGAGTTTTGCAAGACATGGTTAAGATTGTTAGAAGAACAGTAAGTGTTAGCTTTTCAATTTGTCATCTTAATTTTTGTCATGTAAAATCTGCTTCATCTTTTATTCTTTGTTCTTTTTATCATTTTGTTTCTTCTCAAATTTGCTATGTGGCAGAAGACAGTCATATGTGGTGTTAGCTTTTAAGCACCAAAAAGGATTTCAATTTTGAAATGTGGCAACAAAACAATAGTGTATAAACCCATTTTTCTGGAATCACCTTTCCATATTTTTATTTTTTTACCTTTTGCCTTCCAGATGTCATAAATTTTAAAACTAGTAGAGCATAAGGGAACTAGGATGCTTGTAATTGCCTATTCCAGAATTTGGTGGATTAGTTAGATTGATACTACCATTTGTTTCCTCTTTCAATTCTATTGTTTTCTCTTTTGTGCATTATGGCACTTGAAATCGTGTGTGGTAGTAATGTGCAATTTTTATTTTGATGTTAATTTATCTTCATTTCGATCTATTTGATTTCATGTTAATAATGGGATTTATATTATAAGCAATTTTCTGTCCACATAAATCTTGGTATCCTAATTTTTGTTTATTCTTAAGTTTCAATTAATTTGATGTTAATAGAGTTTGTTTTGTTTGGTGCATCTGAGAAACATAGCTTTTATTCCAAGAAAATAATAGTTGAACTTTCTGAAGATTGTGATATGGTTAATTGGATAAAATGGTTTCTATGGATTAAAGGCTTTGAGGTTTGCTAAAAAGAAATATACTAACCCAACAGGGGTTTAAAAGCAAATGGCTGCTCCAGGATATTTGTTGTTGCCAACAATAGCAGGTGTTTCCTTATTAAACACCTTATATATTAACAAATTAGTGACATACCCTCATGAGAATTACACTATGGGTAAATTTTCTTGGCCACAAGAGAATTGCAATATGGGTAAATTTTCTTGGCCGAGGTTTTTAGGATTTTGAAAACCCATGATCTGAGTTATTGCTAATTTAATAGGTGACTGATAAAGGTCCTAGTGAGCATTCTTAAAACCAAGACACTAAGAGTTAACCTCTTAGCATTCTAGATATAGTTGATGAAATTTTAGTACTAGAAGAAGTGAGTAGAGGAGTGTTGTGGTTTTGCCATTCTTGTGTATTGACTAAATGCCACTCCAATAACCCTTTTAAAAGCATAAACTATATTTTCTTTGCCTACTACTAGATAGTATGCCTTTTATGTTTATCAAATTAGGTTTAATACAATCATTAGGGAATGAAGGAATCTTTATATGAAGTTGATCAGACCAAACTTTGTTGCCTTTCTGACTTTTCTGAAATTCCTAGCTTTTTTATGAGTTGATGTTGTATGATGAATAGCTTGGAAGATGTTAAGACTCACTTCTTTTCAAAACAGTGTGATTGATAAACTTAAACTCTTAGGTAATAAGACAAAGAGGTTGATGGTTTCGTAGCACAAGTACTATAAATGGGCATAGATTTAGGGAATACTATCAGAGGTGATCAAGTGTATCATTCTTGACATATTATGTAGAATATAGGACTTTGTTGATCTATGTACCATTTATATTAATGATGGCCACTTCCAAAGTATGAAATTTACTGCTAGTTTCACCGTAAACTATTATTGGTGTTTAGTTTTGTTGATATTGTGTAGAGGCTAGAGTCAAATTAATGTTGGCTCATGGCCAACATGAAGCTTTTTATAAGTTTTATTGGTGACAAGGTTGATCTATCTACATTTGCAGTGAGCATCAATCATTAGTCTTGATTTGCATGGGACTTGGGCAGTGTTTTTTTTCAAATTTTTGTTATTTGATTCAAATACTTGAACTAACCATATTTACATATGATTACAAGCTTGTCCTTCAAAATCAATAACCATGTTAACATGGTTGTGGTTTGAGGTGAGAGTGACTTACAATTAGTTTTTAAAGCATCAATCTAAAGAAAGCATGTCATTTTTTTTATTGATCTTCCAAATTCAAACCAACTTATTAGTCATATGTAGCTTTAGTTAAAGTATATTATTGACTAGATTGGTCTAATCATCTTTCTAGTGATGTTTAATCATTTATTTTGGTTCACTTGGGATTTTGGTCAAACCAATAAAGTTTCTTTTTCAATTTTTGGTTTTTTGATTCAAAAATTTGCATATATATATATATATATATATAAATTATATTTGGTACATAAATAAACTTTTCAAATAAAGATAAAATTTTGCACATTTAGATAGGTAAATACTTATGTTAACATTAAAAATGATTAGAAACGATTTCTTCATCTATTAAAAAAAACAAGCAATGATTCACCAAAAAAAACAAAAAAAAAAAAACAAAAAGAAGGGAGACCAAGGCTTTTATAGTAGAAAATCCTATCAAACAGGAAAAACCCATATTGATGATGCACTTGCAAAGATTTCATTATTTTTAGTTAGTGGCAGAACTCTTTAATCGAAAAGTCTTATAGTTGGAGCAAAAGGTTTAAAGAATAGAGAAATGAGTAAGAAAATAGAAAGGACTTATGGAGCATACAAGGTTTCAAGGTCTAGAATCCCCTTATGTGTGTTGCGCCTCACTATTTATAGAGAAAATTAAAAATAAGAAACACAATTATTAATTATTTTTGACACAACCCTCTTTCATTCAACTTTGAGCTTCTAGTCATACTCATGGTTCCACGTGTCATCAATAGATTGCATCTCTTCTCACTGCTTTTTTGACTTTGAGGTGAGTTTGTGGCTATAATGCTTTGGAACCCCATGAAATTGCTTGTGAGTACATTCCATTTGCTTATCTCGTTTACAACGACTTATGAAGGAATTTAAGGAAACAAAACAATTACATACTCATGCTATGATTTGGGCAAAGTCCCATCATTAGTTATATCTTTTATACTTTATTCAGAATAGTGTTTAATGTCATACAACATATCTTCATTTGTTATGTTCAATGAAAACTACACATATTTGACGTTTTATAGTTCTCAAGGCTCCATACCATGCTTCGGGCCATGCTCGCATCAATCAGTCAAACATATTTGTACTTATTCCTCAAGAAATATATATATATATATATATGTATGTATAATTAAAATCAAAGGCAAATAGATGGTTTGGGATGAGATATATCACTTTTTAATTAACATGAGTCCCTTGACTTTCTAAGCAAATTATTCATGATTCTTAGAAAAATCTATTAGAATAAATCTTTTTAAGTAAACCAAAAAGACAAGTGGAATCTAATATAAACAAAGATAAAGAAGAAAGAGAAGGGTTATCTTATTCCTCAGGATTGCTTACATCTTCCTTGTTCTTCTCAATGGCCTATCCTCTCCAAGCATAAGAAACAATTTTTATTTCATTCTGTCAAGGAGTGCTTTGAGGAAGTCCTATAAAGATTAGGGATCAATGCTTAAAAAAGGTTTGAATTGAGGGACTTGGGCAAGTATTGATATAAATGGCCTTGAAGGCATATGAGGACATTTGCAAAATTTTGGATCTGGTCTCTTATGTGATTTTTGTAGACCTAAGCTTGGGGATCCCAACGAGAGTGGAGGACCATCTGTCTAATGGTGTAATGACTGTAGTAGATGAAAATAGCATAAAGGGAATAACAGCTATTTGATTCGGATTTCAACAATCATGCCGGAGCACCCGGTGGCTATTGAGAAGTAGGGAAAATTAAGGGAAGCCTCCAGTCAATGGTAATAATATTGATATCAACTTGGATCGTTGTAGTGGTTGGGATACTAGAATTGACAGATGATGGGTAAGATGGAAATCTTGTTGTTGCATAAGGTAAAGGACATGATGACAACAAAGATGATGACGACGATGAAAATATATTTAAACTGCAACTTGGAAAAACTTTAGATTGTAACCTAAAGATGAGGAAACCTAAGTTGCAACTAGAGGTGTGCACGTTTGTACGATAAAAAAACTGCAATTTTCATTCAAGACATTTTACACTAGTTGGCTAGTCTATAGTTGTTAGCTATATAACAAAGTTTATTAACACTTAGGCTAATCCATAGTTAGATTTATTTTTGTAATCATCTAGACACCTCGGGAGTATTGAAAATTTTCAATGGTTGATCAGTAATCATGTTTATATGATGCACTTTAAAATATAATTCTAACTTATGGGTGGAAATTACGAGTGCTAAGGATAATTTCATCAAGACAAGCTAATTTATTTTGAACCCTTTAATGACACAACTCATATATTAAATTAGCATTTGGGCATTATCCTTTTCTTATATTAACATGGTTTCATTTGGTTCATTCACAATATAGATATAAATCAACAGCGTTTCTTCTGACTTTTGGTTACTTTGAAGAAGTGGGCTTGCTAATTTTTCTTTTAATTACCAGAAAGCTTTCTTATACTCATTTGTCCATTCACTTTTTGTTCCTTAAGCCTTAGATAAAGGAGAGGTACCGTTTTGTAGATTTAGAGATGAAACGATTTAGCTCTATGATTTTTCTAGTCAATTTTTTAATGTCTTTGTTTAATTAAGCGATGGCATGTCTACAATTGTTTTGATCTTATCTAGGTTGGCTTCTATTCCCTTGCTAGAAATTTTAGACAGCCTAGGAGTTTGTCAAATGATGTGCCAAGCATGCATTTTAGAGGATTAAGCCTCATCTAATATTTTTGTAGCATTTCAAACGTCTCCCTTATCTTTGCATGTTATTGCTCCACTCTTTTGCTTCATAATGGGATATCACCCACATATGTGTGAATGTCATGCTCGAATTAGAGTTTGAACATCGCATCATACATTCCTCTTATTTTCTTTAAATTGAAGGGCATCATTTTATAATATTATACACCATAATTTGTAATAAAGACATGCATTCTTCATTATGTTTGGCCATAAAAAATTTGAAGATATTTTCAGAAGATGTTGATGAAGCTCATAATCGAATAGTTGGAGGTTGAGTCTATTAATATCAATCCTTGACAAGTGTTAACAATCCGAGGGGAATACCTTGTTCAAGTTCAGTTCATGCACATCACTTATTTATTATTACTGTTTTTTAGAAGAACAACTTTCACCAACTAATCTTAGGTATTGAACTTCTCTAATGATTCATGCTCTAAGAGCCTTTTAATTCCTTCCTTTATAGTAGCTTGTTACTCTTGACAGGAACACTAATTTTACTTTATGGGTTGAGCCCCATGCGGTATGTAAGGTGGTTTTGAGCAATATGTTTGTCAATGTCAAGTATAACTAATGAGAACCATGCAAATAAATTGAAAACCTTTTCAAGGGGGTTATCATATTGATCCTCTCCACTTCATTGAAGATAGAGTTTATAGACATGGTAAATATTTTTTTCTCATTGTTTAAGGGTAGATTGATTATAGTTTATAAATGATTGAAATAGCACTTATGGGAAACCATTAAGTCTCTTTGAACAACAATGACTTCTTTTGGTGTTAGAATTTTTGCAAATACATGTAAGGTAGAAATAATGGCCTTAAACGTATTGAGCATTGTCCTTCCCAGGATTATCATATTGGTTAAATGAGGTTTACAATGGTAATGTCGACATAATGTAATTCTCATTCTTTATGATTTTTTAGTGGAATGGGCAATGGTAGGATCCATGGTCCAAAAAAGCCAAGTAGATGCCCTTCGCTCATCATAATAGGGGAATGCTCCATTCAAAGATGATAGAAAGTTTCTCCTAACAAAATCTTTATAAAATTGCTAGTGTCTACTAAAATCCTCTAAATTTTGATATTAGAAACGATGGTTGTGATGACCACAAGTTTCTTATGCAGTTCTCAAACTTTGGATAGACTTTTTCCAAAAATAGAAAGGGATATTGTATAGAAGTGAATAGACAACTAATTGCATAGTTTGATATGCTTCCTTGATAGATGATCTTTGGGTGGCATTACATCTTCCTTTGTAGATGGAATAAGTAATTCTCAAAGGCTTGATGATGTTTGGTGATTCCTTGGAAGTGGCCACATCATTGACCACTTGTTGGACTAGTTGAACAAAGTTGTGAGGTAAAAATGGGCATGTTTGGTTGGTGGGGAGGTGTGATTAGTTGGGGCAGGATGCCTTAGTACTACAAATAGAATGATAACCTAGGCTTCCTATTATTCCCTTTGCTTTGTTTGCCGAAAAGCTCTTTTAAGCATCTTTGCTTTAGAAATTTTCTTATTAGACTCCTAAGGGCTTTGAAGTCTTAAGAGAAATGGTCGTAATTGTAATGGAATAGGTAGAACTTACTAAGGTCTCTTGTTATTACAAGTTTATTTATTTGTTATAGTGTAAGGGAAAGACTATACGATTATAAGCAAAACTTCTTCGGAGTTCGTGCCTTTGAGTCTATCATGCTTGGAACCTTCTTCATAGTTTTCTTCACACATGGTTAGGTGATCACCCATATGTGATCTCCTAAAAGCCTGATTCTTCTAGAAGTATCTTCTTTGTTTGCACTCCTCTCCTTCTTTAGATCTATTATTTTCTAAGAAGGGCTTCTTGTCACCATGCTCGTACTACCGATTCAATTCTTCCCCTTGGTGTACTTATATGTCATCTCCAAAAGTTTGTTAAAGGTGACAAGAGGCTTCGTTGTGAGCTCATCCTCGAAGGGGTAATCTTGGCACAATCTTTTCTCAAACATAAAGCAAGTGATGTCTTAGTTGCAACCCTTAATTTCCATAATTGTAGTGTTGCAACTATTAGTAAAGATATCATGAGGGCCTATCTTGAACTTGAAGAGATCTTAGCTTATCCTTTTTGACTTGTGGGTGATGGAGAAGTTTATAGTAAAGTCTTTTTTCAGTTGGACAAAGGATTTGATGAACCTCATTGATAATCCTACGAACCAACCTCATGTTGGCTCTTTCAAAATTGAAGAAAGTATGCAGCACGTCTTTTTGTTGACGATAGTGCATGCCACGCTTGTTCGAAGTGATGACATTGTCACTTGAGGCAATGACCCCTTTGAAAATTTTCAATGGAAGAGGAGCACAAGTATTTTTCGTCCCTTCTACCATTAATTCCATTAAAAATGAACTAAAGCTATCATGTGGCCCCGCCATTCTAGTAAGAAGGGATTCCTTGCCATTAAATAATGAGGAATAATGGGTGGGATAGCAGGATGGAAGGTGAGCAAGTTAGGTGTGATTGTATGAAAACCCATTGATGGAGAGGCCATTAGATAACATGGACGAGGCAACTACAATAGAGTTTTAGTCATGGAATCGTACAAGAAGAAAGCTTGTTGTTGAGGTGGAATAAGGGAGGGGAAAATTGGTGCAAAGGTTGGGGTGGGAAGTGGAGAAGGAAAGTTCTTT
Source organism: Vanilla planifolia (assembly GCA_023846275.1). Classification (NCBI taxonomy): domain Eukaryota; kingdom Viridiplantae; phylum Streptophyta; class Magnoliopsida; order Asparagales; family Orchidaceae; genus Vanilla; species Vanilla planifolia. Next base: position 27,926,967 of record CM043873.1, read on the forward strand.
GAAAATGGAGATAATTATCTCCTTTTGGTGTGTAGAATCTAGAGGACTTCAATTAGTTTTTTCATTTTAGCAAGAAGAGCGAGATTTTTGTTCAAATAGTTAGAGTGCAAGTCCACTATTATTGGAGAGAAGGATGGCTAATGTTGCTTAATGCTAGTCGATTTTAGTGTGAAAAAGAGAAAAAGGGATCTTAATAGGAGAACAAAAAACATTGATGCTAAAAATGATTATAAACAATTTCTTCATTGATTAAAAGAAAATTAATCATTAAAAAATAGAAAATGTTGGAGATGGTGACTAAGACTTTTCTCATGAAATGCCTATAAAATAAAGAAAAATCACACTAGCAGTGCGCTTGCAAAGGGTTCGCTATGTTCAGTTGTTATAGGTATTTACTTAGTTGAGAAGTCTCATAGTTAGAAATGACTAGAAGGATAGAGGAATAAGTAAAAAAAAATAGAGAAAAAACTCTGAAAAAAGAATTTTGGTTTGTGGCATGAGGTTCAAGATCTAGAATCAAATTTTTGTAATTCTCTTACAAGTGTTGCACCTTGTTATTTATAGAGGGAATTAAATATAAGAAATATTTGTTATGTTAGAAATAGTCATCCTTCTTTAATGCTCTGGGCTTCTTCTTATGCTCATGTTTCCATGTACCAATAATAGATTGCATCTTTTCTCACTCCTCTCTCGACTTTGAGGAAGGTTTATGTCTACGGTGCTTTGGTACCAACATAGATAACAAGTAGGTACATACCCATTTGCTTATCTTTGTTACCTTTAGGGAAATGACTCCTAAATGAATGAAATGAAAATGGAAAATTCAATGTTCATGCTCTAGTTAAGGCAAAGTACCAATTAGTTATATCCTTAATACTTTATCTTTGTTCATTATTGTCAAAGAAGATTACATTTGCTTGACACAATATGGGCCTTATAGTTTCATACCATGCTTCAAACCATCTACTGTGCCCTTATCGATTGGCTAGACACGTCCATATTTGTTGAGAAATAGATAATTTGGTATCTTTATAATTAAAATGAAAGGCATATAGATGGTTTAGATGACACATTAATTTTTTGGTTTAACAACAGGAAAACATATAACCAATCCTATTTCAATATGATTAAAAGCTATTCCTTTTAAATCAACACCCATGTTCACATAGCTTTGGTTTTAGGTGAGGGTGACCAAGAATCAGTTTGCATAACCAATCTAAAACAAGAATCCCATTCTTGAATTGATCTTTCAAATTCAAACCAATTTAGTAGTTGTATTGGTAACTATTGTAAAATAATCATAAAGGTTCTCAAGCATGGAATATACTGCATCTCATCGACACTGGGTTAATTCATTTTCTTTTATGTGGATGTAACTTAAAGCACGAAACCTCAATATCTTATTTGCATTTGAATATTTGTGGAGTTTATTTGCTCCTTGAGTTTGATCTCCAAAGGTGCTTCTATTTCAGCACATGTTTTGTACTTACAAGTTTGATTTGCTCCATCGACACAAAAATTGTTATTAGGTTTGATAAGTTTGTTAGTTCCTTGCATATTTGCAAACATGTACATATCTAGAGAAGCATAGTCAAGATTCATTTCCTTAAATGGCAAGATGGGTTCATGATGACATTATCAATGTTAACAGTGATTGCAGAGAGCTATTTGCACTTTCTTATATACGACTTTCTGGATTATCTGCTTGTATGAATATTTCTTAACCAGTATCTTTCTTGCAGAGAAATATGCAAGTAAGAGAAAAAGTATTGGGACTTCTTCAGTCTTGGCAAGAGTCATTTGATGGGCCTAATGGGAAGTATCCACAATATTACTACACATATGCTGAACTTAAGGTATTTAATGCCATTTTGTATTTCATGAAACATGACATGCTAAGATTTAATCTTCATCTTACATGAATCCCATGAGCTTACAGTCAAAATAAAGAAAAGCTCATAATTTGCTTAACAAGAAAAACCAACCATAGGAAGATTGTTTGCATAAAGATATTTTGAATACTTTTCATTATTGTCATCCACCTGAGTTGCCGCGTGTTTGAGTTCTTATTAAGATGTTAACTCTGGAAAAAATTTACAGTAGATAAGAAGGCTATACATTGTTAATGTTGTTTTCCTTCAAGGCTTTCTAAGCATAGTGTACAATCAACATCGTTCATAAGACAACTTCTTTGCTTGCATTTGCTGTCAAATTTATGAATGGTGCTAGGTATATGTTTATTGAAAAAACATTTTGTGAATAAAAGAATGCCTCTTTATTAATGCTATCGGATTTGTTGATGAATCAAATTTTATTTCATTTTTCTCTCATAACAACTGATGCATTAATAGATAAAAAAAATTCATTCTTAATTAGATGGAATGTTAGAATCTCCTTGGCAATGATTAAGAACTCAACCTTCGCAGTCTTCCGCATCATCCTTCTACATGGGGTCATTGCTTCTTTTGGTGCAATGATGAGAAAAAGTATTTGAGGGTGATGGCGAAGTGGTGACTTATGTGAGGGAGAGTTGAGGTTGTACGGTGAAATTGTGACTTATAAAACCTCTAATCTATTTGGGTCCTAAGATTGAGCCCAATGTGCCATTAGATGGACACTCACTAACACAATTATAAACTTATGAGGCAAAACCACTTAATTGTACATTAAGATTACAACCATATGGACTAAGCAAACCATTTACTCAACAACAACATACATTGAGAAACATATACACATATGTATTTACTCAAGCAGACGTGTACAGCACTCTCATATGCAATCACTTCAAACCATGCAAAATGCTTGCTTGCACTTGCTCATTTTCATATTATTTCTAGTAAAAGTAATTGTGAGTGCAGATGCATTCTTGCATGTGTTCCTCTTCATTTAACTTTTAGTAAAACTATTTATGAGCGCAATTTTTTGTATAGATCTTCCTTCTGAGACCAAGGATATAGAATTTGTGCAAACTACGATTCACTGTTACATGTGATATTGAGATTAAAATCATTTTATTTTAATTAATGTGGATGTATTTATAATTTGTTATTTTCTGGCTTGAGCATGGGATTAAGGATGGTAAAGCAGTTCTTAAAGGCAAAAATTCCACATTCTTCTTTTACAAAATTTGGGATTGTTTTGTGCAGAGGTCTGGTGTTCGTTTCCCACAGATGCAAAGAAACGCTGAATTAATTGTTTCCTCCCTTACGCCAACGACTAATCACCTTCAAGTAGGGTATGGAATGCCCAGCAACACTATTGAAAGACTTGATGAAGTGTTGGCATCCGAAATGGGTCATAGCAGGTGTTAACTTTTGATGCTTTTGAACAACTTCATGTCTTCACTTTCCTTCTTTGCTTTTCTCGGACTATCACTTTACATGGCTTTTTGCTTGCATATTTTGTGCTTTCTATTGTCATCTTCATAAAATTTTCATATATTATTTTTGTTTACAGTTTGTCTGACTTGAAAAATGTTCGAAGCGTTATGGAATTGCTTATGACTATGCTGCAGGCTGTGAAACCAAATGATAACATGGTATGTGATTCCTTAACATTGTGCTTTCCTTGACAAATTTCCTAACTTATAGGGCATTTTATTCTTCTAAAGCAATGGGAGACTACTTGCAACAAATCTTACTAAGAGTTTTCTTATTGTTAATTGTGTTTTACTTAAGAGATAATTGTCAATGCTTATTATCTTTTCTCCATCAAATTTTCCATTATCTACACGTGTTCTAAGTTTACATCGATTTACAATTTGAATTTCTACCAATTGTTTATGCAAATTAATTAAGTTTTATTATTTCTCAGGTCGGTAAAGATGAAGTTATCATGGATTTAGCTAACCAGTGCCGTGTGAACCAGAAGAAGGTCTTGCAGTTGATTAACTCAACTGAGTAAGTCATTTTTGCAACATGTCCTATTAGTGAATATAATTTTGTCAGTATATTTCATGGATAAGTTTGACTATTTTACTATGCTCAAAACCAGTAGATAAGCTTGTCATTTTGAATTCTTATGGATCAATTCATTTGCATAGTCATTATAGTGCTACATTTTATTGGGTATTTTGTTTCAAATTCCAACACAAATTTAAAACAAAAGGTTTAATGCCTTATCTAATATAATATTGTCTCGTCCAACTAAAGTTTCTAATTTTTGTGCGGTGTAATGAAAGTCAATTCCTCAAGAAGCTCTATCGCATTGTGTGCTAATGCTAACTTCTCTTTTGAAAACTTGTTAAACTTTAATTCATCATTGTACTTCTGTTATAGAGACTATTATGGTGTTCATAAGTTTGGGAAGACTGATGAAAAAGATAAGACCATTTTAGTAGCATTTAAATATAAGAGTGGATTTTTTAAAGCATATATTGGTTATTTTTCTATCGAGAAAAAAGGCATTTAATATAAAGATTGTATGAAAATACTGAAAAAATATTTGACCAGTCAATATTCACTAATAAGCTTAGATGTCCACTTCAAAAATTGTATGAAAAAAATAAATTAAAGCAATGCTTTAGGATAACTTAAAGAGGAAATCAAGAGTTTCTTTAAGAATGGAGTCTTGGAGTTATGTTCTTGGGATATAGATGAGAGAGCAAATCTTATGTGGAATAATTTTCTTAGTTGTATAAAGTAGCTAAAGATGCATTTGGATAATCTAAAGTACAATTCCCAAATTACATAGACGTTTAATGATAAATTCAAATACAACATAAGGTTCAATAGAAGTTTTGTAATGGAGCATGTTTTTATTTCAAAGGTATGAGACATATAAACTAAAATTTCAAGAGACTAGCATATAATGAGCCTAAAAAATAGTTAGCAATAATAAGAGTCTTTTAAAGCCTCGTATAAAAAATTGAATGTTAAAGAGGGAAAAAGATAACATAGATTTGTCAAGGAGAGAAGATAATTGTACATTTAGATCAAGTAAAATGTATGAAGGACAACTATAAAAAAGCATTAATCTATGATAAGGATATTAAATTTAGATTAATGAATTATTTTCATAGGTTTTTCAATGAAGATTGTAACAAGGTAATTGATTTAAAGGAACCAAATTATTTGAAAAAAATATTATTTTTTTAATTTTTTAGATGTATTCACAATATGAAAGAAAAAAAAGTACAAAAGAGAATAAAATGTGAAAAGTTAGTAAACAAGATGTCCTAGAATTATTTGAAAAAAGAAGCATCTTTTAGCTTAATAATTGTTCAATATTATTTTGGTGATAATATTTTGGAGAAGTAAAGAAGAATACTAGATACCTATTTTTTATAATAAATAAAATATTTAAAATTTTATTAATTATAGAGAAATTAAGCCGATGTGTCATATTTTAAACAATGGATACTTGCTTAAAGTTTGATTATTAAGGCTAGAAATTTTAATTAAAAAAAGGTTTTGGATACAAAAGAGGAACTTTATTTGATTTTAATTGATCTAAAGAAAGCATATAATAGTTTATTAAAATAAGTACTTTGATAGATCTTAATAAATAAAATAGTTAATATTTCATGTACTAAAGTTATTAAGGACATGCATAATAATGATTGGTGTATGCACTTTAGGAGGATCGACTAAAGAGATTTTGATTGCAATTGAGGTTCGCTGAAGCTCCAGATTTAATATTTATCTTTGTATGCTAGTTATGAATGCATTTATTAGTCAATTATAAAGATAAAATATCTTCTTGTTTGTTTGTTTATGATATTATATTCATTGATAAAACAAAAGGAGTATATGCATTTATTAGTCAATAACTATGTTTTTGCCATTCAAGGCTTTGTCTAGGGAACCAATATATTCCAATCATATAGATACCATAGATGAGAAGAATATTACTATGATTGATCTAAAATTTAGTGTGTGAAATGCAAGGTCATATTGGGAGTGCATAATATAGAGATTATTATTTGGGATCATAAATAAATTATTAGAGAATCAGAGATTTTTGTCTTGGGTTTATACTTCAAATTAATAATAAAATTAATATGCTAGTACTAGAATCTAAGTAAGCTAGATGAAATGGAAGGTACCTTTTGATGTGTTGTATGCTCGAAACATCTAATGATTAAGAATAAGTTTTACAAAATCGTAGTGAGATCAACAATACTATATGAATGTTTGTCTATGAAATTAAAACATCCAAATAAAATGAGTATTAATAATATAATGATGTTGAGATAGATGGGTTTATATACTTGAAAATATATGATAACGAACGAGTGTATTTAAGATAAAGATTGTATAGTATGTTTAAGGATAATTAGTTTACATATTTGGGTATGTTAAAAATAGTGATCACTTAATGCTTTTATTAGTTGTAACTTTTTTGAAATTTCTTCATATAAATAGGAGAAGAGATAAAAAGCCAAAAATATATGACAAGAGATTATTAAAAAAAAAACTCAATATGCTTAGCTATAAATTAAAAGGTGTTAAAGTGGATAATGTGCAATGAACATAGCAAAGTCATGTCGCCCATCTCACATAGCTATAAATTAAAAGTTCTTATTTATGTTGTGTATATCACCTCATGGAAGTTTCTAGTTGTGTTAAAGTACATTTTTTAGTTATGGAAACACATTTTTAGAGACTTGTCAGTTTGATGGCAGTAAAAACTATTTTTAGATAAGATAGTAGTGTACGCTTACCAAACTCAGACAGATTAGAGTGTACCCTTCTTATTAGTCTCTTGCAAAACATTTTGATTCTTCTCTTGTACTTCAAAATGATTAGATTCCTTGATTCTGCCCCAACTTGATCCTTTCCAATCCCCATTGGTTGATTCTCTCAATCACTCCTTAAATGGAGGTAACACATCATGCTCTGAAGCTTGAAGACGGCATCCTAATGAGCAAGAAGTGGCAGGCCAAGAAATTGTAAGTCTCACCATGGAAAGTATGTCTCAAGTTCTTTACAGAAACCTAAACTAATCCCACCCCATCATAAAGGAAAAACCAATTTAGAACCCAAAAAAAAAACAGTTATTAGCTAAATAGATACGTGTGATATACACTAAATTTATCTCATTGTACAGCTTCTCATCTTCCTTGATGGGCAAAGTTGTGCAAGGTCCTGTTTACCAAGCTAGTCCTTGTTCTAGAGCTGCTTTTTTTTTCAAACTCAAACTTTCAAATGTCGATTAGCAATTTTCATAAATTTTTTTATACATGTAAAGCTTCTTTTTGAAAGTTTTTTTCTTAAAAATCTCTTTTTCAAACATGTTTTCCAAGACTTACAAGCTATTTGCACATAAGACCGAAACTATTCTATGTTGTATCTTAAATGATTCTTTTGCTTAAATCATTGACAGGAATGACGACCTTTTAGGCGAAGCTCTTACAATATACGACAATCTACGAGTTGCACTTGCAAAATACGAAGCACTGGCCTCGGGGACACCTTTGCCACCAGGTTCATCTGATTGCCAGCCAACAACATCAAGTGCTTCTTCTCCTGCACCTTCAGATGCTTATCAAGCCCAGGACAAAGAAGAAAACGAAGATGGTTTTTCTGACTTGGCTAAAAGGTTATTTTTTTTCTTAGCTAAACTCTTGTATAAATTTATGAACACTGGCGAAGGCCACAATCCTGAAGCTTCTGTTTCTTCTTCTGCAGGCATTCTATGCTTAAATCAACTGCATTGGAAGAGGTCTCACCAAACTTGATCGACTTATCCACATCCACAACGGTCACAACCTCTTTAGAAGCCCCATCTCCTGTAGACAACTCTGCACTTACCTTGTTTGATCCTTCAGTAACAATAACCTCTCCAAAGAAAACAGAAGCTACGATTGACCTCTTCAGTCTCTCTTTTTCAACAAACCAATCGCCTCAAACACCTCAAGAGCCACCTCTTCTGAATCAAAATTCGTTCTCCAATCCGCCATCTTTCGAAAACTATCCCAACACTCAGCCTCTTATCATGTCAAACTATTCTCAGCCCTTCATATCCAAAGAAGGATATGCTATCAACAATAGTTATGTTGCACCTTGGGCTCAACCAGTTGTTGCTCAAGCACGGACTTCTACTTCTGTCAGCTCTAATCCCTTCCTCCCTCTCCAGTATGCAGAATCTCAGTCTGGTCCTGTGGCTGCAGCTTTTTCAGTGCAGGAATCGCAGTCTTCTCCTATTTTTAGCTCAGTTGTTTCCAAAGATCCACAAGTAAACGTGGATTTGAAAACGACAGCACCTTCTTCTGCTCCAAAGCCGTTCATGCCGGACAAGCTATTTGATGATCTGATAGAGCTGAGAAATCCTGACGGAAGTCTGAAGTCAAGAAATGCATCCAAATTGTTGAGCTTTAAGGGGACAAGGAATGAGAAGCTGCAGAAGATGGAGATTTAATGACCTGTGAAGATTGTTTTGGAAAGTATTTTCTATACTTGTGTTGTAAATTTTCATGTGTGAACCAAAAGAAACATAGAATGAAACTTTTTAGCTGCAAGCTTGCAGCTAGTTCTTCCATTATGTAGCAATGTAGATTTCTTTTTGTATAAAATATTTAATCTAAATTTCAATTTGAAGTATTTTTTTTTATTAGGGCACATTTAAGCCTCTAGTGTTATTTATTGGTTTGAGAAAGAAAGGATGTACTTAGTTGAATGCTTTAAGAATTCATATGTTATTATCATTAGATGAGTTATTCAAAAGATATAAACAACAATCTTGCTTGACCTTTCATGTAATCAAATCACTTGGTATTCTGATTATAAATAAGTACTTGGAGATTGATTTTTTCTCTATTGAAGATTAATTTTGAGTACAATTTTGTGAGACAAAGGTTGTCTTAGTGGCATAGATCGATGTGCTCTCATTTTAGTTCAGTAATGTGAGCTAGATTTTATATTTCAACCAAACTCTATTGCCTTTTTACTTTTTTTTCACCATCGCCTCTTCTAGACCATTCTTAACAACATTGATGAACCAAATATGTCACCCTTGTTGAAGACTAGACATTTTTATAATGTTGTTAGTGTTTCTATGTTATATTTGTTATTGTGTCTGTGTGTTTGCATATAAATTTTTTGGAATTGATGGTGATCATTTATATGATCATTTTGGTTTCAAAGCTTAAGAACTAAGCAAATCAAGTGGTTGATTAGTTTGCATTAATTCAAGGCTATTTAGAGGTACTATTTAATATTTCATATGTCAAGTTGCTAGAGCTTATGATACATAACATATTTATTGAAAATATGTAGAGTGATATCTACAAGAGGGGGTGAATTGTGTAAACTTATAAATTTTGAGTTAACTTAAAAGCTCAAATAACTTTACAATTGAAATTTTAATGATTGTTGATCTTTTTAGTTATTATAATACTTTTTTGGAGAATGCCATTAAGCTTTACAAAACTTATTATGTTTTAGAAAAATTTAAAAAAATAATACAGCTATTTTAAGTGGTTCAATTCAAACTTGGATCTACATCCACTCATGACCAAAAGGTTAAGCAACAACACTAGAACATCGACTTATAAAAAGTTTAAAATATTGACTTGATAAAAAGCCTAAAAGAGTAGTTTAATAAAAGCTTACAACACTTGATAAAAAATTTACAAATATTGGTTTAATAAAAGTATATAAACAAAATATAAAATAAAAAGTTCCAATAATTGGATAAAAGAAACTAAGTAAAAGATCAATACAAGATCCTAAATCAAATGAGCAATTAAGATACACACTAATATGATTAACACGATTCAAAAGAGATATGTAATGTTGCTCAAGTATTGAAACTTACAACTTAGTATTATGAGGAATTGAGATCAATGTATGTAATCTTGGCTTTGCTCTTCTCCTTAAAAATGACGGATGTAATGTGATCATTCTCAAAATTATTCCAAATAAGCATTAACATTTAATATTATGTTTGGATGTCTTTAAATAGCCATTTCTAAACTCACAAATAGCTTTAAGACTCTCTTTAATGGCTATGTCAAAAACTAGTAAAAAAATTAGTTTTTACACACATTCTAAACTAACAATATTTGTATGATCCATGAGTCTTATTAGGATGCTATATAATTTCGCATTCTAAGATGATAGTGTTTGTACAATCCATATATTGTTTTAGTATGATACTATATACTTTCTTAGTTATCAAAAGACTAAACCGATAGAACTTGTACGATGAACAAATCATACTAATGTAATGTTATACAGTTTCTTAGTTATGAAAAGATTGAACTAATAACACTTATACAACCCATATATTATACAAGTATGATGTCATATAATTTTTCAAATTCAATAAAAAATCATCTTTGTATAATAAAAACATTGTTTAAGTACAAATAAAATAAATCTTCTTAAAACCCAAATAGGTGAAATGATATCATGTAAGTAAAAAAGTTATATTATACTCATACAAAAAAAATTTGCTTTTTTTAAGCCTAAGTTCTCTCTCATTAGAAGGAGATCACAAATGTATGAAAGTGATGTCATACATGTATAACATTACAACATATAATTCATACACGCATTACTTGGTTTGATAACTTTTTGATCATATTAAGAAACACATTATACAAATATTACAAATAGTATTATACTTATACGAAAATCAATAACAATAAGCCTCAAAATCCATCTCTTAGGTAAGTCATCAATGCATTTGTAATACAGAGGTATTGTACTTGTATGAATAATTTAAACAATTACATATTGCAAAATCACTCTTGATCGACGTACTGCCTAACCTATAGATAAACTAATAATATGGTATGATAAAGGTCATTATATATGTACAATTAATACACAATTAACCTTCTTTACATGAATTAATAATTCTTTGAATTTTATCATTATTTGGAAATAATGAATGATGCAACCTATATTGAATGCAATATTTCAAGACATAAAATATAAAAATTAGATGAGATGCATGCCTTGAACCAAAGGCTACATGAGTGAAAATATAAGTTCAAAACCATTCAAGCACTCATATCTTACTAAAACCTAAATGTCTAAAGTAAATTGTTATAAGTTTTGATATTATAATTATCAAAATAACTGAATAAATGACTTTCTATTTAAGTTGCTTAAGCTTATGTTTCTACTGATACCAATCAGTTAATCACTACAATACCTCTATTAAGCTTCTTAAGTTAATTGATTAAGCTCTTTATATATATAACTTATATGTACTTGAGATATATAATATAAACAAAACACTTATGGAAAGTGTTATTAAACATAACATAATAAATTTATCTTTTTATCAAACAAGTGGTGAAATGACCAATGATACAATACAATTAAGAATGGAGGATATGAGCTAATTTGGTCTACAATTTTTTCACAAAACAAGTTTTCTAAAATAAAAAATTAATTTGTAATAGATAATGAATTTAAAATAGTATAAGAAAGAAGTAAAATGTAGAAAAAAAAGATGTCTTCATATTTTTTAAGTAGTTCAACTCTTACCTAATGAACTTAAATCTACCCCCAATCTAATTGACTTGGGCCTTTTTCTTCTTTTCTTTTGTTGTAGTTAGTGGTAGACTATTTACATATGCATCTTTTTCTTGAGATTAAGACACAACATCCTCTTCTTCACACTAAGCTTTAAAATAGAATCACACACTCTACTAGAGTAGGCCTCTTATGCAACACCCAAAAAAGATGAGTGCATGGTTGAATATAGGTGATGTCCTGATAAAAAAATCATTAGATAATGAATGACTCCTAATAAATTTCTAGGTAGAGAATGAATTATCTCAAATTGACTATTGAGAGTGATTCTAATATTTATATGAGATGACATAGTCTTAAAATGATGAGATATTTATTAGGGGAAAATTAGGTCTAAATAGGACAACTCAAGAGGACAATACTTTGACACGATGAGGCTTAGATATTATATTTGATATCAAATCTAATAATCTATTAGTTTGATATGGTTCAAAAATGAATCAAGCAAAACTTAGTGGGCTTATAACATCAGAGATCAAAGAAGACATGGAGTGATTGTTGGGTTATGTTTTGATAGAGCATTCATTTTCTTTTTCAAAGAAACATTCTCAATAATTATGAAAGCTTTTTTTATCATAAATTTTAAGCATTTTTATTTGCTTTTTCTCATCTTGTTACATGACAAAATCTAAAAAAAATTAATTTTTTCTTTATAAATCTTTTTCCATTTTATATTTCTAAATATTAAAGAAGTTAAAATACTAATAATTTCAAAGTAATTATTTTTAAGAACTTCACGAGACCAATAACTTATCTCATTTTCTTCTTCACTAGATAAACTTAATTCATCATCCTTTTTAATGAAGCATATTATTCCATCATCTTCATTACTTTAAGTTGTAGCATCTGAATCTTTCGATGTTCTCCAAGTAGCTTGAAAAACTTTCTTCCTTTTCATTCTCTTCTTTTTGTCTTCCTTTTTATGTCATTGAGTTGTGAACATTCTGGTCTAACATGGTCAGTTTGACCACAATCATAATATCTTGGTATCTTCTTCTTTTCCCTTCTTTTCTTCTTTTGTAATCTCTATTTCCAAATTTTTTTATAAAATTTTTAGCTAAATCTTTAACATGAAAATTTACCTCTTCTTCTAAATCCATGAAAGAGATGGATGATGCGTTTGAATTATCTTTGCTCGTTTTGAATGCCAATGATTCTTCTTTCCTTGCTCCATGCCTTTGGCTTGCTTATGGAAGCCTTCTCTTCAACTCTTTCATTCATCTCCATCTTGGATGCCAATAATTCTCCAAGTAACTCATCCAAACATAAACTTGTTTATGTCATTAGTTGTCTTTAGTATTGTGGAAAGAGGATTATACTTCTTGAGTAGAATCCTTAGTATTTTTCTTACAAGATATGAATTAGAAAATATTTTTTTAAGATTTTCTAAATCATTAATAATATTTGTAAATTTAATAAACATATTCTTTATAGTTTCTCCTAGATCCATTCTAAAGAGCACATAATCTTGTGTAAAAATATTTATTTTTACATTTTTAACTTGTGAAGTTCTTTTATAAGTTATTTCTCACTTCTTCCATACTTCATATATAGTGTACAATTTCATAACTTGATTAATTCACCAAGTGATATGTCATAATGAAGTAAGTCGAATACTCTAGTATTTAATTATGTCATTCTCTTTTGGTTATTATTAAGTTTACTAATCAAATTGATCTTGTTAATGTATGAATCTCTAAGTAAATTATAAGGTTTGATAATCATTTTCTCATAGTTTTAAGTCAATTAATTAGATAAAAATTATAAATTTATCTTTTAATATAAATAAAATTCATTCTTAAATAATGGAAGATGGATTGAAGAAAAATCTTCCACTAATATTGCATAAATATCAATAATGGATAAAATCATATTAAAAACAAAAATGAACAAACAAATTAATAAAATTAAGTAGTTCAATAAGAAAGTAAAATAACAATATCATAATTAATATTAATAAAGCAACACTATTATAAAATAATTAAAATTAATAATATAACTAATTTGCACACACAAATAAAGGATCCCCTTAGTGATTTTACTCACTCAATATAAAAAAATCTTTTTGATACTAATTAAAGTAAACTAAATATATGCAAATCCTATAAGAGGTAGGGAGAGTGGTGAATCATAGGTTTTAAAATATTTTTGTTACTTTTGGATCATGTTTATTTTTCAAAAATTCTTGATAAAATTATTTTTTTTTAATTTTGATATTTAAATTTATATTTATATTTTAATTTTTATGATTAAAAAATTAAAATTAAAATAAAAAAGTATATCAAAATTTTTAGGTGATTTTTTTAAACAAGAACCCACATCAACCCCCAAATGAGATTAGAAAAAACTTCACTATTAATCAAATTACAACTTGAGATTTTTTCTTTCTATTTACCTTCAACCTACTTGAGATTTTTTTTTATGATTCACCTCTAGTCTAGTAGTTTTTGTATGTTCAACTATAATATGGGTTTTTTAGAGCTCAACCCCAACTCAAGTTTTTACGAGATCAAACCAAACTTGGGCTTTCGCAAATGTCAGGGTGCTCAAACCAAAAAGAAAAAAAATATAGTAAAGAGAATTTTTTAATAAAAAAATACAACTATTTATGTTTGTTGATGAATAAAGTAAGATCTAAAAAACTCAAAATTATGGAGAGAAATAAGAGAATAAATGCTTAAAATTGTACAACTTAATTAAAAGAATTTCACATTTTAAGAAGTACTAAACAGTTCTTGTTATAGGGAGAGTTTACACAGATGGAATATTATGCTCTACTTCTTTTATATTTTAAAATATTATTTACGTTCATTAGTCATTTTATTCATAAAGATTGGGTGTTTATAGAAAAATCATAACCCTTAAAAAGTCAAGAAAAAACTCTTTCAAAAGCTTTACCAAATAGCTTAAAAACTCTTCCAAAAAACTTAAAAATTTTTCCAAAATAGGTACACAAAGGCCGAAATAATGATTAGGAAAATACAATTAGATGGGATGAACCAAGATTGTTGGATTCGATCAAAGAGGATCTCAATCTTTAAATCACCCAATGTAAAAGTAGATGAGTTATAAATGATAAGAAGATAAGATCTGGACCATCTAATTATGTCACATGAGATTTGTATCATTTATTTCATTAGTGGTAAAGATAGGAGTTATCTTAGCCATAGGATTCAAAATGGACTTCTTTGAGTCGCTTAATTCAAAGATGAGTTATTTGATAAGATAGAAGGAATTCTAATCATTCGATAAAATTAGATGAGATTTTGATTGTCTGATTCAAGCTTTGAACCAATGCTTATAAGCAAGTGAACTATTAATTGTTCGATCAATGATCTGATGATGGGAATTCATGCATGCTTAGGCACTGAGGCACTGAACTTAGGAAAATAAAGTTTAGTCCTACACTATAGAAAAACAAAAGTTTTTCCTATTCATAATACCTTTCGTGCACACTCACATTATTGGAGTCAAAATAGGATTGGATCTCCCTTATGATCTTGGGATTTCATCACTTAAGGCCATCATGTGCATACAAGTTTAATATGATTAATATGAAATTTGACAAAGATGTACGAGTAAAAAAAACTAAGAAAAGATTAAGTTATTAAAATATAGAATCTTATATGTTTCTTAATACAAGAAAAGGTTTGAACACTTCAAATACTTAAGTAGAATTTGAAAGGATTTGAATAAAAAGATATATTTTATGATTAATAATCAACAAGCTAACATTTTATTTCATAACAAAAAAATATATTTTTAAAGTTCATGCTCAAGTCTTTGATCATTAAAACTTGTTGAATACTTCAAGATGCTGTGAATATCATTAATTTATTATCTTCAAAAATGCATGATTTATTCTTTATAATTAAACCTAATTTATACTAAACAAATCTTTTAAAATAAAATATTAAATATTTATGACAACTCATCAAATATAATGATGACTTAACATTTTTGCTTAACACTTTTAAGTCAAAATAGACACCATGGGACTATTGGGAAGCAATGAGGGATAGGAGATACTTATTTTCCATTTAGATATGTTGTTAACATCTTTTATTTTATTTTAGAAAAAGAATATTCAATGAAGTTTTAATCATGATGTTAGTTTAGAATTTCGAGTTTATTTAAACTTTGCATAAATAATTATCATTAAAGGTTTTAGTTTCGTTATCAAAATGGGTTTCTTATGGATAAATATATGTTAATGCAAAATGGGTTTTAAACATGATCATTTACAAGCAAGATTTCTATTTTCAACAAATATTTTAAAGGGTTTTGTTGAAAAAAGTTTATCAAAATTTCTTTTTACTGCATGTTTTTACAAAAGAAAAAGAAAAATTACAATAGTTTTCAAAAATATAAAAATAAAAAAAATAAAAGAATTAGAAAATGTGGTATCGAATTTGAGAAAGACTAAGTTGGGGATGCCATACAAGGACCTTTTACGTCATTGGAGTAGTCATGTTAGGTCACAAAGGAATTTGGATATATAAAGTTCATCGAGTAGCTTTCTATATGTGTGCCTTCCATTGTTGTCTCCCTATAACTTGGAGTAACTCTAGATGCTTGATTCCATCTTCTCTAGCTGTTTTATGGCAATTGCCATAGCTTGTTCTTTCTCCTCTTCAATTTTGCCTTTTCATGTCATCTTCTTTATCTTTTGCTTGGTTTTAGAAAAGGCTTCGTTTGTCATCATTTTTGAATCAAGAAAAGTCTGAGGCACTCGTAAGAAGCTAGAAGATAAAAGGGATTTAAATATCTTTTGAATTTAAGTGGTAGGATCCTAGTGTTTATTGTTCCTTAGATCTCTTGGGACTTATTTTGTCACGTCAATGTTATGGTCAACGGCTATGCTTGTGTTTTAAAGTCCCTTTAATTAGTCATAGCTGAGGATTTAGTCAATTGGGAAAAATTGTTAGATCTAAATTCGACATTATTTAAGCTATTATGTTAACTTCAAAACAATCTGGTTCACAAATATGATAGCAAAAGAATATTGAGATGAGAGTATTTCATTAAATCGAAACGCTAATAGATGTAGTTCAAATGAACATAACATTTTATGAACTTCTCAATAGTTATTACATGGGTTTTGATCAATTTATTAAATAAGCTATAAGCTAACACCTCTCTAACTATGCAAGGCTTCGAGTGAAAATGGCTCTAGTATCTCAATATTCTCAAAACTGA
Organism: Vanilla planifolia; assembly: GCA_023846275.1. Taxonomy (NCBI): domain Eukaryota; kingdom Viridiplantae; phylum Streptophyta; class Magnoliopsida; order Asparagales; family Orchidaceae; genus Vanilla; species Vanilla planifolia. The sequence goes on from CM043873.1 coordinate 27,943,661, forward strand.
CATTGTCTAAAGTTTTATCCTTGATAATGTTTATTTAAAATAAGAGAGAACTACTCATAAGAATTATTTGATACTCCCAATATTATCATTCAATTATAAATAGACTTTTATTGTCTACAATAAAAATAATAGATAATCTTTTCACAATTCCTCATTATAACTTAACTCTTTCAAAAAAGCATCTCCATCCATATGCAACCTTGTGAATAATATATTTCATATTTCTTGCATGATAGTTGTAATACCTTCTCATCTCCTCTCAAGATTTTTTTTCTCTTATACAAGCTTCATATTTAATTTAGAAATTAGTGAAACCCCTTTTATGGTTTTGTATTTATAATTTTATTTTATATTCTTGAATTTTTTTCACATAAAAGTATTATGTTTTTCTTCATTTTATTTTTATTTTTTTTCATTTTTTTTCTTAGGAGAGTCATCTAACCCTTATAAGTGTAAAACAAGTCTCTTAATTCTTAAACAATACAAAATTTTGAAAGAAATGCATCTATGACAAAGTTGAAAAATAGATTGAATCAAAATTTGTAAAATGTTGAATCGAATGAAAAATAATGAACTTTGTTTAAAAATCAAACCAAATTAAAAAAAAATAGAATCTCTCTTTTGTTTGAAGTTCTCTTAATGGAACAAATTCATGTTCTCAAAACTCGTTTGTGGATTGAATCAAAGTTAAAATCATACTTAAAATATAATATATATAATATCATTATTTTTTTTCTAAAATAAGATGTATCAAATTTTCTAAATAATCTAAAACTCTATTTGTTTTTGGTGATTGTGATAAGCGCATAACTAAATTAGTAAAATTTAAACTTATGATTAGCATATAGTGATGATAGTTAAATTAAATATAATATTTGGAGTAAAAGTAAATATAAAAAGATAAGTTTTTTTAAAAGTGATATAAAATAAAGTATAATAAATATTAATATAAAATAATATTTTTTTTTATTTTATTTAAATTTAGTATATTCAAATCAAATAATCATAAATTTTTTTTTATTGTTTATAAAATGGAGTCGAAGTGACCGACCGATTCAGTTTTCTAGTGCACGCGTCTTAGTGAATGTTGGCCATTTCAAGCTTTGTGCTATTTATGTAGCCGGGAAAAGGCCGTGGCTTTGTTCACATCGTCCTCTTCCTCTTTCATCAGCCCCGAATACTCTATACTGACGCGAGAATACAATCTTCCTCTGAAATCGTCCACCATGGACGAAGAAAACACGGGTCCTTTCCGAAGGACGTCGGCGAGGACGAGGAAGGTCGCTTCCAAGATGGTCGCCGCTCTTGCCAGCACTGATAACCGTACGCAGGTGGGCTTCAACCCTATCCCCCTTGTTATAGTAATCGAAATCGTCTCGTTTCATTTCTGCCTTCTTGGAGTATTATCTTTGCCGTGTACTCTTATTGCGCTGATTTAGTTGAAGTTTAGTTTTGTGGGAGATTTTGGTTCTTCCTGGTTCATGGTTTTGTGCTGAGCAAATCCTTTTGGGGCAGGCAGCTCTCGCACGCCTTGAAGCCTTGGAGAGTGATAACGCTGGCCTTGAGCCGGCAGAAGTAAATGATGACGGCGATGCTTCTTTAGACGATGAAGATCAAGGTTATTGACCACCTTTTTTGTTTTCTTTTACTTGATGCGCTTTGCTTCCTTGATTTTTAAACTGAGGTAAGTGGTGGAGCTATTTTGGTGGCATTGGAAGTTACTCGTGTTGGTTTTACTTGTCCAAGTTGCCTTTTTTATTAGCTTCTGGTGCTGAAGTTTAGATGATATCATCTGCCATGCTTTCTTAGTGGAATTTGGATTTATTTTTTAATTTTTGGCAAATTCCTTATCCAAAATCTATGTTCATAAGGTGTTTAGTTTCGGTTAAGTAAAGATAATGCAAATCTTAGATTAAATCCAACGAGATCTTTACCCTTTGTCTATTGTGCATAACTGTTTCATGATCACTGGCTTCCAAGTTTAAGGGATTCCTTGCAAGCCTTCAAATAGCACAGGTTTTTATTATTGAATTCTGGATCTATCAATGTTATGCAACCCCAAATTTTTTAAGGTGTGGGCTTTGAGGTGACGTCAATTCAGAAGATATCCTTTGCAAAACCATGAAACTTCAATGCAGGAAATCTCTGGTACCTATTTGATAACTTGTTAGTCAATCTATGCTTTTAAATAAATATGTGTCCACCATGATTAGCATAGTAGTGATGGTTTATTAGAGCTCTTTCTTCCTGTGATCTATGTTGTTGAATGCAAATTTTTTTGTCCCAATTGAGATGCTTAGAGGAACCATTTGCAATACCTACAATCTACTTTTTTTTTTGAATCCATGATCCTATTTCCTTTTCATCACCCCTTTCCATAATTCTACTTTCTCTTTCATCCTCCATGTGAAAGGTGGTTCTTTTTGTTCAAGCCTTACTAACAGGGATGTGCTATTCAATCGTAAAGTGAAGCTAGAGTGATGCAATGAGATAAAAATTAATTTCTCACATAGGGATTGAGGTTTTTTGGAAATTATGTGCACAATTATTTGTTGTTATTGGTTGGAGAACATTGATTTACCCGATGTGATTTAATGGGATTAAAGACCTTGTACATTAGCTCAATTAGGTACTCTGAGTTGAAATCATTTTTGGCTATTGTTAAGGTAAATAACCTTCTATAAATTTTACTAACTTGGCAGCGCACCAAGTTTAATTTTGTTGAACCTTTTCATTTTATTCCGTAATTTCAATCAAAGTTTAGCTTTAATTTGGTTGACTTTCAACTTTAAAATGTTTCTTGGTGTAGTTTGATCAAGTCACTTCAAGCTTTTTGACTAGTCTAAGACTATTTTTGTGATGTATTGGCTATCACTAAATTTTTAGGAATTGATTCTTTATTTGAATAGATAGCATGAAGGATAGGATGCATTGTAAGAAGATAAGAGTTATTGGAGTTGTTGGTGATGTGCTTGAGATAACCTTACCTTGTTATTGTTAGGATAGTCTAATCTTGTCTAGCTTCCAAAAGAGGGAGGAAAAGGAGAGTTAATCTACCACATATACAACATGGCTCTCGGCTTTTTGTTATTTTGTAAGCATATCGTACCTTTCTAGGAGACCCTTTTATAGCTATTGTGGTGTTCATTGACTTTCTGGTCATCTTTCTTGGATAGCCCTAACTAGAGATTTATAAGGTTCCTTTTGCTTCATGGATGGCGCTTTCACTTTATATAACATCTTGAGAAATGACATGATGAAGGGATTATAATCAAGGCCACTTTATTTTGAGACCTTACTCACGAGGCCTTGTGACCTCTTGAGACATCATCTTTTTTGGGACCTTTCTCTTGAGAGCACTATAATTGTTGAGACATTCTCCCAAAGTAATTATAGCTCTCAAGACCATTAGATGGATGTATTGAGTTCAGGGTCTATTTGAGTCTTCAAGGGTAGGGTTCAAGACATGTTTAAACCATCTTAAGTTCAAAATGGCCTATAAATACCTTTAGATGTGTAACCAAAAGAAAAATGGTGGGATGGTGGTGGTTAAGGGGAGTGAGGGGGTTTTCTTCCAAACTAAAGAGTCAAAGGAATTTCCCACTTTCTCTCTCTCTCTCTCCTATCTTTTCTTCTCTTCTCTTAAATTGAGAATCTTTTTTTTGTGATTCTAGCTATGCAACACCAATGAATCCGAATAAGTTTGAAGACTAAAGTAGATCTCAAATCTGATGAAATCTTCATTCGTCTTTTGAATTGTCACTGGGGAAAGGAAAATAGAGATGTAGAAGTTTAGGGAAAGTGAGATAATAGAGTGCAATTGACCATTGTTTGTTTTTATCACTATTCATTTTACCCGTCTCTTGATAGGTGAAATTTTAAAAGTATACATAAATTTGGTTGCATGTTTGGACATATTTTCTCTTTAGTCAGAGTAGTTCAACTCTAAAATCAAATGTTTGAGAAGTGCAAAGCTTTTCCCCTCCTAGGTTGGGAAAAGCTCTCTTCAAAGTGTAACTACGCACCCAAACTTTTTTGATTTTAACTCCTTTTTTTAAGAAGATGGAATGTTGACTGCTATTTGACCAGCATGCATTCTTTTTTTTTAAGGAGAGGTAATGCCTACTTTTTTTTACTAGCATGCATCAAATTGATCCAGCTTGTTATAGGTTTTGGTCATTTTGGTATTTTGTTGGTTGATTCTTCATGGCTAACTAAAATTGAAGTATCATAAGTTCCATTGTTTCTTCATTCTCATTTACCATTTCCTTAATCATTGTGAGGCATCACTACTTCTTATAAAGAATAAGGCACAGATAATAAGGGGATGAATCATGAATTTAAAAATGCATTCTTCCATGAAAACAAAAAGACAAGTTGATGTTTAGCCAAACTACTACTCTACATCTATCCCCAACTAATTTGGTTGAACTTTTGTGACTCACTTGTCAAAGTTGAATTGCATAAGTCTTTACACCATCAACTTAAAAAATCCTATTCATGATCATTGGACTTAAGAGTAGTTTGATACTCATTGGTTTAAAATTTGTCTACACACATTGCTCAAAAGGCATAGGCTCATCTAGTTAGAGGATAAAAATCTAACAATAGAGTTCTTACAAATATTCTTATGAGTCACCAAACAAGTTTGCAATAAGATGAAGAAAGATCTCAACAGATAATTATAGTAAAGCTATCATTATAATATGCAAACCTCCCACTTCAATGAATTTCATATGAGGTATTATTTTTCAAGTGGATTTCATATGTAAAGCCACTAGTAATCTTAGATATGAATTGTTAACTCTTATTTATAGCCAAATATTATCTATGAACCCTTTGTATTACAATGTTAGAAATTCCAATTATAATGATTTTGGCCTTTTCCTTTGCATTCCTAGACTGTTCTAGTTTTCCATTGCTAGATCGAACATTTGATCATCTGTGATTGATCATTCAATTAACTTTAACATGAAGTTGGACATGCTATAGGCTGATCAAGGGATTTGACTTTTGATTTATGCACAAGTTTTTTATACGCAATTATGAATGCATTGCCACCCATGTTTGATTAGGCCTATTGAGATCTAATCGGCAAATCCATATTGAGCCTAAAAAATGGCTCTATATTGTGCAATGTTGATCACATGATTGGATAATTGATTTGGTTTTCTGATTGAAGATCAGAAATCTGTTCTTTGTGTCATTATCATTCGATCGGCAAGGCTTATGGAGAGCACAAAATGGTACTTTATGACCTTGTATTGATTTGTTTGATCGGATGCCTATTAAATATTTAGACCATCCGACAAACTTAATTAACCATTTGAAGTGATTCAATTATTAATTAAAATTGATTTTATTAATTAATAAAAATCTAAAATCTTATTAAAAATTTTAAAAATATTATAAAATGGGGATATAGATATCATGGTTTTAAAATATTGTGAATGTTTTAGACGAAAATATGTCGCATTTTAAAAGTAAATTTTCACCAATGAAATATTTTACTAAGCAACTTTAAAAAATTAAAAATAAATATGAAAGGCCTTTAAAAATCTTGAAAATTTGCAATCACATGTATTTTGCGTGAAAAATAAACCCACAAAAGTTGATTTTTTTTATTAGTTCAATGATTATATATGAATTTTAAATGAAATTCAATTTTTTGAACTTATATTTTTAGAAAACTTAATTTAAAAAATTTTAAAATTAGTTTATCTTAAAAAAAAACATCTCACAGATAATAACGATACCTTCTTTTAATAAAATAAGAAGATGCTAATTTGAAACTAAAATATAATTTGGTAGCTTATGCAAACTATACAATGGATTGACTAATTCATAGCGATTTTTAAAATAGATGTTTATTTATCAATTATAACTAGTTTGTTTTACTATTTAAAAATTAGTTTTTTTAAAAAACTATTAATGTCACACGTTTCAACTCTTCAATATATGAATTATTCAAATTTCTCAATTATGATTATTTTCTTTTGTAAAATTGAAACAAATAAAATAAAGATTGTCATAATGTCATCATGGTTCTAAACTTTTTTATTGAAACATAATAAATATTATTTGATGGAAGCATATTTTTTATACTTTTAAAATTCATACTAATTAAAGAAAAAATTATATATTTATTCATATATTGACCTATCATTATTTCATAAATGTGTTGAAAAATGGAGAGAGAAAAATATAGATATAAATTATTTTTATGGAATAATTTTAACATTTGTGTAGTTGAAGATATACAAATAAAGTTTTAAGTGAGATGACCAATTTAATGTTAACATAATATTAACTTAGGTAGTTGTAAGAAAATATTAACTTAGGTATGTGTATTCAAGACCTAAAAACTCATCTCCATTAGTTCTAAATATGGAGACATTACCTTATCATTGTCTAGAACCTTTGATTTATGGGAACCTAAACAAATTTGGTTTGTGTGTGGTTAATGTGGGTAATTGGTAAGTAATCAATGTTCTTTTATGAATTAAAATATACTTCGCATGTGGAGAATTCATATTTTGTCTTTCATCACACATAAAATATGTCATATTTTAGTTACACAATTTTTGTATTCGTTTATTGCAAGATTGAAGAATAGGTTTTAGCACTATGTAAGTACAACTTATCATGAAAATGCATTTTAGCATGTGATATATTATGTGAATTAGCGATTATTAGGATGCGGCATAGCACATGCATTTTCTTTCTTCTAAGATATATACCTTTTATATGACCATAAAATATAGCTTATTTTGCCAATATTGTGAAGAAGTACAAACAAATTTTACTATGAAATCATGCAATATTCACTTTTAATTAAAGCAAGATTATTTTACCCTCTTTTCTAAATTAACTTCTCAATTCAGCAAGTTATTTAATAAAAGATATACCTCGTTTTAGGCATTTATTTTCATTATTGAGCATCTCATATGAATTTTTATAAACTTGAATAATAGAGATATGCTTGGAATATCCTTTTTTAAGTTTTGTTTATATATAATAGCAAATTTTCTACATATTTCACAAAATAAATCTTCTAATTCTAAACGCAGTAAGTTAACTAGATATTAGCTTAGGGACAAATGTATGTTTCATCTTGATTTGACTCTTCTCCACTTGATGAGTTATCATCCAAGCCATTTCAAATGGTCACTATTGCTTTCCTCTAATTTTTTTTTCTTTTTTGTTTTCTTAAGTTAAGGACATTATGGCTAAATATGATTAGGCTTGTTACATTTGTGGCAAACTATTTGTTTTTCTTACCCTTCTCTAATGTCTTAGTTTCTTTTCTAGAAGTTCATAAGATTATGAGAAATAATTGTCATGTCATTGGTTTCACTTTCTTTCTCATCTATAGAATCTACTATCTTAAATGCAATCATCTCTTATTTTTTGATGGATTGATTTCTTGAGCTCTGTTCGATGGTCCTTTTTGCTGCCTCCTTCTTGGTGGTGAGAAGTTTATCAAGAAACTCGTCCAATTGGAGGCTTGGACTATTTCTTACCATCTTTATTAAATGTTAAAGAATCATATAATTATAACAATTTTATTAGTACTTGTCTTACATGATCTACATTGGAAAATTTTCTATGAAGTATAGACAAACCATTAGTAATATATGTAAAGTGTGTAAATGTAAAATTAATGGATTTGTTGGAAAGTGTACAAAAGCATTCATATCATGCATCAATATATTAATTTTATTTTCTAACTTGGGAAGCTCCTTCATAGATGACTTTGAATTTGTGTCAAATCTTATGTGCTATCATTAGAGTCATTATGTTATTATATTTGGAAGTAAACCCAAGATGCAAAATATTTAGGACACATAAGTTTAGTTGTATGAAGTGCTTCTCCTAAATGGTTAGCTTCGTTAGAGCATTTTGCACATATGAATTCCTAATCCTTTGAAATCATTATTATTGTATACGATACCTCTCACTTTATTGATTTTTAGGCAATATACTATTTTCAAGTGGATCACATGAAAAATCACAATCAATCATAGATCTGAGTTTTCGACTTGTACTTATAGCTAAATATTGTCTAAGAACTATTAACCCTTTTGGACATTAGAAATTCCAATTACAAAACTTCTAGTTGTTTCCTTTCAGCAAATTTGGGTTGTTTGAAATTTACATTGCACGTTTGATTTTTTTGGGATTGGCCATGGATTAGCTTTAAAATGATCTTAGATGCATGGAACTTGATCAATTGCAGATATTTGATAAGGGGATCCAAAGTTTGATTAATTCAAAATTTTCTTGTGTATTGGCGAATGCATTGTCGTCCACATTTGATCTGGCCAATGGGAGGTCCAATTGGCTAAGTGACAATGAGCCCATAAAATAGCTTGCTAGTGTATAATGTCAATTAAGTGATCAGAAGTTCAATTCGTGTATCATATGGGAGACCGGACACCCAATCCCTTTGGTCCATAGAGAACACAAGTATTCCTTTGTTCCCTTTAGTCATATTGTTCGTTTGTATGTTTGATTAATAGAGAATTATTCAATTGACTTAATTGATCATCCTATACATTAGAATAGTATTTACAATTGATTTTCATAATTAATAAAAAGATGAAAGGTTAATTAAAAATTGTTAAAATATTATATAATGGAAAAAATAGATATCATGGTTATAATATAGTTTGAACTTTTTTTTTAAAACAATCTTCACTTTAAAATGAAATTTTACCAAGGAAAATATTTTTATGAAAAAATTTTGAAAAAATAAAATAAAATATCAAATGAGTTCTAAAATCATGAAAATTTGTAGGCATGTGTTTTAAATGAAGAAAAAGTATAAAAATTGATTTTATTATTAAATTATTTTGTTGATTTTATTTGATTTTTATATGAAACTAAATTTCTGAGTTCATTATAATTAGAAAATTTAATATTGAAGATTCTAAAATCGGTTTATTCTAAAAACTAACGTTTAATGAAGAGTGATATAGATGCTTCTTGTTGCATCATCTCCTAGTGACTCTTAATGTTTTAAGTTCATGATTTAAATAGAGATGCACCTTATTTATCAAACACATTATCCAAACTACGTTCTTGATTAGTCTACCTTGTCAAACCTCTAGTTGCCTTGAAAGCATGACAATCACTCAAGGCAAGGCATGAGCAACTTTATTATTAATTTTGTTATCATCAAACAGTGCAATAAAACTATGGGACTCAACTTGAGTTCTTGCAATAATAGAAAAGTAGAAATTCATTGTTGACAAGGTAAATATGCCTTATAGTTAGCCATGTCATTCCTTCCATTCTAAGGTTTGAATCCATCTCCAATCCATAATGAGGCCTATACCTAGTTTCTGCCAAGTGGTTAATTGATTCTTTTTAACTTATAATAACTAATAAATTCAACTTGCTTCAAACTGCACATGTAAATTTTCAATTGGAAATACTGAGTTGTGTATGATGGTGCTTGCTTATTGAGTCTACTTGAGGGAGGTTAAAACATATTTTCTTTTGCTGAGGCAGCAATTGTGTAAGGCCCTGGTTGGCATTCAGGCAAGTTTTGTAAAGCGAAGAGACTCATATGACTTCTTCATTGTGCCCTTAACTTATAACCCTTCTAGAAAAGTCTTTAGTCTAATGTCCCTGCGTTCTCATTTAATGCATTCAATTTTTTTATTGGTCAGAGGGGTTTGTTCTCTCCAACTCACTATTTGGGCTTTGCTCTCAAACTTTAAAAGCAAATCTTTTATATGAGCAAACCTCTCTTATGGTAGCCTTTTGGTTATTTTCTTAATTGATTGAATAGGAAATTTGTATTTTTAGAGATTATCTTGCATTTTTAGAACTCATTGACTGGTTGATTCTCCCATCTCCATAACCCTATAAGAAAACTGCACGAAGAGCAGGGTCAAATGCACTTTACATTACCAGTTGTTCTACTAATTAATCACATCATTTCCTTGCTTTGTGCAATTAAGCCTCTTCTTATAGTCATTTAAGGTAACCGTTTTGGTTACAGTTTATATACAAAAGAAACAAAAGGGCAACAAGAGAAAAACCAGACAGGCAAAAGCACTGGAGAAAGCAAGGAGGGCACCTCGGTCATTCTTGGAGATCTTAAATGAGGTGAGCAATTCTATCATAGTAAATTTATATTTTGAAATAAAATACACAAAATTATGCAAAATTTTAATGTTCATTTTTGAATATGCAAAGATCACATATAGTTCTCATTCAAGAAGTGATAAGAAATTATTAGGATTAGTTTTGTACCACTTAAATTAAGTGTGTTTAATTACAAAAATACTTATTTTAAGTCATACCAACTTAATAAATTTTATTTATTTCCAACAATATGATTATCACTATTATCCTTTTATTATACCATTTTAATATTTCAAAAAACCTTCTTATTTTTACATATTAGAAATTTCTATTTTTATTTTATTTTATCATTAAGAGGTCAAAGAATAGCTTAATCAATATTTTTTTGAAATAGGTGCTTCTCAACAGCAGATTAATATTGAGCAATTGCTGTGTTAAATTTCACACTCTTCATTTTTAGGCAAATCTAGAGTCCTTGCCTCCACATGTTCCCACATACTTGAGGGCTGCAGTTGGACCACCTAGCTCGAGCTCTCGTCGCCATTTTTGCACGGTTTGTGGGTTCATAGCCAATTACACGTGTGTGCGGTGCGGGGTTCGGTTCTGTTCGTGCCGATGTCAGGTCATACACAATGATACTCGATGTTTGAAATTTGTTGCTTGATCTTTTGTTGCTTCTTCGTCAAGCTTTCTTCTCATTTTTCTCCTCTTTGAATGTCTATTTGGATCTACATTATCATCCAACCTTTGTAGCACAATGAGCTAAGGTGGTGATCAAATGATTTCTTCTATTTTGTTGGGCCAAAGAGCATATATATGCTTGTTTTGCTTTATGGATATCAATGATGTATATTATTTTCATGAATTCTATAGATTTCATCTAGTAAAATGAAATGTTGGTATTCATAGTTAACACCAGTGCAAGCAGAAAGAAAATTTTCTTCAATAATTTTTTTTTTTAATACTTTTCTTTCTAATTATCTTGACAGAAGTATTTGCAGTTATTTTTTTTAATTTATTATTGAAAATGTTCTCTTTTAAGTGATTTTTATTTGGTTGAACAAGTCATTTTGACATATAGTGAACCCTAGAAGATGTAGTTGTTAGAACCTTTTTCTTGTTCGTATGTTACTCAGGTTCCTCAGATGAAGCTCAATAATGGAAAAGAATAGTTGTCGTGTATTATTTCTTATTTATAATTTTTTTTATAAATATAAAACTGCAAGCAAAGATGTTATCCTTTTTTATTGGCATCTTTTTTTAAAATGTAAAAAAGTAAATTGAATTATTGGCATCTTTTTTTAAATGTTGAAATAATAATTTCTTTATTGCTGAGCCACACATTTAATAAGTCGTGCTTTGAAGTACATAAATAAAATTTTCAAAAGAAAAATCTGCGCATATTATTAAACAATCCAAAATGCGAAACGACGAACATCAACCAAAGAAAAAATGGATCTTTTTCTTCTTCTTCATCTTCTTCCTCAGCACAACGGCATATCCGCCGGCGCCGGCTCCAAGGATTCCAGCTCTCCGACTCCATCCTCCACCAAGAAAGCCATGGCCAAACCCCAAGTGATGTGCACATCCAGATGACAGTGCATAAGCCAGACGCCTGGGTTATCGGCGACGAACCGGATCACGGCCCAGCCGCTCGCTGGAACCGTCACGGTGTTCCTCATCGGCGGGTCGACCAGGTTGAACTTAGCCGAGTCCGTGGCCGCGTTGAAATTACCGAACCCCTCGGCAAGGATGTAGAAGTCGTAGCCGTGGAGATGGATGGGGTGGTTTTCCGCCGAAAATATGCCGGTTCCCTGTAAAACCAACTGCACCACCGATCCGAAGCTCAGTTTGTACACCTTCGTCGCCGGCACCGGTTGCCAGAGTTCCCGACTGACGTTGTTGCTGGTGTAGTCGAACTTTACCGGCGGCTGCGATGGAAAGTCGGCGCTGAAGACTCCGGGCACAGCCATTTTGTGCGCCTGTGAGTAGTATTAACAGGGTAAGGTTGTTACTCGTTTGTTTATTTAGTTAAAATGCGTTTTTTAAATAAAAAAGAATTGTTTTTTGAGATCAATGTTTTTATTAAACTGGTTTTTTGGTTTAGAAACAAAGTTCCATGGTAAGGTCGTTAGTTTTATGGATTCGATCAAAAAACTGTTTTTTAATTGAAAAAAGGCTTTTTTTTAGTGGATTTATTTAGGTTGTCATGGGTTCGGACAAAATTGTGTTTTTGAAATAAAAAGGTATGTTTTTTTTTTTTGAAGAAAATGATTTTTGGAGGTTGTTCTTTGTTAGTTTATGGGTTCTGTCAAAAAAGTGTTTTTTTTTAAAAAAAAAAGAATATTTTCTTTAACGGGTTTTGTTTTTAAAAACCGAATTATAAGCTTCGAAACTATGTTCGTTACCTCCAGGATGGAGTAGCTGGAAGGCAGAACGAAGGAAACATTGTTGACGCTGGCGGTGAAGCGGGTTCCGTTAGGGCCGCCGCAAATTTGCCCCGGGGAGCATTCGAAGAGGCCGAGGCCGACAGTGAAGACTAAATGCTCGTCGACGGGAGACGGAAGCTTGACGGGCTTAGGGGATCTGAAGGAAGTAGTGAAGGCGGAAACAGAGGCCGTGTCGTTGTAGGCGGGGAGGGCGGGCAAGATGGGCGAGCTGCTCGGCCCCTGGCCTGGAATGCAGCCACAGTCGTACTCGAGGATGGCGGTGGTGGTGGTGTTGTCAAAGGCGGCGCCTTGGGCAGAGGCGTAGGCCCGGGAGGCGATATAATAGCGGGATGGTGGCTGATCGCTAATGAGGAGCACGTCGGTCGTCTGACCGGGGCCCAGCATGAGATAGGAGGTGGTGAAGGGTTTGGTGTAGGATGCGTCGGCGCCGACAACGGTCATGGAGTGGCCGCCGACGGAGATGAAGAGCTCGGCGTTGAGGGCGGCGTTGATGAAGCGGAAAAGGTTCGTCTCGCCGGGCTTCACGGGGAAGACGACGGTTTCTGAAAAGAGTTTGGATGAGAAACGAGGAGGAAAATAGTGAAAAAGGTGCTCATTTGAAGTTTGCGGTACCTTTGGAGGAGCAGTTATAGAAGTCGCCCGGCTGGCCGTTAATCGTGAACGCGTCGGAGATGTCCGGGGCGGCGCCGGTGAGGGTCGCCTGTCGGACGACATCGATGGGGTTTTGGTTCCACCACTCGCCTGCAAGCACAGTAAGCTCTCAATGCATTTGTTCTTCCGAAGCTTTAAAGTAAAAAATATAGCTTTAAACAGTTTTTACTAGCAAACTATTAAATAATATGTTAAATGAATTCCAAAAAAGTTCACCTCTAAATATTTTTTTTAATTAAAAATAAAATAATAATCTAAATAATGCTTAAAGTTAAGTATTATTAGTTTTACGAAATAAAATAAATTAATAATCTAAATTAAAGTTAGGCAGCCATCAAAACTTCAGCCCACTATCGTTATTACTGTTGCAACTGGCGGTAATTAAATCTCGTTCACCGCAGAATTCTTTTAAACCAATGGTCGTTCTCTCTCCTCTTTCACAATCATTCTGTTGGGCCTTACGGCGCATGCTACCCCTCGGATTTATAACGAACCAGCCAACTTTGACCAGTCAACACATCAAGTGTACCTCAAGCTAAGACTATTATAAGCTAACTCGAACTAAAGAGTCGATTATGAATCAAATGGGGATTAAATAAGTAACGGCATTAGATTAAGGAAGTATAAGAGAAGAGGTATTACCAAGGAGGACAGGGTACTCTCTCTTAGGGTTAGCAAAGGGATAGCTTGTGTTCTGCTTGGGTCGTATAATTAGGGCACCATAAACTGTAGCCCTAAGCCATGAGCTATGTGCATGCCACCATAAGGTTCCTTCCTGGCCCCGAATAGTAAACCTGTAGGTGTAGCTTCCTCCGGGCCGGATTGGGCATTGCGTCACGAACTCGGGTCCGTCGGCCCAAGCCGTCCTCATCTGTCGTATCCCATGCCTGAAACAATGCTTCCCATTGAACTCAATAATGCATTCTTATTAATGTATTAAGTCTCTCATTTATTTTTACCAATGCAACGTGACATTGTACTGAGCCTGGTTAACCACATTGATGACCAGTGTGTCACCATTCCTGACCTCAATGTTGGGTCCGGGAAACTGGCCGTTTACTGTGATGATGTTGTGGGTATTGCACAGCCTCCTCACTGGCGTTTGTTGAACCTGCAACAAAGAACAAATGGCCGGAGAAGATAAAGAAAGAGGAAGACAATGGAAGAGAACATAGAGAAGAATGGAAGTGGAAGAGGTCTTACGACGAAGTCATGGTGGCGGACTTCTGCGTTGATGGAGGAGGGGAAGACGATGAGGAGGAAGAAGGAGAGAAAGCGGGGAAGAAGAGGTGTTCTCCTGTGAGACTCCATTGGGTTTGAGGGAAGGAGGTGAGGGAGCAGTGGGTTAACTTATATGTTGGGAGAGGATTAGGGTTGTTAGATGTTTGGCGAATTAGGTTTTGATTTGGGCTATAGGCAGCCATTAAGTTCGAGTTGTTGCACCCACTGGCCTCCGGTTAGGGAAATAACCCTAAAAGGGATGCTTCTTCTACAAGTTTGGACAGTGGGAAATGAGTTCTTCTTTGGACAAACTTCATCATGAAGCTGCTTTTTCTTCTTCTTCTTCCTCCTTTTCGTTTGCTTTCTGTCATTTTTTTATGTATGGATTCTTTTATTTGCATGTGCATCTAATTATTAATGAAACACATTTTGTTTTACTTTTAAAAAGTCAAAATAATTTCTCATTTAACTTTTATATTTCTTATTTAATATTTTATTCTTAATCTGTTACCATCAAAACAATCAAAGTAATTTAAGTTAACAATAAAATGCATAATTATTAAGCAGTGAGTCATCATCAAAGATAAATAGGATTGCATGTCTATAAGATGTTGAGAGATTGGGTCAATAGCTCTGCATATTACACAAGAGAGATCTCCCTCTAACGGTCAATTATTTGAATATAAACACAAGAAAACTTTGGTTTGCGTAGTATAGTTGAAGAGTGTTAATTGGTCTTCCAGATTTTGTTTGGTTGAGTTGTTGGAAAGCCAGTACCAAATTCTCCATAGTAATTAAACAACTAATTCAATCAGTTCATCTACTTGTCAAAGAAGCCTTCATGATGAAACTTCTTCCTCTCTCAGTTGTCATTTTCTCTTCTTCTTTTCATATGCTACGTGTAATGCTATGCTTTTTTTTATTATTGTTTTTTCGTCATATTTACAAATAATTGAAAATTATTAAATATTTTTGCAAAACAAATAATGGTTTTAAATGGGAAATTATAAAATAATTTATGAAATCAAATAATCATATGAATTGGATGGTATAACATTATATTTGAAATATTAAAATGTGTCACAATCGCTTAACTTGGGTCGTTAAGAACTTCCTCACTTATTTTGCAGTGAGTCTAAAAGAGTGGGTTACCTGCTTTGAAGACAAATGAATGAATGACTTGTGATTTCATTCACTTATGTTTGGTGGTTAGGTAGATTATTAGATAATTCTTTGTGACAAAGGCATGAAAAAAATAGGCGGCTTTCACTATGGAAGTTTCATTTAACAAACTTTAAAATTGACATGCATTAGATTCATTTTGGGTTTTTTAATTTTTGTAATAAATAATAATAATAATAATAATAATCATTTATCTTTCACTATTTATCTTGTTGTCATAGTTATCACTTTCACATTTTTATTTTCTATTTCTTCTTTTTTTTTTCTTATGTTTTTTTATGATTTGTTATTCCTCTTGTTTTTTTTTTCTTCACTTTCTATCTTTATGATTGTCAACCTTTGTATCATTAGTATATCTTCACTCAAAAGTCTAATCAGATATCATTAAAACTAAAAAATTGAGTCATTATTAACTAATTGAAAGTATTTAAAAAAGTATTACTCATACATTAGCAATGGAATAACACCAAAAAAAGTGTTAAACACAAAATAATAATGGATGAAAAAACTAACAACTAATGTACGTGCATTAAAAGGCTGTTATTGATGATTATAATTGGTATTTATTATTGGTATTAACTGATGGTTGAAATAAATTAATTATTTAATGGTTGACTAATACCTTAATTATAAGGCCTTGACATGACTCTTATTTTTTTACGATCTTTTATCAATTAATAATCACTATACTCTTTCATTGCTTGTGCATCCTCCCATCTCTTTATGATATTTGATTCATCATTATCCTCCATTGCCTTGTCCTTGTGGTTGCCCTAGTTAGTGATAGCTCCACTACTGAAGCCCCCTAAAACCCCCAATATGCTTTGCTATAACTCTTCATTATAATTGTCATTTCCACCACTAACACTCAACTTTATCAATCTCCTCTTATCATTGATGTTGCTCTCCAATCCTTGCCATCAACATGATCTTCAGTCGTAAGTGAAGTACCTTAAATATTTCTTTCATGCACATCTTATCATCATGTGATGTTCAAACATGTGTTAAGCAATCCATGATTCCATTAAGTGGCATGTGGTGTACAATTTGTAATCCATGACATGCATAAAGAAGAATGTTGTGTTCATTAAGCTTGTACAATAAGTATACCCAACTTAATGCATTAAGTCTATGAATAACAAGTGGCTTATTTTAGCAACATGAAATTTCTTGTATTTAAAATGTAGTTCAATAATAACAAAATAAATATCTAGGAATAAAAATTTTAATTTCTAAGAAACTATTTTAAAATAATTTTAATAAAATTGAACAAATCTCTAAAAATAATTTTATATAAATTTTAATTCAAAAAATATTAATTCTTTTTTAATAATAATTTTTATAAAAATATGAAATAAAAAAATCAACAAAGTTTAAAATATAGAGCAACAATTTGAGGTTGTTAGATTAAAAATAAAGCATACGTCCACCCAAGATAAAAATTATAAAAAAAACAAAACAATAAATATAAACATTTTACTAAAAGACAAGTAGGCTAAACACTTATAATAATGAAATAATAAAGATAGTGATGTAGGATTATATATTAAAACATATTTTAACTTATAGGCAATTGAAAAGGATTTATGTTCAACAATATATCCTTACAAGGCCTAAATAAAGCTTATAAAGATTATATCTTACACTTATAGTATCCACATGATACAAAAACTAAATGATATAAAGATATTACTAAGATAAAACTTAACAATATAGAAAATGAAGGATTAATAAATGAGATTATTGAAGTAACATTATGAGTACACCTCTAGATTTAGGAATACACATATTTCAATGTTTTCATATTAAAAACTTTCAAATGATTTTATAATCAAAGCATTATCATCAATTTTTTTTATATTCTATCTCTATTTATATGAGTAAGTGAATTAGTTGCAAAATAAATAAGTTGTAATTACTATATTATATTTTTTAAGACTCTTCAACTACTTACAAGTTTCTACAATACAATTTATTAGTACATTGAAGCTATCATATTACGATGATGAGAATAGAAACAAGATTGTCTCAATGATCTAAAGATACAACTAATATTAATAGTCTTATAATGACTTATAGTGGAAGTCCAAGATAAAATTTCATACTATATAATGCCAATTAAATTCTATGTATATCGTATTAGATAATCACTATAATTGTAAAAGTACAATGTCATATTTTTATAATTTAAATAGATCATATAAGACTTATAATAGATCACCATCATATAATATTTATTTACACTATAGTTAAATTTTTGAGAAAATATTTTATAATATAATCATATAATGATGAACCATTATTGTAATAATTAATTAAACCAAAAAAAAAAATAGTTGTATATATAATAAAGTTATGTAATAATCTAACAACTTAATATCAAATTTATTATAAATCTCTCACAAGAATATAACATACAAATGCGATATTAGGATCACCATCATACTTTAACATAGATCGATAATCTAAGCAATTATCGCCTAACCCTTGGGATTAGATCACCTCTCTTGAACTTTAAGGAATGAATTCAACATCATAACAAAGTGGACATACTAAATATCATAGAGTAAGATTCTTGATATTTCTTTTTCTCCCAAGATTACCAACATAATTGAGTGATTTTACTATTGTCTTACCCTCTAAAATGAAGTAGAGAACATTGACGTTTTTTTTTTTGTCCTAAAGTTCAACACAAGGTAAAATTGTTTATTTGAATACCCTTCCTGAGCCCAAATATGATATAGATTTTCCTCCTAATCATGTTACTCATTTGTATAATTAAAACCCCCAAATCTAGCTGCTATGTCTTAGCCAAACCCTCATATTATCATAAGAGCAACAAGAGAAAAATGATAAATTATTAAGTATGATTGATCTCGGCTTGTCTTGCATGGCTTCCATTCAAAACTTCGCTATGGTCTATAAACACTTTTTGCATAGCTTTGAGAAAACAAATTACACTCTTAATTGCATTTTAAACTGAAATCATCCAATTCAAACAGTAATCTATCGCTGAGGTATAAATAAAAGACATGCTCAAAATCCAGTGCTTGATGGATGTTACATAGCAGTCAAAGATCGAATTAGTAAATTGTTCATAAATTAAGAAGGCTGAAAGATAACTAGGAATTAGAATACCAGGAAGAGAATGCTACAGTATAGAGAAACCAACTTAGGGTAGAGAAGCTTGTGTTGTTTAAAAATTTGAATTAACATTATAGTAAGCATTTTCTGTAGAGAAAGGCAAGTGCATTCAACTTTCAAATTGCTTCAGATCAGTAAGGACCACAAAATTCTACCACACAACGTTAAATAAATAAGCCTAATTACAAAATAGATTCAAATATTAGCACTGAAAAAAGGTCAATTATACAATCAATCACCTAAAAAAATTGGATCATAAAAACTACAAAGAGCAGCAATCTTAGTTTCTGACAATAATCACCAGCACAATGACAAATATATGCAGTTTGGTAGCATTCTCTTCATTAAAGAGAATTAGGCTGCTTCAGTACAAACGATAAAGTGACATAATATTTATAACCAAAAATTTGCCAAGTTTTGTGACCTGAAAACCATATTACTATCAGGCAGATTTCTCTCCCTCCAGTCCTTCCTAGCCAAGTTGAGCACCCATGACCCAGTACGTTTCACTGAAAGCTAGCATGGCACTCACGCAAGTCTCACCAATCTGTCCCTGAACTTGCTTTTGTCCAAAGCCTAATCCTTCATATCTTGTCATTTATACTAGTTTTCCCTTCAACGCTTCCGAAATACTCAAGTTGAAATTAAAAACATTAAGGACCATGGTAACCCAAACCAAAATAATGAATGGCAAAAGGGTCATAGCCCTATCTTAGAATGTTGCATTCGAGGACCAATTGGAGATAATGTTGTTATTCATTAAAGAAGAAGAGAAGATGCTAGAGTTCGAATGCCATGAAAAAGTCAAGGCATATATAAAGCAAACTAGAGAGGATATGATATAAATCCAATACAATAAAAGAAAGAAAGGGAAATGAAACCATTGTATAATTATTTTTAAATGACAGGGAATTAACAACTGACTTTTCCTTTAAGGCTTTCGTGAGAATTCAAAATCAGCAAAGCTAGAGATGAGTTAGAAGAAACATTCAAGGGCATTACTGAAGAAGAAGTGTGACCATTGGCGATTCCAACAATCAAGGACATATTCAATGGATTTTAAGAACTCCCACTTATAAGATAAATAACATATGACGTGCTAATATTACAGATTTCTAACTGTCAAAACAATGACTCAAGATAAAGGACTTCTAAATGAAGGGGAGTTGGCAACACTACCGTTTAAGCCTATCAATCATGAAAGAGCCCAAGTTAGACATGCTGAAAAAGATTCTAAAGAAATTTTTGAAGAAGCAATAATGTTATTTTATTTTAACAGAATAATGATGTATTCTTTGAAAAATAATTCAATAATAAATTTCTTTTTACTCTTTGTTGTACCATTTAGTTATTTTATAGGCATAAGCTTACTTGAGAAAGTTAAATCAAACTCAATCCTCAAGTGCAACTATACATTTGAAGCCTAAATGACGGGTTGATCACCAAGTGTGCATGAAACCTGAATGTTAATCGCTAATTCCTTATCAACTTTATGGAATGAAACATCAACAAACTAAGTTAAACAGGAAAGAATATTAAAGCCTCTCGATGCTTTTATATAATGGAGCAGTGATGAGGGTAGGAAGGAGGGAAGTAAGAGCAATGTCTCTCAAGACTTTCACACAATGGAATAGTAATGAAAGTAGGAATAAGAGGAAGAAAATGTTATGTCCCTTGAGACCTTTACACGATGGAACAATGTTGTAGGAAGGAGAGAAAGTAAAGGTTATGCTTCACAAGACCTTTACACGATGAAAAAGTGATGAAAGTTTAGATTGAAGATACCTTGAAATAAAGTAGCAAGTTGAGTATTAATTGATCAAGTTTCAAACAGATGACAAATCAAATTGAAGTTTGACTTATGAAGTGAATAAGCTAAAGTCAATACAAAAGCAAAATAATTCAAAAATAAAAGAAACTTGCATCCTTTTGTCTCAAGTATAGCTTGATATACTCTAAGATAAAAATTTATAAATCAATCCAAGACAATTCACGTTAAGATCAATTGTTAAATATATATATCTCAATAACAATGTCTCAAAACAATTGTTAGCTCACTTGTATAGGATCTATCATATAAATTTCTACTTAACATTTTCACATCTCAAGATAATGTAACCTACTCAAGAGGCACCAAAATCAAGGTTGAGCTTAATACCAAAACAGGACTAGGTAAAATAATTCAAGATAAAAGTAAAATAATTCAAAAATGAAAGATACAATATTTTGTCTAGAGTATAGCTCGATACACTCTAAGGTAATAATTTATGAATCAATCGAGGCTATTCATGTCAAGACCAATTGTTACACTTGTTCTCATGAGTTATTGAAATATGAAATATAGATCTCTCAATAATCATGTCTTAAAACAATTGCTAACTTGCTTGTATAGGATCCATTATATAAATTTCTATTTAACATTTTCATGCCTTTAGATATCGTGAACCACTCAAGAGTCTATCAAACCAGTTTTGGGCACAAAACCGAAGTAGGAACCAATTTTGGATGACATATAATCTAATTAAAAGAGTTTATGTCATAAGTTAAAGCCCACTTGCATAGACTTATGTTTTCTTAAAAACATTTCAAGTCTCGAGTGATCATCTTTACTTGATAAGATTAAGTTATCTTAAGAATATATGAATTTGCCTAATAACATTCCCGTTTCGATGGAGCCTTAATAGTTAAGTGTCCATCATAAAACTATCGCATAAGGATGAAGTAAAATTCATTCATGAATCAATAATAACTAAAAAAACAATAGCATGGGTCAAGAGATCAACCAAATGAGATGTCAAGATAAAATAAAATGCAAACATGAATGTAAAGACATTAATCTCAAGCAACAAAGCAAGGTCTCAAGTAAGCTAAAATTTCATGAAGTTTATAGCCACTTGCATAAACAAATGAAATTTAATTGAATTGATTTGTAAGGCTTAAAAGTCACCTTAAGCAGCAACTTTACCTAAGATGATAAGTTTGTGACTGTACCTCAAGTGATCAAAAGTTATGAACTTGCTATTTTGAGCACGATAATTAAACCTCAAGATTGTTTGTGCTAAGTAAACTTAAAGATTTTTGCTTCATCTAAATTAGCAAGTTTTGAGAATGAAAAAAATTACTAGAAGTAGGAAACTCAATGATAGCTTAAGCCAAATTAAGCCATACCTTTGCTGATTCAACACATGAAGAGAATAAAAAATTTATCATGACAATAACTTCTTCAGATAATCTCCACTCTATGATATGGTAATTTCTTTACCTTTCTTTGTCTAAAGTTTTGGTTCAACTATGGCCTTGATAATGTATGATCCTTCACAATTGAGAGCAAGTTTGTCAAGACCTTAACATCGGGAGACCTCGCTTTTTGAAAACTAGATCTCTAACTTTAAAAGGTTGCTTTCTAACATTAAAATATTTTTCATGCTCCATTTTTTATTTAATTTCTTTAGGAATGCAAGTTATTTTTTCTCTAAGAAATCTAATTACAATTTTCTAGCTTCCTTATTGGTTAAGTAAGCCTCTGAAGCATCAATTGCATAGCATATCCTTTAACCTGATGCGTTAGATTATGCGCCTCCATTGAGAACATAGCTTTAGATCCATAACTAGTGAGAAAGGAACTCGCTTGTAACTATAGAAGGCATGATTTGACACATCATAACACTTCAAAGAGTTCTTCAGCCCATTTTCTTTCTTTTCATCCAAAAAAACTTCAAATTCTTGAGAAGGCTTTTAATAGATCCTTCTACTTAACAATTAGTCAATGGATGAAAAACTAAGATATACTTAAGGTGAAAACTATACTTTCTACAAAATTCTTGAATTTCTATAGATTTAAACGTTGTTGCATTATCAATGACAACCGTTGAAAAAATTGCAAATCTAATAAAGGTATCAGCCCAAAGAAAATTTTTTATCTCAATTGCAGTTCGGTAAACAAGAGGCTTAGCTTCAATTCATTTAAAGAAATAATCGATAGCCACAAGAAGAAACTTTTTTTCACTTGACATTTGGAAATGGGTGAAGAAAGTCCATACCTAGACTAAAAAAGGTCAACATATCAATATAGATTTCATCTCTCCAACTAGTTGTCAAGAAAAAGAAACATGAATTTGGTAAACTATACATATTCTTATGAATTAAGAAATATCCCTCTGCATATTTGGCTAGAAGAACCCTTACCTCCTATACATATTCTTATGAATTAAGAAACATCTTTCTACATATTTGACTAGAAGAATCCTTACCTCCTCACCTTCATTGCCAAATTACAACTAGATGTATGATCGTTATATTCCCTTAAATAGATCAATTTGATGAGTCCTAGAATTCTAAAGAATGAACACACTTGAGTAATTTTTCAAGGTAAGACTATTAGAACAATTGCCCTTTGAACAAGACATCTTTAAGTTTGGCACTTGACCTTCCTAGTTTCAATTTTCTAACAAAAAATAATCCTTGGTTTAGTCATGCTCCCATAGAAAATAAGATTCTCATCAAGTCAATAGGAAGGTCCCATCAAGTTTGTGGAGTCTAAATAAAAACTGAACAGCACAAAGCAATATGGCAATAAAGAAACGCATACTAAGGAGGCCAGAGAAGGAGAGATTAAACTTGTCCTTTGAAAGATGAAGCAAAGAGAAATGATCAAGTAACAAAGAGCAGGCACACGAACTTCGAGCATCAAGAAAAGAAGATCAAGAGAAAGATGATCCTTTGGAGGCTTTGGGAGAACCAACTCAAATTTGAGTCACTCAACAATAAAAGAAAGAAAACAAAGAGCACATTCATGAAAACATCTGTTACTAGAACAAACAGAAGAAATAATCAAAAGATAATAAAGATAGCTTGGAGATCAGCAAAGTTGGAGGTGAAGGCTCTGATGCTTATGCTTTCTCTTGATCAAGGGGATTATAAGGCTCTACCATTGGGATCAAGCGCTTTAGAGCTCTGGTTTTTGTTTAGTATTTATTCTAAGAAAACAATGCCCAAAAAATGTTGATACAAATAACAGAGTTATAGAAATATAATAGAAACTTACTATTATTGAGAGTTAAAATTATATTGCAAGATATAATAGAGAAAAAAAGTTTGACTCCTCATTGGTGAAGGATGATCAAGAAAGTAGAAAGAAAACAACCTTTACTAAGAAGAATATAAGAAGACAAAAGAGAAAAAACTCTCAACAAGGAGAATATAACAACCACGTCGTCTAGGGTTGACTTATACCTTCTACTAACATGGTTGTGCTAGTTATAAATGCAAAAGGCACATGATCATTGACGAAGTAGCCAAAATCAATTATAATTATCAAAACAAAGAACTTGACAATTGATGATGTGGTTGAATCGATTATAGCTGTCAAACTTGTCATAACCAAATTAATCTAAGTTCTAAGTGTCTGGTAACCATTTAATGAAACTAGATTCATGCTACTTGATGAAAGAAGGTCGTATGATCTTCACAAATTTTCTACTTGTAGAATTGGCTTTGATAGCTTGGTCTCGAGAAGTTGGTCACGAGGGGTTGTGCTCGAGATTCTAGATTGAAAAAAACTAGTCTTAAGAGTCTAGCCTCAAGAAAATGATCTCAAGAAGGTGACATTAAGGGATTGTCTTTAATAAAATAACTTCAAACCATTAATGACTACCACATTGCTAAAATACAAATCAATGTTTGAGATTTTGATAAGTAAAATTTTATATCTTCAAAGATCATAGTCTTAAACCAATTAGAGATAGCCCTTCCTAATTAGCTTAAGTATTTTAGTTGATAAACTTCCATCAATATTATACTAGGCCCAATATGATCTCCCAAAGCTACCATCCAAACATGTGATATCCAAATTAATGGTTAGACGAACAAAGTAGTTCAATATATTTGCTAAAAGTAAATTTAAGAACTGTTTTGATTCATGGTGCTCCCATCTATTTGAATTAATTATTGTTGTGCATGCATTTAAAAGTATTAAAAACTTTCATGGTAAATGGGATTGATAATTTGGTGTGGTCTTCTAAGTTAAAAGATTGTTGAGTGAAGTAACACATCAACATGCTATAGACTTAACACACTAGTACTTATTTAGTGAAGTCTTTAAATTACTCAGTATCCATTCACAAGTATGGGGCCTCAACTTTGTTCAACTATTACTCAAAATCACAAATCTTATAGGCTTGCCAGACTTTTTGAGAAAGCTGAATTCCAAAACTGAATGCATCTCCAATATCAACTACAAATGGGGAAGTGCATTTTACTCTGATTTAACTCCAATAAAATACATACAACGAAAACCAATACACAAAATGAGCAGTCACGAGAAGCTTTATTTATTGCATCAAATAAGCCTTTGCTGAATTATGAAAGTGCAAAATTTTCCATAAGGCATAATTTTCCTTAGATAACATTTATCATTTATATTTCCGAAAACATACACAAAGAAAATCCTAAGTACAGATACTTGAACATTTGTAGAAAAAATACAAGCAAGAATTGCAATAATCAGAAGAACATAAAAATCCAGAAACACATATTCTTCTCCCAATGTCAGATGAATCACCACAAAATCAAGCTCAATGCTTGAATTCTACGCAAACAAGAACAACTAAAAGGGAAAAGAAGTCACCCCAACCGACCTCATAAGCCGAAACCGGGACTCAGATGACAGATCTACATCACACACGACCTGGCACAACTGCAGTAGCTCCTGTCGATGATCCTCCGCCAAGGAACGTCAGGAATCCTGTTGCAACACCTCCCGCCTCCGGATCATCAAGGAACAGATCATCTGGCACTCGGAATGCGCCATGCGCGACCACAAGAGCAACACCAACCAGTAACGCAGATATAATAAGAGATCCAACAGAAGTAAGGAAAACGGAAAAGATGGTTACGACAGAGAGACCAAGTAGAGTTTCACGCTCGGAGAAGGTGCGCCCAAATAGAACGAGCGGGGGATCTGCGGGACGGAAGAGGTAGAGAAAACACCAGGAGGCGAGAAGTCCAAGGAGGATGATGAGGGAGACGGGGTTGGTGACAAGGGAAACAGCAAGGACTGAAGCGATTAGGGCAAGGTAATTGACGCGAAAGTAAGCATAGTTCTTGCGCACGCGAGAGGTTGCCTCAGAAAGCGATTCCGGGCGAGAGAAGGCGGATCTATCAAAAAGCTCCAACCACGGACGTCGGTCAGCGAGAGAGCGATGGATCGAGTCTTGGAGACGGGAAAGGAATAAGCGGAAGGCCGGGGTAGCGACCGGAGGCGCGGACTGAACGGTGGCATCAACTGGGGCCGAGGATGCGACAACCGTAGCCGGTTGGGCGTTAGAGATTGGGAGGATAGGAGGTGAAGCCGAGGAAGCCATCGAGGGCCAAGATGGGAAAAAAAAAACGAAAATCGACCTCGTCTATCGCTCGTTTTGGAGAAGACGAGGCAACTTCGTTGTGAAGTTTGCTCTCCCTGTCTCTCTCCATTTGTTTCTAGATACCAGCACCGATCGACCGTTTCCTTTCCGCGGTGAGGCCAACGGAAACTTCCCCCCTTGCGCCACGTCATCGATTCCGTCACGTCAAAAATTTGAACGTTTGGTCAGGTAACACCTTCGTCGTGAAGGCTCCTTCGTTTAAAAAAATAAAATTCTAAAATATCATATTGTATTTACAAGAATTACATCTTTATTTTAGTTTACTCTTAAAACTTTTAAAAAACAAAATATCAATATATATATTTTATTTCAAATACTACATTTTTATCATACTTTATCAAATAAATATTTCAACTTCATTAACATTATTATATTTTCATCTCATTATATTCTTCTCAAAATAATTAAAATTACTAGGTCATATGCAATTGATTATTACTATTTTCTTTTTACACCAACCTCATGCCATTGCCTTTCCTTTTACTTATTTCCAAAATATTTATTTGGAAAGCCTTGTTTGACTTCTACACTTCTTATCACATCTTGAAATTTAATTTACATGAATTATATTCAAGTAACAAGCTAATTTTGGAATTTTTGAAATAGATTGCATACAAAAGTCAGACTTTGTCACAAAATTTGGAATAATCCAAATTTTAGATTTGGTTAGATCTTAATTAGAAAAATCTAATGATTTGTTTTTGTCAAAATCAAAGTCCACTTAGAGATATAATAAAAAAAAATCAATACTTATGATTTCAAACAATTAAATATATAAAATATTAATTTCAATGCTTAAAATTAAAATAATGGGATTTGTACACTAATAGTGGGGAGTAGTCAACCATGTGTGCAACCAATAGAAGGAGCTAGGAAGACAATGTGAAGGTTTTGCTATCAAGGGAAGAGAGAGAGATATTAATAATGTGAAAGAATTTTGAAAAAAAATGCATAAAATATCTTTAGAATTTATGTTGGTTTTTAGTAGAATCAATTAGTAAAATTAATTATGTTATATTATATCAGAATTTTATATGAAATCATAAAATATTTTTGAAATTCTGATGTCTTAAATGAATTAGAATAAGATTTATGTACATTTGTTTTAACAAATAAGATAACATGTTATAAAATATATGTGTAAAAATATATTTGTATTTTGTAAATATTAAAGCATAAAATAAAAAGGACATGAATAAAATGAAAGGAACAAAAGAAAGATAATATTTAGCTAAATAAATATGTTTATCTATAAGATAATGATAAAAAAATTTAAAGTAATAAAATTTCTCTATAACTCTATCTTAAAACTATTTTGATATGATGATGAGATCACAAATATTATTGTTAGCACCTTTATTAAGGGTCAGAATAGACAAAGACCTTATCATTATGAATACTTAATATTAAGTGATGTTAATGGAGGTTTGTGATAAAAACTAACGTATAATCTCATTTCTATTATTGTGAACATTTTGATATTAGGAAACGAAGTGTGAGGCCTATTCTTGAGTAGTACTTCGATATAAGCTAGTGGTAATAAGAGAGATAACTTTGATGATTTAGCTAGTTACTATTAAAGGCTCATATATATAATTAATATCCTAAAGATATGATATGATATAAAATCCCACAGAGTGATATTAGTAATTATATAAGAGAATCAAAGCCTTAATAAAACAAATAAGAAAAATAAAAAGATGAAAAAGGAAATAAATAAGAAAGAAAGCAATAAATAAATAATACTAATACTTTATGTTATTTATACTATAAGATAATCATAGACATACATAGGCATGATATATACAAACTTATATATAGTGATTGAACACATTTTTATGTTGTTATAGATGTTATATATTTATTTTTATTTTCTGCTTCATTTTTATTTATCTTTTGTACATTACAATGTTATATTATTTTATTTTTTGTAACTAATAATTTGTTTATTAAACATATTATACTTATATCATACTTATATTGCAAGCAATGATGTAGATGTTTACAGAACCAAGAGTTTGTAAAGTATAGCTGAGGATCATAAGTATGGGAGGATCTTTTGTATGTGAACTTTGTAAGAGATGTTGTATGTGATAAGTATGTTGTATTATTTTGTCAAATGATAAATATAATTTATTTTATGAAATTCATGCTCTAAGTAAGAGTTTGATAATATCAAGATCATATACCTAAGTTTATTAATGTGATCTTTAAGATGATGCTTCAAGAAAGATATAATTCAAGATGTAATGACATTATATATTATAATAAGACTTTATTAAGGATGACATTCATACAAGTGTTCAACCTATGAAGAAACTTGCACTTAATGGTGTAACAACATCTTAGGTATTTTTTATTTACTTTTTAGTATGTTTAGAATGTTAAGACCTATAAAATATCTACTTGTAGAATTTAAAATCTTATTCTCGTCCAAACCAACTTTACATTTCATTAAACACCATCTTTTGTGTTCACTTGCATTTTCAATTGATTTGTAAATCTTTCTTGGTCTTGAGGGTTAGTTTTAATCAATTAAACTTTAATCATATATATGAGTTTACATGAGAATTTGGACTTTCAAATAGGTTAAAGTCATACTCATTATATGATATGATGTATATATCATACAATATGATCAATATTAAAACTAATGTATGAAAACAAATAAAATATTTTGATTAAATTTAATCATAAGAGTTGCATTACTTTATGCAGTATGATTCTTTATATTATAAGATACAATCAATTTACAATATCAATTCACTCTTAAGTAAAAAAAAGAAAACTAAGTCATAGTACATAAGTATTTGTATTATAAAATATGTATTATTGTATAATGTAATCATCTTTAAACTTAAGATAGAATGAGAAAATACAAGAGTTAAGAGTTTCATATAATACAATAACATGTCATCGTATAGTATGACCAATAACAAAGGTATGGAAAATAAGTGAAGTAAAAAAATCAAAGAATCTTGTATGGTACGACAATTATCATCATACAATACTTTTAGTCTCTTGGGATAAAGTAAAGAAAACTTTAGTATTTTGTATAGTATAATATTATTCTATCATATAATATAATTAAGTCTTGATTTAAAAGTGGCCAAGGCCTACAGACCAGCCTCCACTGTGGAGGCTCAAACACAAAATCAGTCATTAAAAGTTCCCGCAAGGGGTTAGGTAGGGGCATACCCCTGTCCCACACAAAATCAGAAAAACACACCGATTTGACAACCCAATCGGCCGGGGCATTACCCTCCCTCATAATATGTGAAAACCGCAGGGTAGACATGTTCCTCGCAAAAAACAGGGCATCAAAATGTATCCCGCCCTCCCTGGGGTAAGCGACTAACTGCTTAATCTCGTGTAAAGCATTGGTGGAATCAGTCTGGATCTCAACCACTGGGAAACTGTGGAGCTTAGTCATGATCAACACAATAGTTTCCAGAATAGCTTGAACCTCCATAACATCGCAAGCCTGAGATGTGAAACGCTTACCCATCATGTAGATAGGACATCCGAGGTGATCGCGGGCAACCACACCAACACTAGCCACCTCCCTATTAACAGTTGCATCACAATTTACCATAATCCATCCTATTGGGAGGGAAGCCAAGAAAGGGTTACAAAGGTCCCCGAAGGGTAATGCTCCTTGCTGGACGTCGATGGATAAGGAATGTAGATACCCACCGCGGCAATAGTTTCCACCTTGATCTTCTTAATGAGAAAGTGATTGCTTAATACAGCTTCGTTGTGATTCTTAGAGTTTATGTTTTTCCAAATATAGTAAAATGTTGTAGCAACCACCGCCAAATGACAAGTCGCACTCCCTCGTCTCGTGCCCAGCTCCAAGAAGCGCTCAAGAACGCACGACTCAGCTCCCGCACGTGCCCCACTGCACATCCCCAACGCCTCGGCAGAAGCACGCAGGGTCTACCCAAATGCTATGCGCCATACTGCACTTCCATAGTTAATTAAGTCAAATATATAAATTTATCATTATTATAACTAAAATAAAAAAAATTTTTAGATATGAAAAAATTATTATGTAATCAAAATAATATATTTTCATATCATCATATAATATAATCTCATTGGTCATATAATATAATCAGTATTGAAAAGCTATAATAGTTAGTTTAACTATTTTATAAAATATATTATAGTTGTTGTTTAGCTATTAACACTATCATATGTGATCCTTTCAATATCATTTAGAACAAAACTTTGAGAGGATAATCTGGTAAAAAAATCAAATATAAGAGATCATTCATCATTCTTATTGAGCTGAAAAATCTACATCATTTCAGATCTATTGGATTTGCTTATTGAAGTTGTTGTGCTCCCAAACTTTTCATCCTTCTTTTAGCACTTTTAGCTTTTAATTCATAGAATCATTGCATATTATTATTTAGTATGCCAATAAATATTTGCATTAGTTATAGGTTTTTGTTGTACATGGTTTATTGTAAAAACTTATGTTTATGTTGCCCTTATTTCTTATATTTGTTTTTATATTATGGTTAATGTAAGACATCTTTATAAAATCCTTTATGCTACTTTTTAATCTTTAAGGATCTTATGTATAAGGTTATTTAACCTACTCATTTTTGAAAAAACATATTTTATTTTAATAAATCTAGATTTTTGTGATTAAGAATAGATGTAGGCATTTGTGTTTCTCAAATAACCTAAAACTCTTTGTAGTCTTTATTTATCAATATCACAAACAAAATATTTTAAAATTTAACAATAGTTTTCTAAAAAAGAGTAGTTAGATTTTTTATCTTTAATACCAAGATCACTTAATTATGTCTAAACTAATTTGCTTAAAATTTTATAAAGTACAATTCATTCCCTTGTAGGAAGGCTTTCCTTACATTTGGCATCAAAATAGGTTATATCAACTAGAAGACATTATTTAGATCAAATCTATAAGTGACCCATAATATCTTTAAAACTTTTACCACTTTGTGCAAAAAGTACATCCTCTCATCATCCTCTATTTGTTGGAGAATATTATTTATATTGGAAAAATAGAATGAGAAGTTACCTTCTTTTAATTGATTTAGATTTATGGGTTGTTATTTAACTTTCATTCTGTTTTTTCATTAAAATTGTTAATAATACTATTATATAAAAAGAAAATTTTGAATTAAATATTAAATAAAAACATACTTGTATTATGAAATCCCAAGCACACAATAAGAGAGGTAACCCTAATTTGGCCTATATTTGACACACATGCAAAGTATTATAGAGTGTTTTTCATTTCTTACAATGTGGGACTAATTTTCTCCACACCTTTCCACCTAAAGCATGGGCACATTTCCACCATTCAATCACTGATCAAATGGTTACAATCTCATCCTCCTATAAGTTTTTCTTTGATGCTCTGATCAGACGAACAAGATCACATCTGACTTAATCAAATGACCTATATTATTTTTGTCTTTTGAAATATCTATTCTTGAATTGGATGGCCTAGATCTCTTCATTTTGAAATCTACAGTTGAGATCTAATATTTCATTATCATTGATGAATCAATCTAGCTCTCATCTAATGTGATTAGATGATCCTAATCTAATCATCCACAACTTATATGTTTTTACACCATTTGATCTCATAATCCATAACTCTTTGATTTGATTTAGTGGGTTTGGTCTATCTTGCTTTAACGACTAATTCACTAGCTATTATTTGAGTTGTTGCATTAGCATTTTTGGAAGAAATATTTTTACCTATTTGGAAAAGCTTTTTAAGTAGTTTAGTAACAACTTTTCAAATAGCTTTTACTGACTTTTCAATAGTTATGATCAAAATTTTTTTATATAAATCTAACCCTTATTCATGAAATGACTAATGAATATGAATTAATATTTGAGGTCTCAACAAAATATTTGTAATATTTTATTAGCATAAAATCCCATAGCATCAACCACGACTTGCTTCTTAAAACGTCAAATTCTTTCAACTAAGTCTAACACTTCTAAGCTTTTAATTTCTTACTTCTCTTCATAATTTTGAGCTCATTGTACATTGTTTTATAATCAATTAATATAAAAAATTATACAAATTTGTCATAATTTTTCTTTTTACTGTATTTTTCCTTTTTTTGGGTTAAGCGACCCAATATTTGTGAAAACATTAGTTCAGTTTGATCTTGTAAAAAATAAAGTTGGGGTTAAGCTCACAAAATCCTGGGTTATAGTTAAGCCAATAAAATTTTGTAAGTTAAAGATGAATTATAAGAAAAAAATCTCAAGTTGTAAACCTTTTTATAGCGATATTTTTCTCGAACTTGATTGGGAGTAGAAGTTCTAGTTTGAACTAGACTACCTAAAAATTTTAGTATAATATATATTTTTTAATTTTTTAATCACATAAATTAAAAATAATATATATATATATATATATATATATATATATATATATATATATATATATATATATATATATATATATATATATATATATATATATATATATATATATATAATCAAGATTTTTTATAAACTTAAAATTCTTTTATAAATAATTTTTGTAAAATAAATACCATTCAAAAATAAGAAAAATTATTTTAAAATCTATATTTCACTCCTCTTATAGAATTCACATGCTCATTTATAATTCAGACTAGACATAGGTATATAAAATTTCAAAAAAAAAAGATATCTTAGATAATAGAGTAGGATTTTAAGTGACCCAAATAATTTGTCAATGGTTTAAGGTTCTAAAAAAACTAGATAATATATTAAGGTTAAGTAACCCTAGATAAATACAAGTACAACCATATTGATATTAAGAAAATAAGTATATTAATGATGACATAAACTAAGATATAGTGAGCCTTAGTGATAAACTTATCACTTAAAGTAAGATAAGTCAAATATACTATATTATAAGACTCATCATGTATAGTGATTATATGCCTCTTAATTAGGATATCATGAGAGATCATGGGTGTGCCTAAGCCTATGGTGGTTGACACTACATGTGATATGAGTTCTTGTGCCCTATTAGTCCATATGATTGACAGAGCTTAGGTTAAGATTATCACATCATCTATAAAGGATTTCAAGTTGGTTGTGTATCATTATAAGGCATCATAAGAGATCATAAATCATTAAAGTGTTTGTCATCATGCCACATGGTTAATGTGGACTCTTATAATCCTATAAGATGGTTCATGTGATTAGTAGAGCTAGTTTGTAGACTATTGGATTATGTGAGAAAATAGGAGTGCTAGACTTATGTCGAGTATCTTACAGGCTTAAGAAAAAGGCTAGATTATTAGTGGGTCACTGCGTATCTAATAGGATTGATTATGACTTATTGAGACTTACTTAGCCCTGATAGAATTATTATGATATGATCGATATTTATAGTTTTATACATTAACTCAACTTAGTAGGTTGTGACATTTATTTGTTTTCTCTAATACAAAAATGTTTAGACTTTGTTATTATATTATTGTATTTATGTTTTTATTAATAAGATAGAAATTTCTTATTAAACTTGACTCATTCTCTTTATATCATCTAGAAGAGCAGAGAGTTAGTAATAGATTCTATGTTAAAGTGATCATTATTGTACTTTACTCTTTAATTAACATCTAGTCATGTCCTAATTTTAGTCTTATTTATTTTTAATATTGATAATTTATATTAGATATTAGATTAAATGAGATATTTTATGTTTGACTTTGGATTACATAAGATATTTTTATTTTAATATGGTTTTTATAATTTTACTTATGTGTGATAATCATATTTCAAATCTTGTGATTACTCATACAAGTTATAGATTATGTAGATATATTTATTTATAGGTATAGATTACTTCGGTACTATATATATACCAGTATACAAGGTGGGTTACATCACCTAAAATGGATGAGTTATTGGCTCAATTGAGATTTTGGTTAGAGTAGAAATGTGGTTAATTTTGGATGATATATCATAAGTTTTATAATTAGGTTGGAAGATTGCGACTCCTAGTTTAAATATTAAGCTTAAAACATGAATGATAGCTAGTTGAATACATTGGCTAAAGCTTTGGCTATATCCATTGAAAAAAACTTCTTCAATAATGGAATGTGAAATATAATGAGCTTAAGATAACATATGGGAGAACCTCACTAGTGAAAGAGAGTAAAGTTGACATACTCATTATTACGAACTGTTTATGATGTATTTAGAGGAAATAATTAAATCTATGTTGACCCAATTAACTAATATTACTAATGGACTTGTATGCTTATAAAAAATGTTTTCAAATTATGAATAGATATAAAAGACCATTAAAGTTTCCCTTAAGAAGTATGATCTATTATAGTTGTCATTAGGGCTATGAAGAATCTTTCTATATTCTCCCTTGATGATCTTATAGGAGAATTAATGATAAATGAAATGGAGATATAATAAGAAAGAAATAAGAAATTATTGTAAAGAATAAGAATAAGAAAATGCAAGAGAGTTTATAGTCTATCATAGGTGTAAAATGCTAAAACATATCCATCCAATATGTCTAAAGGTGTTGGAGAGATTGGAGTGGTATAAGAACAACAAAAAGAAAAGGTTTATGAAGAAAGCTTAGAGTGATTTAGAGAAATCTTCCTCATGTGAAGATAAATAGAATGAGGGGTTGATTTGTCTTATGATCTATGGACATTATGCTGAAAGCTCTTTCTTTAATGATGAGATATGTCCTCTCATTTTATAAGAATTAGGAGAGCAATTATTATTTATATGCCAAAAGTATGATAGTTTTTTGTTGTAAAATGTAAGAAATTAAAGAAAGAGTATGTTGATTACCATGGTCTATGTGAAATTTAAATGAAATAATTGAAAAATATTTGAGTTATTTAAAAACTTGTATAGATAAACTTACTATTTGTATTACTTATCACAGTTTAGTTATAAATGAATTTAATGATTATATGGAGTTGCATTCACATTATTCTACTTATCATTGTCATGTAGATTTTAAGAATACTTTATTTATTTATTCTTATATCATGACTCATCATAGTAAATCTTATTATAATTATTCTATGAGACTTTAATAACATCATAATTATACAAAATTAAGATAATACACATTTTAGATATCTTAGGTATATTTGGTTTATCATGAACAAATTGTCTTCATTCTCTAAGCCCACCTTTAGTAGTTTTGAACCCAAAATTTGAGTCCCCCACATCAATACTTAGATTTTTATGTGCAGGCATGTGTGGGGCATACTTGATCTAACTTTTTTTTTAATTTGAAGCCATGTTATCTAATTCCTTTTCTTTCTTTCCTTTTTAAATATTTGTTACCATGGAAAAATTTCTTTTCTTTTTTTCTCATAAAAACATTTAGTGGAAGAAACTGTAAATACTTTTTATCAAAACCTTTTAGAGATTTTTGGAAGTGAAATAAAAACCATACTTTTAAATCTATTTAGCATTGAATCATATTTAACAATAAGAAAACTATTTTACTAGTAGCTTAGGTAATTATTATTGTCTAAATCTCATAACTCTAAGTATTTTATTCATAAAAAATAATAATATGTATTAAGAATTAAGATAGAACTATTGATGATCTAGTATGAGTAAAAATATGACAAAATAGATCATAAAATGCTTAGCTTAATAGGATGTTAGGGGTGAGTAGTAGAAGTCCAATGGATTATTACAATCTTAAAAAATTCCAAAATGAAAGTGAGAATACATGTCAATGGATTTTTTTGTGGGACTATCTAGGTCTTTTGCAAGACATGATTCAATATAGATAGTAGTTGTCAGATTGACTAAGTTTATACATTTTTTAGCTTTCAAAGTGACATTTTTTTATAAATAAGTTAGCTTGATGTATATCTACTAGATTATGAGATTATATGGGATATCAAAAGTGATTATTTTAGATCTTAAATTTATATCTTAATTCTAAAGAAACATGTAAGAAATAAGTTGACTTCATGAGATTATCCATGATTACTTAGGTAGAATCATGCCCTTGGTTAGTCTTAAGTAACCAACCACAACGTCCAAGTATATCTTTTCTTATTTTTAGATGGATAAAGGATGTTTGAAGTAATTTGTTAGAGTTTTGGTGCTCTTCTTTAACTTGTTGTCAAATTAGGCGCTTACAAAATATTGCACGTCTTTTCATCTATAGCTATCAAAAGATTTTCTTCATATCTGAATACATTTTAGTCATTCCAAGATGTATTATATCACTCGATCCATGTGCTTCTCATAATAATATCTTCTTTGTCACTTCTTGATTTGGTACATGTAATTAATTTTTAAAGTATAAAGCATCATTTTCTTCATTCAGATTAAATTATGATTCTTGTCTTTCCAAGAGCTTGGTTCTGTTATTTTTTTCTCTTCTTCATCATCTTGAAATTCTTCAAGGTATTGTAGCTAATTTGTTGTTATTTTCAATTGTGTGATGTTTCTTTTATTTGTTATTTATATAACATTTAATTTGAGTTGATTCATCTTAATGAAAAATTATACTTTTTCTAGATTGACAATCATGTCATTTAAGTTATCTTCTTCTTATGTTCAATTATTATGTTAGCTTTTCTAGAATGATATGATGTTTATATCATAAATCTTTATTAGTTTTTGTCATTGTCTCTTTCTTAAGTTTAACTCCTTTTGTGTAAATATATACTTAAGATTCTAGTAATCTAAGTTATACCTAGGTTTTAATATCATATAATTAATGCCTTCAAATTTTGAGTGCAAAGTTTATGGATGCTAATTCTAACTTGTGAATAAGGTATTTATAATATTCTAACATTCTTGGTGAGATGTTTTCCTAATATAATTAGGTGTTTTAATCCAAGGTCATTTCTTTCTTACTCACCCATCCTAACAGTATTCTATCCAAGCATACTTAATCATGGAGTTTTTATAAGATACAATGTAGATTTTTATACAATGTAGATTTTTTCCTATGTACTTTACCATTTCAATACTTATAACTTTAACTAATAGAGATTATCTATCTTTATAACCTTTCAACTTAAAACCTATTAGGAGCCACTTCTTATTTGATGATTCTTTTTTTTTGAGACATAACCTATTGATTACTCATTATCCTTTTAAGTTATTAGCTTTTATTTGATTCATCTTTGAATGATATCAGATTAGAAAAGATATTATTATTGTATTATTCTAGCTTTTCTAATGATGTATTATCTCTATCTAGTTATATTTTGTTCATAAATAAGGGCTTTTCCTTTTTGGTCACCAATCCTAATACTATACTAACCTAAGCATACTTAATCATGATATTCTTTTTGATCTTATTTGAGTTTATTTCTAAAAAATATTTAATTATTTTAAGATTTATGACTTTACTTATAAAACATAGGATCTACCCTTTTACATATGATGTGATGTTATTAATCTATGTAACATTATACTTAGAATCCTTTGAGGAGTTATTCATTATCTAATGATTATTGTCTCTATCGACATCAACCTGTAATCACTCCCCCCCCCTCTTTAGTCCTAAGGTGTTTATAATAGTTCTTATATAGTCACAATTAATGAAAAGAATATGCTTACAAATCTGTATCAAAATAACATCTAGCCATTATAAAGATACATCTATTAGCAATTAAACCCCTTCTTCATTCTTAAGTAATGCTAATATCGATATTGTTGTCAGCATCTCTTTTAGAATTTGGAAACTATTCTCACAATTTTGATCTTAAATAAATGAAACCATTTTTTGAGTTAATTGGGGTCAAGAAAATTACTATATAAGAAAATATTTTGACAAATTTTTTATAACATTTAATTAAGCCAAGGAAATTTTTAATTTCTATAATATTAGTTTGTTTAGGCCAATTAGTTATTGTATAATTTTCTATGAATCAACAAATAACATGTTTTATATTAATTACATATCTCACAAATGAGAAACTTGATAACCAAAAATGGAACTCAGAGAAGTTTTCATATAGTTGATTATCTTTCAACTTCTATAATGTCATTTAATTGTATTTTATGATCTCTAAAATTTTAAGAATAAATTAGAATATCATCAATAAATACTATGAGATAATTTTTCTATCACTTCTTGAAAACTTGGTTTGTGAGCAATTTATAATAGTAACTACTGTTTACTTAATCAAAGGAAGCACCAAGAACTCATAATGGCTAAATCTAATTTGAAAATGATGTTTTTGATATATTTTTCTTTTTTTTATCTTGGGTTAATAATACCTAGATTGTAAATTAATCTTTAAGAACACTTTCACTCAATGTTATTGATTAAATTACTCATTTATATGAGGAAATTGATACCTTTTCTTGATGATAATTTTATTCAATTATCTATAATCTATGTACATGTATAAACTTTGATCTTGTTTTTTACTAAAGATAATTTTTACTCTCCAACGAGACACTTAAATTAATCAAATCTTTGTCCAACACCTTCTATAGTTGAACATTTACCTCTTAGAGTCTTATTAGTTATAATCTATAAGGGATATGTGTATATTCTTATAGCTGCAAACTATGATACCAAATTTTTTTATTTACATAACTAGAATTAACCATTATTTTATTAAACTAATATTTTTTGTTGTAAAAGAAATAAGTAAAAAGTTAGCATTTAAATGCATAATAAATTGTGTTTCATATAGTTTTATATTTATTTTTTAGTAATACTAATATTAAATTTATATAAAAATAAGAAATTCACAAAAAAAATTCCCAAATCCACAAAAATATTTTTTTAAACCACATCATTAGACTCCAATTGTTTAAAAAATAGTGATCTAAATACATTTGACAAACAATAGTTCAAACATTAAATCAATAATTAAATAAAATTATGAAAGCAAAATTTTATTTAGTTTGAGAGAAATAAAAATCTAATGATAGTTTATGTTTATTTATTTGTTTATTTTAATTTGATGGTATCAAATGGCTCCATTTTTAATACTTGGTAAAACCAGTCATCTAAGTATAGTTTAGTAAATTTTAATCGTCATTATTGGAATTTTAAAATAAATAAATTTAATTATTTATTTAATAAATTAGATATAGTTTTTATTTTTGTATAAATCATTTTAAATTATTTTTTTTTAAAATAATGAGTGGGTCTAAAGCAATTCTCGTCCTGCTTATGCTTTGTGGAGGGTTTGCTGGTATTTTACGCGTCAAAAACAATAATAAACGTCGGGATTTCTTCGTTGCTCTAAGAAAGTGGAGTTAGCGTGGAGATACCGAAGGAAGAAACGCGAAGAGAAACAGCGATCATATTCGCAGTTAATTTCCAAATCGATCAACCGAGGAAGAAGGATTAGCATCCCCAACTACCGTAGAAGAAGATGAGCTTCCTATTTGGCAAAAAGAAAACTCCCGCAGGCAAAGATCGATCCTTTTTTATATGCGCGCCGTGTTTTTTTTTTTTTTTAAATTTCTACAAGGATCAAGGTCTTAAACTTGAGGAATTTTAAGTTTGTTATTTGTGAATCTGTGATTGCTTTTTGCTGTGGTTTTTATGGTCTTAAAGTTCTGGATACAGAACTGCTACGGGAGAACAAGAGGATGCTTGACAGATCTATTAGAGAAATCGAAAGGGAGAGGCAGGGACTTCAAAATCAGGAGAAAAAACTTATTGGGGAGATAAAGAAGGCTGCCAAGCAAGGACAGATGGTAACTTCTGTTTATCATGCCTTGTTTTGTGGGTGTATGAGATTTTTCTCTTTGCTGTAATTTTTTCTGCAGGTGCTCATTAATTTCGAATCCTCTATGATTTAAGTGTAGATCTTTTTTCCGTTTGCTTTTTGAACAGCTATACAATTAGGAGGATTTTGAAATTATTTAGTTTGACTTTTGATTATATTATGACTTTTAGCCCTGCTTGGATTTGACTTAAAACATCCACATGGAAGGGCGGTATGCTTTTGTTGTATGGCTATGGTTGTGTATCCGGTTTTGTCTCCATCATACCCTTTAGATTGGTGATGTCAAGGCTTCTATAATCATTATTTGAGTATAAAGAAAATCTTGCTACTTTAATATCAATTTGTTCATGGCTTTATTTGACAACAGCTTTCAATAGCTATTTAATTTGTTCCCTTCACAAATGCTTTCAAAATAGTGACACACAACTCTTGTAAAAAAACTCTTTTTTAATCACTAAGTTAATTTTTCAATAGGCTACTTGCAATAAAAATTTATAAAAGGCTCATTTTCAAGTCACCATTTGTGTAACAGTGCTCGATCTATTGCACTAAGGCATCTTGTTTTTGGTAAGGATCCATTTGGTTAAGTGTAATCTAATCTCTATATGAATTTGGAATTTATTAGCATTATAATTGATGGAATTACAATTTCTTATTATGTTGTTAGGTTGAATGTATTTGTTATAATAAATTGAAATCTGTCATTTTAGTTTGTTATGTTTGAAATTTAGCTTTATAAAATCAAATTTTTGCTGCTGGTTGTTGTTGATGTCCAGAGAAAAAAAATTTCATTTCACTCCTTTTTTCAAGGAATAAAAAACCAATGATTTTGAATATGCTTGTGTATTAGATTCTCTTTTGGATTTAAAAATTCTGTCAATCAAAAGGTGGAAGTGTTTCAGTTTCATTGTTTTTGAAATGGTATATTTAATGGGCTCTAAGATGTATTGATGTACTTGTATGATATATCAGCACTAAACTATTGTGAAGATTGGACAAAACAGGTATTTAGTTTCATGGTGATGCACTAAAATATTGCATGTAATTGAAAGAGTTATTAGTAAAACTTTCAGAATGCAGTTTTAGTTCCATTTAAGAATAAATTGATAAATAAGTCTCATGCATGCTTATCTCCAAGAAATTGTGACTCTGCGATTTGTTTGGAATTCTTATTTGAAGATTTGGGTATGCCAATATTAACCCCACTTGCCTGCATTTGAATGGAAGTTAAATAAGATGTTGGCTTTCTCTTTGAAAATACAATCAGTCAAATGTTTGACCATTTTGAGAAGAACTTTTGTAAAGAAAATCATTTTAAAATGGCCTACTGCAGTCACTTTGGTTTCTACAAATAACATTGCAACAGTTGGTAATACAAAAGCGGGTGTGATTTTCTTGCATTCCTGGTTTTGCTTTGTGCATCTTTTCGTGGACTTGTTAAAATTTTTGTTGCTATTTTCCTTGCCAGCTAGTCCTTCGA
This sequence comes from Vanilla planifolia, assembly GCA_023846275.1. Classification (NCBI taxonomy): domain Eukaryota; kingdom Viridiplantae; phylum Streptophyta; class Magnoliopsida; order Asparagales; family Orchidaceae; genus Vanilla; species Vanilla planifolia. Next base: position 27,985,029 of record CM043873.1, read on the forward strand.
TGGTTTTATTGTCTTGTTTTGGGCATTCTTTCAGATTAAAATGTAGTGTATGTTAGCATCCTATCTGCATCATTCTAGTCAGTCAACTCAAGCATGTAACTGTTGGCTACTGCATTTTGACAGGGTGCTGTTAAGGTTATGGCTAAAGATTTAGTTCGTACGAGACACCAGATCACAAAGTTCTATGCACTCAAATCACAGCTTCAAGGTGTTTCTCTTAGAATTCAGGTAAGATTTTTGTCACTGCTTGAATGGCTTTGATCTGAGTTTTCTGGTAAGTGTCACTTCAATACTGTCATTTATGTTCAACATACTGAGAATTCAATTTGAAATAGGTATGCTTTTGATTAAGCTTGTATCATTATTTTCGTTGTTTGCAAATGCATTGTTATTTTATGGATGTGTTCAATTTTGGTTTTATATGGTTGTTGATCTTAGTATGCTTGGTTAAAGCTCTATTCATTAGGAGCATTTGAAAAGTGTTTTTTTCCTTTTTAATCTCAAAAGCTTTATCCGGCTACTATATAATTTTCTTAAGTTTTCCTTTTTTACTTATATAGAGTAGTTTTTTTTTTTCAAAAACCTTCTTTTCAACCACAACCACAGCAAAAACCATCAAATCGATTTGTACGAATGCATTTGTTGTGTATTCAAGGTTAAAGTTATCCTTCAAATCAAGTTTTATTTTGCTTGTTATGCCATTATTGAATATTCTAAAACAAATATTGCATTTCCTTTTTTTTTGTGTTTTTGATCTCTAATTCTAGCAGAAAGTGAACAAATTAATTAACACTAATGACATCTCTGCAATGTTCTCTGCTTGGCCAATGGAGAGACTGCATTCCTTTCCTTTGGTAGATACTGTTTGGCTTTCCTGTGGATAGTGACAGGGCATAGCCAATAGACCTTTGTTTGAATGGCTTGCAACAAGACACCAATGAGTGTTTTATTGCTTTGCAGTTAAAACTTTTGTTTCCTGGTGAATTCAATTAATGATGCAAAACATACCCATAAAATGTTACAGGTAAAGATTTGGGACTTGTATAATTTGAAAAAATGGATCAAAAAACTTGAATGGAGATTCAAAATGAAAGAATGATTTGACATAATGAAGATTAGGAGCCGGAGTAAATTTTGATGGAGCTAGAATGAGTTAATTACTTCACTTTTTTAAGGCTATTTTGTTTCTGATTCATCATAAACTGGTTCCTATAGATTCTTGACAGACTGATGACAATGTCATTTCCGTAACCATTCTGTTTTTCTTAGCAGCATTATGTACAAAATTTTGATGGAAGTTTATTGGCTGGTCATTTTTATTGCTTAAGATAAATACCTTTTTGAATGGCTGTTAATTGTAGATAAGCTTTTTTAAACATTAGAAAAATTCTTCATCCAGTCATATTGGATGTGAACATGAAGATCTTATTTAAGTTTTTTTTTTTATTATTTCATGATTATCACTCTTGAAGAGGATATTTGGTGAAATGATAAAATTGTCATACGGCTTGGATGTCATTGAAGCAACCTCTTGTGAATTTTTAGGTTATGATTTTATAGAATAAAACATTTGGGTCATTCCCCTTTCCTGACCTTTTGGGTGATTTGTAGGATTGAGTTGGTTTTTGCTTGTGAGTAACATTATCTTATTTGGTGATCGAACAGCTACACACCGTACTTTAATGAACTACCAATGGACATGTGATTCCAAGCACCTAGGAATTGGAGGCTTTTTGAAGTTGTTTATTTGTGGGAGTTTTATCAAATGGGTTTTGAATTAATTTTAAATACTCCATATCCTAAAATCTTAAGTTTATAAGTGGTCATAATAATTATGTATTAAAGTTTTAATATTAAGCTCAACTTAAACTAAATAATAAGCTTAATTTTATTTATATTTAATAAGTCTTCTCCCCAAATGAGAATTTCTTACATATTTTTGAATACTTCTTTAATTTTAACTCTAAAATCTTTCAACTAATCGAGTCAAGTGTTATATTAAAAATCATGTCAGTGTTCCACCATTCTTTTTGTTGACATATAAATTACTTTAATCTCTCCACTAGGATGATCAAACCATGAAAGCTAGAAACAGGTTACTCTATAGACCTTATGTGGCTCCATATAATTTTTTCAATGCCAATATCTTGCATGTCAAGAGCTACTCAACTACATTGAAACACTATATATGAATTCTCCAAAGCTTTGTTCAAATATAATAGAAATTAGTAAAGACTCATAAGAGTCACCAACAACATGAACCATTCGATGCCAGCCTTTGGTTATTATTTATCAAAGGTGTTGCAGCAAATGGTGCCCCAAGTTAGGCTTCATATGCTCATAAGTGAATATCAAATAAACCAAAAGCTTATGCTTATACGTTATGACTGTATTATTTGTATGTTAATATTAATATTGTGTTCACTTTATAATGTAGGATCAAACTTATTTTCACTTGCATTCAACAAATTTTTATTTGAGATAAGAATCTTATCTATATTATTTATTACTCTCTTCTTTAATTTTAAATTCTTTCAATTAATTGAATTGAGTACTATATCAAACATCAAAAATACCAATGTGTTCTATCATGTCTTTTGGATTATACATATGTTATACCATTTCTCTATTATAGTTGATAAAACCATGTGAGCTATGCATCAATTTTTTGAAAGAAGTATGTGTGGAGACATCATATGAGTTCCAACAAAGCTTTACTCATCTATAATTAAAAGTAGTAAAGACTCACGAGAGTTACCAATTGCATAATGTTAGTTAAATCATTGGCTTTGATACCACTTTTCAAGAGAGTTACACTAAATTGGGCCATAATATACCCTTAACTTCAAATTACTTGAGGTTAATTCAACCCATATAGTGCTTGGTTAGTGGTCTTAGAGATTTAATTGTGCTTGGTTGTTAAATTAGATTAGTCTAGGTTATAACAAAATCCATTTTGACATTTGACGTGGGTTAAAAATTATATTAGTTTTATTTTCTCCACCAAAATGTTAGCATAGCATAGCTCTAAGGAAGATGATACCTATTGCATGCTGAGGGACAAGAGAAGGAGCCGAAGAGGGAACAAGGAAAATGCAAGCAAACCGAGTCAGGGAATGGAAGGTTATTAAGAGTGTTGTTACTAGATTAAGAACGACAAGGAAGAACATCAATTTGGGGATCAAATCTGATCTCTCTTACAGTTTGTAATTTGTCTATTGAAATATTTTCTTTGAAACCCTTTGCTAGTATTAAAGTTTCTCCAAAGGCCAAAGACATGAGGAGTGATTTTCTTCTTTAACAGACATTGAAGTCAACACAAGCCATGGGAGAGGCCATGAAAGGCGTCACAAAGGCAATGAGGCAGATGAACAGGCAAATGAACCTACCCGCGCTGCAGAAGATAATGCAGGAGTTTGAGATGCAAAACGAGAGGATGGAAATGGTATCTGAAGTAATGGGTGATGCAATAGACGATGCCTTGGAGGGAGATGAGGAGGGGGAAGAAACTGAAGAGCTCGTCAACCAGGTGCTTGATGAAATTGGAATAGACATCAACTCTGAGGTATGTGAATCTTTCCTGGTATCTTTATTTCTTTATTTTTTTCTGTACTTTTGTGGGTTCTTCTTGGCCGGGATAAAGCATTGAGAGCCATTTGTTTGTGGTCAGCTTCTGAAGGCGCCAACCTCTGCAGTTTCCAGACCGCAGGAAACGAAGAAGGTGGCCCAGGCCGAGTCGGCCATGAACGACGACAGTGGTATTGATAGTGAGCTGCAAGCAAGGTTAGACAACTTGAGGAAGATGTAAATTATCTACTTTGTCTTGTGGTTTGTTGCGTTTGAAATGCACCTTAGCTGATGCGCCTGTATTATAGATGTAAACCAGGTTGTACTCTGCGTGATAATTTACACTTTTATTTTTGATGATTAGTATAAGCATCACTTGCATATGGCAACGGATAGAGGACCTTTTTACAAACAAAGCCTGTTTCTAATTTTTTTGTTCAATTTTTTTTTAATTTTAGCTTTATTAAATATTCATCAATTTTGTTTTAAAAGTTTTTTTAAAGGTAGCCTTTATAATTTTTTTTTTTTACAAATTCATAAGCTGCATGTAAATAGAAATGAATAATAAGTGACGTGTTGGGATAAAGAGCTCTAAACACTTAACAAATTTGTGTAAAAGATTTGCCATGTGGATTTTATTTGTTGGATCAAGATGAATGGTTGTAATTGAGAAGTACAAAGTTGATATTTTTATTCATCTTCTTGTCTCATTGGTTTCTTGTTGTTGTGGAATTGTAGTGTTGTAAATCATAAGGTACCATTGTTCAACCCTTAATAAAAAGATTTGTGTTCTCTGTGTTGTTAGTCTTGATGATGATTGATGTTCATCCTTAGTTGCCCATATTAAAGTTGCTTCAAGAACCATGTGCTTTTTGCAACCATAATAGTGAAAAGAATGGGAATGGGCAGCTTTCATAAAAAACCAAAATATTTGCAAAAAAAGTTGTTGTCAATAAAACCAAAGTATGTGGAGTCATAATATTCCTTAGTAGTTACCCCCTCGTTTACTTTGAATTTCTTGAGTTCAATACTTTCATCAATTGATGATTATCCCTAATAAAATTTCAATATCATCAAATTAAAGATTTAAGATATCTTTTGAGGCCTCTATGAAGCAAATCATGAGGAATTTAATAGTTGAAGTATGGTGTCTCCCATAACTTCAACTATTGGTCTTATGAGGCTCTCAAATTGAGCAAACAAGAGGCTCATTTATAAGAAGACTTTAGAAGAGTATGTGTGACAACTTAATTTTTTCATTTTTAAATGTTATGTTTAAAATGGGTATTTTTTATTATTTTAAAATATCTTAGATTAGAATAAAATAATATTTTATTTAATCATTTGATTTTTAAAAATATGTAATAAATTCAATTGGTATTTGAAAATTATAATATTAATATTAATAGGTTTGTTGTAATGAGCTATATCTAAAAGTGTGTTGTGTCGTTGCCCACTATGCCCACAAAAATTATGGATTGGGTTGTTTAAATGTTGTGATTACATACACCTAGCTCATTTATGGACCCATGTAAGATAGTGGAAATGGCTATGTATTTAGTGGAGTAACTAAAGCATGCTTATGTGGTTAAGCTAGAAGTGAGCATCAAATTATTGCTGAAACATTGAGCATCTAGTTGTATATTATATTAAGATCATGATATGACAAAGATTTAAGATGTCTTGATAGTTATCGAATAAGATCCTTAGAGTTATGATAGTAGAATCATTTAGTTCTATAGGTCTTATGTATTATATTAGTTTAGTGATATGATATAGATCTTTATTATATCTAATTATGATATTGATTATTTTCTAATTTATACGTTTGATATAGTACTTTACTACTACATGTTATTTGATCTAGAATCACATATAAAATCCGTACAATAAAAAATATGAACAAATAATCACAAGATTCAAAAGCTATCCAAAGGCCAAGTTTATCACACATAAACTATACTACAGAAAGTTAAATCTATCATAAAATGTCACATATAGTCAAATATCCAACATAAATAATAATAATGTTTATAACAAATGAAATATAACATCACTAGATGTTTATTGAATGGTAATTTGGTAAGATAATAACTACGATGTTCTATTCTAATTATTGTATCAGTTACTTACTCCCTACACCTATAAATGATATAAGAGGTAGGGGGTGAATAAGGCTCAATAAGAAATTCTTAAGTCTTGCTAACAAAACATACATTTAGTAGTATAATAGTAGGATAAAATGATCGATACATTGAAGGAATCAATAAAATATCGTAGCCTACTAAGCTAAGCCAATGTATTAAAACATAACCATCAACCTTATTTCATATCTATTAAGGTTTGACAATTTTTAGTGGATTCATAATCAACTCATAGGAAGCATGTGACCCACCAATAATTTAGCATTCCTTTTATGCCTAAGAGGTCATCGACGCAAATCTAAAACTCCTATCTCATCACATAATATCTCAATTTCTTATAAAAAAAAGTCTAGTTATATGGGGCAACCGAATAAGGCTATAACAGTTCTCATCAACCATGTGACTATTGAACAAGCACTCTAGCACATGCATGGTCTCCTACGATATTTTATAATAGAACTCAACCACTTGGAATCCTCCACACAATCTGATAGTCCATATGTTGAAGCTATACTAATCATATAGATGATCCCATAATGCTCAAAGACTTCTAAACAATGTGTATCAGTCCATTCATAGTTCAAACTATCCCATGATCCTCCTGTGATGTCATAAGAAATGATGCATGCAACTCCCACACTTAGATGGAGGCCAACTATCTGGTATATTCAAACCAGCTAACTCTCGCTAAAGGTTCTATTGACTGAGGTCCACTACATGCTAGTCCATGTCATTATCAAATAGACTTGCTAATGACATCAATTTATATAATTTTATTCGCATTTATTTAGGGCTACTTGAATAACCCATATTTGTCATCTAAATAGTTCTAGAGCTTCTTCAAAACCTTAATCCACTATTTGAGCCATCTAGGATTTTCTCAAAAAGCTTACTCTACTAACTCGATTAACCTATGGTTTCTGTCAAACCTTAGTTAGCTTATTTGGGATTTTCTTAAAATGTTAGTATGTTATCTAAACTAACCCAAGGTATTTGCAAAATCATGATTAATTTATCTATTAATCCTCTTCTATCAAATTTTCCTTGTTTATGTTTAGGATTTATGCTTTTCCTAATTTAGAAGTCTTATTACAATCCATAATCCCATCCAAGAAACCAATTGAGTACTCACTCAAGTTTTAAATACTTAAACCTTTTTTTATCACCTCTTTTTATTCTCTAGCATTAGTTCACATGAATTCTATTAGTGACTCTCTCTTAACTCGTAGGCCAACTTAGTCACTCAATCCTTTCTAAAGGCCTCTCTTAAATCATTTACATTTGATAAATCATTATTTAGGACATTAATCCATAGCCTAGGAGCCTAATTCAAGGCTAATTATGATCTTACCCATAAAACCAAGCTAAATCAAAATTTAACAAAAATCTAAGTGAATGCCCTTTAGCCAAACTTAGCACCACTTTTAAGGCCAAAAATAAGTTCTTAATCTCAATCATCTCTCAACTAAGGTCTAATCAAGAGCCTTATTAAATCATAACCTTATTTAAGCGTGCTCAAGATCTTACCAAGTATTTGATGTCTTTGGTTCAACCTTAATTTTTACATGTAGGGTTTCCTTATGCAAACATCACTATCCTTATGTATTATTTAATCTAAATATATATTAATTCATATGCTATTCTTAACCTTATTAAAGGTTCATTAAAGTTCTAAAACACACCCAACCCAAAGTAAGGTTACTTAGGTATTTAACTTTATTCAAGGTTCAAATTTTGAACCTTAGATATTTAAATTTTGGATCTTAAATATTCAAATCTTAAATCTAAGACATTCAAAGTTCAAAATTAAGATATTTAAATTTTAAATCTTAAATATTCAAATTTTAAACCTTATTCTTTAGACCTAGCCTAAGTTAAAAAAGCTTACTTTTTAACTTAAGCATTTTCTAGTTCTTGAATCCTTCTTAACCAAATCATACTAAATTTTAACAAGCTTAACTAAGACCTACACATGACCTTAGCCTTCCTTAGGGATAAATTGTGACTACCAAGCCCTTTTCATAAGGAACCCAAAAGGTCACCCAATCCTTAAAGCAATTGAAGGTCATTTATATGGCTTCTTTTTGCATTTTAAGCCTATAGTCTAGCCTGACCACCCACCTTTTAAGGTTTAACCAAAGACAAGTAGCCTCATTTGGCTACAAAATCAATCCTTGGGTTTAGTTTATGAAGGATATATTGCTTGTGAATCTTAATAATGCCTTGTGGCATAATTTAGAATTTACTCTTTGGTTAGAATACTTGAAATATGTCATTTATCTTAGCTAATCTTATGTTTATTCCAAAAACCACAATTCATTTCCTAGAATCCAAACATCTTATAAATATATAAGTCTAAATTATCATATATATTATTAAGTATATCAAAACTTAGGAACCATAGATGGCCAAAATCGTTATTCTATCATTATAAACATGTATAATCAAGTTCATCAATTTTAAATCCAATTAAACATAATTAAGACTAACTTCTTCCAACTCAAACCTTGCAAGGCCAAGAAATCCTCTAGAATTCCTAAATCATACTTGGCCAAAATATTATCCATCATCCTTAGATAACATGTAGTAATCTTGATCATGATTTCATGATAAATATATTTTAACTACAAGCTAATCATCCAAAGCCATCACTTAACCAATCTTTCTAGCCTATCCAAGACCTTCACCTAACTTAGCCTTCTTTTAAGGTCCACCCCAAGCCTATCAATCTTCTCACCTTGCAATTAAGAGTTGTATGCACCATAAAAACCATTTAGATCCTCTTAAGATGTTTACCATGCCTCACATGGCCTTCCATGGCTTATGGGCATTCTTGAGGTAATACACAAATGTATGGCCACAAGAAATCCATAGAGTTTAACTAAGCTTTCAATTTATATCCTAATGTTTATGGTCTAGTTTAATAATCAAATTACAAAAAAATTAAATTTCATCAATTCCTTAGAAAGATCTCATGTTTATAATTAAGCAATCTCATCATGTTATAGCATTAAACTTAGCAACATAAAACCTTCACATCATAAACATCTCTTTGGTAACTAAGAAAACTACGCCACATTTATTTTCTTCATAACTACTTACTTTTAATAGAACAAAGAACCTAATTATAGCTAAAAATAAGGTGTGGCTAACCCAGCTAACATGATAATATTAAGAATGATGTTCAATTTCTAGATTTACTCTTCTAAGTGCATATGTGGCTATTACAATCATGATATTCCCACCATTTGTAGATATTTTTATTCTTTTATCCTGAAAAGTTATAAAAGTAGTAAATATGTTTTTATGTCTACAAACCTCTATCACCCCTTGGATCATAGTTTTCTATCTAATGACATAAATGTGTTGATCTTCCTTTTCTTAGGTTCATCATCAATGAGGTTTGTATCATCCTCAGGAATCTCTTCTATTTTAATCTAATGCTTATCCTTAACTTGAACATAAATAAAAACCTCATGAAATTAATGTCTTCATTATATTTTTCATCATAATCATTTTCATCAATAGTAATGGTTATGTCATTTCAATATATTCTTCTTTTTACTTGATTGTTCATCTTCTTCATCACAAATAAAAATTTTGTAATTAATCTTTTTATGGCATAGCTTTTCACATTTGTATAATTTTTATTCCCTTTATTATGGAGTAATATTATTTCTAGATATTTGTCAGCTAGAAGTAGATGATGGCATCCTAGGTCTAGTAATAGACTTAAGAGCATTTGATGTCCCCTTGAAAATTTAGATTTCTTTATTAAGGGAACATACCTCATTTGCCATTCAAATATAGTGTTGAAGGTATTTATTATGGATTATGGGTCATTTAAAGCCACATCATTTCTAATGTTTATCCGAAAATCTCTTATTAATTTATTAGTCAATTGCTAATCTAATTCATGACATTTAGTGCTATAAACTATCCATCAAAATTTTTATGATATTAAGTGATTGTTAAATTATCATGCATCTAACTATCAAATCTAATGTGTGGTTTATAATCATGAAACTTAAGATAGTAATTCATTATTATATATGTTGTTAATCTTAAATTATGGTATTTTATTTGATGATAACAAATCTTAAGTATCTCTAATGAATTTGTTTGAACAAATTTTTATATTTTAGATAATGAAAGCACATGTTTATGGGAGAATTTAAAAAAAAAGAGAATCAAATATTAGATCCCATGAAGACCATCTTAGTTAGAGTAAGTGGCCACTAAGAGATTCATTTTGAGCTTAATTTTTAATATTTTATTTTTATTTTGATTAGAATATTAAGCTTGATTAAAATTAATCTTGAAAATATAAAAATTAAATTTTATTTAAATTAACTATCTTAGAAAATATTTAGATTTTTAACCTTGATTATCCTACTTTGACCATTTAAAAAAGTACTTTACCTTAATCATATATTTGAAATTCTTTCTTTTCTAACTTGTTGCAAAAATTATATCATGATAATAAATAATTAATTAGTAAATATAATAACAATAAAAAAAATTAATTCTTATTAGCCTAAACTATCATAACTGTAAAAACCCATCTCTTTATTAGGGCACTACTCCTAAACCTGATTCACTACAGTAATTGGGTCGTAGCATAACTTTCCAAAGACCACATATAATAATAGTGTTTGATCATGTTAATACTCTTAAATCCATCAATCAAGAATAATCAATTGTTGATAGTGTTGGTGTAAATCCCAAACAAAACAGAGACAACCAACCACAATTGTAAAGGCTAACTCTTAAACATAGAAAAAGTATTATAATTTGACAAAAAAAAACCAAAACATTTGTGGGACTAAAATAGAGGGACCCTTTTCATGCACGTGACTTCCAAATTATAGGATTAATTTCCATTATTCGATCATGTAATTTTACATTCAAACAGTCGTCATCTCATCTGCTTTTTTAAATGAACTAATTCAATTAGCCATATGATTACATAATTTTATGATCTCACGATCTAAAATTAATTTTTTTGTAAGGTTTTTCTCTAAATGTCAGATCATGATTGATATTTAATGGTCAAGATCAAATCTATATTTTTAAATGACACTGATTTAACATTAGTTATCTAATTACATAATTTTTGTGATCAAACGATCCAAAATACTTTTGATATTGTGGCTCTTTTGCAACAAATATTTTAGCCATTATTTGTGAGCTGTTAAAACTTTTATTTAAATAATACCTAAGTTTTAAATTAAAAACCTTTATTAATCTCCTTTTAATTAAAATAAGTGGTAACAACTAATTGGTCTATTTGATAATTATTTTAAGTCATTGAAAAATGACATAAATAGGAGATTTTTTTAACATGGTTCATTGATAAATTTTTTATGAAATTTTTATAAAATTGACAAAACAATATCAAGTCATTATAGCTATAAGCAGTCGATGCTCATCGTAACGTATATATGCTGTCTTTTAGTTGTTGGACTCCAAATTCTACTTGTTTTAAATTAGTTAAATTTTCAATTTGCTTTATTCATAATTATATAATTAAAATACTTATGCCTCATTAATGATTTCATAAAGCATAGGGTTTTTATTTGTACTAAGTATAAATTTGTATTGTCTCTTTCTTTTTCTCTTTCTGTCAATATTGCTTTATTGTAATAGACCATTGTAGTTTTTTTTTCTATTTAATTATTGTGATGATTTAACCTACCTATTTTTTTGATAAAAATACTTATATTGATTATTTTTTATATGATTTTTTTTGGGGTAAGCATAGTCTTGATTTTAAGTTGAACCATCTAAAATTGTTGGTATATATTTTAATCTTTGTTGATTTTTTATTTTATTTTTTATTAACAAGTATTATTAAATAGAAATTAACATATTTTAAAATAGAATTGAAATTTACACAATCATTTTAGAGACTTGCTTGAGTTTATTAAAGATTTCTATAAAATAATTTTTTAAATATTCTCTAAAAACTCAAAATAGTTATTCCTAGTTATTCATTTCTCTTATTAAACTACACTTTAATTGACATCAAACAGAGGTCTCTTTTTAATGCAAAGAAATTCTCTAAAAGATCTATGACTCAAATTGATAGTTTAAAAAGTTTGGGTGAAGGTGCATCTTCTAATAAATCACTACTCTTTTGTGAAGACTAGTATCTTTATCGAAGACTAAGATAAATAGTTATTTAAAATTGGTTGATTAAAAATATGAGAATTACTATAGATTTCTTTTGATTTTCTCACTAGAAATAACTCATAAGATATTTTTATACTTAAATTATTTAGCAAAATGAATGAAAAAGAAAAATATAATGTATAATTTATTATTAGAGCTATATATATTTTATATTGTGTATTGAATATTATTACATTTAATAGAATTATGAGTTTAAAAATAGCTTATAAAATTTGGCATGAGTTAGAGATAACTTATTATGGATCATTTGAGAATAATAAAATAAAGAAAAAGAAGAAGAAAAAGGTATCAAAAATAGCTTAGGGTGAGTTAAAAGAGATTAGAATAAGCGAAAAGAAAAAATAATGAAATACTCTTTTGCAAGATGGCTAAAAAAGAAAATTGAAATACATATTTAATTGACAAAGAGGTAATTACTCAAATGAAAAATTGTCATAACAATCAATTATATTTATATTAAATATAAAAGTTTGAGTAAAAAATAAAAAAGTTAAAAGGGAAACTTTATGAATATGTAAGTCTTTTTTATCAAATGAAAACATGGTTGACACTTGTTTAAAGAATATGTAAAATACCAATGATGATTTAGCACAAAAAGTTAACGAGCATCTATCATTAATTAAGGAATTCAATAATTTTAAACTCTTGCACTCTATTTGCTCATTTTCAAAAATAAAATCAATTAATAAAGAAGTTTTTGTTACAAATATTAGAAAATCTCATGTGCATATACATTTTAATATTTTACATGGCTATAATAACAAACTTATATGCCATTATTGCATGCAAGATAAATAATACTTCATCCAATCTTAAATGTGTTGAACCTAAAATTGTTTAGGTTCTCGAATCCAATAATTGAAATCAACTAGTGTACATTTAAAGCTTGATGAATCAATTTTAATTAAACAAAATAGTGTATGAATAAATAAGATTTGAGAAATTAAGTTTAGAAGACAATAAAATAAATAAGAAAAAAAATAAAAGTAGTTAAAAAATCTTAAAAATTTGAAATTTAATATGGATCATTCTAAAAAACAAGTTATAGTTGAAATTATAGATGGTGTTAAAACTTGATATTATCATAACTATTAAGATTTTGTAACAAATTCTAAGCTATCCTTATTACAATATGCTTTTAATAATGTGTTTTGGGTAATAACTATAAAAATAAATTAAATCAATTTTAAAGAAATTGTAGGTATTGACCCAAAGACTAGCCAAAAAAAATATAATTGGAACAAAATAAGTAGTTGATATTTTTTTTTACAAAACCCTTAGATTGTGAAAAATTTGCAAAAGTTAAAATTGAGTTTAAGAATATTAAATCTCTTTGAGTGATAGTAAAAAGAGGGATAGAACATAAATTGAAAGAAATAAATATAAATTAAGGTGATCCATTAATTTAGTCATAACATATATATAAGAAGAGTTTATCTTTAATTATTTTGTATTGTTTTATAAATAATTTATATTTTTATCAAGTTTATTAAAGGTTTTGTGCTCATCAAAAAAGAGTGATTGTTGTATCATTGATCTCTAGTCATGATGTTTTGCTTGATATTAACAAATATTAAGTATTGTTAATGGATTTGTTTAAGTAAATTTTTAATTTTTATTTTTATTTTTAGATAATTAAAACTTATTTTAATTAGATAACTTAAAAAAAGATGAGTAAATATCAAATTCTATGAAAATCATCTTAGTTGGAGTGGATAACTATCAAAAGATTTATTTTGAGTTTAATTTTAGATATTTTATTCTATTTTAATTATAATATTATGCTTGATTGAAATCAATCTTACAAGACATAAAAATTAAATTTTATTTAAATGAATCATCTTAAAAAATATTTAAGTTTTTAATATCTTTGATTATTATACCTTAATTTATTAAGAAGCATTTTATCTTGATTATAAATTTGAAAATCTTTCTTCACTAACTTGTTACAAAAAGTATATTATAATAATAAATAATCAATTAGTTAATATAATAACAATAAAAAACCTAATTCTAATTAATTTAAACTATCGTAATTTTAAAGTTTGCATCTCAAGTTAGGGTACTACTCCTAAACCAAATTTACTACAATAATCGAGTTGGGATATAACTTTTCTAAATTTAGATAAAATAAGTGTGCCGGATCCCTTCAATATTGCTAAATCTATCAATCAATAATAATTAATTACTAGCGGCATGGGTGACTAAATCTCAAATGAATTATGGGTTAGCACCAATTATAACAACTAACTCTTAAATTTTGGAAAAGTATTATAAGGAAACAAAAGCAAAACTAATACACCATGCCAAACAAATGTAGAGTTCTTTTTGTGTAGGTGACTTCTAAATTATTGGAGTGATTTTCCCCATCTGATTGCATAATTTGTAAACAAATGAATATCATCTCATTTGCTTTTTTAAATGTGCTAATTCAATTAGTTGTTTTATCACAAAATTTTTTGATTGCACGTCTAAAATTAATTTGCCCATAAGATCTAACTTCAAATGTCAAATCACAACTAATGTCTGTCGATCCAAATCAAATTTTAATTTCTAAAGAGTGCAAATTTAATGTTAATCTTCCAATCATGTAGTTTTTGCAAATAAATGGTCCAAAATAGTTGTGATCGTGCGACTCCTAAGTTACAACCATCTTAGTTGTTATTTGCAAGCCGTTGGAACTGTTATCTAAATAATACTTAAGTTTTCAACTAAAAAACTTTGTTAGCACTTGAAATAAATAGTAATGATTAATTACTTTTTTTGTTAACTATTTCTAGCCCTTGAAAGATGTCTATAAATAAGATATTTTTAACATAATTGATTGTTGACTTTTTGATAAAATCTTGATAAAATTAGAGTCATTTCAGCCCAAAGTAGTTGATGCTCATTATCACTTGCATTTGCTAGTCCTTTGATGATCAAACTCCAAATTTTACTTTCTTTTTAAATAAAAAATCTCTCAATTTTCTTATTTTTAATTTTTTTAATTAAAATACTTATTTCTTATTAAAATGCTTGTTTCTCATTAAAAAACATATTTGTATTGTCTCTTTTTTTTTCTCTTTTTACCAAGCTTTTTTTATTGTAAGGAGATTGTATCCCATCTTTTTCTATTTTATTTTATTTTTTTGAAGGTTTAGCTTACTTAATGTTTAGTGCAAAGCTTATATAGATTATTTTGTTTTTACTTGGGATGGACATATGCTTAATTTTAAGTTGAATTTTCTAAAAGTCATTGTCGTATAATTTAATATTTATTAATTTTTTTATTTCATAATTTTTATAATAATACATTTTTAAAAGAAAATTTGTGTAATTTAAAATAAATTTAAAATTTGTAAAAATCATTTTTAGAGACTTGTTCAAGATTCTAAAAAATTATTGTATTTTTTAAATATTTTTGAAGAAATCAAAGTTTTATTCCTAATAATTCACTCCCCTTTTTATTGAATAATGTTTTATAACATATTTTCATTTCATGCTAAATGATTGAGGTTCTACGTAGTCTTTGTTTTTTAAACTAAGTTTTATCTCAAAAGTTTTAGGTGGGTCTACTAACTTTATTCTTATAAAATTAGTTTTTTTTTAATATTCTTCAAACTTATACATTAAAAACAAATCCTCCAATATGACAAATATGTCCTTACTTGACTCTAAGAGGGCTGAGTTTTTTGTAGAACACTCTCTTAATAAGTGACACTTAAGAGTTTATGCTAAGTTCAAGTTAAATAAGGATAGCATAATGTAGAAGAAACTAACGCAGAGTTATTTAAAGAATTACAACATGACAAAGCCCTCTAGCAAGCTTTTAAAATATCAAATCTAATATCACAAAAGTAAAATAAAGTTTATAAAGATTAGAGATTTATCTCTTTTTATAGAGCAAATTGCAAATGACCATATCCCTTCATACTTGACTACTTTTCCTTTGATGTTTATTATGACCTTGATTTTCATGTCTTCAATTGATTACCTTGCCAATATCAAATCATCTTAATAATTCACCTCTAATAAGACTTTTTTATAAGAACACATGAAAAAGCACTTTATAAACACACTTCTACAATGTAGTTCCAAACAACCATGGAAATAACCTTGATTTCGGCCTACTTCAATGCTGATAGCATTTTGGTTCAAGTAGAATTAGTAATTCAACTTTGGCGGTTCAACACAGGTGGTCATGTTTTGGTTCAAAGTGACCCAAGTGCGTGTGGGTAATGCGATTTCAATAGGATTGCACAAGTGTACTGAAGAGTCAGGAGAGTGCAGTGTGCATGTGAGATGCAAATTCAAGAGTTTAGCATGCATGCTATGTGGTCGCTAGACATATTGCCATGTTTAATTAGGAAGTTTATGGAGTTATGGCCTTTGATGATGATGATGGTTGACCTATCTCTAAAGCCAAAGTGATGATGTGACATTGGAAAGGAAATGAAAGTATCTTCAATTAAGGATTTTTGTACTTCTTTGAGTCATGGGGTTTAGATGAAGAGGAATGACAAAAAAGAGAAAAGAGAGATAAAAATAATATCTATGCTTCTTGGTAAGGTAGTATTCTTCTATGCACAAGAGCTTTTTTAGGTTCCAACGTTCTTCAAATCTTCATTTAAAATTCAACAGAAGTATCCATATATATAGCTTTATAGACCCAATTTGAAAAGATTTAAAAGAATAAACTAAAATAGCTAACTTAATTGCCTCAAGAAAAAATGCTAGATATTAATAATTTATATTGAGTTTATTACATGTCTTAATAGCATAAACATAAAGTAAATGAAAAAAAGACTGAAGCAAAATAAAACTTCATGCCAATGGTGTCATTCAAGCTTTTCTTTTCCTATTTTATATCTTTTTGGTCTAAACTCTACTAATTGGTTTATGCACTACTTAATGTTTATTCATAATTTAGTTTTCTATCTTTATTGTAGATTTTATGTAAGAATCTTACTTTGCTTATGATACATGTTCATCTACTAACTCTTGTCTTACATCTAAGTCTACTCTTAAAAACAAACTTTTAGACCCTTTAAGAAGTCTTTGTTTGTCAATGTGATTAAATGGTAAGGAGATCAAGCTTCAACTTGTTTTGGGCCAATAGATCTTCCTTTATTTGGTAACCCTATGATTGCACCATAGTCATATCTATGTTGATAGCCAAAATCAAGGTTCGTCAAATGCTTGTCGGTATAAGCAATTTTGTTATTCCTAAATAGGGTCAACATCAGTAAGAATTCCCTTCTTCCTCTAATTAATTATCTTGTTATCTTCTTAAGAGGTACAACAATGCTCGAAAGAGCTATCACTTTATCATGACCATCAAAAAACTCTTTTGGTTCATGATAGTCTTCTTAGTGGAAGCTGCTTCCTCCTTATTATACTGCCATCCTCAGTTAACCAATAATGAATATATTTTTGATGATTTTCTTAACACCCCCACCATGGAGTCAAGTTCAATTTTTTAATTAAAATAATTTGATTATAATGAGATCTCTTATGATCAAGATGATGTTATCTAAACATAATGAAGAGCACTTTTTAGCTTATGATATTGAATATTGAACATTTAGATGAAAAAACCAATAAATTGTTTGTTCTTGTATCTCTCTTCCTTTTAGCTCTTTTAAACCTTAAAAAACATGAAGTTTATCATCTAATCACAATAGAAGTGAAACATCAGCCACTCAAAATCTTTGGTTTAAGTAGTTTGACATCATAGTTGTGACACCTTTGTAGATGTCTAACATAAATTATTTAGTATCACAATATTTTCAAAACATCAATAATGAACACCCTACAATCTATCAAAAGAAGTATGTCTCTATTTTGAAAAGCAATATGGAATTAATGACGAAATTTCAAAACTCTTGGAAGCTAAGCTCATGCAACCCTTCTTTTATCATGTTTGGCTTGCCAATTTCGTCTTTGTCAAATTATTGTTTGATTTTTTTTATATGGACAATTTGGTTTTATGATTTTTTTTGTTATAATCATAATGGATAGTAGTTTTTGTTCTCGTATTGGATCAAAGTTAATACAAAGAAGTCGATTATTTTATTTTACCCCAAAACTGCTTAATATTTTACAAGTTTATTTTGATTTTATTTTCAACTTTATTTAACTAAATTTTAGTTGATTCCACTAATTTGTTAAGAATCTAAACAAAAGACCTAATCAAAAGAGATAGCTTTAAAATATCCCTCAACATAAACCAAACAACTTTTGATTCACATACTATAACAAGTATCATTAGAACTCCATTTTACATGCAATCAAAGAGAACTATTTTTAAAATGCTACTAATAAATGGTAAACCAAATAAAAGAGCAACCAAAAAATTCGAAATAGATCATACAACAAGCAACAATGGAGGACATGTGTTCATGAAGAATAAGTCAACATGGATTAAGAGGACAAAGAATGAATGAAATCAGAGTTGCTTATACAACCATAAGCGACACAGTTGCTACAGTAATCAACACAAGAGAAGACAGTGCCGTGGCGGAGCTGCCGCCGTTATCGTTAACGGGCGTCGGAGCTGGCCCCATCGTTGGCGGCGACGAGATTGACGACTGTGATGGAGAGGGCTCATCGCCGGGAATAGGTGGACTAAAAGGAGCTGATGGCGGGGGCGACTTTAAAGGCCCTGAGGAAGGAGACGGTGCTTTAGCCGGAGACAGAGCGGCGGAGGATCCGAAGAGAAGTGCCATCGCGATCACCATTGCGGCTGCAACTAAGACGGCCTTCTTGCCGCAGACTGCCATTCGAGAAAATTGTGAGACGAAGGATTTGTTGAGAGATGAAGGGGCAATGAGAATTCATTTTATAGAGGGAACTAACGCGCTTAAGTGATGAAGGAGATGCTCATATGTTAATCAAAATCGTTTGCCTTTTTCTATTAGTTAACTGCCTCCTTTCTTGAAGGAGTCCAATATAAACTCCACACGACGTCGTTGAGAAAATTATGCATGCCGCTTCAAACACTTTCTTCATTAGAAAGCAATTTTTTTAACTAAATTATGTTACCTAATTAAAAAGTGAAAATTGCATTTATTTGCTATGTTTGTTTAATTTGTCACATTAAATCGTATATATAATCAACCTAGTATAGCACTATGTTGTAAAATATTGTTTGTGGTGCACAATTTAACAGTTAGAAACAAATCCTGTATCGAATCAAATAAACCTTGGAGATACTACTGGTTATTGATAATTACTATCGCAATCGTGCGCATTTGCATTAATGGTTTATGTATCTGATTTACAAGACTTGCGATCGTATGTTTGTTTTGATGCCATAATTGAATCATTTTTTTTTTGTCTAGTCCTATTATTTGTTACACAAGTTTATATACCAAATGTTTGATGGTTGCTAAAAGCCACGATATGCAACATGGTTAAATAACATATACACATCCTCCATCTTGTCTCAAATGGCTCTTTACTAGCACATTGCTCAACATATTGGTTTTTTATCTTGGTATGAACCTCTTTTTTTTCTTAATATTTGTCTTCTACACAACCATACTAAGCATAAGATTGATATTTTGAAAAAAGTGCTTAAAATATTCTTGATTATAGTGGCTATAAGTAAAGCATTCCAAAATTTATGAATATATGTTTGTTGAAAACATCGAAGCATAAGGAGAAAGGTCAATTACACTCTTATAGAGTTTATTTTAAATCTAATCAAGAGTTTTCTTTAAATCTATACTTTGAGCAAATAGCCTTAACTATAAAATAACTAACCTTGCACATATCACATTTCTTTTAATATTTATGTTATACAATTCACATGCTCCCCTTTTGAGGGAATGATGGACCTACAATTGGAATCAGAGCATGTTGTTTCTAGTAACTAACAATCCTTGAAACTGTCATTTATTTGTTTAGATCAATTTTTAGAATACCTAGATAGATAATTAAGGATAAAGAAAACTATAAAATTCTTAGATATCTAATTAGGATTTTGCAAAAACCCTAAGATTATCTCAGATAGTAGATTAAGGTTAAAAAAATCTTAAAATGAGCCTTGATAGTTGATTAAGGTTTTGAAAAACCTTTAGAATGATCCTTGAAGATAGATTAGGGTTAAAGAAAACCCATAACTAATTAAGATTTTAAGAAACCCTTATTATCATTCTAGATAGTAGATTATGGTTAAAAGAATACTCTTACGTGACTTGAGATAGTTGGTAATAATGTTTTAGAATAAGTTTGTCTGATAAGTAAGTCAATATTAATAATAACATGGATTATGATGTAATGAATCTTAGGTTTTAGGTACTCAAGTCAAAAGTAAAGGGGTTAAATTATACAAAGATTAGAACTCTTGTTTGCTAAAGAGGTCATCATTTAATGTGATTGGTAGAGCCCTAAGTTTTGGAGCACAAATTCATAAAGTTAGTTACTATAATGTGGTTGAGTGACTCATGCTTATATAAGAAATCATAAGAAAACTATGAAAGAGTCAAAGCATAAGGTGGGGAGTGCCAATACTTGTTGTGGAATCATAAAGTTAGGAGAAGCTAACTCACATGATTAGAAGAGCTTAAAGTTGTGGAGTACCACTTAGTTTTATAGGACATCACAGGAGGACTATGGATGTTCCAGAACTTATGATAGTGGATATCACATAGATATTGATGACTCTGGAATTGACGGGTTATCCCACATGACTAGCAAAGCCCTAAGTTATCAAAGGGTAGATCATGTGATGACAATATAAGAAGCATCACGATGACCATTGATTGATAAATAATATGTTCATAGACTAAATTACAAGATAATCATTACTCATAAAAAGAATCAAAATGACATAAATCCGAAATTGACACGAATCTAGAATCAATATCAAATTAAAATACCTGAAATTAAATTTAAAATATATCTTTTAATAGTTTATCACTCTAACCATGACGATCTTTAAATAATTTCATCATTTCTTATCTTTTTTTAAGTTCTTAAATAAATACGAACATTGATTATCTAAAATCTAAAAAATCACTCAAAGAAAATAATTAGAACTACTTAGGATTTGTTATCATAAAAAAAAACACAATGACTAATTGTCCGACTGCGGTGGCGGAATTTGTATGGAGAATTGGAGACGGGAAGATGGCGAGGTTCGAGGAAGATAACTGGCTCGGCTTCCTCCCTATCTGCAACTGGCCGACGTTCATAAATATGAAGTCGGTGTGGCCGACGAGGGTAGTGAACTGCATCACCGCTGAGGGCGAATGGGACGTCGCCAGCATTCAGGCGTGGGCTAGTGAACATCTGCTTGACAGGATCCTTCATCTGCCCAGGGCTTGTCTCTCTAAAAAGGATATTCTGGTCCAGGTGCACACGGAGGCGGAGGCAGTGGATAATGGTAGAATCTATCGGGACCTGAAGTGCAGAGAGGTCGACGGCCATGGCCGGACGAGCAGGCAGGACTCGGAGCAGATGAGGGGTCTCTGGAAGCTCAGAACCTTACCGCGGGTGCGCTTGTTCCTCTGACGCGTGGTGGGAGACTATTTACCTACGGCGACGTGGTTGACGCGGAGGGGCATGGGTGATAACCAGAGCTGCGCGGCGGAGGAGACCACGCAGCACGTTTTTTGGGTTGCCGCAAGCCCAAGAATTCTGGCGGGACCTGGCTGCACGCGACGCGGTGTCCGCACTGCAGGTCACGCGGGACGCGGATGCCGGTTGCGACTTTAATCGGCGGCTTATGGATTTTGTCGGATCGCCGGCGGCGAGGCGCGGAGTCGGTGCTGATCACGCTGCTTTTCTGGCCACTACCATGTATTATATATGGGGAAGGAGGAACGCGAGGAGGCACAATGTCCCAACTGGCAACCCCAACACTCTATTGTGCAACTTGAGGATGGAGGTCATCGCTGTAGCTGAGCACTGTAGCATTTATACATCCTTATCCTGCGGGAACCCGTGCAGTTCGCCTGAACTGTCTGTAACCCATAGATGGGTTCCCCCCCACACTGGATGGATAAAAGTGAACTGCGACGCTGCACGTGGGGTGGACTCTACGGGCATTGGGCTGGTGGTTAGAGACCATATAGGTATGCCGCTTCTGGTGATGGTCAAGAGGTTTGTATCTCAGGCCTGTGAGGCTATGGAGGTTCAGGCTCTAATTGAGGCTCTTCAGCTATTACGGAAGACCCTTTCGCGGTTTCGTGCTGTGGAGTTGCAGACCGACTCCATGACGGCGATGATGGAGGTCCGGAAGATTATTGCCAACCCGTTTGTGGTTGGCCCCCTTGCTGAGATCACAGCCAGTGTTAGATGCCTGGACGCCCTCAGAATAACGCATATATACAGGGAGGGTAATGGGCCTGCCGATTGGGTGACGCGAGCCGCGTGTTGTAACAACTTTATCTGGGATAGGGGATCGTCCTTTCCCAAGCCACTTATCAAACTGATGCTGTCAGATTTCATGCACGATCCTCCGTGAGGACTACATTAAAAATTGTCTTTTGTAAGGCTTATGCCGCTTTTGGAATCCAAAAAAAAAAAAGAAAAAAGAAAAGGCCACATATTATTTCTCTCCCTATTTTACACTCAAATGATACTTGTATGATGACCTACTTTGGAAAGAAAAAGAATACCTTATTTATAAAATTTTATTTCTTTGTACATATAAAGATAAAGTTCAAATCTATGCTTTTTATATTTTAAATCTTAAATATACAGATTTAAAAAATATTAGATTTAAATTTTAAATTTAAGACATTTTTGTTTTAATTTTTCTAAATTCTTCTTTTTTTGAATCTTAGGTTCTCTTGATAAATCATCTAATTTCAAAAATGATCTCCATTACTTTGGTTCAACCTTCACCCATGTTAAGAAAAAAAAAGGGGAAATGGGTTCAAAAAAGACTTAATAAAATTCTAGTAAATAAGGATTTAGTGGAACCCTACTCCTTAGCAATCATACAACATTTATGTGGAACAAGTCTAACCACTATTCATCACAACTCCAAATTTTTTGAAGCTTAAGGTTCTGGAATGAAATAATTCAAGTAGCAAAATTTGTGGTTGATGCATTCAGCATTTTATAGTTTGGTAGAAAGTAATTTGTCCATACCCACACACCTCTTTAGCATGATAGCTTTGGCATTTTGATTGAGAAGGTTGAAAGACTAAAATCAACATTTAGGAATAATTTTCAACTTATTGAGATGGCTAAAGAAGAGGTTAAGGGTAGTGAACAAAAATTTTGAGATAGTTAATCTATGAAAGAAGAAAATCAATTAATTAAGGCAAATGATCATCTTATAGAGAAACTAAGTAAAAAAATATATTAGCATCAAAAGGCTAACACTATGTGGCTTAGGAATAAAAAATTCTTTTATACTTTAAAAACAAAAGGTCTAAACTCACCATTAGTTGTAATAAGGATTCAAATGGGGAAATGATAATTGGATAGAAAGAAATTTATGAAGTGACTATATAATATTTTCAAACATTACTCTCCTATAATATGGTCATATTAGATAAGGAACTGTTGAACATTAAACCTATATTGATATCTGTGAAAGATAATAGTTTGTCAGTGAAAAAGGTCACATTAATGGAGATTGAAGAAGTTTTAGTCCAATTTGACAAAAATTGTGTACTTATACTAGATGGCTTCAATAGTGACTATTTCACAAAATATTAGAAAATTATAACTTATAATGTGCTATAAGCTACAATAGGTTTCATAGCTAAAAATTTAATTCTTAAAGGTATTATAAGTATAAATCTAATTCTAATTTCTATGACAAAGATATTAGGATCACTTAAGGACTTATGGCCAATTTGTGCATATACTTTATTAAAAAAATACTAAGTAAACTATTGACAAATAAACTACACATAATGTTGCTCAAAGTCATATCTCTTAAACAAACTAGTTTTGTTTAAGAAATATAAATTATAGTTAATATTCTTCTTGGACAAGAATTGATGGGATCTCTCAATAAAAAAACTAGAGATAGTAATTACTTTCTCATGTAAGACTTAAAAAACACATTTAATAGCTTGTTATAGGATTTTTCTAATAAAAAAAAATGGCCGCAGCTTACAAAATAACCTCCATCATGGAGGCTCAAAAATAAAATCAGTAACACAATGGATTTGACAGGGGCATAACCCAGTCCCACACAAAATCCGCCAAACACGCGGATTTGGCAACCCAATCGACCAGAGCATTACCCTCCCGCCTAAAAATACGATAACTATTGGTCAATAAAGCAACATCTTTTTCGTTTCAAATTTCATATATTTATGTCTAACATTGTATTTCAAAAGTTGTTACAAATAGATCATATCACAAGCATCAATGGAGGACATTGATTGATGAACAATATGTTATGATAGATTAAGATTACAAAGAATCATTAATCAAAAAAGAACCCACACGACACGAATGCGGGATTGATTACGCGAGCATAAGCGACACCGTGGCTGCGGCAATCAAAACCATGGCAGACATTGCTCTGGCGGTGCTGCCGCTGTTATCGTTAATGGGCGTAGGAGCTGAAGCCATCGTCGGCGGTGACGAGACTGACGATTGTGATGGAGAGAGCTCATCGCCGGGAATAGGTGGGCGAAAAGGAGCTGACGGCGACGGCGATGGCGATGGCGACTTTAAAGGCCTTGAGGAAGGAGACGGTGCTTTTGCAGGAGACAGAGCAGTGGAGGATCCAAAGAGAAATGCCATCGCCATCACCATTGCTGCTGCAACCAAGAGGGTCTTCTTCCCGGAAACAGCCATGAGCTACAAATTTAGAAGAGAGGAAATTGTAAGACAGGATTGTTGAGAGATGAGGGGCATTAAGAATTCATTTTATAGACGAAATTAACGCGGTTAAATGATGGAAGCGATGATCATAAGTTAATTATAAATTTGTTTCTTTCGTGCCATTGTTGGTCTCTTCCTATAGTTGACTGCTTCCCTCATTGAAGGAGTCCAATAAAAGCCTATACGGCAACGTTGAGCGATCATACATGCAGCTCCAAAGACTATTCCATTATTTCTTTATTCTAAATGTTGTCTTTCAAGCGAATTTCGGTGAATATTTTGGAGGTGAAACTTGTATTTAAATGTCATATTTGTTAAATTTTTATAAAACAATAAATCATATATATAATCAATGCAACATAGAACTTTGATTTTAAAATATTAATTTGTAATACACAAGTCAACATTTGGATTTGTATTCCATCTTACAGACCTTGGAAATATTAATTGACAAGTATAGTTATTGTCCTATTGAGCTTGCAAGAATTGCAATGTTTGTTATGATAGCATGATTCACTTAATCTTTTATCACATTTTATTATTTGTTACACAACTTTATAAGCTTAGTGTTGGGTGGATGCTTAAAGATTTAGTATTTAAGATGGTTACATGATAGATCATATATAAATTTTCTTACTCATTCAAAAAGAGCTTTTGAATGATTCAATATTCAACATATTGACCATTTGTCTTAATTTGGGCCACATTTTTTTAATATTTATTTTTTGTTTAACCATTTTGAATACACAAGAAAACATTGTTACTTTGAAAAATTTTGTAAGTGAAATCCCTATTAATACTTATTATATAAGCAGATAAAAATGTGTAGAATATATTTGCGTCAAAAACATTAAAATAAGTGGAGCGTTGCCTTGTGGGTTGACGTCATTATTCGATGTGCAAACATCAAGTTGTTCACATTGTTTAGTTGGAGCATGAATCCATAAGGATATTGATGCCAAGTTTGATATTGCCTCATCTCACTCTCCTCTTAATCAACTAAAATGATTTATTTCATTATGCTAAAGTGTCAAAAATGTTTTATCATAACACCTTTGCTCACTAAAGTAATAAGCAAGCTTTTAAGTGAAAAGTACTCTATAAGCTCGCTTGGGTCATCATCAGATCCTTAGGTTACATAGAAACTCAAATGTGTTTTTGGTAGAGAATTGGAGCTATTGTTCACAAAAATTATTCGAATAGTCAAAATTTAATGTCAAAATTAAAAAGAGAAGAAACTTGATAAGTGAAAGCTTCTAAGATGAAAATTTTGAAGTTATTAGAAAAAATTTTAGAACAACTTTTGAAGGAATACATTTTTAAAGTATGGGTCATTTGATGAAGATTATGCAAGCTTATAGATGGAACATTCTGATGGAGGTATAACGATGCTCTTAAACCATATGCTAGAGTATTTATGCTCTTATATTATGAAATGATCCAATAATCCACAACTTGGGCTCTAAAAGTTGCATAAACAACACTACAAAGCTATATGAGTCATTATTAATCATATGGTGTTATATTAGTAATATTATCTCTAATATATCCATGGTCTCTCATGATGGCTTATAATGATGCATAACTGACTTATAATCTTCTAAACTTGATTTGATTATCCCAACCTAGGCTGTATTAGTCATATGGACCACCCCATAGTGCTCAAGGACTCTTATCACACGTTTTGCTCAACCACCATGAGCTCAGGCACACCTATGATCTCCTGAAGTGTCATAGCAATAAGGTACGCAACATCCACACCTTATCAGAGTTTTACCATATGATATAATTGATTTAGCTGTCATTGATTGAGGAGTTTATCAAGGTTTATTGTATCTTAATCTATGTCATCATCAATAAACTTACTTACCATACATTAATAAGTTTTTTACTTAAATTTATCTCAAGTTACTTAACCATAACCTATCAATTAGGTTTTTTTAGAATTTTAATTCATTAACGAACTATCTGAGTCTACTTAACACCCTACTCTACAATCTAAGCTCACATAAGATTTCTAACAAACTCTAATCTATCTCTTTGTGGTATCTTTTAAAATGTGATTTAGTAAGAGGGGGTGAATTATTAGAAATAAAAAATTTATTTTTTATAAAAATATTTAGAAAAATAGTTTTAGAATAGTTTTAATAAATTTTTAAAAAATCAATAAAAGTGAGATTTTACAAAATTTTTATTTTAATTTAAAACATGTTAATTGTCTTTTGATAATAAATGTTTATAAAAATTATGTAATATAAAAGTTAACAGGAACTAAAAATATACTTCAAAACTTTTTAGATGGTTCTACTTAAAAACAAGTCTACGCCTACACCTAGAGAAAACAAGAAAAAACAAAATGCTTAATATAAGTCTTTCGTCAAAAGATGGGTATGCTAAAATCTCACAACAATAAAACAAAATGGACATGCTATTACGACCTTACAGTGAAACGAAAAGATAATAGAAAAAATATTTAGTTATATGATCGAAATTAATACAAATAAAATCATATGCTTGATGAAATGAGTAAAGAGATACAAGTATTTTAATTAAATCAATTAAAAATAAAAAAATTGATAACTTAGCTGGCTTAAAAAATAATTCAAAATTAGGAGTTGGATGACTAAAAGATGTTGTGTATGGAAGTGACGATTAGCACGGGTAGCTGACGACTTGAATGTCAAGTCATGAAAAGTTTTTATTAAATTATGTAAAAATTCTTTAATCAATTTAATTTAAAATTCTTCTATTTACGGATATTTTCTAAAGTCTAAGATCACTTATCAAACAAACAAATTAGTCATTATTATTCTGTTAGCATTGGTATTTTTAAATTAAAAAATTATTATTTAGATAAAATATTATAATTGCTCTTAATAATTGCTAAAATAGTCATTGCATAGGAGCCAAATGATTGGAAGCATTCAGTATCATTCAATGTTGAAAACTGTGAGATCGAACTAATGATTTTATCTTTGTTCATATTATTTTTAAAGTTCTCCTATGAGTACGAACATTGATTATTTAAAATTTGAAAAATCACTCAAACAAATTCATTATAAATATTTAGAATTTGTTATCATAAAAAAAAACACCATGACTAATTGTCAACAATACAACTTCTTTTTCATTTCAAATTTCATATATTTATGCCTAATCATTATTTTTCATAAGTTGTTACAAACAGGTCATATCACAAGCATTCATGGAGGACGTTGATTGATGAACAATATGTTATGATAGATTAAGATTACAAAGAATCATTAATCAAAAAAGAACCCACGCGACACGAATGCTGAATTGATTACGCTAGCATAAGCGACACCGTGGCTGCCGCAATCAAAACCATGGCAGACATTGCTCTGGCGGTGCTGCCGCTGTTATCGTTAATGGGCGTAGGAGCTGAACCCATCGTCGGCGGTGACGAGATTGACGATTGTGATGGAGAGAGCTCATCGCCGGGAATAGGTGGGCGAAAAGGAGCTGACGGCGACGGCGATGGCGACGGCGACTTTAAAGGCCTTGAGGAAGGAGACGGTGCTTTTGCAGGAGACAGAGCAGTGGAGGATCCAAAGAGAAGCGCCATCGCCATCACCATTGCAGCTGCAACCAAGAGGGTCTTCTTCCCGGAAACTGCCATGAGCTACAAATTTAAAAGAGAGGAAATTGTAAGACAGGATTGTTGAGAGATGAGGGGCATTAAGAATTCATTTTATAGACGAAATTAACGCGCTTAAATGATGGAGGCGATGATCATAAGTTAATTATAAATTTGTTTCTTTCGTCCTATCGTTGGCCTCTTCCTATAGTTGACTGCTTGCTTCATTGAAGGAGTCCAATAAAAGGCTTTACGGCAACGTTAAGCAATCATACATGCGGCTCCGAAGACTATTCCATAAGACTCTTACTGTTCTTTTAGAAAAGGCCATATATATTTATAAGGTGGTGGCACGTATGTTGGTGGAGAGGCTGAAGCCCCTGATGCCTCTCCTCATCTCACGAGAGCAGGGAGCCTTCATTCCGAGTCGCAGCATCTCTGATAACATCTTCATAGCACAAGAAATGGCTGCCCGAATGCATTCTTGCTCTTCCAGCTCCGGACTCGTGGCTGTGAAGCTCGACATGATGCAGGCGTATGACAGCGTACGTTGGGACTTTTTGATCGAAATGCTGAGGCTCCTAAGGTTCCCTCCGCTTTGGTGCGATTGGATTGCTGCCTGCATCCTCTCTCCATCATTTGGGGTACTCGTCAATGGCGTACGCCTGCCGTGGGTGCAGGCTCAGCGGGGGCTAAGGCAGGGTTGCCCACTCTAGCCGTATTTATATGTCATTGCGTCGGAGTACCTGTCTGCACTTGTGCATGAGTATGAGACCAAGCAGCTACTAGGGTTTAGGCCAGGACAGCACGTGCCGTTGATCTCACACCTGTTGTATGCTGACGATGTCCTCATTTATGCCCATGTAACGCACACGGCCGCGCACTCGGTACGCAAAGTTATCACGAGCTTCAGCAACGCCACAGACCTGCAAGTGAACTTCGCTAAGTCCACGGTTTATTTCAGCAAGAGGAGCAGCATGATGAAGGTGAAGCAGGTTGCTAAGAAGCTTGGCATGGTGCGTGGTGGTTCCCTCATTTACCTTGGTTTGCCCATTGCAGCGAAGCCACTGAAGATGGCAGACTTCAACTTTCTAATCCAGAAGATGGAGGCATGTATCTCAAGCTGGCGGATCCGTCCCCTGTCACTTGCTGGCAGAGTTTCACTTGCCACCTCTGTCCTTAACGCTATCCCCAGCTACATTCTCAGCCACTATGCTGTGTCGGTGGGAGTCATCGACGAGATGGAGAGGCACATTATGAGCTTCCTTTGGAATGGTGCGAGCAGCACTCCCATGACCCATTATGTGCCATGGTGCTGTGTTACATTACCAAAGAAGGCGGGGGGCTTGGGGCTGAGGGACCTTCGCGTTTGGCAGCTCGTCCTGATGATGAAGCAGTGCAGACGCTTGCTGTGTCGCAAGGAAAGCCCCTGGGTGGACAACTTCAGGCGAAAGTACACGGTGACTCATGCAGCTTCAAGGATCCCTTGGAATGTGTCTCATTCATGCAAGCTTGTGCTTGAGGCTATGCCAACTGAGGTGGCGGAATTTGTATGGAGAATTGGCGACGGGAAGATGGCGAGGTTCGAGGAAGATAACTGGCTCGGCTTCCTCCCTATCTGCAACTGGCCGACGTTCATAAATATTGAGTCGGTGTGGCCGGCGAGGGTGGCGGATTGCATCACGGCTGAGGGCGAATGGGACGTCGCCAGCATTCAGGCGTGGGCTAGTGAACATCTGCTTGACAGGATCCTTCATCTGCCCAGGGCTTGTCTCTCTAAACGGGATATTCTGGTCCAGGTGCACACGGAGGCGGAGGCAGTGGATATTGGTAGAATCTATCGGGACCTGAAGTGCAGAGAGGTCGACGGCCATGGCCGGACGAGCAGGCTGGACTCAGAGCAGATGAGGTGTCTCTGGAAGCTCAAAACCTTGCCGTGGGTGCGCTTGTTCCTCTGACGCGTGGTGGGAGACTATTTACCTACAACAATGTGGTTGACGCGGAGGGGCATGGGTGATAACCAGAGCTGCGCGGCGGAGGAGACCGCGCAGCACGTTTTCTGGGTTGCCCGCGAGCCCAGGGATTCTTGCGGGACCTGGTTGCACGCGATGCAGTGTCCACGCTGCAGATGACGCGGGACGCGGATGCTGGTTGTGACTTTATCCGGCGGCTTATGGATTTTGTCGGATCGCTGGAGGCAAGGCGCGGAGTCGGTGCTGATCACGCTACTTTTCTGGCCACTACCATGTATTATATATGGGGAAGGAGGAACGCGAGGAGGCACAATGTCACAACCGGCAACCCCAACACTCTATTGCACAACTTGAGGATGGAAGTCATCGCTATAGCTGAGCATTGTAGCATTTATACATCCTTGTCCTGTGGGAACCCGTGCAGTTCGCCTGAACTGTCTGTAACCCATAGATGGGTTCCCCCCCCCCCCCACTGGATGGATAAAAGTGAACTGTGGCATTACATGTGGGGTGGACTCTACGGGCATTGGGCTGGTGGTTAGAGACCATATGGGTATGCCGCTTCTGGTGATGGGCAAGAGGTTTGTATCTCAGGCCTATGAGGCTATGGAGGTTCAGGCTCTAATTGAGGCTCTTTAGCTATTGGGGAAGACCCTATCGCGGTTTCGTGCTGTGGAGTGGCAGACCAACTCCATGACGGCGATGATGGAGGTCCGGAAGATTATTGCCAACCCGCTTGTGGTTGGCCCCCTTGCTGAGATCATAGCCAATGTTAGATGCTTGGACGCCCTCAGAATAACGCATGCATACAGGGAGGGTAATGGGCCTGCCGATTGGGTGGCGCGAGCAGCGTTTTGTAACGACTTTGTCTGGGATAGGGGGTCGTCCTTTCCCAAACCACTTATCAAACTGATGCTGCTAGATTTCATGCACGATCCTCCGTGAGGACTACATTAAAAATTATCTTTTGTAAGGCTTATGCCCCTTTTGGAATCAAAAAAAAAAAAGAAAAGGCCACATTATTTCTCTCCCCATTTTACATTGAAATGATACTTGTATGATGACCTACTTTGGAAAGAAAGAGAATACCTTATTTATAAAATTTTATTTCTTTGTACATATGAAGATAAAGTTCAAATCTATGCTTTTTATATTTTAAATCTTAAATATATAGATTTAAAAAATATTAGATTTAAATTTTAAATTTAAGACATTTTTGTTTTAATTTTTCTAAATTCTTCTTTTTTTGAATCTTAGGTTCTGTTGATAAATCATCTAATTTCAAAAATGATCTCCATTACTTTGGTTCAACCTTCACCCAGGTTAAGAAAAAAAAGGGGGAAATGGGTTCAAAAAAGACTTGATAAAATTCTAGTAAATAAGGATTTAGTGGAACCCTACTCCTTAGCAATCATACAACATTTATGTGAAACAAGTCTAACCACTATTCATCACAACTCCAAATTTTTTGAAGCGTAAGGTTCTGGAATGAAATAATTCAAGTAGCAAAATTTGTGGTTGATGCATTCAACATTTTATAGTTTGGTAGAAAGTAATTTGTCCATACCCACACACCTCTTTAGCATGATAGCTTTGGCATTTTAATTGAGAAGGTTGAAAGACTGAAATCAACATTTAGAAATAATTTTCAACTTATTGAGATGGCTAAAGAAGAGGTTAAGAGTAGTGAACAAAAATTTTGAGATAGTTAATCTATGAAAGAAGAAAATCAATTGATTAAGGCAAATGATCATCTTATAGAGAAACTAAGTAAAAAAATATATTAGCATCAAAAGGCTAACACTATGTGGCTTAGGAATAAAAAATTCTTTTATACTTTAAAAACAAAAGGTCTAAACTCACCATTAGTTGTAATAAGGATTCAAATGGGGAAATGATAATTGGATAGAAAGAAATTTATGAAGTGACTATATAATATTTTCAAACATTACTCTCCTATAATATGGTCATATTAGATAAGGAACTGTTGAACATTAAACCTATATTGATATCTGTGAAAGATAATAGTTGGTCAGTGAAAAAGGTCATATTAATGGAGATTGAAGAAGTTTTAGTCCAATTTGACAAAAATTGTGTACTTATACTAGATGGCTTCAATAGTGACTATTTCACAAAATATTAGAAAATTATAACTTATAATGTGCTATAAGCTACAATAGGTTTCATAGCTAAAAATTTAATTCTTAAAGGTATTATAAGTATAAATCTAATTCTAATTTCTATGACAAAGATATTAGGATCACTTAAGGACTTATGGCCAATTTGTGCATATACTTTATTAAAAAAATACTAAGTAAACTATTGACAAATAAACTACACATAATGTTGCTCAAAGTCATATCTCTTAAACAAACTAGTTTTGTTTAAGAAATATAAATTATAGTTAATATTCTTCTTGGACAAGAATTGATGGGATCTCTCAATAAAAAAACTAGAGATAGTAATTACTTTCTCATGTAAGACTTAAAAAACACATTTAATAGCTTGTTATAGGATTTTTCTAATAAAAAAAAATGGCCGCAGCTTACAAAATAACCTCCATCATGGAGGCTCAAAAATAAAATCAGTAACACAATGGATTTGACAGGGGCATAACCCAGTCCCACACAAAATCCGCCAAACACGCGGATTTGGCAACCCAATCGACCAGAGCATTACCCTCCCGCCTAAAAATACGATAACTATTGGTCAATAAAGCAACATCTTTTTCGTTTCAAATTTCATATATTTATGTCTAACATTGTATTTCAAAAGTTGTTACAAATAGATCATATCACAAGCATCAATGGAGGACATTGATTGATGAACAATATGTTATGATAGATTAAGATTACAAAGAATCATTAATCAAAAAAGAACCCACACGACACGAATGCGGGATTGATTACGCGAGCATAAGCGACACCGTGGCTGCGGCAATCAAAACCATGGCAGACATTGCTCTGGCGGTGCTGCCGCTGTTATCGTTAATGGGCGTAGGAGCTGAAGCCATCGTCGGCGGTGACGAGACTGACGATTGTGATGGAGAGAGCTCATCGCCGGGAATAGGTGGGCGAAAAGGAGCTGACGGCGACGGCGATGGCGATGGCGACTTTAAAGGCCTTGAGGAAGGAGACGGTGCTTTTGCAGGAGACAGAGCAGTGGAGGATCCAAAGAGAAATGCCATCGCCATCACCATTGCTGCTGCAACCAAGAGGGTCTTCTTCCCGGAAACAGCCATGAGCTACAAATTTAGAAGAGAGGAAATTGTAAGACAGGATTGTTGAGAGATGAGGGGCATTAAGAATTCATTTTATAGACGAAATTAACGCGGTTAAATGATGGAAGCGATGATCATAAGTTAATTATAAATTTGTTTCTTTCGTGCCATTGTTGGTCTCTTCCTATAGTTGACTGCTTCCCTCATTGAAGGAGTCCAATAAAAGCCTATACGGCAACGTTGAGCGATCATACATGCAGCTCCAAAGACTATTCCATTATTTCTTTATTCTAAATGTTGTCTTTCAAGCGAATTTCGGTGAATATTTTGGAGGTGAAACTTGTATTTAAATGTCATATTTGTTAAATTTTTATAAAACAATAAATCATATATATAATCAATGCAACATAGAACTTTGATTTTAAAATATTAATTTGTAATACACAAGTCAACATTTGGATTTGTATTCCATCTTACAGACCTTGGAAATATTAATTGACAAGTATAGTTATTGTCCTATTGAGCTTGCAAGAATTGCAATGTTTGTTATGATAGCATGATTCACTTAATCTTTTATCACATTTTATTATTTGTTACACAACTTTATAAGCTTAGTGTTGGGTGGATGCTTAAAGATTTAGTATTTAAGATGGTTACATGATAGATCATATATAAATTTTCTTACTCATTCAAAAAGAGCTTTTGAATGATTCAATATTCAACATATTGACCATTTGTCTTAATTTGGGCCACATTTTTTTAATATTCATTTTTTGTTTAACCATTTTGAATACACAAGAAAACATTGTTACTTTGAAAAATTTTGTAAGTGAAATCCCTATTAATACTTATTATATAAGCAGATAAAAATGTGTAGAATATATTTGCGTCAAAAACATTAAAATAAGTGGAGCGTTGCCTTGTGGGTTGACGTCATTATTCGATGTGCAAACATCAAGTTGTTCACATTGTTTAGTTGGAGCATGAATCCATAAGGATATTGATGCCAAGTTTGATATTGCCTCATCTCACTCTCCTCTTAATCAACTAAAATGATTTATTTCATTATGCTAAAGTGTCAAAAATGTTTTATCATAACACCTTTGCTCACTAAAGTAATAAGCAAGCTTTTAAGTGAAAAGTACTCTATAAGCTCGCTTGGGTCATCATCAGATCCTTAGGTTACATAGAAACTCAAATGTGTTTTTGGTAGAGAATTGGAGCTATTGTTCACAAAAATTATTCGAATAGTCAAAATTTAATGTCAAAATTAAAAAGAGAAGAAACTTGATAAGTGAAAGCTTCTAAGATGAAAATTTTGAAGTTATTAGAAAAAATTTTAGAACAACTTTTGAAGGAATACATTTTTAAAGTATGGGTCATTTGATGAAGATTATGCAAGCTTATAGATGGAACATTCTGATGGAGGTATAACGATGCTCTTAAACCATATGCTAGAGTATTTATGCTCTTATATTATGAAATGATCCAATAATCCACAACTTGGGCTCTAAAAGTTGCATAAACAACACTACAAAGCTATATGAGTCATTATTAATCATATGGTGTTATATTAGTAATATTATCTCTAATATATCCATGGTCTCTCATGATGGCTTATAATGATGCATAACTGACTTATAATCTTCTAAACTTGATTTGATTATCCCAACCTAGGCTGTATTAGTCATATGGACCACCCCATAGTGCTCAAGGACTCTTATCACACGTTTTGCTCAACCACCATGAGCTCAGGCACACCTATGATCTCCTGAAGTGTCATAGCAATAAGGTACGCAACATCCACACCTTATCAGAGTTTTACCATATGATATAATTGATTTAGCTGTCATTGATTGAGGAGTTTATCAAGGTTTATTGTATCTTAATCTATGTCATCATCAATAAACTTACTTACCATACATTAATAAGTTTTTTACTTAAATTTATCTCAAGTTACTTAACCATAACCTATCAATTAGGTTTTTTTAGAATTTTAATTCATTAACGAACTATCTGAGTCTACTTAACACCCTACTCTACAATCTAAGCTCACATAAGATTTCTAACAAACTCTAATCTATCTCTTTGTGGTATCTTTTAAAATGTGATTTAGTAAGAGGGGGTGAATTATTAGAAATAAAAAATTTATTTTTTATAAAAATATTTAGAAAAATAGTTTTAGAATAGTTTTAATAAATTTTTAAAAAATCAATAAAAGTGAGATTTTACAAAATTTTTATTTTAATTTAAAACATGTTAATTGTCTTTTGATAATAAATGTTTATAAAAATTATGTAATATAAAAGTTAACAGGAACTAAAAATATACTTCAAAACTTTTTAGATGGTTCTACTTAAAAACAAGTCTACGCCTACACCTAGAGAAAACAAGAAAAAACAAAATGCTTAATATAAGTCTTTCGTCAAAAGATGGGTATGCTAAAATCTCACAACAATAAAACAAAATGGACATGCTATTACGACCTTACAGTGAAACGAAAAGATAATAGAAAAAATATTTAGTTATATGATCGAAATTAATACAAATAAAATCATATGCTTGATGAAATGAGTAAAGAGATACAAGTATTTTAATTAAATCAATTAAAAATAAAAAAATTGATAACTTAGCTGGCTTAAAAAATAATTCAAAATTAGGAGTTGGATGACTAAAAGATGTTGTGTATGGAAGTGACGATTAGCACGGGTAGCTGACGACTTGAATGTCAAGTCATGAAAAGTTTTTATTAAATTATGTAAAAATTCTTTAATCAATTTAATTTAAAATTCTTCTATTTACGGATATTTTCTAAAGTCTAAGATCACTTATCAAACAAACAAATTAGTCATTATTATTCTGTTAGCATTGGTATTTTTAAATTAAAAAATTATTATTTAGATAAAATATTATAATTGCTCTTAATAATTGCTAAAATAGTCATTGCATAGGAGCCAAATGATTGGAAGCATTCAGTATCATTCAATGTTGAAAACTGTGAGATCGAACTAATGATTTTATCTTTGTTCATATTATTTTTAAAGTTCTCCTATGAGTACGAACATTGATTATTTAAAATTTGAAAAATCACTCAAACAAATTCATTATAAATATTTAGAATTTGTTATCATAAAAAAAAACACCATGACTAATTGTCAACAATACAACTTCTTTTTCATTTCAAATTTCATATATTTATGCCTAATCATTATTTTTCATAAGTTGTTACAAACAGGTCATATCACAAGCATTCATGGAGGACGTTGATTGATGAACAATATGTTATGATAGATTAAGATTACAAAGAATCATTAATCAAAAAAGAACCCACGCGACACGAATGCTGAATTGATTACGCTAGCATAAGCGACACCGTGGCTGCCGCAATCAAAACCATGGCAGACATTGCTCTGGCGGTGCTGCCGCTGTTATCGTTAATGGGCGTAGGAGCTGAACCCATCGTCGGCGGTGACGAGATTGACGATTGTGATGGAGAGAGCTCATCGCCGGGAATAGGTGGGCGAAAAGGAGCTGACGGCGACGGCGATGGCGACGGCGACTTTAAAGGCCTTGAGGAAGGAGACGGTGCTTTTGCAGGAGACAGAGCAGTGGAGGATCCAAAGAGAAGCGCCATCGCCATCACCATTGCAGCTGCAACCAAGAGGGTCTTCTTCCCGGAAACTGCCATGAGCTACAAATTTAAAAGAGAGGAAATTGTAAGACAGGATTGTTGAGAGATGAGGGGCATTAAGAATTCATTTTATAGACGAAATTAACGCGCTTAAATGATGGAGGCGATGATCATAAGTTAATTATAAATTTGTTTCTTTCGTCCTATCGTTGGCCTCTTCCTATAGTTGACTGCTTGCTTCATTGAAGGAGTCCAATAAAAGGCTTTACGGCAACGTTAAGCAATCATACATGCGGCTCCGAAGACTATTCCATAAGACTCTTACTGTTCTTTTAGAAAAGGCCATATATATTTATAAGGTGGTGGCACGTATGTTGGTGGAGAGGCTGAAGCCCCTGATGCCTCTCCTCATCTCACGAGAGCAGGGAGCCTTCATTCCGAGTCGCAGCATCTCTGATAACATCTTCATAGCACAAGAAATGGCTGCCCGAATGCATTCTTGCTCTTCCAGCTCCGGACTCGTGGCTGTGAAGCTCGACATGATGCAGGCGTATGACAGCGTACGTTGGGACTTTTTGATCGAAATGCTGAGGCTCCTAAGGTTCCCTCCGCTTTGGTGCGATTGGATTGCTGCCTGCATCCTCTCTCCATCATTTGGGGTACTCGTCAATGGCGTACGCCTGCCGTGGGTGCAGGCTCAGCGGGGGCTAAGGCAGGGTTGCCCACTCTAGCCGTATTTATATGTCATTGCGTCGGAGTACCTGTCTGCACTTGTGCATGAGTATGAGACCAAGCAGCTACTAGGGTTTAGGCCAGGACAGCACGTGCCGTTGATCTCACACCTGTTGTATGCTGACGATGTCCTCATTTATGCCCATGTAACGCACACGGCCGCGCACTCGGTACGCAAAGTTATCACGAGCTTCAGCAACGCCACAGACCTGCAAGTGAACTTCGCTAAGTCCACGGTTTATTTCAGCAAGAGGAGCAGCATGATGAAGGTGAAGCAGGTTGCTAAGAAGCTTGGCATGGTGCGTGGTGGTTCCCTCATTTACCTTGGTTTGCCCATTGCAGCGAAGCCACTGAAGATGGCAGACTTCAACTTTCTAATCCAGAAGATGGAGGCATGTATCTCAAGCTGGCGGATCCGTCCCCTGTCACTTGCTGGCAGAGTTTCACTTGCCACCTCTGTCCTTAACGCTATCCCCAGCTACATTCTCAGCCACTATGCTGTGTCGGTGGGAGTCATCGACGAGATGGAGAGGCACATTATGAGCTTCCTTTGGAATGGTGCGAGCAGCACTCCCATGACCCATTATGTGCCATGGTGCTGTGTTACATTACCAAAGAAGGCGGGGGGCTTGGGGCTGAGGGACCTTCGCGTTTGGCAGCTCGTCCTGATGATGAAGCAGTGCAGACGCTTGCTGTGTCGCAAGGAAAGCCCCTGGGTGGACAACTTCAGGCGAAAGTACACGGTGACTCATGCAGCTTCAAGGATCCCTTGGAATGTGTCTCATTCATGCAAGCTTGTGCTTGAGGCTATGCCAACTGAGGTGGCGGAATTTGTATGGAGAATTGGCGACGGGAAGATGGCGAGGTTCGAGGAAGATAACTGGCTCGGCTTCCTCCCTATCTGCAACTGGCCGACGTTCATAAATATTGAGTCGGTGTGGCCGGCGAGGGTGGCGGATTGCATCACGGCTGAGGGCGAATGGGACGTCGCCAGCATTCAGGCGTGGGCTAGTGAACATCTGCTTGACAGGATCCTTCATCTGCCCAGGGCTTGTCTCTCTAAACGGGATATTCTGGTCCAGGTGCACACGGAGGCGGAGGCAGTGGATATTGGTAGAATCTATCGGGACCTGAAGTGCAGAGAGGTCGACGGCCATGGCCGGACGAGCAGGCTGGACTCAGAGCAGATGAGGTGTCTCTGGAAGCTCAAAACCTTGCCGTGGGTGCGCTTGTTCCTCTGACGCGTGGTGGGAGACTATTTACCTACAACAATGTGGTTGACGCGGAGGGGCATGGGTGATAACCAGAGCTGCGCGGCGGAGGAGACCGCGCAGCACGTTTTCTGGGTTGCCCGCGAGCCCAGGGATTCTTGCGGGACCTGGTTGCACGCGATGCAGTGTCCACGCTGCAGATGACGCGGGACGCGGATGCTGGTTGTGACTTTATCCGGCGGCTTATGGATTTTGTCGGATCGCTGGAGGCAAGGCGCGGAGTCGGTGCTGATCACGCTACTTTTCTGGCCACTACCATGTATTATATATGGGGAAGGAGGAACGCGAGGAGGCACAATGTCACAACCGGCAACCCCAACACTCTATTGCACAACTTGAGGATGGAAGTCATCGCTATAGCTGAGCATTGTAGCATTTATACATCCTTGTCCTGTGGGAACCCGTGCAGTTCGCCTGAACTGTCTGTAACCCATAGATGGGTTCCCCCCCCCCCACTGGATGGATAAAAGTGAACTGTGGCATTACATGTGGGGTGGACTCTACGGGCATTGGGCTGGTGGTTAGAGACCATATGGGTATGCCGCTTCTGGTGATGGGCAAGAGGTTTGTATCTCAGGCCTATGAGGCTATGGAGGTTCAGGCTCTAATTGAGGCTCTTTAGCTATTGGGGAAGACCCTATCGCGGTTTCGTGCTGTGGAGTGGCAGACCAACTCCATGACGGCGATGATGGAGGTCCGGAAGATTATTGCCAACCCGCTTGTGGTTGGCCCCCTTGCTGAGATCATAGCCAATGTTAGATGCTTGGACGCCCTCAGAATAACGCATATATACAGGGAGGGTAATGGGCCTGCCGATTGGGTGGCGTGAGCCGCGTGTTGTAACGACTTTGTCTGGGATAAGGGGTCGTCCTTTCCCAAACCACTTATCAAATTGATGCTGCTAGATTTCATGCACAATCCTTCGTGAGGACTACATTAAAAATTATCTTTTGTAAGGCTTATGCCCCTTTTGGAATCAAAAAAAAAAAAAAGAAAAGGCCACATATTATTTCTCTCATTTTACACTCAAATGATACTTGTATGATGACCTACTTTGGAAAGAAAGAGAATATCTTATTTATAAAATTTTATTTCTTTGTACATATAAAGATAAAGTTCAAATCTATGCTTTTTATATTTTAAATCTTAAATATACAGATTTAAAAAATATTAGATTTAAATTTTAAATTTAAGACATTTTAGTTTTAATTTTTCTAAATTCTTCTTTTTTTGAATCTTAGGTTCTGTTGATAAATCATCTAATTTCAAAAATGATCTCCATTACTTTGGTTCAACCTTCTCCCAGGTTAAGAAAAAAAAGGGGGAAATGGGTTCAAAAAAGACTTAATAAAATTCTAGTAAATAAGGATTTAGTGGAACCCTACTCCTTAGAAATCATACAACATTTATGTGGAACAAGTCTAACCACTATTCATCACAACTCCAAATTTTTTGAAGCTTAAGGTTCTGGAATGAAATAATTCAAGTAGCAAAATTTGTGGTTGATGCATTCAGCATTTTATAGTTTGGTAGAAAGTAATTTTTCTATACCCACACACCTCTTTAGCATGATAGCTTTGGCATTTTCATTGAGAAGGTTGAAAGACTGAAATCAACATTTAGGAATAATTTTCAACTTATTGAGATGGCTAAAGAAGAGGTTAAGAGTAGTGAACAAAAATTTTGAGATAGTTAATCTATGAAAGAAGAAAATCAATTAATTAAGGCAAATGATCATCTTATAGAGAAACTAAGTAAAAAAATATATTAGCATCAAAAGGCTAACACTATGTGGCTTAGGAATAAAAAATTCTTTTATACTTTATAAACAAAAGGTCTAAACTCACCATTAGTTGTAATAAGGATTCAAATGGGGAAATGATAATTGGATAGAAAGAAATTTATGAAGTGACTATATAATATTTTCAAACATTACTCTCCTATAATATGGTCATATTAGATAAGGAACTGTTGAACATTAAACCTATATTGATATCTGTGAAAGATAATAGTTGGTCAGTGAAAAAGGTCACATTAATGGAGATTGAAGAAGTTTTAGTTCAATTTGACAAAAATTGTATACTTATACTAGATGGCTTCAATAGTGACTATTTCACAAAATATTAGAAAATTATAACTTATAATGTGCTATAAGCTACAATAGGTTTCATAGCTAAAAATTTAATTCTTAAAGGTATTATAAGTATAAATCTAATTCTAATTTCTATGACAAAGATATTAGGATCACTTAAGGACTTATGGCCAATTTGTGCATATACTTTATTAAAAAAATACTAACTAAACTATTGACAAATAAGCTACACATAATGTTGCTCAAAGTCATATCTCTTAAACAAACAAGTTTTGTTTAAGAAATATAAATTATAGTTAATATTCTTCTTGGACAAGAATTGATGGGATCTCTCAATAAAAAAACTAGAGATAGTAATTACATTCTCATGTAAGACTTAAAAAACACATTTAATAGCTTGTTATAGGATTTTTCTAATAAAAGAAAATGGCCGCAACTTACAAAATAACATCCATAATGGAGGCTCAAAAATAAAATCAGTCATCAAAAGATCACACAATGGATTTGGCAGGGGCATACCCCAGTCCCACACAAAATCCGCCAAGCAAGCGGATTTGGCAACCCAATCGGCGAGAGCATTACCCTCCCGCCTAAAAAATACCATAACTATTGGTCAATAACGCAACATCTTTTTCATTTCAAATTTCATATATTTATTTCTAATCATTGTATTTCAAAAGTTCTTACAAATAGATCATATCACAAGCATTCATGGAGGACATTGATTGATGAACAATATGTTATGATAGATTAAGATTACGAAGAATCATTAATCAAAATGGAACCCACACGACACGAATGCGGGATTGATTACGCGAGCATAAGCGACACCGTGGCTGCGGCAATCAAAACCATGGCAGAGAGTGCTCTTGTGGAGCTGCTGCTGTTATCGTTAATGGGCGTAGGAG
This sequence comes from Vanilla planifolia, assembly GCA_023846275.1. NCBI lineage: Eukaryota > Viridiplantae > Streptophyta > Magnoliopsida > Asparagales > Orchidaceae > Vanilla > Vanilla planifolia. The sequence goes on from CM043873.1 coordinate 28,027,149, forward strand.
CTGAAGCCATCGTCGGCGGTGACGAGATTGACGATTGTGATGGAGAGAGCTCATGGCCGGGAATAGGTGGGCGAAAAGGAGCTGACGGCGACGGCGATGGCGACGGCGACTTTAAAGGCCTTGAGGAAGGAGACGGTGCTTTTGCAGGAGACAGAGCAGTGGAGGATCCAAAGAGAAGCGCCATCGCCATCACCATTGCAGCTGCAACCAAGAGGGTCTTCTTCCCGGAAACAGCCATGAGCTACAAATTTAAGAAATGGAGAAAATTGGGTTGAAAATGGAAGAGAGGAAATTGTAAGACAGGATTGTTGAGAGATGAGGGGCATTAAGAATTCATTTTATAGAGGGAAATGACGCGCTTAAATGATGGAGGCGATGATCATAAGTTAATTATAAATTTTTTTCTTTCGTGCCATCGTTGGTCTCTTCCTATAGTTGACTGCTTCCTTCATTGAAGGAATCCAATAAAAGGCTTTACGGCAACGTTAAGCAACCATACATGCGGCTCCGAAGACTATTCCATAAGACTCTTACTGTTCTTTTAGAAAAGGCCACATATTGTATCTCCACCCATATTACACTCAAATGATACTCGTATGATGACCTACTTTGGAAAGAAAGAGAATATCTTATTTATAAAATTTTATTTCTTAGTACATATAAAGATAAAGTTCAAATCTATATTTTTTATATTTTAAATCTTAAATATATAAATTTAAAAATATTGGATTTAAATTTTAAATTTAAGACATTTTAATTTAAATTTTTCTATATTCTTTTTTTTTTTTTTAAATTTAGGTTCTCTTGATAAATCCTCTAATATCATAAGTTCAGTTTTAAGACAACTAAACATATTAGTTAATTTAATTTTTTTTTCTAATATTTTATTCTTACACAACTAAACCCAAATCTCTTTACTACACTTGATCAAGACCTAAATCTATGTTAGCTTTCTTCCAAGAATAACTCAAGCCCCTTAAGGATCTTCACATGAAAACCTAAGAGCTTACATTATATGTATCGAGCCTTATACTCAATCCCTTTGTCCCAATCAAGGTTACTATAATTTCAAATGTCCATTTACGATTGAGAAAAATTTTACAAACCTTAGTTATTAATTAATAAAAAAACATATAGTACTTATATTGGGGCTTTTAAGTTAAATTCTCAAACCTAAGCATGACTATGAGTAATCCTATGCTTCTTTTAGACTTTAGTTGTGACTCCCAAGTCCTCCTTATAAAGAACCCAAGAACTTGCCCTCACCTAAAGTCATCCAAAGTATCTTTTAAGGCCACTTCATGCTTTATGAGCTTATGGTTGAGCCTTAAAAAAAGCCCTAAAGCTTAGCACAAGGAAAATAGCTTTATTTCATTGCAAAAACCAATCCTAGGTTTGGATTTAAAGAAGATCTTGCTTGTGGTTAATTATGCATTGTGGCATAGGTTTAAATAAAATTATTTTGAAGTTATCATACTAAATTATTTCAAATACTATTGATTATTCATAATTAAATTTTCTATCACGATGTTTGTTGTAAGCTTGAATTCTTCCTCACAATGTGCATTACAATCTTATCACAATGTTTAAAAGAGTTTATGTCACAATTTATGAGAATGTTTCTCCTTGCATGTTCAAGCCATGGGTTTTTATAATGTATGATTGCAAAATTTCTATAAAAAAGTGTTCATAAAAATTCTTATTTTTACATCATAATTCAGCAAGCCAATATTTATATTTATATAACAAAAAATCATCTTAGCATGTAATAATAAGGGCCTTAATTAATCATACTTTTTATGGTTGATGATATTTTCATTTTTTTCATTATTAATAATCATTAAAAGATTACAATCACATAATAAAATTTAACTCAAAGAATCACCACAATATGATAGATATTGCTCTCGATCAACATGCTTTCAAGACCAAATTCAAATTTTAATGCATTCACAATTTGCACAATTTCAATTCCAACATGATTAGATCTAATTGTCCAACACTTGACATAAAGTAATCAAAGAAAAGTGTACATAGTGTGATGAAAAACCTTGAATAAAAATTTTCATATAACTTAATTTTCTATCTTAATTGAGAGCTTTAACATGATATCTTGAGTAATGGAATGCATATACATAATGTTCCATATCATCATGAAAATTATAATAAGTAGGAGTAACAAGATTCTGCATGCATTTCATATTTTGTATCCACTTGAACATTATATAATGCAAGTTTAGCAAAATGCTTGATTTTAAATTTTGAACATGTGTCTATATTTATTTGCAAGGCATGAAGATTTCTTCATCTTGAATTGGGTTGAAGTTTACACCACTTTAGATCTCCTTCTCTTCACAGTTTGACTTGCAAAATCACCTTCTTCCTCATCCTTGCTTTAAGCCTTGGGTTCCTTAGTCTCCTTGATTCGTGCCTCTTTAGTTTAATGGTTAGGGTGTAAGAAAAAGTTCCAACTTTAACATGTCATGCCTTTTTATAGCTAAACAATCATTTTCTTAAATCTAGCTAAGTTAATGAGATTGGGTTTATCTCTTTTCCTTATTCATGCTAAGGTTACTTATCTACTTATGCCTTTCTTTCTTACATTTTCCAAGTAGCTCTCAATTGTTTCCACTAGAGGTCCTTTGTAATTGTCCATTTAAGCATGTTTTTACATGATATTCATACTATAAACCTGATGTTTTATTTCAAAAATCAATTTCAAATTTTAAACTAAACATGAATTCAAAATTTAAATAATATTTATTTTAAAATTTTAAATTTTTATTTAAAATTTAAATATTGCATTAAGGAATGGATGTGCTAAATTAAAGGATCATATTTGGGGGTGTAATGGGTTGCCCTGGGAGATGAGAATTATATTGATACAAAAATGGTGATGGGAAACAAATCAGATAATGATAGAGATAATAGAGTTTGCTATGATGTGATTTATTAATGTAAAAAATTATGAGATGAGATCAAATTGTGGGAGACAATTAGCATCGCAGATGTGGATGGTAGTGAGGACACAAGGCTTAAGGGGTTAATCATGTAGGTTAATTGATGTAATAAATAGGCTTGGCAAGGTCATAATGATCAATGAGTAAAGGTGTGGGAGGTATCCCATAAAGCAAAAATTATGACACATGTGAGAATGACTTGCTCATGTTGATTGACATGCATAGTTGTGAAAAGAGCTTGCCAACCTACAATCAATTGTGCTTATTGAAATTCTTTATACAGAATATGTATTGTCAATCAAAACTATTCAGCCAACTTATCTTTTGAAAGCCTTCCTTGAATATTTTTAAAATGCTTTATTATAAAATAAAGAACATGTAAGAACAAATAAAAATAAGTAAAGAATGCACACAAAGATTTGAAAAGGTTTGGCCAAAGGCCTACATTTATCCCCATCATATACCAACTTACTAAGTAAAAATACTTTTTGTCAAATAATGGGTAGGTTAAAATCCCTCTCAAAAATAAATGTGATAGACACTGATGAACAACAACTCACACAAGCTTACAATCCTTGGCCAACAGTAGCCAAAACAAAACAATGATTTAATCAATAATTGGCTTAAGATTTTAACAATTTTAACAACAACTAATTATCAGCTCTCTAACGACACAACAAATTGTCCAATGGCACAATACCTAAATGTAAAATAAGAAAATTACCAAACATTGAATTAGTAAAGTGAAGAGAATAGAATAATCAAAACAACAATAGTAGGAGAGAATTTAAAAATCATGCAATTGAGTTGAGGTTCTAGAGAGAGCACATTTAAGGATGAGAAGCTCTTATTTTGAATATGATAATGAGTTCTATAGCCTAATCTTAGATGAGGGAATGCTTACTTATATTCTCCATTCATTAAAGAAGCAAAAAAGGAAGTCTAATTGGCTATAGGTTTGATTTCTAATGTGAATATTAGCTCTTAATCATCTCAAGATCTAATCGTACAAAGGTGACAAGTAAAAAGTTTTATCACCCAACAAATCATCCATTCAATCTATTTAGATTTTCTTACTTAAAATATATTAAATGAGTATAATTATGGGCATCATGTTATACAATCGACACTTCATGTATAGTCTTAATCTTTGTTTATAGGTTATATAGACTTATTAAAGATGATCAAAGGGATCATATGATTACAATACAATTTTACTTTTTGATTACTGTTCATGTGATTGTATGCATCTAATGAATGGTTTGTATGTGTATGATTTAGTAATTTCTTATTGTTTTACTTTCTTCAAAATGTTTTGTGTGCATATGACAGATTACATCTTATTATATAATTTTGGCTTAGCACTCATTGTTAATGGTTTTGTAAGCATCATGCAAAATGATCAAGAAGTTTGTTCGAGTATGACGCAATCGTACTATTACAATTTCTAGAGGTTTAGAAAACATACACTTCTAATAATATGATCATATATGTATGATAAGTTTTTACATTTCTTCTCAATTTTTTTGATCTTTTATATACTTTTATTAATGCAATGGTGCTACTCATTATGGCAATGATTTGATATGAACACTTCATGCATGTATGATTATCACATTGTGTATGTCCAAAGATTTGATGAACGATCCACATCAAGATCAATGCTTATCCTTGAATGCACAAAAAGCTTATTGGGTTGACAAATGTCTCAAAATTTAAAAGTCATATTTTTGAAAAGTGGACAAATTAAATGTTTTGAAGTTGAAGAAATTGATGTCTATTTAAACTATTTTATTAATTATTAAAAATAAATATACAAATAAATAAAATATTAATTGGTCTTATTATTTTGCATGCTGCATTAGTTGGGCGAACGTAATGAAAAGCCTATGTGATAAGTAAGGTAAGAAACAAATGCAAAAAAGAGAAAGGCGATAGAAAAAGAGAGAGCAAAAAAAATCTTATAAGAGAAAAGGCAACAAAAGGAAATTGTATAAATAGAGAAGAATCTATGAAAATCAATAAACAATAGCAAGATGAGGAGAAAAAAGGAAGAGAAATTAGAGATAAAATGATAAATTTGCTTTAAGTGTGAGCATATTTTTGAAGTGATTAATATGTCTTAGATTTATTTAGAAATATTTTTATAATCAATTTCAAAGAGTTTTATGGTGTTTTGAGCTATGTTTGTTTTAAATTGGAACTAGTGGGCCGATGGACAAAGGGAAAGGCAATTTATGACTCGACGAAGGAATTATTGGCAAACAATCATTCGACCGAATAAGAATGGAAGCAATTGTAAGGTTTCATCTTGATTGAAATCTTTAATTGATGGTTTATGTTGCTAGATTTGATGGTGGGTTCAGGGGCTCTTTCTTAACCTAACTATTCCTTAGTTGAGAACTTAGGTGAACCTATTAATCATTCCCTAATTAAAATTAAATCTACATCAATATTCATGAGGGAATAAAAAGTATATTTGAAGAACATAAAATAAGGAAAATGACCACCCCATTTATGCTAACATTGATCAGTAAATTCTCATATGGATGGCCTAGCATGGAAATCGTAAGAAAGGAAATCAATAAAATTGGGTTTCAGAGTTAAGTTAAAGTAGGATCATTAGATATCAAGCAAGTCCTGATCATATTTAAGAAGGATGATTTTCTAAGATACTAGTTTCACAAGTTATGATATGTGATAGATTTTTAAATAAGAATCTTCAAGTGACATTAAGATTTTTATCTCAATGTTGAGCCCTCCTTGGCCTTGTTATGTGCTTCATTCAAACACTTATTCAAAAATTCAACAAAGTAGCTCTGTACTCTATAGCTATAACAAACAAAAATCCATTAATGGTAGACATTGCAACTCTAAATTCAACACGTCCAAGCATGGCTAGAGTTTGTGTAGAAGTAGGCTTAGTAAAACAATTTCCAAAATGGATTAGAATTATGCAAAAGAGAGGCAATTCTAATAAGTTCTAACAAAGGATCATCCATACCAATTTGTTGAACTACATTTCAATTTTTTGTAAGTAGGGTCATTCTTTTTGTCAATGTAATCATAACATCATGAACTCAAATACATATGTTCCCATTGAAGTTTCTAAAGCTCCAATTGATGTTGCAAAATCTCCAATTAAATAGAACAAGAAAGTTAATAACAACATTGAACTTAGGATGGTTCATACTAGAACAATATCAAAAGTTGTAAGATTTTCATATTGTGCTATCAAGGAAGATAAAATCCCAATACTCAAGTCCTAACCATGCTTGTAATTACAATATTTGAGAGTTCTTAGATGACTCCAAATAGATATATGAACAATAATATGGGTACACATAGCTTGAAAAAAAGGGATAAAAAGATAACTTTAAATAAGATTTCAAATGACTATGCTATATTTAAGAAAGGTCTAAGGAAAGCCAAATAGGGAGAATTCATGTCTGATTTAGAAGCATTTTAGGAAAGCTTTCAAAGAATCATTGATCTCCAAGTGCTCAAGGAATTAAGAAATGATCTACATGGAAGACCAATAAACTTTATCTTAATACAGCATGACCAAGTTGGTTTTACTCTTATATAAACTAGGAGATATCAAAAAGAGCAAAAAAGGGCTTAGAATGCCAAAACAATCCAAAAGGGACTTATAGAAGTTCACAATCCTTACAAATTATGGATCAAACAAAAATCAAGGAATAATATCTTTATCTGGAGCATAAGATGATTCATGAATATGAGATTAATCTCTCACCTAAAATATCTAATTTTATCTAATAATATAACATTTGTTGCCTTGCTAAAACTAATGTCACATAGCAATAAGCTACCCAACTTTGATACCTCATTGGGTTAAACATTATACAAGGAATTTCTTCAATAATGTGATGGTGCTTTGGAAAAGAAGCCTAAAATGTCAAAACTTATATGATGATGAATAATTTAATAATCTACTCATTGACAAAACTAGAAACCAATTGATGGTTTTCTATATTTTAGTTTATGGTAAATGCACAAGAGTCAAGAGAAGAACACTACGAAATAAGGTAACTAAAATTATGGTAGATATCAAAGGCCCATGGATGGTTGAGGGAGACTTTAATGTCATTACTTCTATGAATGAGTATAAGAGACCTTCAACTCTTAGCCTAACTGTAAAGAGTGAGTTTAAGGTCTCTATAAACCAATATAGTCAGAAAGACCCCCATTACTTGGGTTCGATCTTCACTCAGCTTAAGAAATGAAGAGGGAAATGAGTTCAAAAAAAGTGTGATAAATTCTAGTAAATAAGGATTTAATGGAAACATGTTCCTTAGTAATCATACAACATTTATGTAGAACGGGTCTAACCACTATTCACCATTACTCCAAATTTCTTAAAGCTTAAGGTTTCAGATTGAAATAATTCAAGTACCAAAATATGTGATTGATGCATTCAACATTTTATAGCTTGGTAGAAAGTAATTTGTCCATACACACACACACACACACCTATTTGACATGATAGCTTTGGCATTTTAATTGAGAAGGCTGAAAGATTACATAAAACAATGTAATAAATCATCATTTAGGAATAATTTTCAACTTATTGAGGTGGCTAAAGAAGAGATTAAGAGTAGTGAGCAAACATTTCAAGAAAGTTAATCTAAGAAAAAAGATCAATTAATTAAGGCAAATGATCATCTTATAGAGGAACTAAGCAAGAAAATGTATTAGCATTAGAAGGCTAACATTAGATGGCTTACAATTACAAAATTCTTTTATAATTTAAAAACAAAAAGTTTAAACTTAGCATTAATTGCAATAACGATTCAAATGCGAAAATGATAATAGAAAGAAATTCAAGAGGTGATTAGATCATATTTTTTTAACATTGCTCTTATTTAATATGGTCATATTGGAGGAGAAATTTTTTAATAGTAAACCTATATTGGTATCTGAGGAAAACAATAGTTGGCTTGTGAAAGATATCACAATAATGGGGATCAAAGAAGTTTTATTTCAATTTGACAAAGAGTGTGCTCTTAGACCAGATGGTTTTAATAGTCACTATTTTATAAAATACTAGAAAATTATAAATTACAATGTTTTAGAAGCTACAATACATTTTATAACTAAAAATTCAATTCTTAAAGGTATTACAAGTGCAAATCTAATTCTAACTCTTAAGACAAAGATACTGGCATCATTTAAGGACTTAAGGCTAGTTTGCGTATGTAACTTTATTAAAAAATACTACTTAAACTATTGAAAAATAAGCTACACATAGTACTACTCAAAGTCATATCTCTTAAACAAACTAGTTTTGTTAAAGGAAGATAAATTGTAGTTAATATTCTTCTTGCAAAAGAATTGATGGGATTTCCCAATAAAAAAGCTAGAGATAGTAATTACATTCTCAAGTAAGACTTAAAAAACATATTTGATAACTTGTCATGAGATTTCTTATATAAGACACTTGACAAATTAAAACATCTCAACATAATTTAATAGAATGATTAGGAATTTTATAGGTAGCTTGTAATTATTGGTCATGGTTAATGGCAATCTTAATTGATTTTTTTGCCCTTAAGGGAGCTTAAACAAGGTAATTTCATCTCTCCTTTGTTCTTTATAATGTTCATGGAGATTTTTAGTAGGGTTAAATAGTTTATTCACCAATGGTAAAGTAAGATATTATGCATTACCTAAAGGATGCTCATTGATTTCACATCTCAGTTATGTCACTGATTTTTGTAGAGGAGATCTAAGATCAATGAGCTATCTAAAAAAGTTTCTAAAAGAGTTATAAAATATTTCAAGTCTTCAATTAAAAACACATTAAAGCAAATTCTATATTAGCAGAATAATGAAGCCAACATCAAATAAAAATATAAGTATGGCCATGAGGTTTGAACATAGATCTTTTTCCATAACATACTTAAGATGCCATCTATTTATTAATCAGAAGAAAGTTATAAACTTTTAGCAAATCCTAAATAAACTAACCAACATGTTGGTGGATTAGAAGAATAAATTATTATCCATAAGTGATATATTAATCCTATTAAGACATGTCCTAACTTTTATTATAATATTTTCACTCATGACAATGTATCCCCAATACAAATTATAAATAGTGCTAAAAAGTTATGAATCATTTCTTTTAATGTAGAAGTTGATAATTTACAAAAATATTGTTGAGTTGCTTGAGACAAAGTGTATGCTCCTACAAAGAAAATTGATTTATTACTAAAAAATTAAAGAATGCCATGACTACCTTTTCTATTAAGTTGACGATCCTTACTAGCTAATCACTTTAGGGTAGATTCATGAAGGACAAATGCATCAACAAAAATGCAAAGGACATCAAGTCAGACACCTAAAAATGGATTGAAGAAACTAAGGATCTGATATCAGGAAACTTAAATACATGCACAAAATTAGGTTCTTATATAAAGATCCTTAATAAGAATGGGACTTTTAGCTTACAATTTACATGAAATGTTATGAGAAGCAAGTTTATTATCTTGAAATCTAGACAAATAATCTAGAATGCCAAATGCCTTATCAAGATCTCAATGTCAGTAAAAAGAATGTTAAACAAGCTCCTAACTTTCTTGAAGCGATTTGACAAATTTAATATTTAGCTTGCTTTCAAATGTCCTCAACTTCTTAGTAAGGACTCATTGACCATGCTTTTGTAGTTTGCCATCTAGTAGAGAAGGTGTGATCTTTTCTTACCAATGTATTAGCAATCTAACAGGTAAGCCACATAACACTTAAGAATTACTCAATAATTGGTGACAATGGATGATTGAGAGCTTAACAAGACATGATATGCTTCAAATTCTTCCAATGGTAATATGATTACCTACCTTTCAATCCGAGTGGTATTCTTTCCATAGTTTTAGCTTTTCCTTAGCACTACAATAGTCACGATTGGAATCCTCTCAGTTGTAACCTTTTTCATGCTCCAACTTATCTCAGATTCCTTTCAAGTGCTAAATAATATTTCCTTTATCTTTTCCTTCACTCTATATCACTTGGACAAGGTTAATTGCATTGTTTTGTTCTAAAAAAACCTCTACAAATAGAACCTTATTATTTTTATACTCGACTCTTTACAATTCAAGTTGCTAAATTCTACCAATGATTGTATCTAAATGATTTAATGCCTCTTCAACAACATTTTTATCTTAATTCTTTTTATTTTCTATCTATTTATTAACTTTTGCATTGAATGAATTAGTAATTCATCGTTTTGGGTTTTAAAAATCTTATAATTATTACTTATCACACTAGTTCGATATGTACTTCTTCTTACATGATTAGTTTAACATTTCATCAATTGCAGTTATTCCCACTGATCATCTAAATATGATCCATAAATTACGTAGTACGATTCGTTTCTACTTACTTTACTCATGCATGTCCCTATTTCATATAAATACGAGTCATTAGTCATACTAGTATAACACATCTTTTCATACTTCATAACTTGATGATTCTCTAGTATGCTTATTATTCAACTAATAATACTTATATATTCATGATCATTATACTGATGTTATATCAATCCATTACTCAATCATAGGACTTTGTTAATTTTTTTTTTCTCATATTGTCATACTTGTATAATATCTATTTTCATACTCATATGATATTTTATTACCTTGAACAATCTTCTATTCTATACATTAATATTCTTGTACAATTTTTTAGTCGTTCTTGAGAATCATTCGTTGACTTTAATGTTCATTTGCACTAAACGAGATCTATTCTTCTACTAATTTATGATATTACACAATACACTTGTATCATATGATATGTTCCAATTCATCTTAATATGTCATACTAATCCAACCCATTCTTTTGATCTATTATTATATTGGTATATTTCACAATCAATGATTGTGATTAAATCCCATGTTATGAACGAATGTTTTCACATTGATCTCAATTAATTTCATTCTCTTTCTTTATTATACTATATAATGTACCTAAATTGTATAACATTATCAAATTATTGTGTCATTAGCTTATTATATTCGTTTGACTCCCTGTGATGATAGTTTGTTTATCACTTAATCATACTTATGACTCACTTTCATATTGTATGATGTTTATCGACTTTTTTTGAAATTAAATTCACCATAGAACATACAATACGATCTGTTTCATTGTACCTATACAACAATACACAAAATGGCAATTCTTATGAAAGATTATTCACACAGATTTAAAAAATTTCTCAAGTATGTATTTGTACGTATGTATGTATGTATATATATATATATACAACTCAAATTACTTAGAAATAATTTTCTTTTACAAAAGTTTAGGATGTTATATCGTTCCTCTAAAACTAGATTTATAATAAAGAAAATCTAAATCTTCAAAGAATTTAATAAGTGGCTCAAATTATCTTGAATAAAGATATTAGCACCAACAAGAACCATCTAAATAAGTTAACTTATCAAATTTGACCATAACCCACATAAAGGAAGAGCGAGGCTAAACAAGTCACAAAAACTAAGTAGATCCCAATGCCTTATTTTTGGAGATAACCAAAAGACAATTCAGAAAAGATAAAATTATAGAAGAAAACATCATAGAAGAAGGAACAAAACCCTAGTGTACCTTAGCAAACTATCTCCTCGTAATATGCTAAAAGAATGCTACCAAAATTCGATAATGTTGGTCCAACAAATTAAAGGAAATGAAAGTAAGGAGATCAAAAAAGGAGCTCAATGTGACAAAAAAATGTAAAACATCAACATGTAAGTAATAAACCTATCTGGCAAGTAAGCAAAAACAACAAAATCAAGATCGTCTCTAACAAAATAACTCCAAAGAACAACAAACATGATGACTATCCCATTAACTAGCAACTATATATAGTTCAAAATAAACCCCAATATACCACAACTAAAATATAAAAAATCTCAATTGAACCATAACATTATTTGTAACTTTTTTACACTAAAATTATAGAATAAAATTATTTTTGTTATTTAATTACATTATATTAATTTGGTCTAACATACATAACATACAAAATTCTATCTTCTTAACTAGTTTGATAGTTTTTTTTTATTCAAAAGAGGCATAAGCCTAACAAAAGATACACCGTGAATCCCTCACGGAGGATCAAAGAGAAAATCGATCAACATTAGTTTAACGAGTGGCTTACCCAGGGGCATCCCCCCATTCCAAGCAAACTCATGACAACAAGCACCACGTGCCACCCAATTAGCCGCCGCATTTCCCTCCCTATAGATGTGGGTAATACGAAGGCCATCCAGACATCTAGCATATGCGATGACCTCAGCTAGAGGGCCAACCTTAGGCGGGTTCGAAATGATCCTCCTGACCTCCGACAATGCCAGCATCGAATCAGTTTGTATCTCCACTGCACGGTACTGGATCAAGGAATCCTTCAAAAGCTTGAAGGCTTCCAGCATCGCCTGAACCTCCATGGCCACGCAGGCCTGCGAAAGAACCCTCTTGCCCAGCACCCATATAGGCTTTCCCAAGAAATCTCTCACCACAATTCCAAGGCCGGTGGAGTTGTGACCAAAAGCAGCGTCACAGTTAACTCTGATCCATCCAGTAGGGGGGGGAACCCAAGTAAGAGTTTCCGGCACTTCCGAAGAACTGCATAGGCTCCCGCTGGACATGGATGGATGATGGCTACATGGCTTCGCTGCTACAGTAAGCTCCATCCTCATGTTGTGCATCATAGCACTGAGACTACAAACGGGAACATTATGTCGCTTCATGTTCCGTCTCTCCCAAATGTAATACATAGTGGTCGCCAATATAGTGGCATGACCAACACCAACCCCGTGTCTCGCCGCCGGTGCAGCAATGAGCTCCAAAACCCGGTCAAGGAAGGTCAACCCCACGGTCCAAGACCCCAGCAGCACAGCAGTCGCCTCGCATACATGCATGCCCTTCCAAAAAACCTGGGCTTGCGGACATTCCCAAAACAGATGCTGCGTGGACTCCTCTGCCGCACAGCCCCAAGTGCACCAACTATCTACAGCCATTCCTCTCCGAGCAAGCCAGGCCATCGTAGGGAGGTGGTCACCGATCACACGCCACAGGAACATTCGTACTCGTGGCAATGTCCTCATCTTCCACAAGCTCCTCATGCGGTCCAAGACCACCCTGTTTTCCGGCCTGAGGACGTCGCCGGCGCTGCACTTTAGATCCTGGTAAATCCTGCCATTGTCAACCCCCTCAGCCTCGGTCTGCACCTGAACCAGAGTATCCTTCTCTGTCAAACGGGCCCTGGGCAAATGCAGAACCCTGTCAAACAAAAGTGCACCCGCCCACTCGCGTATCCTGGCAACATCCCAGTCCCCATCCTCGGTAAGGCAACCAGCCACGCAATCCGGCCACGCCGCCACCATGTTAATGAACGTAGGCCACCTGCAGATCGGAAGGAAGCCCAACCAATTATCTTCCTCAAATCTCGCCGACTTCCCGTCACCAATTCTCCACACAAAATTCCCTACCGCAGTCGGCATTGCCTCAAGAACAAGCTTGCAGACATGAGAAGCATTCCAAGGGATCCTCAGATCAGAAAACGTCCCGCTATATTTCCGCCTCATGATTTCCACCCAGGGGCTATCTTCACGACTCAATAAGCGCCTGCACTGCTTCATAAGTAAGACGCGCTGCCAAGGCCGCCGGCATCCTTCGGTAGAGTAATTTTGTGCCAGGGCGCATAGTGCACTGACTGCTTGTTACTCACCCCACACCACAAGAAATTTCGAATTCTCCTTTCGATCTTGTCCACAACCCCCATGGGCACGGCGCAGTGGCTAAGTATATAACTCGGGATAGCATTAAGGACCGAGGAAGCCAGGGTCAATCTGCCAACGAGTGATAACGGTCGAATCCGCCAACAGGCAATGCAAGCCTCCAGCTTCTGAATAAGGAAGTCAAAGTCAATTCTCTTAAGCCGTCTGGCCGCAATCGGCACCCCCAGGTATGTAAGAGTTGACCCACTAGCCATGCTAAGCTTTTCCGCCAGCAGCTTAGTCGTCTTTTTACTGCACCTCCTGCTGAAAAATACCTTCGACTTGGAGAGATTTACTTGAAAGCCTGCAACCTTGCTGAATTTCTTAATAATTTTGCACACCGCACTCACGGCCCTAACCGTAGCTTTTGCGTATAAGAGAACATCATCAGCATAAAGCAGGTGGGACACCAGCGGCGTGTGTTGCCCCGGCCTGAAACCCAGCAGCTGTTTGGACTCATACTCGTGCACCATAATGGAAAGAAACTCCGTCACAATGACGTATAAGTAAGGTGACAGCGGGCAGCCCTGCCGGAGCCCCCTCTGTCCCTCCACCCATGGAAGACGGACACCGTTGACGAGAACCCCGAACCTTGGAGATAAAATGCACGCTTCAATCCATTTGCACCATCGCGGAGGGAATCCCATACACTGCATCATCCCGAACAGAAAGTCCCACCTCACAGAATCATATGCTTGCGCCATGTCCAGCTTGACTGCCATGAGCCCAGAGTAGGAAGAGCAGGAGTGCATGCGAGATGCCATTTCCTGCGCAATGAACACATTATCAGATATGCAGCGACCAGGGATGAAGGCACCTTGCTCGCGCGAGATAAGGAGATGCAACCAAGGTTTCAGTCTATTCACAAGGATACGTGCCACCACCTTGTAAATAGAGTTGCAAAGGCTAATTGGGCGGAAGTGCGCCGGCACGCATGCACCCTGCCGCTTAGGAACTAGAACCACTAAGGTGTCCTTCCACTCCTTCGGCATCCGCTTCTCATCGAAAAATGCAAGCACCGCGCAGATGATATCTCTATGGGTGATCTTCCAGAAGCCATGGATAAACTCGGCAGAAATTCTGTCATTTCCAGGAGCTTTGTTTCTTCTCAAACCACGGATTGCCGTGACGACCTCCGATTCAGTGACCCTGCGGCTCAGCTGTTCGGCCATGTCACAGCTCACGACAGCATGCGGTGAGACGTTCAGCGGCGGAAGCACACGCTACGCACTGCGCCACTTAGCCTCAAAGAAAGCTAGTAGGACGGCGTTAACACTCTCAGGCGTGTCCACCACTCTGCCCTCCTCATCCTTGAGCTGTTCAATTCGATTCTTACGCAGGCGGGACGAAGCGGCCGCATGAAAGAACCTAGAATTGCGGTCTCCCAGCTACGCCCAGTGGAGCTTCGCCCGCTGCCACCACCACTTCTCCTCAAGTATACACCCACGATGAAATGCCGAAATCATATGTCCCAAGTGCGAACTTTCCTCTGCATCTAGCCCTTTATTCGACTCCTTCGTCTGCAAATCATTACTATGTCTCTCCAGTTCCGTATTGTTCTCGACAATATTTCCTACCTCAGTTCTGCTCCACGTCAACAGTGCGACAAGAGAGCGGTGAAATTTAACTGATAGCTTCTTCATATGATCTCCACCCACGTGCCTGCCCCATGCATGGTGCACCACCCCTATGGACTGCGGAAAATCCAGCCAAATATTCTCAAATTGAAGCCTTGCTGCGTTCCCCTGCGGCTGACTACTACCCAGCTTGACTAGCAAATGGCAATGATCTGAGCCAAGGCGGCTGAGATGCGTGACGGAGCACTCAGGAAACTCTTGAAGCCCAGCATTATTAAGCAGCACCCTGTCGAGCCTCTCCAAAATCTGCGCTCGGCCTTGCTTCCCATTGCACCATGTGAAGATATTTCCGGAAAAACCCACGTCCACCAGCTGCAATTCTTGCATAATGTCGACGAACTCCTGCTGCTGACTACCAAAAGTGAATCTCCGTCCACCTCGTTTTTCTTCCTGCGTCATTATAATGTTAAAGTCACCCGCCACCATGAAAGGAAATTCCCGAGAAGCCACACTCCTTACTGCATCCCACACCTCGCGCCGCTTGAAATGGTCCTTCGGGCCATACACTACGCAGCAACCCAGCTTCTTCATGCCACTTATGTTGATCTCAAGTGCTACCACGTGGAGTGCGGAAGAGGTGATCGAGATATCCACCCAACATTTCCACAGCAGAACTATTCCTGCTGACATCCTAGCAGAGGGTTGCACCGCAAAGTTCCATTCCCTCCCGATGAGCCAATCGACATCCTTCCGCGTGAATGATTTAGCCCTCGTCTCCACAAGGGCCACCACCGCAACGCTATTCTCGCGAACGAGTCTATGTAAGTAGCATCTTGATTTCCTATCCCGAATCCCCCTGATATTCCAGAACACAACTTTGACCGTCATTTATAAAATTGTGTCAAAATTATCCCCAATTCAGCTAGATTCCCATTGCACCCGCAACCGTGCACTTATCTTCATGCCATCACGCCAATTCACAGCCTCGCCTGAATATTTAGCTGCCAACCTCCAACATCCAGTTCCAAAGCTTCTGCGCCCCACGAAGCACAGTCCAGGAGCTTCCCTCCTACTACATGCTGTTGTAATTAACATCATCTCTACGTATACCTTCCTCCATTACATAATCCATCTCCTGCATTGGCTTCTTCCCCTTATCTTTTGGGAACCAAGCCCGTCTTAACAAGTCCCTTCCTCTGGCCTTGGAAACGCTTCTTGCCCTGGCAATTGTTCTGGTTTGAATTCTGCTTGGGTTCTGGGGCATCCTAATAGCATTGTTGTTAGCTTCTTGCCTCCTACGTCGAGGAAGAACCAACATCCATGGACCAAGTTCCCCCCGCTTTATATTCCCCTCCACCCCGTACTCATCGCGCTTCAATTTGCTCTGGATTCTGGAGCACTCCGCTCCATCTTCAAGTACATGGCACAAGGAATTCGCCACGTCCCTCGTCGGTCTACAAACAGGCTCCTGACTATCGAAGGCACCCGCCTCCTTCTTGCTTGTTGATGCTGCATGTGTGGTTGCTATTGGTTCAGCAAATCCGGTTGTTACCTTCTCCCTCTTCTCCGCATCCTTCCCAAGTGTGTCTGCATGCACAGCCTTCTGTGTCTCTTGCATACTGCAACTCCCCGCAAGGTGCCCCACACGCCCGCAGCAAAAGCAAACCCTTGGTAGCCCCTCATATTCAAACGGCTGATATACTCTGCCAAACTCTCCATTCAACCAAGTGCCAGGCTTTAAGGGTTTTGAGAGATCCATACGAATGCAAACTCTAGCGAAAGCAGACCTTTGTATGTCGGCCGTCCAGCCGTCTAACAGGAAGGGCTCCCCAATCGCTTTAGCTATTCTTAGGATGTTTTCCACGTCCCAATAAATGAGCAGAAGGCCGGGGAAGCGCACCCAGACAGGTGCACGCATTGCAGTCATGTCGTTTGGGCTGAAATCGTGCGTCCACAGGTCCAGCCCCATAGCTTGGCCGGCGACCTGCCACGGCCCTCCCAACCACACCTCGTTCCTGTCTTGCATGCTATACTTAACTAGTTTGATAGTTGCCATAAAGACATAGAGAGGTTCATGATGATAAAAACGAAGGATCTAAGTATAGCATCCTTTCGCACATCTATGGGTGGAATATGATAGTTTTACAATTATTGTGACAACTAGCTGGACAGCTCATGGTCAACGCTTGGTTTTACTTTTGTTGACTTCTGACCTTTTCTCCGACAACAGAAACGGGCAGATAGTCCCGACATAGGAAAACCCTCAGGAATACTCTAATCTCAAATCCCTTACAGCTATAATTTCTCCCTTTCTTCCAGTTGCAACCGATGGCGGTTTCCGGGAAGAAGACCGTCTTACTTGCGATGGCAATGGCGACGGTGATGGTACCTCTTAGAGTATAAATTATCGTAAATTATGGATTAACTAACCTTCATCTCCTTCTCGTAACTCAGAGAGTGTAGAAGCCAGACTTCTTAGGAGTTTTCTAAAATTTATTTGGATGAAACAACGTTATTGAATCACCTTTCAAATCACTAATATTTTTGTTCACTTAGTCTTTTTCAACAATAAAATATATGCATCACTCATTTTTCTGTGATTTTCTATATTTTATGAGTTACGTTTGACTCCGTTTCATGTGATTAAGCGTTATAATTGACCTGTTCTGCGTGATATTTCGTGTCAAGGGAGTTGTAACTCGTTATAACGTTTAACCTAATACTGACTGTGAACTTGAAACCAGTTTCGGGTCATGCTTCAAACAAACAGATATGAATCAACCCATTTACAGGCATGCCTTAATAGCTTGCTACCGTTGCAGTTCTCTTAAAAGGGAAACAAATATCAAACAGAAAACTTTTTATTTTAATTTTTCTTTTGTAACTTCCGTAATTAATTCTCTAATTTACGTATTTACTTTAAAGAAGGTACCTTCAACCTATAAACCCCACAGGTATCGCCAAACAGTTCCCTCTCTCTCTCTCTCTCTCTCTCTCTCTCTCGCTCTCGGGATGGCGATGGTTTGTGCTGTGCTCATTGCGGTGGGATTATTAACCGGAACGGCTTTCTCACACCACCACAAACACCATCCCATCCACGCTCCGGCGCCTTCGTCACCAACGTTGTGTACTCAAGCTCCATCGCCGGCTCCTTCGGACAGGCCCCCTGCGCCCGGCCCAGCATCACGGCCACAAGTCTCTTATGCTCCGCCGCCGTTTGATGACAAAGCGCCGGAACCATTGCTTGTGGGTCCTCCCAGTGACAGCGCTGCCGGGCCGGAGGTGGTGGCGTGGATCTCCGCCGGCTTAGCAATCTCGGCAGCTGTGGCTTTCCTTAATCTTCAGGAGCTTACTTAAGAGGACGCTTTTTTTTTTTTTTTTTTTATATAATAATTTATTTGACATCGATGATTTATGCTTGCTTAGTTGTGATGTAAACGGCAGATTTAATGAATGCGATCTTGTTGAAGGTGTTATACGTAACGGCATTTTGATCGTTTATTTTATCGAATTTTTATTTTATCATAATTTTATTTAAAAATTTTAATCATCTAAAATATGTTCTATGTAAAAGTTTGAAAACGTTTTCTATTCCCAAAATAAAAATTATAAAATTAAAACCAATTTATGAAATAATTTTTTTATATTAAATTGATATCACTAATTTTATTACATATGGAGCTTCATAATTTGGTAAGGCTTTGTCGAGTATCTTTTATCATCACAAAACCTTGCATTTTATTAAAAACTCATCCCCTAGCTTATATATTCTTCAACACACCCTTTTCTTAAAATACTTTTTGATTGACCCTTTGTCTTTTGTTTTGCTTCAAATTTACTTTTAATCAAATATCTTCCAACAAATTAGGATCAAAGAGTAAAGCTTTGCAAGCTCTACAAACAAAATCTCAAGATATTCTCAACAGAGTCCAACAAAATATTTTTCATGAGCGATGGATGTTTCAAGTCAATGAAATTTTCTACCCCTATTCCAATGATCATACATGCAAAATGTCCAATAACACAAAAAATTAGCAGGAGTTCATAGACATGATTTTCTTTCCTTTTCTTGAGGTAAGTTTTCAACATATGAAGAATGTTCTCGTTGGTTGGTTCTATTTTCTCATTTGGCACTAAATGTCTTATTGACTCATATTTTAAATGAGATCCTTAGAATTGATAACATCATTTATATATTCTACAACACACCCTTTTCTTAAAATAATTCTTGATTGTCCCTATCTTTTGTTTTGCTTCAAATCTACTTTTAATCAAATATCTTCCAACAAATTAAGATCAAATAGTAAAGCTTTGCAAGCTCTACAAACAAAATCTCAAGATATTCTCAACAGAGTCCAAAAACATATTTTTCATGAGCGATGGATGTTTCAAGTCGATGAAATTTTCTACCCCTATTCCAATGATCATATATGCAAATGTACAATAACACAAAAAATTAATGGGAGTTCATTGACATGATTTTCCTTCCTTTCCTTGAGGTAAGTTTTCAACACATGAAGAACATTCTTGTTGGTTGGTTCTATTTTCTCATTTGACACTAAATGTCTTATTGACTCATATTTTAAATGACATCCTTAGGCTTGATAACATCATTGCGAGTATTCAACAATGAGCGTCTTAAAATTGTTTGCAACTATAGACACTAGAACCAAGAAGAGACTATAAATCATTGAACAAAAGAATCTCTTGACTTTTGTGCACATGTGGTGAGCAACATTGCTATCTTTAATCCACTAACCTAAGCTAATAAAAAGCCTAAGTAATTCATTCATAAGATTGTGAATGACTAGGAAGACAATTATTTATTTGAGAGGGATAGCTAACCATTAAATTACACTTATAGGAATTTGGCATTGAAAATAGTTGTTTGCAAAAAATTTATATCTAATGCATGATTGTCCAATAGCATCCCCATAAAATGAAATTTTCTTAGAGAGATCTCTATAAATATTTTTTTTCCATATTTCTTTAATTTACTTCATATAAATCCAAGTTGAATGTGTTGAGCGAAGGTGTTGATGAAAAGGCTAGACATATGACATTTTATAAAGATTTTCATTAAGTAGAATTTATTATGAGGACTAGCAATACATTTTTTGACCCTAGGGCTACTTTTTTAGAAGGTCCCTTGACCTTAAGAAAATGATGATTAGGTCCATTCACAAAATGCTTAACTCATATTCCATGAGCCATAAAAGTCTAGTTTTTAAGATAAACTAGAAGACAATCAATTAGTTCACTAAACCGCACTATAGCATTCACTATCTTTTTTTATTTTCTTATGTCAATTAATTTCTATTTTTCTTTTTCCTTCATTTTATCTAGCATGATAGAATAGCTTTTCTTGATTATAGATCCTTTTTTATTATCACAATCCTTTTTAGTTTGAAAATTTTATTATTAGATAGATCATTAAGGTAACTTCTCAAAAGTGATTTAGAGTGCTCCTACTAACTACTAAATTTTAAGCCATGGAATGATCACCATGATAACATTTGTTGTATTCATCATTACCATACTCATCAATGCCAAGTGATATGGAACACTTGAGGTAACCTCCCTAAAGGATCAAAATAAGGAACTTGACATTGCTTAGGGATGTTCTCGAGGAATCTTCTTTTTCTTAAAAGCCTCGAGGAAGAGGGCATTGGTGGAGCTTTCAAAATCTCAAGGATTCTTCTCACCGTGGTGTTAAAATATCAATGATGACGATAATAGAAACATCAAAAGGGTTTCTATCTAAGGGAAGGTCATTGAAAAAGAATGAAATTAGAGTTTTGTTAGAGTAGTTATTTGGAGCATCAACAAATGAAGTCACATTAACCATAGTTCCTTTACTGAATTCTTTATAAGGTGTTTAAGTTAATGTAGTGCTCAATTTAATGACTATGGTTCTCATGATACAAGCAGTACCTATCAAGTTTCCTCTTTTTATTATGAGCTTTCATCGGTTTAGGAGCTTGATATTATCTTATTTTCTTAAGGGTAAGAAGAACCTAAATGCATGAAGAAATTTTCTTATATATTACTTTAAGCATTGTGACTATAAACCAAGAGGTCTTTCTTTTAAGATCTCCAAAGATATTATATTAGTCATAGCAACTACATAGTTCTAATAGTTATAAATTTCGATATTATTAAAGAGACACTTTTTTATTACAAGTATTTAATCACCATTCTTTATGATGTTGACTTTAGTTTATGATAATTTTGTTGAATGTAATTGATACAATATATGGTTTTTATGGTGCTTAAATTTCACTATCTTAGATTCTCTTGGTATAGTCTCAATGATTGCTTTATCTTTCCAATTTGTAAGGATAATTAGAATTTCTTATATATTATTCTTTAATTTATCCCAAGGGTTATTTCTCATTTCATTTGTCTTCAAGATTGAAAAAAATATCACTTCTTTGTATTCTTTGGGAAAATAAACCAGATCTGGTCATATAAGAATCTCTTTTATGGAAATTTTATTGGCCAAAATTTTTATTTTCATGAATTCCTACACCAAAAAGAATGATTCACCTATTTCTTCTTACAAGATTACACATAAGTAATTTCTTAAATCAACTTCATTATCTTTCCTCTGGGTTTTGAAGGAACGATTCTCCCTTCTACTCTTCTCCTATGACAGGGTGGAAAATATCTATGCCTTATTTTTGTTTGTTAGTTTTTTTATGGATGGTTTCCCCCAACAATCCTTCTTTTTTTTTGAAATAAAGAAAATTATAGATTAAGGCTATAAAGAAACTTCAATTTATATTTGTTAATTTCATAACAATTCTGACATAGCAATTAATTTTTAATGGAACTCCTTACAATTAGTGTAATGATAAAAATCTATACTAATATTTTTTAATTTTATATTTAACTTGTAGTTCTTGAACATCATCATGGCTCTAAATTATGCTGATCTCTAAGCTTCCTTCCTTGATATCAAATCTGACCTTCTCATGGTCAACAATCCTCATGAAAATTTAATAGTTAAGATTTGTTGTATTATAATCAATTCAAAGTAAAAAAGAGTTTGCTCAATAAGTTGTCTTAGAATTTAACAATACATTTTATTATAGCAAGCATTCCTTGCTTGATTATTGAATAATAACTTTGTATGTCATTCCATTTTTTAGAATAATAAATTAATTTGTCTTTTATAATAATTTTTTTCTTGACAATTCCTCCAAAACCAATTTTTTAGGCATCTATTTCAACTATTTTAAATTTATGTGAACATTTTATGTTCATACATGATGAGAATTTAACTTTCTCTTTATTTTTTTATTGTTATTAGGATTTTTTTACTTATTAAATGATATGGTGCATCATATGCATGATTTTTATAAAAATTAACAACATAGTTAAAACCCTTTTATCTATATAATTTTGTTGGAGAATTTTGAAACAAATTCAATACTTCTTTGAATCAAAACTATCATCCATTACCTACACCTACGTTATGCCTAATAGATTTGATCTTAACTATTTAGAAAGCGTTTACTATCCATTGAAGTTGTATGTAACAAAGAAGTGAAATAATTTGTGTTGAAGGAGCCTTTGGGGTGTTTAGTTTGATATATTTAAAATTATAAAAAGATAGATTTTTATGAAACTTAAATTAAAGATATTCTAATTGTTATAATATCAAAGAATTTATTATAGACATTTTTACCCTTAACAATCAAGACATTTAAAATCTTTTAATAGTTTTTTAAAGGTCTAATCATATAAAAAAAAATCTAGGAACTCCTTAAATATCATCAAGTACTATTACTCCACCTAAATGAGATACATAAGAAACTCCATAATTAACACAAAGGCTTGGTTTGACAACAAAGTTAATTAGTGATGATGCCACATGGGCATGCTAAGGGCTAATTCCCTAATAGCTAACTACACAAGAATATTAGGGCTAGAGATGTGAAATTTACCCTTGGTTGATTTTTTCCTCGTTGGGTCCTTAATGTAATTATCGATGTCCTTGTTTCCAAAAAATAAAATGAAAACATTATTAGTATATTTCTTAAGATGGGTTTTCTTTTAGCCTGAGCTTGCTTTAACTTTATCATTAAGAGTAACAAAGATAGTCCTTAGGACAAAGCTTAGTCATAACCTACCTTAAAGCCTTTATTGTTAAAAATGTTTTGAGAAGAATTTCTGAACTAAGATTTGATATTAGCTTACTTTGAAGCCTTTTTTATCAAGAAGTTTTCAAGATGGATCTCATGATCAAGGTTTGGCCATAGTCTACCTTGCATCTACTTTTATCAAATATTTTTGGAGATGGACAAGAGCCTGAACGTAAGCTATCTTAGCATCTTTTTTCTCCAAGATGTTTTTTACATTGATCTATGTTTCAAGTTTGTCCATAGCTTATGCTAGCATTATTATCATTAAAGATTTTCTAAACTAGATTCTAAGATCAAGGTCTAACTATAGCCTATTTTAGAGCTTTATTTGTTGATGATTTATTTAGAGAAATCTTAAGATTGAGATTTATCCATAGTTTATCTTAAGGCCATTATTATCAAAGATTTTTTAAGATGATAATTAAGAAGGGGTCTAGATCTAACTATAGCTATTAGAATGTGATGCCCATGATTGACACATGGATCTCTTTTGCTACATATGAATGTTTGAAGAGAAAGTGTTTTGATTAAGGTGAGATAATTCTTGATCTTATGAAAAAGGTATTGATAATTAAAAATACTAAATACAGAAAGAAGATTAACTTGAGCTATGACCATATTAGAGTATACGATACAAAGTACATTCTTCAAATCATTAATAAAGCAGGTATGAGGAGAATGTAGTAATTTTCTTAAGCTCACAAAAGAATAGATAATGGAAGTGTGGTATAACATGTGACGAGCAACTAATAATTGACTTATTTGATGATTCATGCCCTCCTTTTACTATTATTACTCAACTAAAAACACATCAGTCATCACAATGTATTATTATGAACCTATCTTCAGTGCTTCACATGATAGTCAATAGTTGCTCTTAAGAATAAATGCATTAGAAATCTATATTAGACAATAATTTATAAGGTTTAAGGAGCAAACCTTAGATCTAGAAGATTGAATTATGGTGCTTTAAACTCAAATCCAAAACCAACTTGAGCTACTTTCTAAATTATTTTTCTTACAATTAGTAAAATTGAAAACTTATTTAAAAAATGATGAAAAACAAAAGTATTTGTTATAATCATTACATTTAAACATTTCTATTTGATTTATACAATCATAACTCTTTTATCTATAAATATTTATTGCTATGTGTACTTACTCTTATTCAATGTTTATTTTATTGCAATGCTTTGAATGATTATCAAAAGGGAATAACTAATATGCTATAACTCAACAATTCAAGGGTACAAGGGGGAAAAGATGGTGTTCAGAATTTAGTTTTATTATGTTTGCTATTTTTCTTTTGTTTCTTGTGCTACTATTATGATCTTTCATTGCTTTATTGCTATCTTTACTACTTTGTTGTCCTTGTGTTGATTATTATTCCTTGAAGTTTGCTATAGTTAGTTCAAAGTTCTCATATACATTCCAACTTATTCTTTGAGATATTTCTTATGAAATATTTATTCTAGTATTTGTTTGTAATCATCATTGGGGAGATTATTAATCACATGAGTTTGATGATCACAAAATCTAGCTTACATTATCTAATAACTTTTTTTAGTTGATGAGAACTTCTAGTGATAGTTTTTGAAAGAAATGAATGATGGTGAATGAACATGGCACATATTTTGAAGTAGATTAATGGTTGGTGTCCTTTGCTCAAGATTTGGCTCAACCTGTTGATTTAGAACCATGTGGACTACTTTAAATGGGGTGGTATGCACTATATGTCCTAGACACAACTATCATGACACATGTTTGTGTGGGTAATGATGGTTGTTGCATGCACTATATGTCCTAGACACAATTATCTTACATTTGTTGTGCATCTTATGTGGAGTTACTCCATGTATTGTCTAGCTCCTTTTCTACCCCACATATATCCCATGCATTGTGCCATGTCCAAGTGTCCCATGTATTGTGTTGTCTAATATGTTATTACATATCTTACTGCATGTGTGAATGCACATTGTGGCATTGCATGTGCATCAATTGGCAATCCTTTGACAAAATAGGCTCCCTTGAGTCCTCCTCAAAGATAGATTTCTTGATAAATAAATAAACCTATAATAGATCTTTTGATCATATGTCTCTTCTTTTTCATTAAATCTTATTTTCTAAATATAATTAAATTTCTCATTTGTTTTGGTGTTTAACTCATATTGAGAAATTTAAAGTTATTAGAAATTAGGTTGGGGAAATAAATATTGACCTCTTGAGGCTATACCATTTTGTAATAATGAGACTCTTTTCTTTCACTATAATTTAGTAAGAAGTTTTGTCACCTTGGCTTGTGGTGATAATTCTTTCTTAAGAATGATATCTTTGTTTAAAGTTTTGTTAATATTGTATCATTTAGTTTTTATATCACTTATTTGATGATAATAATATCATTGTATTATATTTCTAATAATTTTTTAAGGAATTTAAGATAATACATCTTAAAATAAATTAGATTAATAATTTGAAGAGCTTGATCATATGACTCAAGAAGCTTAACAGAGGTATTTGGATGATAACCATAATTGGCATTATGAGAAACGCAACATTGAGCAATATGATAAGAAGATCTTTATTGAGTCACTTTACTTTGATAATTATAACATCAAAACCTATAATAATTTATTTAAAGTACTTAAGATTTACTTAAGATATGTATTTTATCATATTTTATATATATTATTTGACTTAAAATATTGTATTTATAATGAGCTGCATCATGTGTTAAGGATAAATTAAGTAGGAATTGAAAGGTGAATAAGCTGAGTGAGGATTACATTTTTAGTAGTAATCATATTTGTATGAACTCACCTTCATACAAATATGTTGGGTTATTTCATAGGATCATATGAAATTTCAAAAACATGTGATCTTATAGTATATGCATAAATTATACTATTCATATTAATATTATACTCTTATCATGCACGTACACTGATAATTTACTTAATAGTTATTTGTTAAGTTTTGAATTATTAATCTTCAATTAATGTGATATTATACTTCATATTTGTATGATTTATTTATTTGAAAGATCAAATTGTGTAATGTGAGTTGATTCCTTTAAAAGTATAGGGTTGATAAGATTTATATAATATGATGATCCTTATTGTCTTTGTATAATAATCTTAACAATGAATGAGTAATGTGTTAAATTATATTATATTAGTACGATATAATTTTTGTACTTGTATAATAGAATTTACATAAGAGTGTAGTATTAAAGACTTAAATTATGTTTGAGCAAATTTTGATTGTACATATATAATATCATTTCACTTAAGAGTCTAATACTGAGACTTAGTCACATGTTAAACAAAATTACATTATAACAATACAATTAACTTATTATAAGAATATGATCTATTATGATTAGTATAAATGAGTATGTCATAGGATCTATTGTATTTTATGATCTTGCATCATATAATATTTTTCTAAGAGCTTAAAATAGCTTAGTGTTGTAACATATTTGTACAATCTATTGAATCACGAATTAGTTTAGGAATATGAGTAATGATTTTTCACTGATTTTTACTTACTCATTCATGAGAGTTTTGGAGCAATTTAAGAATATTCTTAGGATTATATAAAATCATCCAAATATGATAGAAAAGATTAATTCTTGATTGAAAAAACTTTGGAGAAAGAACTTCAATAGATTAATCATTTCCAAGAGGAATGCACAAAGTCATGGAATTTTACTTAGAGGACTCGTCATAACCTTCTTTTCCATCAATGAGCAAAGTTGTATTTTGTTATTTGAAGTTATATTTATTATATTTTTTCTTTAATAAATATTAATTTTAATTGTATATCTTATATTGATTCAACTATAATGCCCCTTAATTGTTCAATTATTTATAGACTTACTTACATTTGAGTTTGTAATTAATTTGTTTGTCATAATGTTGAGACTTTTACTTATTTCTTTATCAGCTTTCATCAAGTAATGATCATAGTTTTGTATTAAGTCAATTATAGATTTTTATTAAGTTAGTATAATAAGTTTTTATTAAATTGATATTGTAAGTTTTTTATTAATTAAGTGTTATATGCTTTTATTAAGTCAATATTATAGACATTTATTAAGTCGATGTTGTAATTTTTTATTAAGCTGATGATCTTAATGGATTGCCTAATTATTTAGCTACGAGTGAATGTTGATTCGAGTTTAGCTTTAAGCACTTGAAATTATTATATGCTTTATCTTATATTATGATATAAATATTTTTTAAAATAATTATTACAAGAATCATCAAGGTTAAGAACAGTCTAAGTGTTTCATTGTAAAATTAATTAAGATATTGAATTGGCTAGAAGAGATAATGCTGAAGGCAGCAAAATGTAGAGCATTGCAGTTTTTTTTTTAAATTTCCGGAGAAGGCTTTTTGGCTTCCTTCGGTCGGATTCGATACCGGCTCCGGCGTAAAAGAGGAGCCTTTTCTCCAACGATCGACAGACGGTAATTCCGACGCTAGTTTTGTCGGTCTCGTTTTCTATTTTAGTTGCATAAAAAAGCTTCCTTTTCAGATTTCCCGAGGGGATCTTTGGAAAATCTTTTTAAGCCTCTGCGGAGGTAACAATATTGAAGACCTAGACTTTATCGTTTTTGTGTAGAAGGCTAAATTGCTGGGTGGTCCTCATATGCACGTTCTCGAATAATTCGGTTCTTTCTGGATCCATGTAGCTTCGGCCATCACGTCACTCGACTGTTTGTTTTGTTGATTTGTTTCTTTTATTTCTTCTTCTTGTTCCTGAAATTTTGTTTTTACAGACGAGAACGTACTGAAGGTGAATAGGCTTAGGAAATAGGTTTCATGATATGGAATCGATAGAAAGCGTACAAGCAGAACAGGGAGTTTGTCATACAAATGGGAACAAAAATGTACAGAAGAATCGAATTAGTCTGAGACGGCTTCTAATTTAACTAGATCGTTGACGTGACTAACATTTTTCGTGTTTCTACTCCAGCTGACTGATCAATTTTTTTTTGTGCTTGGATTGGAGTTTGATTCATTTACTATTAGTTTTTTTTTTTTTTTTTTTTCATTCCTGTGTTTTACGTGCCTTAGGCTTTGTACTGATATGGTCTAGCATAGTTTCATGCCAGGTATTACTAATAGCACTGGTTTGATATCAAGCAATGGCTACTTTTAAGGTAGTGAAAGAATTCAAATTTTTGAACTGAATTTTGGTAGTGTCTAAATAACTTACAATGAACACATATGATTTAACTTGCAAGAAAAAGAAAACTTTTAACTCTTTCTAAATATGTGGAATGGCTTTAGTCTGAGTCTTGATGTATAAAAACATGTCTAGAGGAAAAGTTTTCTTTTGTCAATGTAGTGTTATTGGTATGTTTTTGCTTTAATGTTCAACTTAGAACTACCATAATTCTTTTGTTAATCGATAATCTGCTCAAACAAGTGCTTTTGCCTGTGTTTTCAAAGCTTTAGAGAACTGTATGTGTAATATTGGTCTCTCCATAGTCTGTTTTACATGCAAACATCTACATATGTCGAATTTTAATCAAGTAAATTCAATACATGCTTTTTTGAGAGGAGGCTAAACTGTAAATGTAATAAAAAAAGCATTCTTTGATTCATTGTGTGTTTTTTTGTGCAGTAATCTTCGAGCACCGTGTTCTGATATGTTTGTGAGAAGTGTGGCAGTCATGACTGCACATATATTTATGTGTGTTGCTAAATGATGGGAGCACAAACCTTCTAATAAATCCTTGAGCTGTTTGTACTGGCTGTTGTATAAACGCTAACTTTATTGCCATCATGTAGAAGTTTAAACAATCCATAGATTCATCTGCACACATATACACTGACTTAGTTTTGTGATATATATGATTTCACATGTCTAAATAGAGATATATTTAATCAATAATTGATAGGAGAGTGAATGTCAAAAAAGGATTTCAAAGCCTGCCATGATTAGTTTGTTTAAGGATTTTATGATAACTTCGGACATATTCTCAGGTGTTTTAAGAATGCTTTGTAGTTTATTCTAGTAAACGCGGTACACGATTGCAGGGAAATTTTTTCTTAGCTTTTCGTTAGTTGTTGGACATTGGTCAAAGTTCTCATTCATCTGCATAGGCTTGAAAATATTATAAATGTAAATGCCCCTTTGTTTCCCTCTGATTCTTATTTTCAAAGCTTCTTTTTTTACAGATGAGGTTTGCATGAAAAGGTTTCAATAGCAGTCAGGTGTTAACATGTTGAGTTGAGCTGTTGAATTGTGGTTGATGAAGATAGCAGTTGTTTTTTTGCACTTTTGGTCCAATTTATGGTTTTGGGCGTTTGAGCTTGTAAAATTGTGCTAAATCTACTCCAAGCTTGGAATTCAAATATTACCTATCTTCCTGCAGCTAGTTTCACCTCTATGAATGCTTCCAGAGAAAAAATGCAGAAGATGCAAAAAATTGGCCAAATTGAGTCTCTGAGGGAAGGCACTTCTCAAAAAACATGGA
Source organism: Vanilla planifolia (assembly GCA_023846275.1). Taxonomy (NCBI): domain Eukaryota; kingdom Viridiplantae; phylum Streptophyta; class Magnoliopsida; order Asparagales; family Orchidaceae; genus Vanilla; species Vanilla planifolia. Next base: position 28,057,122 of record CM043873.1, read on the forward strand.
AACACTTGGTACCTTTGAAGACTCCAAAACCGAGGTCAACTCTTTTTGGTGAATTATTGTCTTTTGTGATAAAAGTTGCTGCTTTGGAGATAGTAAGGAGGATTTCAAAAGCAAATTGTCCAACTTTATGGCGGGTTGTTCAAGCATTTCAAGTATTTTCTTATCCTCCTTTGAAATGGTTACAGAGATGGGGTCCACTATGGATAATAGTTAAAGGTGCCCAGGTGAGTTAAGCACATGAGATTTAGTTGATAGAATTGTTCTATACATTTCTTCAATTTTGCATGATTTTATCTTGAAATGATTCATTATCTAGCAGGTCATGTTTATTGAAAAGATCATGCCCTTGAATTTCATAGATGTGATGCCATGCAATATTTATTTGTTAATCTCTATAGATCATCAGACTATCTTTTTGGGGTTTTGACAGCTTAGAGCAACATTGTTTAATTTACATGAATACAACATTGGTACCCAAAAATTTTTGAGTTTATCACTTTTTATTTTTGTATATTTGTGAAATTATGTTTTTCTTGCTTGCGTTTACTCTCCTTTTTAAACTGTTCAACCTGTAGTGTGTATGTTGGGTATTGATTTTGATAGGAAGTGTTTGATGAGTAAATTTTCTCTTTTAGTGAACAGCACATTTTTAAATGCAACTCAATTTTTAAAGTTATGATGCTGTGCTAACTTTAGCAACTATTTATATTTTTTTTGAAATGTAAAATGATCATCTGGAAAGGTTGTTGTATGGTTTTTGTACATTATGTAAACCTTGCTTTATTCCTGGAATGATCTTTAGCATTCTCTTTTTAAAAGCTCCATTCATATTCATGTTAACATCTTCAACAAGTTATGTATTTGATTATTCTGTTAGCAGGAGAGATATAGTGTATTCACTCAGTTGGAAGGCTTCATTTGCAATTTAATTTCCTAAATCTTAGAATTTAAGAAATAGCTTAACTGATGGAAATGGAGGTAAGGTGATTGTGTTTGTCTGTACATTTTAATTTGTGGCTGTGATATGAACCTATTAGTGGGTTTTATGTCTTCTGGTTGCATGTAGAGTTGCTTTTTAATGCCATCTAAAGATATCTTCATTTCATGTTATTGACAATCTGTTACATGTAGTTGCTGATAACTTTGTGTTGGCAGAAAATTTCAAAACCACTGCTGCTTCTTTCGATTGCAACCACCTTCTCTGATTACTCAAATAATTGTAGGGGAACAACTGATAAAGTCGATGATTCTCTGCCACCATCTCGTTCGTTGTGCGAAACATCGACTTTTGATGCGTATGTGATCTCAGTTTTGTAAATTAGCTTTCAGCGAATTGACTCGACAATTCAAGTACTCAGATTATTTATCTGGTTTGATGAATCTTTTATGAATTCAAACTGTATGGAAGTGATTTTTTTCGGGGATATTTTTTTTGTGGAGCATTTTGATTTTTCTTCACTTCATCCTTTCAGCTTAAAAAATTCTAGATGATTTGCATAAATTTGATTCTCTTATGAAATATGTACATTTAAGCTTAAATTATTCAAGTTATATTGTGTTTCTGATGTGTTCATTATAAGTACAATTGGTCTATAAGCTTACTACACAGCTTTTCTGAGCCGTATGAAGGTAACATTAGCTTCAGTGGTTGTTTGAGATTGAATTACTAGAATGATGGAAGAAACTTTGCATGCAAATTGATGTCTTTCTATTGTATTCAACAAGGATATTGTAGTTGTGCTACTTAAAAAATGATCCATGTTGGCTATACATGAATCTGAACATGCACTGTCTATATGTTGCTACAGTTGTTTTGTGTTTTTTGAAGAGCTGACTTGATGATTCTGAACATGAAAATGAAATACACTAGAGAAAGCTAAATATTTCTTGTATATTATTTTAATCACAAACAACATATTTTTGAAGAGTTTTGTTTGTCTTTATAAATTAAGAATAGTTTATTTCATATTACATAACTTTGGCACAGTTCAAAACAAACCATATTGAGTTCTCTTTAATCTCAATGCTATATTGTTCCTGAGAATTTGTTTCCTACTACATTGATATGGGTGTTATGCCATTATTTCTCCTTATTGGGGCATCTTTTGATTTTTACGATGACCAATATTTTTTTTATCTGTAATCATTTCTAATTTATGTGCTCAGCTACTCATCATATTTACTATGTCTTTTCGGTAATATTCCACATGCATGCTTGTTATTTATGAGCCAACTTTTTAATAAAAAATATTTTTCTCACTATTTTTCTTGAGATTATGTTTGAACTTTTGTGGTGCTTTCTTTGGTCAAACAACACTAAGGTGTGCACTTTTCTCATGTGGCTTAATTAGTAGCATGGTTTGCATTAGTGGATCACCATTTATATCTGTAGTATTTTGGAAAATGGACCTAGCATACCTATATATTTTCTCTTCCAATGTACTTCATCAGCTATTTATGTCCACAATGTGTACTTTTTATCTCAAAGAAATTTTTTACTTCGTAAATTTAGTTGTAGTTTCTAAAGAAAGAAATATGGCTTCAAAGTTGTTTTTAACAATTCAACCTTTATGATAACTCTTTATAGCTTTAATTTTCATTAGAAACTAGTCAGATTTGGCCCTTAATTTTCAGTTACTTATGAAGTGGATTAAACTATAAATATGTTGTTGATATTGGCTTAATTTTCATGGGATTTCATGCATATTGATTTTGTGTTTTATGGTTAGGTATATGCACCCTCTTCAATATTAGTTTGATATGAACTTATCGTTTGGACGTATGTTCCCCACATTGGCTGTTTATGAGATTACTCTTACTTTCATTTAGTTTAAATCATGGGAGTTATGATGCTATAAAATGGGACTCCAACTTTATGCTTGCCCCTTTGAATTAGCTCTTGAGGATTGGAAGTGCCTTTGGCATGTTTGTCTTCTAAGGGAGTATTTTGACAGTCATACCTCTAGGTGGTATTTATTCAATTTTGTTGGTATAAAATTTGTTATGGATGATAAGATTTTCACATCAGCTTTGTGTATTCTTGGAATAATTTTGGAAGCTTAAGGGTATATTTTTAACACTTTTGCTATCTTAAGGGTATTTTGATAATTTTAGCACCTAGGGCATTATGAGCATTTTGATGGGTTTTAAACTTAATATCAAGGTTTTAAAGTTTTTGGAATGATAATAGAAGCATAGTGAAATTTTAGGCATTTTATGCACTTGAAAGATATTTTGGTCATTTTAATCTTAAGGGGTATTTTTGTCTGTCATCTATTATGGTAGGTAGTCCAACTCTAAAAGCTATGCTTTGAAATCCCTTGGTAAGGGGATTAGGTCTTGATATCCTTTAGACTCGAGGATGTGCCACCTTGTGACAACCCTTACAACAATGTCGTATTCGTCTTGGGCATAATTGCCAATTTTGAAGTCCACTGCATTTTCATTGGCATTAGAAGTTTAACAGATATCCCTTTTCTCTACGCTTTTGAAAAGGTTGGTATGGTCGAAACCTTGACCTCATAGCTGTTGACTCATTGGTGGAATTCTCAAGAGAATTTATGAAGTCACAAGGAGCCATCAAGCTATTGCAAACAGAGAGGAACTCTTTTGGTTGGGTTATGTATATGATAGACTTCACACTATTTCTTTTCCTTCTGCTTGTAACGCTATCCTCAGACCAATGACGAATCTGTTTAGGATGGAAGTCTTGCACCATATCTTTGTATAAAGTTCAATACTTTGATAGGTGTAGTTTGAGTTCAAGGGGGTCTTTTGCAGTTAAGGAAATGTTATTTCAATATTATGAAACTATACTCAAGCTAGCACGCTCAACTATCGAACTCTTAGACAAACAGCATCACTTGTCTCTTCTTGTCTTTGTTTCTCTCAATCCTTTTGAACCAATAATTTTTGTAATTATCTATTCTGAGTGGGATGAGAAAGAAAGGGGTGTCATTCTCAAACATTTGGCTAAGTATCTTGATGTTTCACATGGTTGCATGTCCTTTAACATTCTAGGGATAGATTCCTTGATGGCATAACACTTTCCAAATAGATGTTGGGGTTTCATCCATCCAACAAAAGAAATGGTTGTTTAGCATCGAAAAGCAAAGGGCAATTAATGAAGAGATATCTAAGTTACTCGAGATCAATTTCATCTCTACAGTTCATTATCTCGAGTGGCTAGCAAATTTGTGCTCATGAAGAAAAGCTGTTGTAAATAGCACATGTGTGCTAATTACACAAACACCAATTGTGTGAGCTCAAAATAGTCATATCCTATATCTTGAATGGATGACCTCATGCACTTGGCTGTTAGTTTCACTTGTTTCAGTTTTTTTGGATGCCTTACTATCACATTAAGATTGTTGAAGAGGATGAGAAGAAAACTTAATTCATTAGTATTTTAAGACTTTCTATTGTAGAGTAATGTTCTTCTAACTCTAGAATGTCAAAATAACATATCAAAAGATGATCAATGTAACTTTTCAAAGTTAGAAAAGTAGAAATCTTGAGATTTGTGTGAATGACCTCTTAGTAACAAGCACTTCTTTTGAGGGTCACCTACAAGACTCAAGGGGACTGTCAAGACTTGTGGAAATTTCAAGCCCAAGCTCAACCTGTTGGAAAGCACTTTTGATGCATCTTTAGGAAATTTCTTGGTTACATGGTGTCGAGGGAAAGGATCCAAGCTAATCTTAACAAAATAAAGGATCTTCTATACATACCTTCTCTGAGGATCCCACAAGATGTTCTATGCCTTGCTAAACATATCATTGGACTTAACCGTTTTTATTCCTTAATTAGGTGAAAAAATTTAAATCATTCAAACTTCTTCATAATAAGTCTAGGCTTTAGTGGACTTTACAATTGAGAGAAGGCTTTTCAGGATCTTAAAGCCTATCTTTCTTGCCCCTTATTTTAAGCCGTCAAATACTCAGGGAAACACTATTCATTTACTTGACGACTTCTTTGCCATCGTTTCTGTGTTGATTGGAGAAGAAAAAGGTACTTATCATTCCATTTATTGTCTATCATACTTCGACAGACACAAAGAAGATATGTTCTCTTCTTTAAAAGATGGCAATTGCTCTCCTCATGTCTTTGGTAATGACAGAGATGGTTTTAAGCCCATAATATTAATGTTATTACAAATAAGTTGTTGTAGTGCTTCCTCTAATTAATAGAAGTTTTGAGGAGATTGTAGAAATGGGTCATTTATCTTAGCAAATTTGAGATTTTCTTCATAGCTCTCTCTTCCCTTACATTTTACATTCTTGTTCATTTCTTGGTTTAGAAAAGTTCCTTTGAAGTTGAGCTCGAGTCCACATTGTTAAGCACTTGGAAGCTATACTTAGATGGGGCCTCGGGACAACAGTTGTGAGTTTGGCTTTGTTCTTCTGAGTCTAGGAAAGCTTAAGCTTATGGGAGGCATCAAAATTGACTTTTTTGTTCTGAACAACTAGGTTGAATATGAGGTTTTGTTAGTTGGGCTAAACTTTTCGTTGGGTTTCTTGTTATTAGTTTTCTTTGACTCCTAACTAGTTATAATCCAAATTAATGGCTTATTCAAGATCAGGGACTTAATTCTTAGGGCATATAGAATGATGGTTCAATCCCTCTTGCTAAGTTTTGATCAGGTCAGTGTTACTCAAATCTCTTGAGAACAAAATCAAGATATAGACTAACTAGCCAAGGGGGCCCTCAAAAGAATTTTCCTCTTCCCAAGAGGCCATGTATCAAGTCCATGAAGATACTAGTCCAAAGCCTCTAGAGGCCCCCTTGTTGGATAGACCTTTTGAAAACCTATCTCAAGACAAGGACCTTACCTTCTCTTAAACTAGACGATAGAAGAATCAAGTGATAGGCCAAGCACCATATCTTGGTCAAGGATTAGCTTTATCACAAATCGTACATAGAGCATTTACTCAAATGCATCCACCCCTCCAAGGTTTAGGACATCATAAAAGAAATGTACTTGAGATAATGCAACAATCATGCCTCTATTTTTAATATGAAACGAAAACCATGAGACGAGGATTTTTTGGTCTATGATGCAAAATGATATTGCATTATTTGTTAGAAGATGCCAAGGATATTAGATTCATGATGCTCTTTCTTAATAGTTCACAATCCTAATGATAGTCATCAATATTTCTTGGGCTTTCTTTATTTGGGACATGGATTTCCTTGAACCTTTTCCTATAGTTAGAAGTAATAGAAAATTCCTTCTTTTCATCTATGACCATATTTTAAAGTGCATTGAAGCCAAACTTCTCATTAGCTCGATGATTGCAGAAGTTTGTAGCCCTTTTTGGATGGATATATTTAGCCGTTTCAAGGTTCCTTTAACTGTATTCATTGGCAACGCTATGTTCCCAGTTGGGGCATTCCAAAACTTTTATAAGAGATATCGTTGCCACTAAAGAATGCCTATGTAGCTTATCCTTGAACAAATAATCAAGCTATGGCAATAAATAAAAGCTTGTTAAAGATCTTAAAGCCCCACTTTGAGGGCAAAAAAGGAGCTTGGGGTGATGGACTACCTCGTGTGTTGTGGGTATGTTGAATCACTCCTGCTACTATAGTTGAGTCGTACATTTTTTGTTTATAATTTTGAAAACATGCTTCTGATTGAAATCGATTACTTCACTCTTGAAGTTTGGATTCTTCGAAGGCGCTAAGACGCGGTCAAGGCCCAACAAATGAATGAAGAAATCAAAAGACTCAAGCTAGATCTACTATTGGAGAAATGCCTCAAGGTATATTTTGGTCAACTCAACCAAAAGTGAAGTATGCAGAAATTCTTCGATAAGCACTTTAGAAGATATTCTCAAGGTTGGAGATCTGGAGATCTCGTTCCCAAAAAATGTAAGGTCTCTAAGTGAAAAGATCTTAATAAGCTAGCTTTAAATTGGGAGGGACCATATTTCTTCAAAAAAAATTATTAAACTGAATGCGTATCCATTTTAGGTAGGTGGTGTCAAGCTTTCATGATCTTGGAGTGGGGAACACTAGAAAAAGTTCTACCTTTGAAAGTTGCTACATGATCTCCTCAAACGCTACTTATTAAAGGTGAAGATATGGTTTAAATGATCTTATGCTTTATATCACTTATCATTTTGTTAACTTAGTTAAAGCTACTCCTTTAAGTTAAATTTTCGCCAAACAAAATAAGTTCTCAAGATCAAATATGCATGATATCACCCAAGACCTCATCATTCTTTGAGCTAAATCAATGCAGATTTTTTTGCTAATTAACCTGATTGCATTATATCTCGAAATGCACCAAGTCTAAGTTAAAGTTATTCTAGTATCTTTGAAAGCTTGTGCCTTCACATAACAATTTAACCCAAGACCTTATCATTTTTTGAGCTAAATCAATGCAAATTCTTTTGCTAATTAACCTGATTGCATTGTATCTTGAAATCCACCAAGTTTAACTTAAAGTTATTCTAGTGTCTCTTAAACAATTTAACCATCACTTAAAAGTTTGACCAGCTCATCCTTGACCTCCTTCGTCATTGTCTCGATGTAGGAAGTCCTCATCTTGATTCCTCTTTAACTTCATTGCAACTCTTTTACATGAAGGATGCAAGAGATGATGCATTGAGTTCTTCGCATCTTTCATTATTGTTCTAACATGAAGGGTTCAACAAGCATGTTTTTGACCTCCTCTCCTTTATCTCATCATTGCTTCGTTGTGTGAAGGTCATCATAAATATGATCTTACCTTTCCCTCTTTTTGACAACTTTGGGTCACATGAAGGTCTCAAGATGAAATGGTCTAGAGTCCCACTCTCTACCTTCATCTTTGTCTCTTCTCATGAAGTTCATATTAGATTCGATGCTCTTGCCTTCACTCCTGGTGCCATCGAGTAAAGGTTTCAAGAAGCTCAACCCTTGTTTTCTCTTTTTGCCCCTCTATCTGTTTGTCTGTCTCTCTTTATCTCCCCTTCACCTCAGTAAAAGATATCTAGTTATAGTCTTTACTCTATCATTTTTGCTTTGATTTAAGACCTTAATATGCAAAGTTTTCAAATTTCTTCCTTCCTCGATTATATTACTTATACTTGGGGATCTAGGAATGGTCAATTTTATTTTAGTCTATGGCTTAAATTCCTCTTTTCAATCCCCCTACTTAAGCCTGGCTCTCGCTCATTGCCTCTTGCTCTAACAATTGTCTTCAACAAACCATTTATAACGACTCTTGGAAGCAATGGACTGATCTTCTCTTTATAAGGTCCTAGAAACTTTTGAAGGGTTTTTTGATAGAAAGCTCTTTTGTACAATTGCCAATATCGATATCTTTTGGGAAACATCCCTGATAACATTTCTCTTTTGTTTGTGAAGGCATTTGTCTTAATAATTCAAAAGTTAACTCAAATAAGTTAATAACATTTTTTGAAAATTTAAAATTGTGTTACTCTTGTTAATTAATTTATTTGCAAAAGCTGATAGGCAATTTTCCACAACAATATAAATGGTGTGAATAGTTTGAGAACCGAATGGAGAAACAAAAATTGATATAAAAAATCCTAGTCATTGAGACTAATCCTTTGGAGGCAGGCACTTGAAACTGGTTGTCGAGAGGTAAGCACGTGAGACCTACTCTTGAGAGGCTAGTGCCCGAGGCTAGCACTTGAGGTTCACCTTTGAGATCTCATGCTTTGACCAACCCTAACTAGCTGAGCTAGATGCTTGTGGCCTCTCGAGCGAATTTTTGTGAGGGTTTTATTAGCAAGGCTTAACTTTCATGTAGGACAATGGGGAACCCATTTTTTGGGCCACCTTTCCATGATACTTTTGTCCTCAAAGTGAGAGATGTCACACAATGCTATTTCTCATTCGTATTCAACACAAAATTCGGAACCTATGTCATTCGGGAATAAAGTGAAGAAGAGGAGAATCCAACTATCCATAGACTTTAGCCTAAAACAACTATAAGAGGACCTCCTGAGCTTAATCGAGGGGAGGAGGAGCAGCGAACTTACAACAAAGGAGCTACCCATTGGTTGTTCTCCTTCCAACACCTAGCGGAAACCCACTTGAGAACCTTTGTTCGACTACCTAGGAGCTGCCCTTAATAGAAGCTGTCAACTTAAGGCTTCCCGAGACTTTCCACTGCCCAGCTCTCAATAGTGGGTTTTCTGAGAGCCTTCCTCTTTATTCTTATAAATTTTCCTAATTGATCTTCGATCTAGTTGTTGATGCCAAGAGTTCTTTACTCCCGAGAATAACCTTCTCATCCTACATTCTAATTTACTCTACTAAATTACATTGTAATATCACTACTATAATTCTTTAATAAAAATAAGTTCTTGTTAATTCCTTGAATCTATTTTTTGAATCACTAGGTACCTAATTGTACTTTAGTAATATGACCTCATAGCATTCAACTAATTTGGATAGTTGATAAACCCAAAAGTTTTGTACAAAAAACTCTTAGGATCCTTTTGCTAATTAAAATATTTAGAAGCAAATAAATTAATTTTGATATCATTTACCCTTTGTTGGTAATTTGGTGATGTTTTTTGGTAGCATTTTGGTAATTTTAAAAGAAGAGGTTCTCATAATATGCCCAAAAAATTCACCCTCCCTTGACATTAAGCTGGAATTTTTGGAGAATTTTGAGATTTTTAGATGTTTTTATCACTACGGTTTTTTTGGCAATTCTTTCATCCAAGGGCGTTTTATTTTTTTGATCTCAATAGGTTCCAATAACCTTCATAATTGTTTTAGTGTTTGAATTTTTTTGTCCCTTTGTCAAAATTTTTATTTTTTTTCTTTATATTTTGTTCCCCCAAAATTTGGCAACAGTTTGGCAGCATTTTGATGTCTCTTAGTGAGCTGTCCTTTAAGTGTGATAAATTGTGGCTGCATTTTGGTGTCTACCGATAAGCAAATGCTTAAGCAAGATAAATATACTGTCATTTAAGGTGTCATATGAAGATTTAGTAGCAAACTCAATGGTGTCCCAACCCTCCTCTTTCCTCAAGATAAAAATTGTTGCATGGTGTTGAGAAAATTAGTAGTGATGTTGCTTTGCATGATTGAATAATCAGGGGAACCAATGATGTCTGTCATCACCTTTCTTTTGGCCAAAAGCTGACACTATGTTAAAGTAGAGTTTTGAGCCATGCCATTAAGCAAATTTGTTCATAGGTTTTCTTGGATATACCCTTCCTCTTCGTTTTATTTTGATTTTTCCCCTTAGTTCTTGATCGAGAAATTTCGTGGAAACTCGTCTGGTTTTGTGATAAATTAGAATATCCACACTTCTTTTGCTTCATCTCTTTCTCTTTGCACTTCTTTGACTCTGGACCCTTCTCTTAATGCATCTCTCTATCTTTCTTAGGGCAACAATAGCTCAATGGAGACAGGGTTGGAGTTTTATAGAAGGCAACAGCTATTGAACATGAACATCAATAACTAGTCCAATGCAAAGTTGAAAGATATGTTTGTGAAAACTTTCTACGCCCGACTCTGGCAACATGCGGGTGCTCAAAGAGGAGAACTTGGTTTGACTATGCTAAGGACAAGAGCTCTTAGGCATTAGAGAAGTAGGCTACTGAAGGAGGCAGTTGAAATTGGGTATGAATTCCAAATATCTTCTTTCATCTCTTATTGCTCTCCTCTCGCTTTTTCTTGCTGTTGTGTATATTATCTTACACTTTCTCTACATTTGTGGGGTGTTAATGGCAACTAGTGAAGAGCATTGATGGGATCAAGGCTAGGTAGAAGGAAGGATCCACTGATGTTAGGTTTGCTGCATTCAAATGGGAAGAAATTATGAGTGATAAGAGGGGGGTTGTGGGGGGAGAGAGAGAAAGCTTCTTGAAGGTGTTTGCATTATGATGGTTATAGGAGGAAGTGGGTTATGAGAATAAGGGAATATGAAATGTGATTAAGAAAATTTTGGAGTGTAATATCCAACAAAATAATAAATAAATAAATTTAGACTTAATTAATTGACTAGGCCTAACAAATGCATAGATTTTACTTTTGGCTCGATTTGATCGAGATCAATTCTAGAATGATTTGAGTGAACCAAACAAAAAGAAATAATAAACATAAAAAAATAAAAAATACATTGTTCTTCCTTCTTCCCTCTTTCTTCCCCTTCTACTCTTCCCATATTTAGTTGCTTTCTCCCTTATTTTTCTCCTTCCTATTATTACCCAACTCCATTCCTCCTTTTTTGTGGTGCTACTAGTAGTCCAACCCACAAGTATTATGTAGTGTGGGTTGATAGTCTATGATCATTTTCCAAGTTAGAGCTGAAGATTCTGTTAAGGTCATGACCATGATGGAGCTCCCATTTGCTACTTAGAGAAGGATTCATAAGGTGTCCTTAGGGAGAGTAAGCTTCAATGATCCTAAGTGAGCCCATGCATAGCAAATTTGATGAATCTCTCATTCCTCTCATCCCTCTTTTCTCTTCAATCTTGCTCAATGCTAACCTTAACCTTGCCAAGGTTTTGTCTACAACTTTCTAATTGTTGATTGCTCCTTACTTAAGCCACCACTTTGCAAGCCCTCCACCCCACTTTTCCCAAAGTTTGTGTAGAATAGACTAAGTTGACTCATTTTTTATGAACTAAACCAACCTGAGTGACATAGACTACATGAAGAACCAAATCAGAGAGCCAGCAAACTCACTCAATTATCATAAGATGAAGATGCAAAAATTCACGTGCTAAATTTCAGTCATTGGCTCAAAGCACAGCCATGCGGTCGACATTGATGGAAGGTGCCTAATCTTTTGAAGGCAAACCCTCTATACTATCTTCTTGAGGCTTGATCCTCGATGCTAGCTTCACATCTTCAAAACTAGCTTCTTCGCGTCAGCCTTATAAGACCAATTTCTCTTAACTAGACCTTGATATCAGCTTCTTGTGGCCAATTTATTGAAGCTAAACTCTTGAAGATAGTCCTACAAGGTTTGCTCTTTGATGTTTATTCTTGGAGCATGTTCTTCAATGTTGTATAGATCTAGCTTCTTCAAATTATTGAGTTTCACTTGATAGTCATGATTGATCTACCACATTAATAGCAACCAAACTCCTACATAATGGTTGTAATTGATTTTACCATGTCGATATTAATCAAACTCTTAACAATTATTATTGATTTTGTCTTGTCAGCAATAGTAGAGTTGCTATCTAGTGATTATAATTGATTATGTCACATTAGTAGTAGTCGAACTCTAATTCTGTGGTTATAATTGATTTTATCACGTCAATAACAGTCGAAGCTTTTATCTGGCAATTATAACTAACCATGTTACATTAAAAAGAGGTACGCATCTGCCCTCAATGGTTAGGTTGTTATAACCGAATAATGTAATTACAACTCCCGATACATAAAATTGAAGCTAGCATGCTTTATGCTCTTCATTAATGATAAATAGACCCCTAAGATATGCTGGGCAAATTCCTAAGGTTTCGGGATCTACAGATTTTTGCCAACAGCCCAACTCCAGAGCCAAACTTTGAGTTCTCCCCCTTGGGTAGAAGGCTTTCTTTATATTTTTTTTTCTTTCTTTCTCTCATTCTATAAACCTCTTTAAGTTCTGAATAAAATAAGTTTCTACAACATTCTTTTAAATCCAAAGTCAGTATCAACATTTTTCTAGTATATCTATGAGAATTTAGTAGAAAGATGAAAATGAGAATTGGTAAAGATGAAGCTTTGCACTTTGAAGAACCTCTTGATCTTGACGTTCAAGGGATGGGAGAAGTCCCTTAGCCTCAGTTTCAATCTTCGTTTACTTATGCTCCTTGTTCTTCAACTTTTAACCCTCTTTTTCATGTATAGATTCATGAAAACTCTCTGTAATTTTTCTTCTCTTATTTTAAAGCAACTCAAAGTTGAGCTGTCTCTACCCTTAATCCTTCGAAGGATTGTCCGTCATCCGATTCTTCTCCTTTAGCGCTAATTTTTGAGACTCAGGGAGCCCTGTCTGTGCCACTCAAGCCTCTCCATCTCGCTTTCTCTTCTAAGGAACTTTCTTCACTAGTTCCTTCCCAACTCCCACCAGTTTACACATCATGAGCTCCTTACATCTCCTTGCCTTTAAGCTCCAACCTGGTCTCTACTCTTTTATTCTCATGGCCCAAACGTGAAGCCTCACCAGTTCCATCTCCTCATACATGTGGCTATTCTTCTTACATTCCATTTTACATCAACTCGATAGCGTTGCCTTTCTGCTTAAGAGGAAGAATCTCTCATTCTATGGGCATACATATACAATTTGCTTCCATCTCTTAGGAAATCCTATTTGCTTCTCTTTCTCTTAAGCTACAATTATTATCCTCCACCATTTACAACAACTTGAACCCTTTTGTTTGTTTTAATGTGTTTAAGATTGTAGCTAACTTACATGTAATGAGTGGACATGTCACTCTCTTTATAGATTTTGTTTTTGAGTGATTTTGGAAGCTATTGCCAAGATCTAGTTCCTCTTTTAATCAAGTTAAAAGATTATTTATTTCTGTCTTTGTGAGTTACATCAAACCTAAGAAGGTCTCGAAATCTTTACATCTCTACATATAATTAGCCTTGGGAGATCTAAGATTATGATGGCTGATTTGCTCTCTATTTGAAAGTCTATGATAGTGCATTTTGTTTTAACCTTTTCCCCACTTCTTTTAAACTACCTTTGTGGCTCTAACTGTATGGTCTCCCCCATATGAGGATTTTCAATGTTGAGAAAATATGGGGCATGACACATCGATAAGAGTACTGGAACAGTTTAGATGGTAGAGGAATGAGCTGGTGTATTTTTTTTTTTTTTCACTTTCTAAATGTTATTTTGTTTGTTTGTTTGTTTTTTTACAAATTTTTCTTAATGTTTTTATTTTTGGCAAATTAATTCTGAACTGTTGCACTTAAACAAGATTCTGTATAAGCATGATGGGTAACACAATTTAATATGCACGTGGTAGTTTTAGCATTCATTGTTATGTACTTATCAGGTTTATTAACTGCATTTGTTAAGCAAGCTTCTGACAATTGGGTTATGTTTTAAATGTTTATTATTATTTACCTTTCAGTGAATCCGAGGAATCTTCCAAGGAAATTGTTCGTGACAACTGGCAACTACAACTTTTTGCAGAGCTGGAAAAGCAAGGAATTTCTTTACCTGAAAGGTGACTTAGGATGTATCTTTTCTAGATTGACTGATCTATTCAATTCTATAAAAATTACAGCGTATTTCATCTTGAAGAGATAATCCAGTGGTAAAATTTTTGCAAATTGACTAGTTTATTATTATTGTTATTGTGATACTGTGTTTTGATTTGAATGTTTGTATGGTAATGTAGTTTCTTTAACGTTTAATAAATGAAGCTTACTCATCAGTTTACTTTGGCATTAGCGACTGTAATGGAAAGTCCTTAAGTCCCAATAGCATGCTGAAAATAAATTTGTACGAAAATGCTATGAACTAACATGCATGAACCTAAACTAGCTGACCTGATGTTATTGGATAGCTTAGGTGAACCAAAACTTTCCTGTCTAAAATGACCCATGAGAACAGCTTTTTCTGTGACGGTGTAGCTGTTACCATGATACTTTTCTCCGAACAGACTTAATTCCAGGTAATTGGGGCAACCGCTTCAACTATAACATAAATGAGCACTTTTTTTGAGAAAACCATTTGACGAAAAATTTCGTTTTCACAAGCATCAGAAGTTTTGTACAATAGACCCCTAACATGTATTTCCATTATGAATGCCTTTTTAAAGGAATTTGGATTAGTTAATCATTTCCCTAATGTGACGACCATCATTGACAATAAGTTTTTACTTTGTTTGACAATGACTTGTGAGTTTAATGAAGAGATTTTTGAAAGAAAGTCTTTAAAAAATGAGTTTTATCTTAAGAGGAAATGAAATTTTGATCATAGTATTTGAGATAAAGAGTTTGAATTTTTTTTTCGAACAGAGTTTAAAACTCAGTTATCTAAGAGAGCCTCGATCGGCTCCGATGCATTGTAGAAATGCATGTGTTCTCATACAAGAATTATGCTTATTAGCTTGTTAATTGCTCAAACCATTTTTTTTCTAAAAAGCAATTGCTCAATCTTTTAAGATGTTATAAAGCTCTTGCATGCAAAGATTTGGGGAAAGGATAGTTAAATGGTCTATTTTATGTAATCTTATCTAAAATTTGTAAAAGGTTCTTCACAAATTAAACATATGATCTCTAAGTTGCATGTTAACAATTATTACCTTTGGATAGAGCTTGCCTTTAATGACTCAACATTTTAATGATGATTATAAAACAAAGTAAACTCTCTTGCAAGAAGATGATGATGCCAATATGTACATTGCTCACGATGATCTTGCCCTTATATCACCACCTAATCACAAGCAGAAGAAGCCACCTCAGTGGCTTTCAAAATATCTAGGATTCTTTAAATTGAGGTTTCAATCATACCTTTATGTTGATACAGTTCCCTTCTTAAAATTATGAATCTTTGGTAATTAGTATTCCTAACCTTCAAAGATTCTAGTTGGAAATAGTTTAGGTTCAATAAGATTGCAACACCTTAAACCATCACAAACAAATCCTATTATGACCATTAAAGTAGATACTTCTTCAATTCAACTTTGATCTTCTTTTGATGCATCTCCTTCAAAAACTCTATAGATGGACAGTATTACATGGTATTTGTGTGAATTGTTATGTTATGAAATATTTGACAAAGTTAGTGCCAATAAAAGGATAGGACAATGAGTCAACACTGACTGCCTTAGAGTTTGTGAATTTTGCTTTGCTTGTGCTACTACATTGTTTTGAGTCTATTATTTAGATTTACCTCTAATTGAATGTTTATATGTGATCAACAGTGTGCTTACATTTACTCTATTTTATTTCCAAGTTATGGCACACATGTTAAAATCGCAAAATTTGTAGTTCCTTTGGAAGATTGTAGTTCTTGGATATCTAATTAATTCATGCTTTAAACTTTGCTCTTTTGGGTGGGCTTAGGTACTCTTTTGTCTTGCATACTCTTAAAGTTCTTAATAGAAATCCAGGGATAGATCTGCTTAGGAACTTGATTAATGTTCGTCTTTAAGCTCTTAGTCGAAATTCAGGAATAGAAGCCGTTAGGGACTTGATTTATGTTCATCTATTAACCTGTTTGCAAGGTTCCTTGAGTCCTTGTCAGCAGACTTTTTTCATAGTATCACAACAGAAGTGAAAGCGTGAATATGGTCAGGAGTAAAGGAAGGAGGAAAAGAAGAATGTATTTGTCACAAATGATAATTATTTCAAGAAGATTTCCTTCAAGGAATTTTTGAATTTTATGAAGTTTTGATTCCCAAAGCTCTCAATTTTTTTAGAGATTGATCTCCAATAATTTTCTTTTTAAAAATTCCTCTAAAAAGTTGTTTTCATTCAACATTCTTATCCTTTTATATGGGACTTAAATACAATATTTTAATACATAACCAAATTACAAAAATATACAATTGCTCTTGATCAACTTCGACATTTTGAGCTGACTCGCCAGTTGCCCATGCACGTGGATCTCCTGATCACATGTCTTTTGTGAGCCTGCACCGTCCACCTGATCACTTGCTGTGCATGTGCTAGGGCAAAATTGTCCGTGGTGAAAAAGCATTCTTGTGCGCGACGCGTGTGCCTTCGTGTGTATAGTGCCCGATGTCGGGTTCCTGCCCTACAATGCATGCTGCCCAAAGTTGGGCGCATGCACCATGTGCATCCGTTGATGTCATCATTTTATTTTTTTGTTATTTTCCCTTCTTCCAGCATTTCTTTCTTTGGCTTGTGATCTCCTGATCATCTATAATTCTCACTTTGAGGTATTTAGGCTAGACTTTTTTACTTGATTATTGCTTCACATTTTACTATTTTGTTCAATGTTTTTTTGAAGTATTTGTCATACATATTGATATTAGCACCCTCTAATGCCATTAGATATGCTTCCTGTTCAATGTAATTGCATATGCTTTGGTTACTTCACCAAAAGCTATTTTTCTTTAAATTGTATCAACCTTAACATCAAAGGTTGCATTTTTGCCCCATTGTATTACATATCTATAACATTGTAAGATATGACAACTTTTAGTGCGTGAGATGATTAGTATTTGTTGAACTTTTAGTTCTTTTATCAATAATAAAATTATTATATTATTTTACTAATATTTTTTTATTAAATGTTTAAGATTATGTATCTCATGATCAAATAGGTGAATTAATTAGAAAATTTGATCTTTGACTTAAAAACTAATTAGTAATGTTTTGGTATTAATTATAATTGATAACAAGAAAAATACAAAATTTGTGCAAATAGAGAGAAAATCATTTTCGAGTCATTTTATTTTAGTATTAGAATACAAGACTTATAATAATTTATTTGAGATATCAGGATTGATAAGATTAAGTATGAGTATTAAATGTTTTTAAAATAGTTTATGCACACATTTATGAATTAGTTTAAGGCATGTATTTCATCTAAGTTTCTTTATATATAAAATATGTTTTATAATATAGTAGAGTTAATAGGTTGCATCATTTACTAAAAACCAATCAAGTAGTAATTAAAAAGATTGTGAATTAAGTAAAGTTTAGTAAAACTATATTAATCATACTTGTAGGATGTAGACATTGTACAATACGATTGATTATTTTATGTGATTGGACATAAAGCCAAACTCAGCGATCTCGTGTTTAAGCTAATATCTTAGGTTGTTCATAAAAGACGATCTCTTGATCATACGTGTATGACTTTACCTTAACTAAGTAGTTGTTTTGTAGGTCATGTAGTGTAAAGCTTCATGCTTATTCGATTTAGTCCATTGAACAATACAATCAAGTAGTATTTCATCATGCTTTGACTTAAAGAGTTAATTGGTAATATTTTGGTATTAATTGTAACTGACACTAAGAAAAATACAAAATTTGTGCGAACAAAGAGAAAATCATTTTTTAATCATTTTATTTTAGTATTAGAATATAAGATTTATAATAATTTACTTGAGATATTAGGATTGACAAGGTTAAGTATGAGTATTAAATGTTTTTGAAATAATTTATGTATATATTTATGGATAAGTTTAAGGTATGTATTTCATTTAAGTTTCTTTATACATAAAATATGTTTTATAACATAGTAGAGTTAATAGATTGCATCATTTACTAAAAACCAATCAAGTAATAATTAAAAAGATTGTGAACTAAGTAAAGTCTAGTAAAACTATATTAATCATAGATGCAGTCATTATACAATACGATCGATTATTTTATGTGATTGGACATAAAGCCAAACTCAACAATCTTGTGTTTAAGCTAATATCTTAGGTTGTTGATACCATACAATCTCTTGATCATACATATATGACCTTATCTTAACTAAGTAGTTGTTCTGTATGTCATGAAATGTAAAGCTTCATGCTTATTCGATGTAGTTCATTGAACAATATAATCAAGTAGTATTTCATTATGCTTTTTAGTCGTGTGTAAGAAATTGCATTTTCGTATAATACAATATTGTTTATCATACTCTTATGATTCATTTGTATCCATCGAGTATGAGAGAATTTTAAATTATCGTTAATTAAAATCAAAACTGAATAGTTTTATTTAATATGATACATCTTATAGTACTTGTATGACTTTTATGAAACCTATGCGATACTTTGATATTTAATGAAGTAGAGTTTTGAACAGTATCAATAATTACAATATCTTTTATAGTACATGTATGATCCTGTGGTTGAATAGAGGTATGAGTATTAAATACTTTGTACTTGTACGATTATCTTATTGTCTAGTACGATTTTTATAAAAACCTGAGAGCTATAATTTAAATCTATGCTTTGTACGTGTATAATGGTCTCATCGTACTAGTATGATCATCTATTAGTATTAGTTTGTCATTATTGGATAAGTTTGAAGAATTAGACAATCAGCATATTGTGGGTATTGTACTTATTCGATAAATTTAGAAATTTCAAGTAATGGCTGGTTTAATAGAATTTTGTAAAGTTTTATTATAACCATTGGGAGTTGTTTGGAGCTATTAAAGGCCATGTAAATGCATATATGAAGTGGTCCAAACCTTGTGAACAGGTTAATGTTCAATTGGCAAATTATTAAGGAGGATTCTCTTAAAAATCAATGTTGCAAAATGAAGGGAAGAGCATGATCACAAAATTCAAGTAATGATCTCATTCTATCTATGCCTTCATTCTTATTTGCTCACACATTAAATTGTTTATCATTGTCGAGTTATTTCATAACATTCCTTCTAATAGAACATTGAGCTAAACTACATATTTTTAATATTTTATCTCGTTTTAGTGTGCTTCTTGAATTAAATTATATTGAGTTATAGGAATTTTGTAGTTGCGCTTTTCGTTGTATGTTTGGTCTCGTTATTGGGACTTTGTAATTGATTTTGTATTAGTCTTTTGACCATTGTTGTAGAGTCATCTGACTTGATGACTGTTTGGTTTTTAACCCATTGATTGATAGGGTCCTCTAACCTGATAATGTTGGCTTTTTTGGGCCAGTTATTATAAGGTCTTTTGGTTTGTTACTTTGTGAATTATTTAGCCTATTGTGTGGCTTTACTCCAACCAGTCTTTGGACGAGAGTGATTTTAATACAAGCCCAATCATTTGGCCAAGATACATATAGATTTGAATTTGGATCAAATCATTCAAAAGTACCTGAGTAATTATTTTCCCTCTCACACAAGTTTTAAATAATAAGCAAGATTGCTTAAAATAGTTTAAAAGATTCATTAAGGTTTAATAAAATTTATTTGTTAAGATATTTGAGATGCTCTGAATTTGTGATTCATACAATCCAGCCCCACTTGCACATATTCTCAACAATGTTGGGCATTATGCAACACTAAAGTCATAAGATCCTACCACAAATGTATGTTATGTTGAAGCGATGTTGAATGTTAAGGCAGTTTTATTTGGATTGCACGAGTTTTTCTTTCTGGGGTACTTATGTTTTTTTTCTTATGTTTGACAATGCTTATAAATGTCCATTATTTAAGCTATAAATTAGATGATCTTGGCAAAGATTTGTGGATGGTGATTTTTAACAATTTGTATCTCCTTAGTGATTTTTGAATGTGGGTTTTTGTGGCATTTTCTAATGATCTGCTGTCTGCTTTTGCTGCTTAAAACTGGTAGGGTCCTCTGAGTGGTCTTTTGTGATTTGTACATGTCATAAGCAAAGAAGGGAACAATATTGACCAAAGTAGGCTTGGATTGCATAAATAGCTGGTTTATTCAAAACACTTAGGATGATATTTCTGATGAAATATTGTTCATAATAATCAAAATGGACTCTCTAACAAGAATGAGAAATGATTTATTGACATGACCCTAAGAATTTGGTAAGAGTAACTGATGCAGTTGGTTTTTTTTTTCTTTTTCTTTTCTTAAATTGAAGCATTCTTTACCCATTGATAAATCATCTACCTTCAATATGATTTATCATGTTGATTCCTGTTTTCATGCGCTTTAAATGCATAAAATTGATTGCTTCTTTCTAATGAAGCTATTGTTGTTTCATTTTGGATTTCTTTAATCCATGAAAATTGTGTAACATCTTATATTTTTCCAGGTTTAAGGAGGACGAACTCCATAGGTTCTATGCTGCAGCAAATGGTGACTTTGCATGCTTAGTTTGCTCACTCAAGAAGACCATTCGTTGGAGGGAATCCTTCAATATTCTTTCATCTCAAGAGCTTGAAGTGTGGTCACATTTAGTTTTCTGGCATAGATGTGATGCCATGGTTCATCCTTGCTTGGTCATTCGCCTAGGACTTGCATGCTCCACCTTGGATCCTCTCGATAGACCCTGCTTTGCTCGTGCTATCGGTATGCTTCTTTCCATTTAATCTTCAAAAATAATTCTAACTCAAAACCTTTTTACCCCTCTTATTTCACATAAAACACAGAACCACCTTTTTAAAAATCTTTATAAAATGCTCTTTTTCAATCATAAAAATTTTTACCAAATCAAACCCTTTGATACTAACTCTTCTATGTTTCACTTGTTGATATTAGTAATTTTATCAGATTAATTGTTTAGGGAAGATGGATCTAATCTTGTAGTCATCAATTTTAAAAGAGCCAAACTGAGTTGCAACCTTGGAATGCTTTGTTTAATTTCTCTAAGTTCTATTGATGCATATATTTCAATAAACATATGCTACGTGTTTATGATGCAGTATCTCAAATCGACCATGGAATCTTGAGTTTGATGAATGAAAACGATGCTCGCATCATGGTATTGATGGATTGCGAAGGCTTATCTATTTTGAAACTTCCCATTAATATGATAAGATCATACATCATCCTCGTCCAAGATCATTATCCCAATAGATTGGGAACCTTGTTCATATTAAGGCTTCCTCGTGTCATTCGAGTCCTCGCGCAATCTTTTATTCAGGTAAGATGATTCCTTCAACTAAATAATCTTTTTATTTGATCTCTACGAGTCTTTCAATTCATCCCATTTGTTATTTTTTGCATTAATTCTATGAACTAGCAAAGCACACCCACAACTATAATGTATAGTTTTATCTCCTTCTTTGTTTTTGTATTTTTTGTATTTATAATCAAAGAATAATGTGATCAGATTTTTAATAACAGGATAACATATAATATTCTATTTAAATATTAAAAAATATTTTTCAAATCTATCAATACTAACTGCTAAACCACACCCTAAGATAGATCATTATATCTTTTCAATCAGGTTTTGAAGGCAACTACCCGCGAAAAGATACGAATAGTGGGGGAAAACAACCACAAGCTTCTGTTAGAGCTCGGTGAGGTGATACCAGCTTTTCTCGGCGGTGACTGCAGCTGTCTAAAATGCAGAATGCTATTGGAAATCAAAGGCCAAGCCGCTGTTGAAGAGGTGAGCGGAACTGAGTCCGGTGAGATTGCTATAAACGATACTTCTTCAGTTGCTGTAGATGAAGAGATGCCTTACATGGCCTCGGAGCTTGCTTTCTCTGGAAAGTGTGACCATGGTTTAAGAACAGCCATTGCAGTCTTCTTCTTGTTATGGCTTATGCTCGCCATTGTTGGCCTGATGAACGAGAATGATTCGCTTTCACCTCTCTTATGAAACTTTAGTTTTCTGTTTGCTGTAGCTACTTAACATGAATTGTTTATAAGAAGGATTTTATTGTGTTGAAGGAAAGGCTTAAAGCTGTAATATATGTAGTCTGTGACAGATTAGCTTGCATGGTTTTGTGATGGCTTTTGTTATTCTTTAGAAGTATTTTTTTTTTATGATATTTTTGGGATTGTTTTAAAATAATTATTATTGAGTATTAAAACTATTATATAAATATATGTATGAATTATATGGAAAATGTTTTGTTGAATATTAAGAAAGTTATATTCAGTATATATATATAATTTTTTAGTTTTTGAAATATGGGTTTTTGAAATAAGATAACATTTTAAATTTTATTTTAAGAAATCAAGATGTTTTTTGGGTTTTATTTTTTTAGGTTAAATGCGTATGTTATTCAATTAATGAAATAAATGTTCAATTATGGTTTAATATATATATTTTTTTTTGCTAAAAATTTAATTTGGTTGATTATGTCTTTAAGTTTGTTTTTGAAAAAGAGAGAGACTTTATTGAGGACATTGAATAGAAAATTATTTTTTATCCATTTGTTTATATAAGATTGAATCAAATTCTTTAGATTAGGACATGGTTATATTCCATCAATTTATCAAATATAGTTATATTGGTTTGACTTAGAGTTTGAATTAATATATGTATATATATATATATATATATATATATATATATATATATATATATATATATATATATATATATATATATATATATATATATATATATATTAAATATTATTTTATCAATTTTAAATCAATTCAAATAAATAAATTCGTACGCACAATCATCTTGAAGTTTGCTTGATCCATCCAAGTTGGCTCTCATTTAGCCTTAGGCCATGATTTTTAAAAAACTTCCTTAAGTCAAATGTGATGTAAGTGATGTTCTTAAACTTGTCTTTTTTCCATACTAATTTGACATCAATTAATATAAATAACACTTATTTTTAATCTTCACATCATATAATTATTATGTATTTTATTTTCTTTTCTTACAAAAATTAAAAAAAAACATATTTGACAAATTTGTCAAAAAAACAAATAATTCTCAAACACTTAAAAAAAACTTTTTATCCTATTTTTATTAATGAATTTATTATTTAATTATAATTTTGTCAAACTAATCATTAAACTAATTGCAATTAGGCCAAGGGATTAGTGTGTATTTGACACTTAGTTTATATCAAAATTGGTACCCTTGCACATGCATGTGTTTAGCTCATGAAACGTCAGCTAAAAGAACTATACTTATCTTTATTTGCCTCTATAAAAGCCTTATGCACTGAACCTAAACACCTCAGCGATTCCATCATCCACCATTAATAATCTCCAACCATCATTTGAATAATCTAAAGCAGTGAGTGCATCATCTTTTGATAACATTTTTGGTATTTAATTACTGAAATTATTAAACTAATAATAATAATTTGGGTTTTAAAAAAAAAAGTTTAGTAAAATATATTTTGTTGTAAGAAATTTTTTATAATATCCTTTAAAAAAAACTCTTTTCATTCTCCACCATTGCATCATAGAGAACCTGATGGTCCTATGATTTCCACTATCTACAAGAAATGATAGTTCTTTAAGAATGTGGGCTAACTTGTCTTAAGTTTATGTTTAAAAAAGAAATATTTAATCATTGTGATTTATATAAATATAAAAAATTATTATAATTTTTTTATAGAAAGGTCAACACCTATATAATAACATAACACATTATAATTCTAATTATAAATATTCATAGTCATATTAAAGTGTCATAGACAAAAAAAAAGTTTTAAATATGATTTATAGGAATAAAATAGTTATGAGAAGTATTCATTATTGTAATATTATAATAATATTTTTTAATATAGTCTTATTGGAGAAAATGAATAGCCATGATTAAGGTAACCTTTCACTTCTAGAAAGGAGTCTCCATTTCTCCCTTGAAGACCAAGTAACCTTTGCCTAAAGCTAAGATTCCACAAGTATGAGAAGACGCATGATTTGCTCTTCTTTTATCCAATACAGCAGGAGCTGTGCTACCCTTCTCTTTTGTTTTCTGGTAAAAGTATTTTCGACATAGCGTTCATTATTAAGTTTTTTTTTTTTAAAATTGATTTAATATGTTCAACTTTTTTATTTTATTTTACTTTAAAATAAGTTATTATATTTATTATTTTAAATATTATATTCTCATCATATTTTATATTGCTAATGTGCTGATCTCATTATGCTTTTATTATAGCAGCTTAAACAAATAGAACTATAGTGGCTTGGCATGGAAGAAGGAGAGAATGGGTTGCACGTGGGAAGATATGATTATGAATTATTATTTTTAAAGTTTTTTAAAAGTATATTTGATGATATTTTGATAATATTGTAAACATTTTCCTTTTATTTTATCAATTAAACTAATGGAACAGATATTTATTTAAATAAAAAACAAACAAAAAATGGAAGACATAGATAACATTAGTATCTATATTATAGCATTAATATGATATCGAATCATTTTATGATGGGAATGAAATAAAAGTTTTTGAAAGTTTTGTATAAGTGAAGGCTTAAAGTCATATGACCTGAAATAAGCCTTTGTTTTACCTTTTTTTTAATCGAACATTTCCTTCAATAAAAGTTATACAATATTCAAATTAGGTTGTTTAGTTATATGAAACTAAAAAAGAATATGAATTTTATATAAATATTATAATTTTCTAGTTTTTAAATTATATTGTCTTCATAATTTAGAAAACATCATTACAATTTAATCATATAATTAAACTTTATCGATTCTATTATCTTTCATCTTTCTTTTTCAAACTTTAATAATTTTATCAAATGAATCTTCACTTCATAACAGAATTTCTCATCTCTCAAAAAAGCATTGTTTGAAAAGCTAAAGAAGTGATTATATTCTTAAAATCATATTTGTAAGCCAAATCTTATGCTTTATAAAAATAATAAAAATATTTTTATTTTCACATAATAAAATATTTTTGTTATAATTTTTCAATAATAGTTTATCAAATAAATTTTTGTTTAAACAATATTTTCTAATAATATTTTTTAACTATTATATTGAATTATTACTATCACATCACATTAAATAGATCCTTGACCATTTTATAAAATTATAGAGTGCATTATTTTTAAGTTAGCTAGAATGATACAATTGTAGAATACATTTCAACTTTCTTAGAAATCCTTCCTTAGTTGCAATCCCCCCAAATCCTACTATACTTTTATTTAAATTGGTCACTCAAATTTTACATGACTTGAGAATTGTTTGAAATTTAGGTGACTCTTATGTTGATGTCTATGATCATATTGTTTGTATGGCTTCCTATTTTAATCTATTTTGGAGTGTTGTTTGCAAGTTTTGGTTTCTTGTTATATTTTTTTTATTATTATTTTTTTAAAAAACATTTATTATGTTAGTATTAATAATGAGTTTTGTGATGCCTATTAATTTTAGTGGCAAAATATTTTTGTGGGACAACAGATGTTGGTACCATAGTATTGAAATTGGGAAAGTCGTGAAATTCAAGTGCCATATCAAACTTAATGATATAATGGTAGTGATTTTGTCAAGTAATGTTATTTGATTTGAATGCATATGATATAAAAATCATATGCAATTGTTCTAAGCCATTTCATTATTTGGCTTGCAACATTGAGGATAATGATAAATGTAAGATAATCTTATAATGGACTTCTTTTATAACATCTCATTTAATTAACCTTCAATATTCATCTAAAGCATATATTACATGTGTTATAAATATGAGACTAAAAAGATGTTTAGTAAACATCTCAAAAAGCATGCCAATGGTTCGATTTAATATTTGAGTATACCTTTGTGAAGAACTCGTCGCAAGGAATCTGCTCTATGTAGTTTGTATTTTTGGATATTATTTTAATATATCACAATTTTTTAAAGTTTTATATTAAAAGAAAAATGACTTAATACATTCGAGCTTATCGTCTTATTATGAAATAAAATCACAACTCTCCCATATCAAGAAATTAATTTTTGCTTTTGAAAACTTTGGGAAAAAGTTAGAAGAGAGAGAGAAGAGTTAGAGATGAGAAAGGAAGAAAACTTGAATTGCATATTGAGAAAAATTTAAAGAAATTAAAAGAAACGAAAAGAGCTCAATTATAGGTTTATTAAATTATCATAAAATGCAAAAATTAAAAAAAATCAATGGGAGGAGACAAAACATCAAAAATCATCGACCGATATAAGGAGACAAAAATCGTGCTTGCAATTGCACATGGAGGCTTGTTGTAGGCCTACCGAAGTGAGCGATTGAGCAAGATTGTTGCCAATGCTGTAGTTAGTATACCTACCACGCATGTGAGTCACAACAGCTACCACAGCACGCGATTGGTATACCTATCTCGTTGGATGGTCTACAAGTGCAGATAGGCTCTTATAACATGAATTTTATAACTTTGAAATTTTTGGTCAATATAAACCCTGATATAAAAGAGTGAGAATGATGAATGAAGCTATTTTATCCTTTTGCAGCAAAAAATTCTTCTTTTTTTCTTTATTCCTTTATCATTATCACACTTTAGTTTTGTTGTTGTGACTCAAAAGCATATACGTTGTCGAGGGCTAACTGGTAGATTATATTTTTTGATATTAGAGTATTTCGATTTGATGTTGATGATAAGAGCTAAGAAGAAAGTAATTGAAGAGCAAATAGTAAAAAGAAATCAATAGATTGAGAAGGTCTCAGTTGCGATGAGCACATCGATTATGCAACCCTCAAGCTTAGAGTAGTTCGATTAACTAAATAAATAAATAGTTAATGGAGATGATGCTAAGATTTCAATCCTCTCTTATAATGGATCAAAGGGACAATCTCACCCTTTTGACTCTTAAGAATTGACAATCTCTTTTCAAGATAGATGTTATACATGATTTGCTTATTTATGATGGTACATTAAATGTAAAAAAATTAGATACCTAGTTAGAGTAATTAGAGAATTTTTCTTTGTATGATTATTTATTAACTATATTATAGCATATACTTAATTAAAAATAATAAGTGTTGTATTAGATTGGAATACTTATTTAAGAATCGATATAATTATAAAAGTGACTTCAAGCCCATTTAAAAAATTAATTAGAAAATAATTTTATCTCATGGGTAATATGAAAGAAAGGTGACGAAAGTGATACAACTTACAATATCAATAAGAACAAATGGTACAATAATCTATTATAGAATTTTAATGATAAGTCATGCATTTGAAAATACTCATTGATAAGATATAAACATTATCAAAATATGTTATAGAACTATATTATCTTAATATTATCGAATTAATTCTATTACTTTTCCAATCTTTAAAATAAGCTAGTACATTTGTAATGACTATAAAAAAAATTAATACAAATGAACAAATCCAGATAAATCAAATGCTAAGAAGTATAAGTATAAATTTAAAAATTATTGACAAATAAAAAAGTGTTATCTCACAAAGTATTTTATGACTACAACCAACAAACTTTGTCTATTAATAAAACACAGAAATATTATGATCACTATAAGACGATAAAAGATATACAACAAAATACTAGAAATTATATCTTCAATTATTTCCTAAAAGGTTCAAGAAAGATAAAATATTTATTTACAATTAAGATTAAAAAGATACTTTAAATCTAAATTTAAGTTGATAAAAACTTATTTCTTGTGATGAGTTCAAAAGATATCTCTCATGAAACAAAACAAAAAGAAAATTTCTTTATTTTAAAAATTCAAGTGAGAAAAGAGCTTATTAGTGATATTATTAAGACTAAAAACGAGAAGAATCTAATATCAAAAAATTTTGTGAAGAGGTTGACCATAAAGTCTGCAAGACAAGAGTTAACAAATAATACAAGGTAAAATATGTTATTACCAAAGGTTATATTAACAAAGTTATTTACAAAGTGATACCTCTAAATATTTATAAAATTATATTTGAGAATTTATACTTATATGATTATACTGTTTGCTGTCAATGAGCATAATGTTATCGACTCATAAAGGGTGAATAGAACTTTATTCTAATCTAAGAAAAAAAAACATCAACAAAAGGTATTATTGGTGCTAACGAAGTGAAAATAAAAAATAAACAAAAAAAAAAAAAAAGAAAAATCATAAATCTACAGAAAGATACGGTGGATATCCATTTCATATGAAAAAAGAGCCTTTCTTCTTTTTTTTATTTGAAAATGGAAATGGTTTTTCTTTTTTTTATTTTCTATTTTCGAAAATTCTTTAGTTGGAACTTGAGAAGTATTACTTCTGTCTCTGTTTATGTCTCGGATTGGAACAAATTATTCTAATTCGTCCGCGTCTACGTATCGAGAAACATTTTTGACAAATTTTACGAACAGAAACTCTTATTTTCATATTTTTCATCCCTTACCTTCATTCGGAAGGCTAGTAAACACTTGCCAAATTTATATACTACTTATAACAAAGTTAAAGAAACCAGTTGATGGGTTGATAGAAGTCTTAACCTCTCGAGTTTACTCAAAAATAATAATAAAACTTGATCTTACAAAAAAATTAATTTATCTTTAGAAAATAAGATTTAATAAGACTCAAATAACAAAAGAAGGAACCTCTCAATTATTGGTTCATTAAATCATCAATAAATATAAAATTAAAAAATAAATCAAAGAGAAGAAATAGAATGACAAAAATCATCAAGAAACACAATGTGATAAGAACCAAGCTCTAGCCACATGAGTAGGCTCTCTATAGGTGTGCCAGAGCATGTGTAGTAGAGTGCAGGTTGCACGAAAGCACGCAGCGGCACTGGCACACACACAACTAAGTGAGATAATTGCAAGTGCATAGCACATGACGCAGTGGGAATACCCACAACGTAGGCACATGACACGTGCATATCATGGAACCTATCATTGTGTGTGATAAGTATACTTTTGGCACAAGTAACAATGCTAGTGGTGTAGTCATCTACACGTATACAATATCTTATGTGTGTGGATAAGCCCTTATAGTGTGGATTTTATGACAATGAAATTTCTTGTCAAAACCACATGAATTGAGTAAAAAATATGTATCAATAATAAATTATTATATTTAATGAAATAAGTAAATTAAGTTATTCTATTTTTTTATTATAAAAATCTCTCTTTTCTTTCTTTCTTAGTCAATTCCTTTTTCATTCTCATGCTTCAATTCTGTTATTATAACTCTTAAATAAGATTTATTATCAAGAGCATGGGACAAGAATGCCTCAAAAATAGATCAAGGGGGATAAACTTGTTTAAAAAGGAAGGATTATCAAATTTTTATCACAAGAATCCCAAAATAAGGTTAGAACTTCATTGAAAGTTGGTGTATAAATTAGTTTTTGTGCTATTTAGAATGTAAAGAAATAAAAAAATATGAAAGTATAGTTTGATTCTATAAGGGTTGGAGATTGTTGTAGTTTCTAATTACAATAATCATACAAGATGATCATTTAGATCATATTAGAGCAACCTTAACATCTAGAGCTGGTAAAGGCTTTCAACCTTAATGTGAAAAGGGAATCTATTAAGAATTTTATGAGTATGATTAGTTGATCATACTTGTATGATGAGATATGTTATGCCTGATTAAGAAATTGATTGATTTAATCACTTGTGTGATTTACTATTTAGGAGGATCATATTAGTACACTTGTTAATCAAACTAGTATAATTCAATTATGAGAAGATTATGTTGGAAAATATATTTGATCCTCTATACGATAAGATATATTATTATGGTTTGTATGCGATATATTAGTCTCATTATGTTGAGATATAGTCTCTTTGGGTCATTACAAACTAACCCAAATGAGATTTGTCTTAAAAAATATCTTAACATCTTAAGGCTGACTTCTTATAAAATCATTAAGATAAATATTTTAGTAATCAATATAGAACAATTTATTCTTATATTATTAGACCAAGAAGCCTACCAGAAGTTACTTTTTGTGTAGTGATTTCTCTCTTAAGATATCACTTAATTATCATTTCTAATTGATTCTCTTATTTGATAATATTGTATGGTAATTTGATATAATATTATATGACACCTTAAAATTTTGAACATCTTTAAAAAATTCCAAAAAACTTTATTAAAATTCTTAAAATATATTTTGATAAAAGTCATTTTTTATAACTCCCTTCTTAAGATCACTAATCAATCTTTAATATTCTTTTCAACATCTTATAATTTGGATTTATTAAAATTATTTATTCTTGTTTTTGAAATGTTACACCTTACAAGTACAAAAAATGAATTAGATTGATTTGACTACTTATTGGAAAAGTTTCATATACCATGTGTCATTTCTACTAATGTGATGTTGAAATTAGTACCATCAATTAAACGAAATTTAAAAGAGATCATCTATTCAATCCCTTAATTGATTGGGTCATTACTATGGATTATACAAATAAAAATTTATGATTAGACATGCATGATTAATTTTCAAACTGTTTAACAAAAGATTTACTAGATAATTCTTAATCAACATAAAACATGGGATCGTACAATATGATATGATCAAACATACAATACGATATTAAGGTAAAAAGATAAATAAGGTCTAGATTGTATAAGTACAAAATGAAAAATCAAACTTCTATAATTAGTTGATAGACAAGTTTAATATAAATCATTTATCTCACTCCTAGTATAGTCTAATGACAATCAAGGATCATATATGTATGACAAGAAGATCAAACATGTATGATCAGCATAATGTAGTGGTCCAACCTTAATAAAACCATAATCGTATAGTACGATAAGGGTGTTCACAGTACATAATTGAAGGGAGAAATATAAAAGTAAGCTATTTGTAAGTGATAGTTTAGAAAGTATTTTTTTTAATTTAATAATTGAATTGTTATTGATAAAAGGTATTGTGATATATGTAGAAAATAAGAAGAGTCAATAAGGGAAAAGGAAAAACAGTGATCAAGCCGCAATATAGGAAAATTAAATAAATGTGATATAAGTGGGTTGCTAAATTTTATCGTTTATTATTGTGACATGCAATGAGAATGTTAGCATGTGACACTTGTGAATCATCTATGTTAGACACAATGTAAAATTTCAAAATAGGTTATTTTAATTGAGAAATCAAGCTATCTTGTAAAGCATGTGAAATCACTAAAAATTAAAGTATTCCTAAATATAAAAATAAATATAAAATTAGATAAAACTCATGAAGACGACTCTAATATACTTATTTTATCTTGATTAGAGTTTATTTAGAATTATTTTTAATTTTGAAGTTAAAGGGGGCAAATATGTAATTTAATAAATATATTTTTTTATTTTTAAAGCAATCAAAAATCTTTACGGATGGGATTGAGTTTTCCCACTTCTAGAATCTCTTCCATTACTTGATTCTTCATTGGTCAAACTTAACCGTCTCTTTCATTGATGACAAGGAGTAATCTATTAATGAATTCCAACAAGATCATTGGGTGGAGTGAGAGAGGCCACTACAAGCTTTATGGTAACAACAAACATGACTCATGAGTTTTTTAATAAAAAAATCAACTCTATCTCTCAGTTTCCTTAATCTTCCACAAGGATTGTTAAGATTAAGTCATAATCAAGATTTTATCTTGTTATTAGGTTGATTGTAAGGGAAATTGCTAGAGAATACAAAGCTAATGTGAGAAAAGGGCAAATTCAAGGAGAGAAAAGTTCTAGAAGAGAGAGGAAGAAGGAAGAAAGAGTAAATACACGATAAATATATTACTTAAAGTGAGTTTGTGCAATTTCAAACCATAATTACAATTGTAATATTGTTAGTGTTGGGATAAGATTGTTGTTCCTTGATAGGTTAAACTAGATAAGCAAGAAATTATTAAGAAGCCACAAGAATAGGCAGAATCAGAAAATCTTAAGGTAAGCATTCTAAAATGATTTATATATGTATGTTTAATGTAGTGTTAATTATTATAAATATGATTCTTTATAAGAGTCATACACAGAATGTAATAAAGTTTGGTTAGAAGTAGAGATAGAGGTCATAAAATAAAATTTGGGTGTAAAGGAAGAAGAAAATCAAAAAAAGAAAAGAAATAATAAAATACTAAATAAAATCAAATTTGTAAAAAAAATATACTATATAATTACTATATGATAGTATATGCGTATGAGTTGGATGCATATGATAGATAATTTGATGTTGTTTTATTATATATAGATTATCATGTATTGATTTACTTATTATTTCATGTTATTTCTTAACTACATTAATGTCAATTTATATTGTTTTATTATGCATACTCAGTAATTTATTTATTGAGAATATCTTGCTCATTTCCTGCTTATATCACAAGTCATGATGTTAAAACTCACAAAGTTGAGAAAAATGATAATTCAAGATCTTAAATAAGATTTTGTTGTATTAGTGGTTAAGAGAGTGATGGATATTATATTAAGGATACTTATACTTTATTTGTTGAAAATATATTATATTAGTATTTTATTTCAGTTTTTCAAACTTTCTAATAATTATATAATTTGTTTGTTACTTCTTTTAGTTGTATTAATATTGAGTATTAGAATTTCATAGTTTTGTCACTCTTGGTTATTTGGTTTTAGTGTCATCAATTTTTATGTTATTAACGCTAGTTTTACTTGATTCATTGAATTATTATTATATTTATTGAGTTTTTGGATTATTCTTACTTGAGCATGAGATCTTTATGCATATAAAATTATACATTGAATTTGTATTTCTTGAAAGTAATAGTTACAAAATTAGACAAAAATTTGTTTAAGTGTGTTAAGCTCAAGAAGGTGTATTGTAGGCATTACACAAAGGATGACAAGTTTCCATGTTGAGGTGTCAATTGATATCCAACAATCTCATAGAAAAAAGGAAGTGACAAGTATTTTATGCCTTATTTATGCATAATTTACTAGCTTCATTTATACTTTGCTGCCTCAAATACAATATAATGCAAATAACAAGTGTTGATTATTGCGTAGTTATACCAATTGTAGAGGATTAGTGTAATGCTTTGAAATTTATTTTTTTTATTTTAACTTTTTAGGTGTTACAAATAAGTTAATAATAGTATGAATGATCTTAATATATCAGTGTTAGTATTGTGATATAAAAAGTTGAATGTAAAAAGTAAAAAAAAATATTTTGTTGTATACATTATAAGTATCCCACTATATAAAATGTTTTAAATTATTATATATTTGGAAAAAAAATGTTGAGATAAATCCAACAATAATTGAATTATAATTTTTGATGGTTTTATTAATTTATTATGAATTATAGAAAAAAATTTACTAGAAAGTATAATAAA
This sequence comes from Vanilla planifolia, assembly GCA_023846275.1. NCBI lineage: Eukaryota > Viridiplantae > Streptophyta > Magnoliopsida > Asparagales > Orchidaceae > Vanilla > Vanilla planifolia. The sequence continues at coordinate 28,090,635 of CM043873.1, forward strand.
TTAGTTAATTAAGAAAAGTCAAAATATATTATTATTTTTTTTCAAAACTAAACTCCTGATTGTCTTTCAACTCTCTTATCCTTTGGTTCTACAATGTGATTATTTGGACATAAATCAAACAAGAGTAGGGTTAGAGAAAGTGTGAGAGAGAGAGGGAGAGAGAGAGAGAGACATAAGCCAAAGAGAGAAAGTGAAGGATAGGAATGCAAGCTTTGGTTAAATAAGAAAATTGCTAAAACGAAAAAGAAGAAGAAAGTAAATGCATTTAGCATGTTATCCTTCAAATTTGAAATAAAATCCTTTATAGATTCTATAGGATTTGGGTTTTCTCATGTTAGTAAGTGTAAATATATAATAGGACAATTATGACTTTGTTTTGAATTATAAATTAATTATACTTTTTGTTAAATAATAAATTTTAAATAAGCAAATGATTAAATCATGTGTTTAATGTAGGATAGTTACAAAAAAAGGGTATACAAAAAACAAGCTCCTTATTTTCCATTAAAAATTAGATAAATCAATCAAGTGGTATAATTAATCGAGATGGCCTAAGGTTGAAGATGATAGATTGGATGAATTGAACAATATATTAAACAACATAATCAAGGCATTTTCAAGGAATATTTAATTTAGAAAAATATAAAAATATATGAAATAAATATAAATAAAATATAAAATAATATAGTAAAATAGAGAAACATAATAAAATATATAAGAAATATATAAATGATGAAATTATGTTATTTGATATTATGCTATTTGATGATGTGTAGAACTAGGAATAAAAATCTAAGTAGAACAATAACATATTTTGTAGGTAGATAAATTTAATATGTTCAAATAATTAATGCATTATCAATTGATTGGTATTTCAAAATTTTATGTTTTTTTGACATGGCTATTACTGTTTTAAACATGAGACAAACAACCATAATAAATGATGATCACATTATATTATCTTTTTTATACAAATGTTATCTTATTACTCTTATATACTACATAGATATGAAATAATAGAATATTATTATAAGATGTGATGTGTAACAAAACAAGATAAAGAAAAGAATATGATACAATATGATACCATAAATTTTATGAGCATTATAAAATTATAACATACTCAAATCACTAAGTCAAGGATGAATTAAACTATTTCATAAAACATATTAAATTACTAAGAAAATAATATATTCAAGAATATAAAAATAAATATAGAATTTAATAAAGTTAATTGGGATGAGTCCAAACATGTTTGCTTCGTCTCGATTAGAGTTTGTTTATAATTATTATGAATTATGAAAATAAGTAAATATAAATAATATTTTATATTTATTTTAAATAAATAACTTATTTTTTGTTTCCTAAAAATAGGATTTTGTTTCCCATTTCCCATGCTCGACGCATCTCATGCCCAATGCAACCTTAAGATTTGCTTCTTCTCATGTGGCCGAGCAAAATTGAGCTGAGGATGGATCTCGTACTTCATGCAACCCTAGAATTTTCTATTTGGTTGATTGGAAGAGAAATCTTTGGAGATTTTCAAATTAAGATTTTGCAAAATAGGCAAAAAAAAAGAGAGCGAAAGAGAGAAGAAAGAAAAAAGAAAACTCAAGGAAAAATCTTCACTAACTTGGAAGTGAGTTGTGCAATATTGTAGTTAAAAAAATTAGAAATTTTTTTCAATTTATTGCATTGACATAATACACATTATTGTGTGATAAGTTGAATTTGAAAGACAATAAACTTTGCTAACAATAAGGGTAAACACAAAAAATGAGAAAACTCTTGAGAGAGATCTTTAACATAAATATTATATGTATATGTTTGATATAATATTGATTAATATAAATATATTCCTATATAAGAATCTTTCATAAATCATGTGATATTTGATATATTATCATAATGTTATATTTATTAATTGTGAAATAATTAGTATTTGTAACTATATAGATGACTTGTATCCTTGTAAATTAACTAATATATTGTAGTGTACATTTATTTGGCATGATGTAACTATATAAACATGATATTTCATGTCCTATTAAAATTACATACATCTACTTTAATAATATAAAATTAAAAAAATTATGCATATGAAAGAAAGCAAGGAGAATTCAAACTAAAATCAATTGAATAAAATAAGTGATTAATGAATTCTTTAATTTAAAAATATGTACACATCATCATATACACCAGTCTCATTTGGACGTCATGAAAGTGGTGCATGTCACTTTATATTAAATTCATTTAAATTATTTAATATGCATAAAAGTAATACTCATAAATAAATTTCAAATTCAAAGTAAATTTAGTTATTTTGGCTTTCTTTAAAAATAATTTTCAAATGTCTCCAATCTTAGAACTTAATATCATAAATATTTTAGTAAATAAATTATATTAGTATTTTATTTTTACTTACAAATTTTTCAAAAATTTATTTTTAACTCTTCTTTTTAAAATCAGAATCTATTCCCAAATCTAGTTATTTTGAGAACACGTATTCAGATAAAATACATACTTCGATGTTCGTATAGGTTAAGTAGCTAACAATTTCTAGAGATCACGCGGTGCATGATAAACAGCTCTGTGCGTTGACATTTTAGGGTCAACCTTCTTTCTTTTCAACTTTAGCTAATGATAGCTTTTATTATTTTAAAAAATATTGAAAAGATTTTTTTGTTTTAGAAAAAGGAGTTTTAAAAATTAATTTTGAAAGAGAAAAAATAATTAAAACTGTTTGATAATTTTTAATTTAAAAAATGTTCTCAGAAGCTGTAAACTAACAAAGCTTAAATGGTTGGCAAATTTATTGCATAATAAATTAAGCATAATACAGATTCATTTGTTTCTTATTTAAAAAAAAAAAAAAGAAATTTGAAATGTGAAAGCAGTATTTTAACATACCAAAATAAAAACAAAATCATCACCGGAATTTTCCCACGGAAAAGAAATATTTTCTATCCATAATTAAATTACTGTTTTAGTGCTACAAATTACTTCGAGTAACTGTTGCCCTCTCTTCAGGAGAAGCTGCCGCCCAGGTCCATGGCGAATACGCTGTCTAAGTTAGCCCAGAGTTCCTCGTCGTAGCCGGAGTCCTCCTCGTCAGCGGTCAGAAGTGCTGCTTGCATTTGCTTCCACCACTCTTCCGCACCGCCATCGCCCACATCTCCGGCGACGTGCCAAGAATTCCAATTGTCAAAGCCTCTCGCAGACGTATCTGTTTCGGTCTCTGTTTCATGCTCTATCTCACCATTCCTTGCGAACCTTCCCCGCACCCTCGGCCGGCTGTCGGCCAGCGTCTTCCTGCACGCGTACTGCAACGCGCCGTCGTCAAAACCAAAAGTTCGGGACAGCAAGAGTGAAAGGAAGAAAAGGTTGGCGTACGGTGATCTTCTTGTGGAAGTTCCTCTGGTTGCGCTTGCTTCTGTACCTCTCGATCCTCTCCCGGCGCTCCTCGGCGCTGTATCGACCCACCCTGGCCGAGGCAACGGCGTCGGACAAGGCGAAGGAGCCTCCGTTCGTGCACTGAAAGTTGGCGTATTATTATTATTATTATTATCCCAAACGCTCTTTTTTTTTTTTTTTTTTACCCCTTAGTTGGAAGGGAAAGTTACCAATGAAAAGGAGAAAAGATGAAACGATGGAGATTACTTGGAGGTCGCCGGTGCTGAGAACCCGTCGTACAGGCTCTTGGTCGAATTCAGAGAAGCTGCGCTGGTCGGAGACACCGGAGGCGAGCGGAAGGGTCTGGGATCTGCTGCTGCGCTGGAGGAAGTAGGAGGATGTAGGGAAGGAGGAGGAGAGAAGGGAAGGAGGATGGTGGTGTTCTCCTTCGTAGGGAGCGGATGCTGGGTTACGCAAGGAAGAGGAGGACGAGGAGGTATGGAACATGACGGCGGCTGTAGCGGCGGCGTGAGCAGGAGGGAAAGGTATGGAGCAGAGAGAGGCGTCTGATGACGAAGGGAAGTGGGTGGAGAGAGCCCGCATATATGGGCGACGGGTTGGCGGACCCATGCTTTACACTAAGTCAAACTAGCGCTGACGTGCTAGAAATAGGGTTTGACCATGTGGGGCCCCAAATTAAATTATTTTTTTTATAATTGCTATTTAAAAAAGTCTAGTTATGAAGGCCAATATTAATTTAAATAAAAAAACAATTATAATATCTCTAAAAATAAAAAATATATATATATAATTTGAATGAAAATGTATAATATTAACTGTATTCTTTTATCTCTGTGAACAGCTATAGAGAAGAAGCTATAGAATATCTTTGAAGGAGCAATCAGAAAAGATACCTACAGATCAAATTTGATAATAAAGCTGCATTCTTTTACACAACTGTCTCTCCCATGTTTTCCCTTCATTTAAATAAAATGATGCTTCCTTCCCTTCTCCACTTTAGATGAAAATGAAAAAGGATCCTATTCTACTACAGCACAAAGGGTAACAAGCTTGGTTGCCCTCCATGTGAAATTTTATCAGCTTCAATATGTGAAGAAGCAATGCAATCATTGCTCACACCACAAAATCCTCACTCAGGCCACAGTTCTTCGTAAAAGCATTTTCGAAACATGATTCAATGTTCCACTGATCAGTTTTTTTTTTTTTTTTGAAAAATATAAGTTTTTAATTTGAGAAATAAAAAAATAAAAAATACAAAGATGAAGGGCAACCTACGGAAAAAAGAAAGATGGGAGAACATTAACTGGAGAGAACTATTGGTTGATATATAAAACTTGTATTCGAATGCACTTTATTCCATCTTTTGTTAAGTCATGGTTTGACCAGCTTGTTAGACAAACTTTTTAAGCCATGTTTGTGTACAGCTTTTGCTATGGAACCAAAAAAAAAAAAAAGGAAAAAAAAAACTATGTTTTTAGTGTTCCTGAAGCTAATAATGAGAAAGTGCGTTTGAAACGGAGTTGACAAACTCAAACTTAATCATGATCCTAAGCACTGAAACACATAAAAATGACAAACCAGCAGAAATTATTGGCAGTGCTTGATGGAAAAATGCATAAAGTAGTCTGCAAGATGCATGTGAAAAAGGAGCAGGATGCTTGTGAATGTTATAGCTGTATTATACTTTGAGGAAGGAAAACTTCTCCAATAATTCTTCCTTAAAATATCCAATGCCTTTGAAGAACTTTAATATAGAAACATAACTCCACTTTTTTGTTGTCCAAATGCTTTGTCCTTTTGTCATGAAAGTAAAAAAACTTACAAAACATTAATATTATAATTATTTATATATTTAAACTTTTGAATTATTAGATATTCATTTATATTGAGTTTAACAAATGACATCAAATTCAACATTTTGATTAGGGTCATGTGACTCAATGTTTATGATTATTGTATGTTTAAGTCACAATTTTTGCAATAGTTGAAGAGGATTTTAGTGGTCTCTTCATGTAGTGAATTGTTGTTGGTGTGTATAATAATTGTTGATATTAATAAATTTTTATGAAATAATTTAAGCATTTGTAAAAGTGACTAATGTAAGGCTCTAGTGGTTTGGTCTTCAATTAGTGGAAAATTTGGTGTAATCCACATGTAGCATGAAAGGCTATGGTAGAGTGTACTATAATTTATTAAGTCCTATGGTATATATCGATATTGATTGTTGAATTTAAAAGACTATATTGATACCAATGATAAAGTCGAAAGAAATAAAATAGTAAAAGTTACTAATATACACACATACCTACTATACAATATAAGTGAAAATATCTCAAATATAATATTATAATATACAAAAATACAAAATTGTACAAAATTAGTTTATTAAAAGAGCAAAAGCTTAGCTCATATGCCATTTTAATCATTATCTCTATGTATTCATGTCATGACCTATAACATGAAGAAATGAGCTTAATAAAACTCAACAAGTGAATCTCTTTATATAAATAATATTTTAATATAAAGTGAGGATAAAGTATAATACTATAAATTATAACATCTATAAAAAGCTTATGTATAAATATATGTCAAATGAGTAAATGAATATTATATTTTGTCTTATACAATATACATAATAAGTTCATATATTTTATACAACTATAACATATCTTCTTCATCTATTTTTTAACCATTTCTTATACTTTTTATATTGTTCAATGCATAAGGGCCTAAATTTCTTAAAAAATCATTATCCCATTTTCACATAACCTTATCACGTCTCTTCTCTATCAAACATCTCATATCTTAACCTCGACTTATAAGAAAATCATGTTGCACCCAATTCTTTTTCAAAATCACACGTGCAACCAATCCAAAGTCAAAATATCAAACGTACTTAAAAAGTTATTATAGTTTCATATAAATATTATCATGCTAAGAAATCATCGTAATTAATAAACCACTCAAATATTAATCCAATCAAATACAACATCCTAAATAATCATTAAAGTCTAATAAAATAATAATAATAACAACTATTATGTCTAAATAAATAGTTGAATACAATCTCATGTCTAATAATATAACTGATGATAAATAATATCAAATCTATAACTACTGATATGATATAAAGAAAATAAATCATCGAACTATTATATTAACTCTTGTGATCTCTAGCTCAATTCTACTTAATTATTAACTATATGTTACAAAAATATAAGTGAGTTAAGAAGCTTAATAGAAAAATCCTTAAGATATATTATAAAACTAATATATTACATCTAAATAATATATATATATATAATAATTAAGTAAATTATGTAAATAAATAACATTAGTCTTAACTATCACAAGACATCACAACTTTTAGCTAGGCTGATATTTATTCTTATAGTATAGGTAACCAAATGCTTAGTGTCTTATTATGATCTAATTCCCTCTTTTATCTAAGAGAATCATGATAGGACTTAACTTTTCTATCACATCACATAATTCAACACTCTATAGGGTAATATCAATCACATGGGCTAATCCTATATAGTTTTAGAAATTATCAACAATCATATATACTCCATTTCATAACATAACACATCATATGAATCTTCATGGGACTAAATGTGAAATTGTTCTCATTTAGGACAATTTATTCTATGACATCCATCTAATCCTAGAGATTCTTACCACACTACCTAGCACTTCTCTTATAGCTCAACCATCCAAGTGTAACTATCTTTAGCTCAATAGAGTAAGGTAATTAAATTGTTTATCTCCTAAGTATGTATGATCAATGATCTATTACATCTAAATACTCTAAATTTTCCACTAAACCTTAGCTTAGTTATTTAAAATATCATAGTTCATTTTCTTATTTTTAATCTTATCTTGATTTCATCTAGGACATTATCTATCTAGATTGACCTTAACATTCACCTAAACTTAACACTTACTATTAGATTCTATATATAATCAATTATCATTAAATCTAGGCTCACATAAGTATCACTAGTGACCCTTATATCTCTAAGATAACTCTGAGTCATCATAACTATCTTATAGCCTCTTTTAAGCCACTACACATCTCTAATACTATTATATATAGTGTAATCAAGTGGCCTAAGAATCTAAATAGGATCACTCATAGTCCTACCCAATGAACTTAATCAAGCTAAGGCTCTAGCCAACATCCTATCTTATTACTTTCTTTGGTTGAATCTAACATATTCAAAAGTCTTATTCTAAACTCTTTTACTTCATCCAAAGTCTTAATTAAGAGATTGACTTTCTAAAGCTTAATTCACAATGTGCATGGAGGTTCAACTTTGATATTTTCTTATCCTATTGCTAGAATCATCTAATATAGGTTTCTTTCCCATTGATTATTCCTCGGTATTAAAGCTTAACTTTTAAGGCTAAGCTCACATCACAAAGCCATATTCAAGTACCTTAAATTTTCAATTTGCTCTAGTCAAGATTATGTATTATCCATAAGACCTTTACTTAATTTCCAACCTTAGCACTTCTATCCATAACCAATATTATGTTTGTTAAACATATATTTACTCAACCTAAACTTCATTTAAGGACTTAAATCTAGCCTTTAAAAGCATCTCAACTAGAAAATAAGGGCTACACCTATCTTAGAAGCCATCTAAGTTTTCTTAAAGCTTAAACCTATACCTCGTATGACTTAACCAAGCCATGGTTTCATGCTTCCCAAGAAAACTCAAGGCAAAGAGGATGCTTGGTCGCAACATTAACTGGGATTTCATATCAATTTTAAGTATCTTTAAATTGTTTATGACTTTAGTTAAGGTGTAATTTATGTCACATTACCTCTTATATATTTTTGGTCCATGGTTTAACAATAAGCTTGCATCCATATCATATCATATTATTAACTAAAATTTGTACAAATTTTGAAACACAACCTTAATGCCTAATAATTTGCATTTTAAACAATATGATTCATATAAAAAGTATGACATCAAGTCTTAGTTTTGCTCATTACTTGATTCGTCACATCATCAAACTCATGAATAAATAGTAAACATTACATACAATTTACTTTATCATACATCCATTCTTCTTAAACAAATAAAGATTTTTAAGGATCTTAAATTTTAAGAAAATATAATAAGAAAATAAGATTTTTTTTAGGTCATGAAGGTTAATTTTAACAAAATTTTCATCCGCACAATTTGCCAAAATTATCTTGGAATTTATCATGATAATTCATGTTTATATGCTTGATTAACCAACTAAACATAGAATTTAGCATAGTTTTCAACTTATTCCATATGATATTGTCTCAATTAAGAAGAGTGTGGCATTAACAAATTTCAATTCTAAATTCATCTTCTACATTTATTTATAGTCAAGCTAGACAAGGCACATAAGATCATTGAATTCTCTTTGAAATCACATGTAAAAAAATAACATATATTTTAGCATGATTTTATTAGAGACATTGCATAAATAAGAATGATAATTAATCCCTTTTTATTACTAAATAAATTTCTCATTATCTTAGGTAAAAGGAATTACCTTATTCCGAAGCAAAAATTATGGAAAAGAATGACTAGTTATTAATCTTTTTGAGATTCCATAAAGTAATTTAATTTTATCTTACTTAGATCTTAGTTAGATTTAATATATGAACTCAATGATCATCTTTCCTAAAAAATACCATGTAGAAGACTTTTCTTAATTGGATCCTTCGTTACTTTTAAGCTTGAGCTTGTTGTAAAACATGTAAGCCAAGACAAATAAGAGGGGAGAGGTAAATTGTGCATTTAGCAAATTTTTCAATTCCAAAAATTAGAAAAAAATTTATCTTAAAATAATTTTTTTAAAAAAACTATTAATGAAATAAAATTACTTAACAATAAACGAAATAAAAAAAGATTTTTAGGTAGTTCACCCAAATCTCGTGCCTACATCCACCTTTGATCTCCAATCATACTTCTACTAACCACTCTCTTTTGTCAAAACTAATAAAGGTAAATTAAATATATACTGATGCTCCAATGAGATACAAAAATAAAAAAAATTAAATTTATACAAAAAAAATTAAAACTCTATAATTTTTTACTTACAAAAATCTCTATGCCTTTAATTATTTAAATAAAAATAATACTACTAATGAATAAAGTAGATGTTACATAAAAGTACATAAATAATTATGAATGAAAGCAAGCAAAATAGAGACTAACAAAAATTTGTAGCTTGCATAATTGCACAAAAATTCATTGCTCATGGTTTAAACTTCACTTGAACTCATATGAAAATTTTTAAGTTTGATTCAATAATTTCAACATTTGGTAAATCATATATTTTTATAGGTGAAATAAAAAACTCTAAAAATAACTCACCTAATAGCTAGAATCTACTTTTCAAAAAGCTAGCCGTTATAGATAGAGAAGATGGTACAGCTGGCGTCTAATTAAGTGAACAGTGCGGTAACCGTTGGATCAGCTTAAATGATAAAGGATCCAGATCTAATCATAGTGAGTTAAGATATTGAGCATCTGATTCAAAAGCTGGATGGATAGTGATGATGATTAGATTATTGTAACATAGTTAGAGAGACTCTCAGTCGTTCGATCAATTATTCTTGATAAATGGCTAAAGAAACTTAACTGTTCACAAATGTGGGCATGATCTGGACTATTCCATCGCTAAAATGTGTGATAAGTGAGTGCAAAAATCTCAAGTTTGGAAATAACTTTTTTTTGTCCTATATTACGAAATAGTTGAAGTATTTTATGCTTATAATACATCTACTACATATTATAATAAGTCAAATGGGGTTGGATAACCCCTGATGTTCTCAAGAAGTCATGACTTGGCTCACCAGTGTGTATCTACGGGCCTGACCTAACCCGATTTACTGGCTTTGGAGAAACGAGTCACACCTGATTCGTTTCACTTAAGTCGATTCAGAGCTAGTGCCCTGAATAGATTGACCCAGAGACCACAACAGTAACCTGACTTGATCATTACTTGGGCTTGACCCATCTTAGATTTGGTTAGGTTCTTGGTTGTGGGTCTCAAAAGCCCATGCCCTAAGCCACTTGATCTGAGCCCTTTGGGCTTAATGGTTTAGGTATGATGGTGCTCAAGCAAAATTTTTTTAATTATTTTTATAATAAAAAAATGTTTATATATGTCAAAAATTTTAATATTTATATAATTTTTAAAAACTCAAATACTTTCAAATAAAATACATCTTGAACCAAATTCACATATGCATGAAAGATGATAGCCCTAATTGCCACAATAGTTAAAAAATTAAAAATTTAAAATGATAACCATAAAGATTTAAAAATAGATCTCTTTATGGATTAGCCACTTCACAAAGATCATTGTTCTTGACTTTAAAATCAGTAGGCTAAACCATCAAATTACATTCACTGTTTATGCTATATTTCTTATTCCAACAAATTCAGATCATTAGAATATTCCTCACAGCTTGCCATTATTTTTATCCTTGGTATCTTCTTAGTTGATCTCTCCAAATATCTCTTTTATAACTAGGTTTTTTTAAAACCATAAAATCATATATTAAGGATTTATATAGCTATGACCACCTCCTTAAGCTAAGGATTTATCTTAAGATGAACTAGTTTTGGTTTGGTGTAATCACAACTCAAGCTTTTAAACAAACCTTTCCTTTGTAGCTGGCTAAATCAAACTCCTAAAAATTAGGAATCTATGAAACGTTTGGTTAATAGATATATTCAATATTATTCTTCTTCCACTTATATTTATTCTTTCTTTAATATTCTAAAATACATCACATATATAATCTTTTTTTAATCTCCTTATCCTAAACTACTACTCTTAATTATAAAAATTTTATTCATATCTGATCAAGCATTCATAATTAAATAATAATAAAGATAATAGATAAAAATAATAATATAAATAAAATTATAAGCTTATTTTTAAGTATTAAGCCCAATAAAGACTCATGTGGTGTAACCTAGATCTTATCGTTCAACCCTACTTTTATTTCAAAATTCAAATTTTAAAGTTTAATTCACACAAAATACATACCTTGATCAACTAATTTTATAAAAATATAACCAAGATGTTGGGTTTAACATCATAACTAGCCATTCATATAATCACATCACCTTCATCCATTTAGCCTTACAAAATGTATTAGCATTAGCAATACTTAGCTCATCCAACCTTACATAATGTATTGATGATAACTATGTATTAGATCTCTAATATTATCTCATAACAAAGTCCATATCCTTTTCTTATCAAGCCTTACATCATATGTTGATGGCTAATCTTATGTAATGGTAGTCACGGGATAATATCTTAGAGAAATTCTAATATCATATATTATCTCATGATTTACTACTATGTTATCTCACCATATTGCATATAACACAATTATTGATGACATCATATAAGACTCATCTGGTTAATTATATCATTTTTTACTTTTATTTTCTTTCCATTCTTATATTTCTCTTTTTTTATGTTCTAATATCTCCATCGCATAATATATAATGTGTACATATAGTCATGCCATGTTTATAGCACATTTAATAGTATAACAATTGTAATTCTTACATTTAATATTAGGACACCAGTACTTATTTGGAGGGGGGATGGAGGGGACACAGGTTTAAAATACAATGATACCATGTTATCCTAATTACATAAATATAGTTTCATAGATAAGAGCATTGACTTATTATATTATACTTAATTCTTCTTTTTTGTTTAGTTTTCTATATAAGAAAAATTATATAGATTCCATCACAATATGATCATTTTCTATTAATATCATGCTTCCTCATTTCCATTTTGCTCTTAAGCATAATTTTCCATTTCTCTTAATGAATCAAGCTTCCATTTATTCTTTAAAAACCAACAACTCAAAAACATCATATGTCAAAGTTGATGTACTATGCATCAACTTTGGCATTATGTACTTCACCTTTATGCATTGTATGCTATAATACTTAGCATATCATCTGTTAAGTTGATCTACGATACACTAGGTTTGTGTATACATTAGGGCTTTGCTTATAGTACATAAACCCAACATACTATACATCTACCTAAAAATAGACAAAAAATACTCTTTTATTTTTGTTCAATTTAATTCTCAAGATCAATTAAAATGAAAGCTTGTAACTTTATAATAATAATAATAATAATAATAATAATAATAATAATAATAATAATAATAATAATAACATCTTTAATGTAATAAATTCTCATAGATTCTAGCTAAAACATTTAATTTGTCTTATTTTAAAATAGAATTTTCTCATTCATTAAAGCTACCTCTAGCATGATAAAGATGAATTAAAAAAAAAGCTCTAAAAAAATATTATAAACACTTACCTTATTAATCCTTATCATGTTTGTAATAATTATAAATTGTTTCCAAGTCCTTAAAGCTTTCTACAATTCTTATATACCATAATTTTTCTTTGGTTTTCCTATTCCTCTAAACTTTCTCCAACCATAGACATAATTCCTTGCTCTTATTGAATCCCTTCTTAACTCTTCTTTTGGCTTAGCTTGAACTCAACTCTTCCTTCTCCCTCTTGCTTTATTTTTTTCCTTAGCTTCAAAGTCTTAACCATTTAAATCTCTCCCACAACATATCCTTTATAGTACTTAGGTAATAAAACTCAATTCCCAAAAAGCCCTTCCTATTTTATGGAAATTCTAACCTTTTTAATTAAAAATCTATTATTTTATCCTTCAATTTTAAAAATTTATAATAATTAAATTATAGCTCCAAAAATTATAAAACAAGTATCTTTGGATTTCTTGCATTAAGATCTTTTCAATATTGTGCTCAAATTTAATTTTTGAGATATTTTGTAAATTAACATGCTTTAAGATGACAAAAATATTATTATTTTGTTTTATCACACCCATTTCTTAAAATAGTTATTTTATTTCATCAAATATAAATATTTACAATCTTAAATACATGAGTAAAATATTATACATAATACACTTTTTGGAATGTTATAAGATAAGCACAATAAAGGGATGAATTAAGCTATCATCTCCTTTTAAAAATCTTTTTCTAAGAGTATCACAAGTGTAAATCATTGCTTGATATAATAAGAAAAATTAAAGCATCCAACAAAGATAAAAGAAAGTAAAATGCTCACAATTTTTTAAAATGATATAGGCATTAAACTTTATCCTACATCTACCCCAAGCTAGCCAACTTGAACCTAACACTATTTCTTAACCTGTCTTTCTTGAAGTTGTTCAAGTTATTGTGAGAGATATGCTATCTCTATGTTTCAATTATCCATAATTTCATCTTCATTTTTAGATGTGTAGGGAGAGCTAGGTGCTTTGAGAAAAATTAGCTTCTTACACTTAGAGTTGCCATCTTCTTATTTCTATAGCTGCTTCATCTTTTGTTCATGTGCAATTAAGGAACCTTTAGCATATCTAAAGAATATGTGCTAAGATATTTAACCTCCATAATTGCAATCAATAGACCTTTCCATCCATTTAAGTTAATTAGGCATCTATTCACACATAAGATTTATTATATATAGAAATACCTTATTAAAGCCTAAAAGTCATAAACTATATTCATAAAATATATCTAAAATACTTGGAATGAATAATCTTTAAAATATGTAAAATTGACTATAATGTACAATACAATGTCCTTAACATTCATTATGTTTAGTTTAACTTAAAAAGTATGTAGGTTGGAAGAATGGTATGGTAAGTAAAAAAATATTTTTAAAGCTTTGCATATGGTACACTAATTTTAAAGTGATATATGTTTAGCTCAATCTATTTTGTATGTTGGGGAATGGATAGTGTACTAAATGCTTAATCTCAATCCAAGGATTACATATGATATGTTAATATTTAATGTATAACATATTTATTTCATTTGAATTTGGGTACTAGACTAGAGGTTAAACACTAGAATTAAGTATGATATGTTTGTTTTTAATGTACAATATAATTATTACAAATTGGTATCTATGTTGGCTCTTAAAATTTTTGTTTGTGGAAGATATTATAAATCTTAAGATTTAAACCAACATGAATATACAAATGAATATTTTAAGAAAATTAAGTTAATTTTTTGAAATATTATTTTTATTGATTAAGATATCGTTATATTAGTATTACATTAAGAAATATGTCATATTTTCAAATGAAATTAAAAAATAGTTTATTTAGACATATTATTAGAAAAAGATTTTAAAGAAAAATCCAATGGTGTTGAGTTTGTGGATTTTGGCTGTATAAATAAATAATTATAAATTTTTTAAGAAAAAAACCTAAAGATCATTTTAAGGTTTGTTAAGGTCATTTAGATAATTTTATCAATCAAATGGTGCCACTTGAAGAGGATTAGTATTAAGAAGATTTAATTGGGAGGATAGAGAGACTCAGTTAATGAGCTTTGTAAAAGAGAAAGATTACTAAGAGGAGAGAAGAAAATAGAACGAGAAAATATAAAAAAGAGAGAAGATGAAATAGTAGTGGTGTCATGTTCTATCAAATATAAATCAATATAGCGAAATAAAATATATTCATGATACAAATTTATTAGGTCAATCAAAGATAGTAGCATAAAACTAAGGCACAAGCCAATGAAAATAAACAGAAGTGATGTAAACTTCATGATAATCTCAAAACATCATAATAAAAATAAAAATACACAATAAACAACTATAATGTTACATAAAAATCTAAAAACTAGTGCTAATATAAGACTTTGATAGTATGATAAAAATATTTTCACAGATGCAATATCTCCTATACTCACAAAAATATATTAGTTTCACAATACTTGCATCTTAAAATATCCTTTAATGATCCTTAACTTTATAAGTGTTAGCATCACATTCCATAATGTGAGCAAAAAATGAGCATAATATCTCCAGTAAGGAAACTTTTAGCTGTATATAATAAAGTAGTATAGAGAGTAAGTAATATAATTAAATAATAAAATAAATTAGTAAATAAAAAATAAATAAAAATATGAAAAGAGAGTATTGTAATAATATATATGACCACATACATACATACAACTCATAATCTAGACCTCTCTTTTTGCTAACCAAGTTGTATATTTTCTCTTGATTTTATTAATTAAATACTTACAAATTTAATTGATTAAGAATTATATAATATGATGATAAAATATCATATGATATGATAAGAAGATGAAAAGTCATTTGTGGATATCATACAGAACAATATTAGATAATTGTACCATACGATCAAGTGAAAAAAGTAATTAAGATGAATTATGAATATGTTACAAAAGAAAATTTTAGTTGTATAAGTGAAGGATCACATAAGTATGATGATATCATGAGTATTATTGGTTAACTATGTCTAATAGGTTAAGAAATAAGTATTCGTATCACACAAATATGACACAATACTTCATACAGTGTGATCTAGTATGAGAAAGAGAGAAATGTGAACTAGTGCAAAAGCTAGCTTAAGATTATACAAAGACAATCTTACTACCATACAAGGACATTAATGTAGAGAAGAGAAGGATGGTCTTGGCAATATTATGATCATATATATACAAAATCATGTATTATATAGGGACAATAAAAAAGAGAAGAAAAAATAACTAAGCTTAATGAGTGGGCACATAAACCATACACCATAATTAGTGGAAACCATATAAATATGTTTAAGCTAAGAGTAGCATCAAGCATACGAATTGTCTAGTTATAACACAAGAAAGTGCAAAAAATGTATCATACAAATATCATAATAAAATTATATAAGTATGAGGTTGACAGAATGCTTGACTTTAATAAGCTAAAGTGTATCATAACAAATAACCATATCATCATTATGATCTATGGCATAAGTGTAGCTAAAGAGAGATTTAACATAGCATATATTATAAAGATAGAAAAAATACTAGTATGATAAGAATAATTTAACTGAATTGTTATGATTTCATATAAATAAGGAAGGGAATTGTATACTTGGAATCTTAATTCTGCACTGCATTAGAAATTCTTAAATTTAGGATGTGTAACTAACTATTAAAGGATTAGAAGTGCATTATCATTAAGGATGTGAAGGATTAACTATGTGATTAGTTAGATTTCATATAAGGCTTTTACCTTCAATTTTAAGATAAAAACCTTTGTATAAGGAGAGCTTTGAAATGTCATTTATTGTTTTGATAATTGTCATAAGAGGATCATACTCCTTAGAAAACAATCTAAGGATCTTTCTCACTACTTGTCTTTAGAATAACCTTTCCCAGGTTGTCAAGATTATTAGTAATGTTTGTAAAATTAGTATAAATTGATTTCATACTTCCACCAAAAAGCATTCTATAGAGTTCATAATCATTATTAAGCATACTAGTTTTAATTTGTTTTAATTAGGATCTATCCTCATAGGTAAATTCAAGTTTATTCTAAATTTCACGTGAATTTAAAATTCATAATACAATTATATTTAGTAGTAGACAAACAACAATATAAACTTTTCATAGCATGCACATTTAGCTGCACTTTGTGTTTTCTTTTATATTTAATTTACAATTTTTTTAACAATTTCATTGTTTCATAATTTTAGTGAAAAATATAAATAGAAATTGTATAGCATCTTAAATATCTAAATTAATAGATAAAAGATAACTATTCATCCTATTTTCTAATAAAGATAATATTCCTCTATAAAATAATGGAGAACGATCTGAAGGGGAACTAATTTTTAATGAGGTAGATTCTTCAACAATATTATGAGATATTTTGATTATTTTTTGAGATTTTTTATCATTGAATATTAAGAGATCCAAACCTTGATGTGAATTACACTAAAAGTTTTTTTATACAAAGGACTCTTTCTTAGGGGGTTCGATAAGAACATAAGCCTATATCTACCCTCAGCTACAAAATTCTAAGCTTATTAGTAACATCACCTTTTGTTAAACGATAGGTAAAAGATCTATCAAATTAGATGGCTTACAAAAGCCCTAATGCAAAGAATTTTCACCAAAAAATGGCAAAAACAAAAACAACAATTTTTCAAATAAACTTATACATCAATCATATTAACCAATGCATACACAAGTGGTACAACATATATGTGAACAAAATAATATTACCAATCATTGCTTAGGAAAATATGTGAAGAGTGAGAGTGAAAATTGTTTTAAAGATTGGTTTCTAAAAATCAAGCTTTTTATAGCACAATAGCCTTTATTAGAATATGAAAATATGATCCTTTGATTGAAGAATTTTGCATTAGATTCTTCTAATATGTCTTAAAAGGGAATTTATAAGCATATGATGCATACATGGCAAATTTATGTAGCTCCAAAGGCTAGGCAACAATTATTTTTCATTATTCAGTAAGGTTAAACTAGCAATTATGTGACTTCTGCTTCATACATACTATATATTTGATAATATCATACCATATGTTACACACAATATAAATTATACATATTGTATGTTAAATAGTAACATACTGCACACAAGTGTCAGGTTTTGGCTCTACAAAGGCATGTTCATAAAGATGATCTTAACCTAGCATATGTTATAATATACCATACATTAATCTATAATTTATCATAAGTTAATGTATAATATGTCACATGTTAATATATATCATATCATATGCAATTCTCAGGTTAACATTTACTGAAGGTATGATTACAAAAGTGACGTAAACATACCATATGTTAGCATCTAACACAATATGAACAATTCTTTGGTTTAAGATATTACTATTAGCACACCATTTATTTACTACATACTATTCTTGTGAGAATTATAAAAAATTTGATATTAACATACTATACAATGTATTTAGGAATCCAACATTTACTTATATGCATACTCAGCTTAAGTAACATATTAAATCATATGAACTAAACATATTATACCCATATTTTATCATATCATATGCAAATTCATAGACTTGTGAGTAACATGATAGGATTAAAGTTTGAATATAAATTCTTATATATAACATATTATATGTTAAGTACATTTTAAAGTAATTTTGAAAGACTCACTTTCTTGTAGTTTTCTACTTTTCTAAGTGTTAAATGATGAAAGTATATTTGCAAAACTAGTAGGATATTAGAAAATAATTGATTAAGAAGAGAATTAAAGTCTATTTGCAAGATTTCTCATGCAAGTTCTGTTACACCCCATGGCCTAAATGATAATTTGATGATAACAAAACAGTGTATTATTGTTCTAATTGTTTGCTTGAGTATTTGTTACAGTATTAGAGTGACTTGGAAGATGATTGAAGGAAGTTATCAACAACTTTGATCGTGATAAGCAGCCCTTGGTACTCCAAATGGTGTGGCAGTCATTATGGAGGTGTATAAGTTTTTTTTGGGACACAATATAAAACCTACAACTTTATTTGTGTGGCACATTATAAATGTATTTTTCAAGTTTCAATTGCCTAAGGGTTGTACCATACGATTTTATTTATCGTATTAGTGCAACTCTACGTATGAGGCTTACATTTAAGAAGGTGTTGTGATTAAACAAGTCCTTGACTTGTATAATCAACATTTTACACCATATTCATTTTGGTTTAAATAAAAATATAATTATTATTATTTATTAAAGCGTTTTCGAAATTTTATTTCCGATTTTCGCTTTACGCAAAATTAAAAAAAAAGGGGGTTCGGTTAAACGCTGAACCGGAACCAAGCCGAACCGGCCAGGCGAGAGACCAAGCCGAACCGGTCAGGCGTGAACCTAAGGGGACGACTAGAAGGGCGCATCCGCAAGCCAAAGTTCCTAATTCGGGTTCAGGTCATAGTTGACCCATTATGCTCTAAACAGGTCGGCTTGGGTAATGACTTCCCAACCGCACCAGGGGGCAGCCAACCCCAATATTTTCGGCTGAAGGTAATAGAGAAGTGAACTCTTATATGCGCCACTTCTCCCTACCAATAGCCAATGTGGGACTAAAAAGCGTGCTATTTTTTTCGGCGTTCCTTCTCTGCTTTTCCGGCGCAACGGCTATATATTTTTTAAATTATTTTTTCCCTCTTCTAGCCGTTGGAACCAACGATCAATTGCTCGATCTCCTTCTATAAGAAGGATTGAATTCGAGGGATTTTGGTTAGAAAAAGAATTGGAAAAATCCCTGCAGAGACGGATAAAAATCACTGGAATTACTGTTCATCGTCTTCCTCAGCCTTCTCGGGCCGAAACGAAAACGCGCTCTTCTTGCTTCAAATTCGCACGGTTTCATCCCTCTTCGTTTCTATTTACTATTGCTTACTCAACTACACCTCATACTCTGCTTAGCTACTTGAATTGAGGTTGAATTTACTGCAAATCTTTTCCGTTATCCAAGTTTCGCCGATCTTGATTTTTCGGACCAATCTTCAACGAATTTGATTGTTGTTACACGCCTTGGAATCTCTATTAGCTTTTCTGAATACAACTTATCAGTATCGAATTTTTGTTGAGTCAAATTTCAAACTAAAATTTCTCCAAAACGCTTCTTCCGCACGAAAACAGAACAACGCCTTCGCAAACGCGATTTGGTTTTTGTCCTGTTTGGAAAGCGCGTTCAGAAGTGCGTTTGGGTTATTTCAATTTTAATTTCGAAGAATAATTTTTTTTTGTGCCACTTTGTTTCACACTTTGTAGGGTCTGTGGAATTTTAATTTTGTTTAAGAAAATTTTGTTGCCAAAAATTGACGACGACGGTGTATTGTGCTCTTGGTTGTGAAAACCAAGCTATTGTAGTTGTGTTTGACCAATCTTGTGATTGGGTGTTGTAAGGGTTTTTGACCTACCTGCCGGTTAGGCAAAAGGCATTGGATTAGTAGTGAAGCCCGGCTAGGTTAGCTGGGGGTGGACGTAGGCAAAGGTTTTGCCGAACCACTTGAAATTGTGTGCCTTGCTATTTTATTTATTAAACGAACATATTCAAACTTTTAATTTACATTGTTACGTTTTATTATTGTGAACGGATCAATTCACCCCCCCCCCCCCCCTCTTGTTACCGGCATTTTCCAACAAGTTCATGATCCTAAGTATAACATGTAAAATAACATAAGTTTTAAAATTCTAACTCACTTGAATAAGTTAAAATTTTCTCAAGAAAACTACACCACCTTCAAGAGCATGGTTTTTACATGCCTTAAACCAATTATAGAATGAACCTTCCTTCATACCCTCCTATGATAAATTACAATGTCAAAGCATCTTATTTATATATAATTTTTTGACTTTCTTAAAAAAATAAACTCAAAGAATGTATTAATAAACTCTAATATTTGATTTTGTTATCATCAAACTCTTACTTTAAAACCATAGGGTAAACATTATCGTTCAAAATTGATGTCTGATCTTGAGATCTTCATGCTTGATCATTATTGTACTTACTGTCAAAGCTTCAATTAAATTCAACAAGCTTTAGTCGTTCCTTGAATTCCATAACCATCTTAAATTCCATGCTTTGAAAGCTATAAGCATATTGAACTCCATTGGACTTCTCTTGTTCACCATCTACTAATTCATACACAAAATACTAGATTACATAAAAAATCATTATCATCAAAACCATTTTAATATTATGTCACTTGACTTATTAGTGAGAAGATTTTAAAATTTTAAAAAAAGTGATAAACAATATTGATGGGATTTTTAGTTAAGATTTATTAAATACAAATGATAGTAAACATGATGTCATATTCTAATTTAAATATAATATTAAAGTCTTGTTACAACATTAAAATATTTTTATGCATAAGCTTGATGATATAAGTTACCAAGTATCTACATTAGTATTTGTCATGTCCTATATATATTTGATAACAATTCAATACTTTTAAACCTTAATAATACTAAAAACACTTTCTATTAAAAACTTAAATTTAAAATATCTTTTGAAAAGCTTTGTTCCAACATAATCACTATTATTAAAAGACTTTTGCTGAAAAAAATGCCTTTTAAGGATGTTTATTATACAAATAAAAACACTTCTTTTCTATAATTATTTGGCATGCATTTTGAAAAGAGATTTTTCAAATGATTTTTGAAAATAAAATGCTTATATGCATCATTGGGTCCCTCTTAGTTGTATTGAAAAAGTGTCAACACTCATATGCTGCATTTGGTTTGACACGACAGTTCACAACAAGCGCCAAGCTTAAAAGCTCCACGCCTCCACCAACTTAGATACAGAACTAACGGACCTCTTCCTTCACTTCAATGCTGCCTCAGATTTCCACTACTCTCAACAAGTCTGCAAAAGCTTCTTATCTCCCCGGAAAATTGCCGGCCACTATCTATTTTGGTGCATCTGTATAGAAATAGGAGGCAAAGCATGACAAATGATTTCGCTCGGATATTTGATTCATTTTAATCTTAATTTGCCACTCCCACTGAGATTCATTAGATAAACAAGAGTACTTTACAAAAGTGCCTTAACAAGGGCAGACTCCAAGCAGACGACATGGGGGAGGTTGGAAAAATGAGGTAAAAAAGAAGAGCCTGAACTGGAGCAACTATAAAGATAGCCAAGTGCAATTTGTTTTATGCTTCTTCATTCAAACACATGGCCAAAACCAAAAGGGTACATGAACTGTAAGCTGGAGAGCTCAAAAAGGAAGAAAATGTTGTACCAAAGCTTCAGGTGAATGCTTCCTCAATGTTGGATTTGCATGCGAGTGACCCACAAAGACAGTTACTCGAGACAAAGACAGTCACTTGAGACGAGCACGAGGAATGCAGCAATTGTTGATAAAAAGAGAGACAAGATATCTTGGTTATCCACTCTGCTCTTTGTTCCTTCTGCGAGCCGATGCAGTTCAAACAAGGCTAGCTTTTTTTTTTCTTTCCTTGTTAGAGAGGCACGAAGAAGGTAGAACGAATTGAAGATTGCCTGCTTGTGTTGTTTTTTGTCTGCTTATTTTTGAGTTTTTTGTTGCTTTGATCGCAAAAAGCACAGAAGATATT
Organism: Vanilla planifolia; assembly: GCA_023846275.1. NCBI lineage: Eukaryota > Viridiplantae > Streptophyta > Magnoliopsida > Asparagales > Orchidaceae > Vanilla > Vanilla planifolia. The sequence continues at coordinate 28,113,023 of CM043873.1, forward strand.
CAAATGGTGCAAACGAAGACATTATAGTTTTCTTTTACAGGAATGGTGTTAAAAACAAGCTTTTGTAAATTTTTGAGTTTAGAAAAATATTATGGAGTTCAATCAATTACTAAAAGAATTGATTTAGGCTCTAAAAGGCTTATTTTCCCTTTATTAAATATATGAAATCCTTCTTTGATTTTAGAAGAGGGCAACAAAAGATTTTTTCTGAGTCTAGACTGACTGATTCTTTTGATGAGATGGTCTGGCTTCATAGCAAATATCATGTTGTGCTTCTAAAAGTGAATATTATGTTAATAAAAATAAAACATTAATCCGAGATGTTTTTAAGAAACAAAGTTTGAAAAATAATAATATAAATCAAACTAGAACAACTTCAAGAACCAAAGGCAAACCAAAGTTACCAACTATGTTAATCAAACCAACCAACTATAATGGGACATAGAAATTTTTTATCAAATATTGATGAAGAATATTCTCAAACCAAGTAGAAGTTTCTTTCAATTTCTATAATTGAAGACCCACAATACAAAGAGTCAATCGGACAACCATTATCATATGAGTCATTTAAAGACTCTTGCTGTTAACCATCTCAATTTCTGATTTGAATATTTGAAGTTCAACAAAAAATAAATAAACTCATCACTAATGCAAAGAAAAAAAAAGGAGAAGAATCATATGAAAAAAGAAAGATAAAATGGAGCAGATGACTTGAGAAGACAAGTTAAACTTGAAATTGCTTGAGAGCATATCTGATAAAGAGTACAATTGTGGGGCATATCAAAAGCTTGATCCATCATGGCTTTACTTAGATGTGAAGAATGATAATCTACACATGTACTATATTTACATATACTCTTTATGTTTTGTTCAGAATTATGTACATATTGAATATGCATAATACACATTCTATATAAATACCATGCATTTTATACATCTATTATTCAAGCAAAGAATCTGTTGTTTGGTGTTTGCATAATGTGTGTATTTTTCATCCTATATAAGCATTATACATACTTGTTTCATTTGTTTATAATGTGTAAACAAAATAAATGCAAACTATTTATTTCTCAATTGTTTTATGCTTACAAACAAAATGTAAAGTAATTGATAGAACTCAAAAGAAAAGAATTTTTTTTCCAAATATTTAAAATAATTAAATAAATAAAATTATGTAAATGTATTACAAAGAATGATCAAGGATGTCAAAAGACATTATCATAACAGAATGACAAGAATAGCATCCTCATATGAAGAACAACTTAGGCATAGGCAAATCAACAAAAATATTTTTGAATTGCAGTGCAATTTTTTCATTATTTTACTTTAGTTTGCATTTTTATAAGAAATCAAAACGTTTAAAAATCATAAAAATTAATGAAATTACATCAACACACAGAAACATATCGATGGATGCAAAAACTGTACAAGAATTAAAAAAACTCTCATGAGAACAATTGTGTATATTATTCTTTGTCAATCGCAGTTGCGTTTTAATTTGAATGACTTTAACTCTGCACCAAACGTGCATTCTTTAGACAATAAATACTCGGTTTGGTGAAGTTTAAATCTTTCTCTAAACGATGACGACTAAGATCATAGATTTTTTTCTACCAAAGAGGAGGAAATTGTTTTTTTTTTTTTTTAATCATTTTTTTCCACCCACAGTTGATGTACAGCCACTTCAGCTTCTATAACAATCAACAGGAGATCCTATTTATGAAACAGCTTCTTATTATGTAAAGATGTAAATTTTGACGCAATAGGATGCATTTATTCATCACTGGAAAGTGACTCGAATGAATGACATTTGTCACTTGAATTCCATATAGGTCAACTTGCATAATTTAAGGGAAATTAAAAATATTGACCAATATTTTGTCACCTTCATGACTAGAAACATAATGGTTCTCCAACCATACTCTAGACGAGTTCTAAGTGATTCTTATTCAATTTTCGATAGCTAGAGACTCTTCAGATTTCTTGATGGGTAAAAGTATACCATGATAAGTTGACATGAACTTCAAGTCCTTTCTTTGATAGGGTTTGTTCTTAAGGAACCAAATCTAGTCTATTTTTCAATCAGAAATGGTTGGCATGATAATTTAACATAGACTCCAAGCCCTTCCTTTTATAGGGTTTTTTTTTTAAGGAACCAAATCTAGTACTACCACATCAACATAAGTCTTTGATTAGAATTTGTACTTGATCCTTTGAAAAGGTTTAGATATTGTCTTATGTGTCATCATCTTGGACATTATTGAGCAACTATATATGGTTCAATTCTAAGAGAACCATATAGGTCTTGGGACTTATTCTCGCATCATTAGTAATTTAGAGAGAGAAGTGTGAACAAATTGTAACATTCTTGTATCTCTTTCTATTATAATGAATTTTCTCACTTATAATTCTTGTCTATGTCATGGATTTAGCAATTTCTTGTTTCTTACCAATATTCCCACTAAAAAGTTATTAGTATCATCTATGACATCAAATTTTATCTTGATATAATAACTATATTTTGAAAATTCTTAAATAGTTATTAGCAAATCCTAAATACATGTAGTGTCTTACAAAAACAAATGTTATTTTTGTATCCCAAATTCCTACATAAAAACATTTGGGTGCATAGAATATTAAAAAAATGATAACTAGAGATTGCTAAATATTTCACTAAATGAAGAAAATAGCTTTGTAAAAGGTCTTCTAAACACTCATATTCTTAAACTAACAAAGAACTCTCTCCCTTGGATTTTCACCAAAGGAGCCCATCCCTTATGCATGGGTTGATTAGACATGGTGTGTCATGCCTTGGACCATCACCATGTGGTCATTGATGAGAAGAAAGAAAATAATAAGGGAAAAAATTAATCTTAAGAAAGACATTAAGAAGAAAAGATAGGTATTATGGAGCATGTAAATCTTTTGATTTTTGTACCACTAGTTTGATGATAAAAAAATTATTATATTATTTTATTAATATATTTTTAAATATTTTAAATTATAAATCTCAAGATCAAATAGATTAATCAATTGGAGAGACTTATTGATAATATTTTATTATTAATTATAATTGATACCAAGAGAAACAAAAAATTTGAGTAAATAAAGAAAAGATCAATTTAAATTTTCTTTATTAGAATTAACATGTAAGACATATAACATTTTACTTAAGATGCTAGTATTTGACAAGGTTGAATAAGAGGGTTGAATACTTTCAAATCCGTTTTTACCCTCATTCATAATTATTTAAGGAATACAATTCATCCACATTTATTTACACATACATATGTCTTAATGAACATTCATAATATTGACTTGCATCTACATGTCATAGTAAACATTTAGAGTTTGTAGAATTTTTAATTTAAGAAAAAATGTATAATTGTATAATATGATATCTTTATCATGCTCATACAATAATTTAATATGAGAAATTAGATAAGGAGGTAGACCCAATGATCCAATTCTAAATTGATATCCTTGATGTTCGTACATATTTGATCTTATTATCATACACATGGGGTCCTTGTTTTCATAAAAGGTGTTAGTTAAGACATAGGTTTGATGTGCTTCATATAGCATTATATTCTCATTATGCTTGTATAATTAGTTCTTTAGTTGGATAGAATAAATTTGGATTAGTTCTTGTAAGTAAAAAACAAAAGTTTTCAATGTCATACATGTATAACTATTATGTTATACAAGTTTGATGACTTTTAATAGAGAGATGAAAGCTAAAACTTAGACATTTAATAGATTGACATGCATCATACGATATTTTGATCTCACTATATTAAGATATTATCTCTTTAGATCATCTCATACCAATTTAAGTGATTTTTGTCTCAAAAATGTTTCTCAATATCTTAAGATCATGACAATTTATATAAATATCAAAATTATTTTTTTAATAGCTAATGCAAGACAATTGATCCCTATATCCCTCTACTTAAAAGCTAGTTACACTTTTTATTTCAATGATTCCTTTATCTAGACATCAATTGGTACTTACTCTCCACCCTTTTTAATCTTAGATGTCACAGATCCATCAACTTTGTTTTCTTTATCTCTAAGTCACATCAAACTAATGAAATTTGGCTTTGATATCAAATATGATATCCTGATATCAATACATTGGGATAAAATTTCCTTAAGTCATCCCATACTAACTCAAGTGGCTTTTGCTATAAAAAAGGTTCTCAACTTCTTAAGATTATGATATTTTATATAAATATTAGAATCACTCTTTCAATAACTAATGTAAAACAATTTATTCCTGTAACGTTTCACTTACAATCCTACTAGGAGTCACTCTTTGCTCACTAATTCCCTTAAAATATGATGTGTTGGGTCATATTGGATTATCAATAAGAACTATACTAATGTAAAGAGATATTGTATGATATGATACTAATTATATAAGATATATTCAAGAAAATAAAGTGCTAGTTTTGAGGATTGAATAATATAATTAGATGATCTTATAAGTACTATTTATCTCTAAATATTTATTTATTTATTAGATCATATGATACAATGAAAAATAATACTTAAAAAAAACTAATATAAGTTTAATTGATTATTAAATATGTCACATATATATTATTTATGTTGACTATTATATATATATATATATATATATATATATATATATATATATATATATATATATATATATATGGTATTGTAAGAAATCCAAAAAATAATGTGGTTGAAAAAAGAAGTCAACTTTTAGATTTTGATAAATATATCTAGTAACTATGATATACATATGTCAGTAAACTATTTATAAATAACATTTTTTTCATATTATCTTTGATTAAAGCATAAAACATATTAGCATATTTTTTCTATTATCTTTCTTATAAATATAATACTGATTTTATGTCACATTTTACTAATGCGTTTATAGCATTTTATATTTAAATATTTTATATGAAAATAAAGTTACTAACATGTAACGTAATAAAAAATTCTATAATATAATGAATAAAAAATAATTTGAAATATCAATATCTAACATGTTGAATTATCAAACAAACAAATATAATGAAATGATTAGTATACCTCTAAAGATATTATTCTTATATGTTTCTAGATTGTACTATGTTCTCACAAGACAAGAATACTCATCTATGACTTCATAATAATGATATAGGATGCACAATAAAGACAACCCATTTATACCTTTACAGTTCTGATATATATCATATAGAATTATGACAGCTCTTAGAGGTGAGAATATCTTTATTAGATCTTATAATACTAATTCCAAAAGATATTGATATGAAAAAACTTGAGCTATACATTATGAATAAAACAAATATTGAACTTGTCATCTTTAATCCTTACAAATTATAATAAAAGAGAACTAAAAATACAATTCTTATATATATCATATAAGATTAGGACAACCCTTAGAAGTGAGAATATCCTTATTAGATCTTATGATACTAATTCTAAATGATATTGATATGAAAAAGCTTTATCTTTATATTATGAATAAAAAAAATATTAAACTTATCATCTTTGATCCTTACAAAATATAATAAAAGAGAAAATAAAAACCACACATATATATATATATAGTATATTGATTTACTTGTATCATGGTTTATTTAATTATAAATATTAGTTTGTCTATTATCACAACATAATTATATATTTTTTAGCATATCATTATTTTTATATATTGTTATTTTATTGATTGGGTGAGACCACTAAGAACCCTTGGGCTACCAGCCACCATGCTTTCCTCCCTACATTGAGGGCATTTCTCTTGATGGAGCAAGTAGGTGTCCGCTATTCCCTCTTCGTAGATTTATGATCTTAGTGAAGAGCTAGTTCATCTTACTCCTTGGTCACCACGTTTAGTGTGTGCAAGGTTGAAACTGTAATTTTTCACGGCTGATTGTTTATGTTATATAGTAATGTGAATGATCTGTTAATTGAAAATGAGAAGAAAAGTATAATAGCATACGCTTTATTCATTTGCTTTGGCTTAGTAAATCGGGATGAACTTGAAATTCAACCCTTCACTTCCTCTTATTCCTGCCGCTTCCAAACAACAGCGCGAGATAGAAAAAAACCCTAAAGAGAAACCCCCAAGCTACGGTAACTCCCAAACACCACCACTTCCCCAGCTGCGTCACGGCGTTCTGCGTCAGCACGTCGACCCCCGTCGTGAGACACGTATCGCTCAAAATGTTGACACCCAGCGACCGCCCGATGGCCGTAAGCACCTTTTCCTTCGCCTCGTCCGTCATCCCCCTCAACGGCGTTACGTCAAACACCTGCAGCCCTCTCACGAAGCACTTCCCCTCCGCCCCGAACTCGTTCCTCAGCACCCCCTCGTATGGATACTTCACCAGAGAAAGGTAGTGGAACCATATCCAGTACCCCGGAATACGATCCCGCTCGACGAAGAAGCCACTGAAGAGGAGGAAGTAGGCGAGCACAGCGACGACGATGACGTAACCAAGCATGACGCTGGAGACGACCCCCGAGAGGAAGGTGACGAAGCCACTGCCTGCCCAGAAGGAGGCTAGGATGGCTAGGAAGTAGAAAAGGAAGCTCCCTGAGAGTCCCACGGCGGAGAAAGTGGTAACGGCGAAGGCCACCGAGAGAAGGACGAGGGCCGGGAGGGCGACGAAGGAGTTGGAAAGGACGTACGAGGAACGGCGGTAAGCGTTGTGGGCTGTCTCTCGCAGAAAGATGTAGCGCTCGTGGAGGAAGACGGGGAGGGCGTCCGCGCAGGTGTAGTACATGGTGGACATCGCGAAGGCGAAGAAACCGAGTCGTTCCTGCACGCCTCGGGGCGAGGAGTCCAGGTGGAAGAAGACGGTAGCGAGGATGCCGCCGGTTATTGTTGTTGCCGCGAGTCGCATCAGGAAGAGCTCCGGCATGCGGATGGTGTTGGTGCAGGAACGCCTAGTAAGGACGGCCAGCTCCACGAACCAAGGGTTAACGAACTGCGGCACCTCCGTTGACGTCGCCGACGATGTTGCTGTTCACAACAGTTTTTTTTATTATTAGTAACCTGACATTTAAGACATATTTATTTATGAATATAATATCTAATTTTCAATTTCGTCTAACTAAAATTTAGATTACTTAATGTTATTTGATAAACTATTAACGTAATAGAGATAAAATTAGTCAAATTAAATTTAAAATAGCCTTTTTATATTAAATTTTTTTAATAAAATACTAAAATGTCGCATCAATTAAAAAGATTAATATTCTAATACAGATTGTAAAAAACACATTTTAAACTTATATAACTGATTAAATATCTAAAACAATATTTAGTAATTAGACATTATCAAATTTAGAAGTTAAAACAAATACTTATAATGCTTTATAATTGTCATGATATATAAAATTAAAGTCTTAAATTTTATATATCAAAATGAGAATATTTTAAATTATGTAAACGTGACTCTGTTGATTTGTAAGGAAAATTTTAAATTTTAATTTATTTAATAAAAAATCTTGTTTAAATATTATTTATAAACGGAGAAAATACTGCATTTTGTACTATTAGTTTACCTCCAATGCTTGCTGCAGCGAAGAGCTTCCCTCGGGAGATGCTGGCACTAATGGCCGCCTGCAAACTAAATGCCGAAGGTGGCGTCCGATCCGGAGTCGCAGAAAACTCTGTCGTCGTTCCCCCTCCTGCTAGTCCCAACCTCCTTCTCTCCCGAAAATACTCCACAAGTTCGTTCCCTCCACCTTCTCCCGCGTCGAGCTCCCTTACGACATCGAGAGCAAACTCGGCCCTGTTCTCCCCCTCCGGCATCGACCTCCCAAACCCTGCAAAGAACTCCGATAGCTCTTCCGGCCTGCCAAAGAAGACTGTCCTCCCTTTGGAGAGGAGCATGAGGCGGTCAAGCAGGGCGAGGACCCTGGCGCTGGGCTGGTGGATCGACGTCACCACTACACTTCCAGTTCGAGCAATCCTCTGCAACACCTGCGTTACGAGGTACGCGCTGGTGGAGTCCAGCCCCGAGGTGGGCTCGTCAAGGAAGAGGAGAATGGGGTCATGGACGATGTCGGTGCCGATGGACACACGGCGACGCTCACCGCCGGAGACACCGCGGTGTCCCTCGTCGCCGATGATGGTCGATGATGCGTTGCGAAGGCCGAGCTGGTCAATGAGTGCCTGCAATTAACGATTTCGGTTCTATTCAGTTATTTCAATTCTGATTTTAAAAAAAAAACTAATGAAATATAAATAAATATTTTTAAAATTTTATATTTATATATATAAAACTTTTTTTTTCAACAACTTCGTGTTAAAACTTCTATTTTAAACACCGAAAAACAATTTATGAAGTTATTTGAGAATAGGGTCTTATTGTTATACAATTTTCTTTTCGAATTATTAAATTTTTTAATCCTTTCAGAAATTCTAAATTAAATTCTTTCTTTAAACTTTAAAAATCTTCAAATAATTTAGATTCTATTTAGCTACTGTAAATTTAGAAGAAGGTTTTCGAAAATAAAATTTTGAAAAGAGTTTTAAAAATAATGAAAAATAAAATAAAATCTTCAAAAACATATATTTTATTAAAATTTTCAATAATATGTAAAAAAGATAAATTTTAAAAAAGTATTTGTTGAAAATAAAATTTTAGAGAAATTATTTTTTAAAATAATGTTTTATGCAAAAAAATAAAAACAAAATTTTAGTCCCAAGATTCAAAATGTATTTTCTTTTTTAAAATCGCTTTATGCAACAGTCTATGGCAAATGTTGACTACGAAGAGATTGTGTTACCTGCACACGAGCGCGTTTCTTAGCGGCGCTTAGGGAGCGAGGAAGGCGGAACTCGGCGGCGAAGTTTAGAGTTTCTTCGACGGTGAGCATGGGGAATAGAAGATCGTCCTGCATCACATAGGCAGAGATGGTCTTCTGAATCTTGGAGTCTAGCGGCTCGCCGTTGAGGCAGACCCCTCCGCCACCGAGGCTGGTCTTCGCGATGCGGTCGGCGAGGGCGTCGATGAGGGTTGACTTTCCCGATCCGCTCGCGCCCATGACAGCGAGGATCTCACCCTCGCGTGCCTCCCCGGAGATGCAGTCAAGGATGGTGCGGCGCGAGCAGTGGGCGTGGCCACCAGGGAGGCGGCGGAGGCTTATTGCATAGGTAAGTTCGTAGAAGGAGAGCACAAACAGTGGAGATCGCCGGAGCTGGAAAGGGGTGCAGTCGATGTGGTGCTCAGGGGAGGGGGTCTCACGGGAGCGGCCAGCTTCTGCAGCCAAGTGGAACAGCTCAACGAGGTTCGGATCGGACGCAGAACCGGCGGTGGCGCTGGTTGGTTTGAGCACTGGAAAGCATAGCTTCGTGGGGAGGAGAGGCATCTTTTTACCGTTTGTTTTGAAGGCGGGTGAGAATTGAGCAAGAACAGAGAGAAAAAATGAGCAGCCACAAGAGTGAACCTCATGCTTTGAATACTCTTCAATGATTTATTATTATTATTTTGGCAAAAATTTGGAAACAAGTTTCTTTATTTTATTAGAGGTTGGAGAGGTGGTGGACCTAAACGACACAAGAGTATCCAACCAAATGACGACACGTACTAAGCTGGTAAGAATAAGGACCGAAATTGGATGAGTTGTAACGCAATTGGAAAAACCCTCGATTTTTAAAGGTAGTAAAAAATACGTGCATTAGTTGATGATATGTGTGTGGTACATATGCCTCAATAGGGTGGTGGACTTCACATTGCCGTGCGTTACAAAGCTTTGCTAAGCTACCTCATTGCATTTAACGTGGGTGTGATCTGATAGGGACATAGGGTTGGATTGGGTCATACGTTTTGACATTGTTGAGAATGAAGATATGGAAACTAGAAAAGAAGAAATGATTATATATTTGATGTAGTAATATAGAAGCTGTTTAGATTTTTATAAGATAGTAGAGTCATCAATAAAATAGATTTAATCATCTATAAATATATTATTTATTAGTCAACTAAGTTATAAATGCATGACAATGAAAGAATACAAGTGAAAGCATTTCTATTAGAAGATAAGAAACATATACATGACTAAAAGGCATAAGATTTTACATATAAATCTCAAATGTGAAATATTTTGAAGTCTTCTTTGATAGTTTTTTTCAATAAATGAGCACTTGCTAATGAATGAAAAGACAAAGAATAAGAAAAGAGTAAGAAAAAAATTTTATTATATAAAAAAATTATAAAAATATTACTAAAAGAGCACTCCAAATAATAATATGAATTTAAAGTAACAGATGAATATGATGGAAATAAAAAAACAAATTTCTTCACTTTTTTTTCATGTCAAATATAATATTACAACTATGTATATAGTTATAAGAAACTTCTAGATTTAAATTAACTTTGATCATAATTAATTCACTATAAATAATAATTTAACTAAATTTGATCATTACTATTACAAACTCATAACTTATTACTAATTTTGACCAACAATATGACTCATAACAAATTAATTATCTAAATATTTCATTCATGTCAACTAGTTTTGATCATATTTTTTTAATTAAGTTTATTTTGTAACACCCCTTTTCTAAACTTGATTTTATTGTATTTATCATTCTAAGTAATCTTCTAAATTTATTAAAAAAGTACACCCCAAGTAGTTTAGTAAAAATGTTAGCAACTTGATTTTATGTTTTTATATAAATTAACTCCACATCTTTGTTCTTCACATGCTCAAGAATAAAATAAAAATAAATATTAATATGCTTGATCTTTATATGACATATCAAATTCCTGCCAAAAGCAATAGAAAATTTATTATCAATAAAAAATTTTCTTGTACTATTTTGTACATTTTGAATCTCTTTTAACAATCTATGAAGCTATATACATGACTAACATATATAGAAATTGTAACATATTCTGTTTCACAAGCTAAAAATATAACAATGAATTATTTCTTAGAGATCTATGAGAATGCAATATTTTCAATATAAAAGACAAATTCATAAGTAATTTTTTTATCATCTATGTATCCAACCTAATTACTATTTGAGTATCTAATAAATTAAAATATGTTAAAATATTAATAAAATATTTCATAATTTAAAGTACCTCAGATGTAGCATAAAATTTTATTTGTTGCTTTCTAATATTGTTCTTTTGGCTCATCCATAAATCGACTTTCCAGTCCAACTCCATAAAGAATGTTTGATCTTATGCAAGTCAAATACCATAAACATCTTATCAAACTTTTATAAAAAGTAAGATTTATTATATTACCATCATTATATTGTGTTAATTTTACTCCACAATCAATCGATACATTAATTGGATTGTAATTTTCATCTTAAACTCTAAAAAATTCAAAACAATAGTAGATTACATTAGATTGAAATAAAATACATGCTATTAGACTTATCTTGATGAGTTTTATCGAAAAGAATAATCTTTTTTAAAATCTAAAATATTGATTAAAGGCATATTATGCTAAAAAATATTATTTCAATTTCCAAAACATATTTTCATATCAAATAATTAAAACTCATATATTGAGAGAATTTATATCATTAAGTATATATTATATGGTTGAATAAGTTATTGAAAAAAAAATTTAAATATTATATTTATTATGCTTAAACATGTGCTTTCAAATGAAGTAATATGAAATAACAACATAATAAATATGATAAACATCAATATAAAAAGTGGTTTCAATTGAAATATTATTTTATAATATGAGCTAAGAGCATGTGATAATAAGTTGGATTTTTCTATTATGGTTTTTTAATTTTCTTATGATATTAATATATGTGATTTTATTGTTATGATGTAATACGAGCCTACTTAAGTTTTTAGGAGAATAATCATACCCTTTAATCGACATGATCTCATGTAATATAAATAACTAAATAATAAGTACACTCCTAATAAACATATGTGATTCAACTATCATAAAGAGATATAATTTTATATAAATTATTAAACTTTTAGTATGTTTATAATTTATTTAATAATAACAAAATCATTCTCTTTAATCATGTATCTCATGATTAAATAGGTAAATAAATTTAAAAACTTTATATTGGCTCTAAGGTTTTAAGGAAAATATTTTGTATGAACTATAAATAGTACCAAACTTAAAGGTCCAAGCATTCCTAGAGAATATGTTTTTAGGAGTAAACCAACTATACTTGCTTTAGAATGTTAAGAGCTATGAAAATATCTTTGAGACATAAGAACAAATGATGAAGATTTGAGTGAGTGAATTAAAAGATTTTTTCTTTACTATTTTTCACTTACCTAAGTTAGTATAAAATATGCATTTCATATATATTTCTCTACCCATAAAAGTGTTTCATTAAATATTAAAAATAACAATTTGTAATAACTAAATATGCTTAAGATACTAAGATTATAAAACTTAAATATTAGCCAAAATTGACATTATCATATGAAACAATATTCTTATCACACAATATAATTAATATAATTGAATAAATATAAAATAGTGATTAGATAATCCAATTATATATTATAATTGGTGCCTTGGATTTTGTATTATATAATGCCTCTACTATACAGTACGATTAGTTCAAATGGATATAATATTATCAATTAGATGATATGATATGGGAGATAACTTGAGATATTCATACAATATAATTATTTGTACCATATAATACAATTTGAATTGAGTGAGATGATATAAAGATGGCTTGAAATAAAATCAGAATTAGAGTATACGAAACGTTTCAGTGTATAATATGATTCATTGTTTAAGGTAAATTTTCTATATTAAAAGACAACATAAGAATTTATTGTGACACACATTTATATATCATACAATATGAGTAGTACATATTAGTGAATAACATACAATATGATTTATAGATCATATGAGATGATTAATTCATTTTTTGTGTGTAACCAATTTGACAAAACTTTGAAAATTTCTAAAATAATTGTTAGAGAGCTATTGAGGGTAATCAAAGTCATTGAGAGTCTTCTTAAATCTCTATGACTACTTTCCAAACAATGAGAAAATACTAATAAATATTTTACATATTATTTTGATAGATTAGTACTCAAAAATCTATCCTTATTAAAGAGCAAAAATCAAGTTTATATCTATTTGAAGCATTTTTATCTTTCCTTAGCCTTTTTTCATGTCACATTGTATTAAGATGAGTTAGAATACATCTTTATAATATTTAAATATATTTTTAGTATGTCTCTTGACATTTTTATTGGTTATAGGACTTTATATATTTGAACTTTCTATATTAATTCTTTATCTCATTATTAGAACTTTTTTTTTATTCTTTTATTTAGTCTTCTAGCTATTTTGTAGGGTCTTTTGATAAAGTTCTTTTTAAGGTCCTTTTGTCCTAATGGATAAAGTCCATCGATCTAATGTTTGTAGGGTCTTTTAACTTAATTTGGGTTTCTTCTACACACTTTTGTAAAAGACATTTGTGTATATCTAGCTTTTTTGTCATAGGTAAAAATAAATCCAAATTTGAATTAAATCATTTTAAAATAATTATATCATTTACTTTATTACATACCACACATAAAGGGATTTCAAACTAAAAAGATTTTGTAAAACAAAGTATATGACCAATTATTCTTAAAAGGCAAATAAGTCTTTAACTATTTTAGTTATTATTCTTGAGTTTATGATTTATATAATTCATCATTCTCTTGTGTGAACATTTAGTTCTTTATTTTTTAACACAATTACCTAAAATCATTGAGTGGTAGAGCATACCTATAATCGATGTGTAAGTAGCTTGGTAGTAAAGCATAGCTCCAATAGCCATGAGATGAATGTAATAGTAATAGTATTAAAACTAGAGCATATTGAAGAGGGGATGAGAGAGAAAGAGAAAGAGAGAGTAAAAATATAAAGAATTAATTTATAAAATATTTTGTTTGTTTATTTTATCATGTTGGTATTTTTATTGCTTATATATTCTATTTTACATTACCTAACATGATTTTTTTAATAAATTTTTAAACATATTTTATTTATTTCACTTTTGTCTTGTTTTGGTTTTTCCTATTGGGTTGATATTTTTCTTATATCTTATTTATTATTTTTTAATTCATCCACATGTACCACAAAAGGTGAATGATCTAGTCAAGCTTTAAACATATATCAAAGGTTTAGATTGTGTGAGTAGAAGAGTTTATGTTAATTATCTTTATTATTATTTAGTTGTATTGTTATACTAATGGAGCTAGGTAATAGTATTGTCCATTTCATACTTTCTATTTTTAATATTTTCTTACTAATTTGTTATTATATTAATTATAAAATAATAATGATGATTTGTAATATGAAGTCATCACAAGTCGATTTTCTCTTATTGATTCTTCTTTTTCTTGTAACAGTGTGATAATTGTATTATCATCAACATTATAAGAGTATGTGTACAAGACTCCCATAATGAGAAACACATCCAAAAGCTTATCACGCATGTTGGGATATGACTATCAGTTATATTCTCACTGATCATGTGGTTCCTAAAAAAATATAATCATCTATTTAAATGAGCCAAATAACTGTAACATTTTATAACTTAATATTAATCTTTCAAACAAGATAACGAAAAAGAGTGTCTTGAAAGAACAAAGCTCAAAAAGTGTTATAAATAGAGCATGATCTAATATGATTTGTATAAAATATTGTAAGATCCTAAGATTAACACAGTGCAACATAACATGCATCATGGTGCACAAGATGACTCAATCTATTAAGTTATGCATAGTACTAACTTGCCCAAGTCTTTGTGCTATGATTATATTTATCTCACATTAATAGATTTGAAATTCTCAAAGCAAGGTTGTATCGCAATTGAAGGTTCTGACAAAGCTGCCTCATTTAGAGCTTTCTTATTTTTGAGGTGTACTTTTTGTATGTATGTTGTTATGTATTCATCAATTGTTCAAGAGCATTGAAATTCTCACTTTCTTTGAAAACATAATGTGAAACTTAAGGGAATACAAAAATTTACACTATGATTTGTATCACACTACCCTATAGACCACCAAAGTAGATATGTTAATCCCACTCATGAGCACTTTAGCAAATTGGACATAATATTTATCAACAACTATATTATGCCATTCACTATTAACAATAATGAAGTTTTCACATCAGGTTATTCATTACCCATTCCTAATTAGGGAACAACAAAATTTCTTTGATTAATATTATGGCAAGAAAAAAAACTAAATTTAATTATCATTATTGATTGACTTGTACATTATTGGTCATTTTTATTTAGAAAGAATGCTTAGTGTGATAGAGATAAGAATTCACAAGTTATTAATAGATAATGATAGTATTAAGATGAACAAAAATACTCAAGTCAACTTAGCTATCATGATGCTTGTGTTATTTAGTCTTTTGACAATCAAACTTATTGAGTATCCATATTTATAATATATTCTCTAAATTAAATTAGTTTTTTTAATAAACTCATAATAAAAAATTCTAATTTCTTTAACCCTACTTGCATTCTCATACAGTTACTTTTCTTAATGCCATTCTCTTGTTTCAATCCCCATTTAACAACCATGAACATAAAAGTTTGAAATTGTGGTATCCAAAAGAAAAAATAACTATCTACCTAACATTCATTTTCCTTTCCCAAGTTTCTTTATTCGCACCATTTCCTCTCACTCCCCGTTAGAGAACACTAAAACAGGCAGAGGAAACAAAAAATGAGCGCCGGAGGGCCGTTGCGTGCGACCTTCTCGACAGTCTACTGCCGGCCTGACTCCGACTCTGTGTTCATGCCATCTGTTTCCGGCTTTGGCTGCGGGAGGCGTACGGCGGCGGTGGTGGATACCTTCTCTTGCCGGCAGATGTACTTGCGAAGCTACCCCTTCTCCACCGCTAAAAAGGAGACCTTTCCCGAGAAGATGCGAAGGTGCCTAGACGAAGCAAAGGACCTTTCCAGCTCCGCTATCCATGCCTTTCCGGTGTCCCTCCGCCGCCGCCGGCCCCGGGGAGTAAGGTCGGCGGAGAAAAAGAGGAAAACGACAAGCATGAAGAGCTGCGCAGAGGCGGCGAGCCGGGTTTCCGTCTCCACAGTTCGCTCCGTCTTCCACCGCTTCCTCTCGTGTGCCACCACCGTCGACGTCGCCGGCGGCAATTCGTCTTGTAAATAAGTTATTGATTTAGTTATGTTTTTTTTTTTTTTTTTTGCATATACAAGTCACTTTTTTTATATAGGAAATTTTTTTATTAAAAATATCAAAAATAACATAATCTATCTTATTTCAGTAAGCCATTGAACTATTGAGTTAGTCGTGTGTGTGTTATTATGACGATTATGATTTGTACTTATAACCTATATGTCACTTTATTTTATTTATATAAAAAAATTATTCATATGTACTTCACAAAGTCAATTTATATGTAAATCTGAATTACGATAATTAATTTGTTTCTAATAAATTGTGATATTATTCATATATTAAAATATGAAATCCATGTTCAATATACTGTTTTTTCTAATAAGTAATCTTTGGATCAATATAGAAACAAAGTAGTAATTATTAATCTTTCTTTATATATATATATATATATATATATATATTAACTTAATTCTTTTCTGTATTTATGTTATGATTGTTAAAATTTGCTTTCAGGAAAGGCAAGAAAGCTGAGCGTGGGAAAAGGATGGGCTTGCGAGGTGGTGGATCTTCTTTTTGCAATCCTTCTTGCAAATATTTTATAAAATTTGTATTTGCATAAGTAACGTTGTCTTTGGAACGCTGCAAGTGATGGGTTTTGTGTGTAGTTTTTATGAATTTGAATCTAATTTTTACATTTGTGTGGACCTAAATGAATATTGGCAGAATCATTCGATGCAGGTGATAGCTTTGATTCATGGGGAGAATTGATGTGTGACCATAAGACTTTATTTAGAAGCTTTTGACCTGTACGATATCTCTCTTTAAAGATTTTTTCTACCTGTAAATGGGCTTCATTGTGAAGTTTGAGTTGTTAGGATGCAGCTGGCCTTCACGCATCCAAGTAGATTCTTATATATATAAATATGTATGATGTCATGCAAAATATCAAAAATGGAATTCTTTTCAAAAGAAGAAATATATTTAAACTTTTGATTGGATCTTTTCATACAAAAGTTTTTCTAAATTTGTTGGTTAAATCTAACAAATCAAAATAAACTATATTCAAAAAGCTATATTTAGTCAATTATATGCTTCAATATAGTTTTCTAGAGTAAATATTATTGGTTATTTTTAATATTTAGTAATTAATGAACCAAATTTTTGTAATTTTAAAATTACTTTATAGAATTAGTTGTTCTCCTCAATCTGAATAGGCACATGCTCTCCCCCTCTTTTGTGAATACACACACAATGTATATAGACATAAATATATATATATGCAAATCATTTAATCAGAATAATATAAAAAGAAAGTGCATAATTGAATTAAGGATTTAATACCAATGTTGTACCATTAAGGTTGATGATTACAAAATTAGACTTATTGCTACAAATATTTTATAGTACTATATAATTCTAGAATGAAATAATGAATTATTGCAAAGAGTAAGATTTGTTTAATTGATGATTAGAAGAAAATTAAAGACATGATTTTTTTCTCAAGGATTAGTTGACTCAATTTGTATGTCATGGAGCTATTATTTTAGAATTTGGTGGAATGACTACCCTCAAGAGTTCATCTATAAGACATCATCATGGTTTGGAATTGTAAAAAAATTATCACTTAAATTTTATGTAACAAAATTTTAGAATTAGTTTTGTTATAAAGGTTTTAAACTATTATAATAGTCTTGTCATATAAATATGACTTCTTTAAGTCTAATTGAACTAATTATTAAATAATTACACCACACAGGCACTCATCCTTATGTGATCACACTATACAATTTTTTCTTGAGAACTTGATTCTTGGTGAAAATAAATATCATATAGTGATAATCTACTATTAAACGTGTACAATCTATTTAAATAATAAATATAAATTATATTATATTAGTATAATTTATTTGATCATCTATATAATATATGTAAAAACTAAATGCTATATTATAAATTGGAGTTGTATAATATGAAGACCTTTATTAGATTTGTATGATAAGTTATTTTGTGCTAGTCATAATATTGGATTAATGAGATGATCTTAATTTCATTCTAATCATCTTAATACAATGATTATGACATGCTAGTATGATATATTATAAAAATATATAATTACTAGTTGGTTTATCTTAAAAATGTCATTATAGTCATTGTAACTTCTTTATTTACTTCTAACTCACTCATGCATATAAATAGAATAAAATATTAACCATAATGGTTTAATGAGTTAATAATTTGATAATGAGGTAAACAATCTTAGTCAAGTAAGAAGATATATATTATTTTATTTTATAATGTATATGTGTTAAAAATCATGCATAAAAATATGTCACATATTATATAAATAATTTAAACCTTAGCTTATAAGATGAATCATAATTTGAAACTTAAAAATATAACCAAAATCCTAAAAAAATATTATAATAAGATAACCCTTTACTTTCATGGGAAGCATGAAACCATGACTTGGTTAAGTCATTGAATGCATGGGTTTAACCTTTAAGAGAATCTATATGGCTTCTAAGGTGTGTGTGGCACTTGTTTTTAGTTTGAAGGCCTTGGATAGCTTGATTTAAGGCCTTAGAAGAATGCTATGTTAAGTAGAGATATAGTTATTAAAAAAATGATTTATTATAACTAGAAGTATTAAAGTAGAGATTAAACTTTTAAGTTTTATGGATAATCCCTAGTAGGGCTTAAATTGGAGATTTAAGATGCTTAGATATGGTTATGGATAATCTCTTTTTTATTCTTTTTTTAAAAAAAATTATTTATTTTATTTGAATGTACTTTTTGTCATTGTTCCTTAGCTTCATGCAACTAAGCAATACATGACATGTCACAAATGATAAAGTGCTATACCAACCTTAAAAATCACAAGGTACTCCTAACATGATTGAATAAGAGTCATTTTAAAGATATAATCAATAAATTAAGCCTCTAAAATAATTTATTCAACCATAGCAAATAGATCAATCCAAATTTCTAATTTTGTTGTTTGCTACATTATAATAATCAATATTTGAAAATAGAAATTATGATGAAACCTTTTTCATCAATATATAAATATTTTTCCAAATTAAAGGTCAATTATGGACATTTGTGGAACACTAATCAAGTGCATCAAATCACATAGTATGCTTACTATTTTGGGGATACAAATCTTTCATAAATTAAGACTATTATTCATTACTCAAATACATCAAGTTATAAAGGATTTCTTAACTTATTTCTTATTAGTGGACATGCCTTAGGAGAATTCTTGCTTGTGTACCTCTCCATTAGTTTAAATCCATCCCTTTCCCTTTGCTTAATTACACAAATAAAATTCTTCTAAATTCCCTTTCATTGCATGGCTACACAAAGGATTCCTTAATTCCTTCCTTTTTTATTTAGCTAAACCTTCACTACCTCTCTCTCTGATGCTTCATGTCCTTCCCAAACTCTTTTACTCCAATAGACAAGCACACCTCTACAATTAACCTTCACTAGATATGTCTTATCACCTTTTCTAATAATTTTATTATCATCAATTGGCCATTGTCCTCCATTTAATCTATGGAGAAACACCACTACCACTTAGGTTTTATTACTTATGACTTTATAAAAAATAAAATTTTAACTAATGTTTATGAATGATGATATTTCTTTCATTTTATTTTACAAACAATCTCTAAATATTTCTCAGTAAACTCAAAAGGTCTAATAGGTCATGAAAACTTCATAAGTTCTTAACATTGTTTGGTATTTTAAATGATTTTATTTTTTAATTATCTATTATATTAGTTTTCCTTCTTAATGTTCAACCCTTTATTTTATGATCATAATACTTCATATTTAGGATGGGATAATTTTAAATTAAACTGCTTTACATGCTCTTCATCTAAATCCATTTTCATAATTTTTTATACTAATTTTATTTATTTAAATTTTTGGTAAACATCAATTCTATAGTTTAAGTTATTATTATATTTTGATAAATCCCTAATATTTTATTTTATAATATAGGCACCTTCAATTTTTATTAACTTAGTATAGTTAGGATCCAAATAAATCATATGTTTAATTTGAAGTTCAACTCCCTCTTTTTAATTATCATATTCCATTTTTTATGATATACCATTTTTTATAAAGTGAATGAATTAAAAAATAAACAACAAAATAATTTTCATATTCTTTGTTAATATTATAATTTGAAAGCATGAAATGTTGAAGAGCTTAAATTGATATTTGGATCTAACCATATTCTACTTTACTTGATCTATATTTTAGCTTTGACTAATTTAAGGATCATATAAATAACATAATTCATTATTATTTGATATTACTAGATTAATACATGTATTCAATTCTTGTATCTAATATTAGGCATTAGGTTTATACTCAATTCTAGGTAATGTCTAAATTTTATGATAAATATTTGGTAAGTGAATGCATGTGTTATGGAGCATATGTGATTATTAATCAAACTATAATGAATAATAATTTAAGCTTTGCGTAAGACTTATCAACATTGATAATTTCTTTATCCTAAACTCATGTTTTTCTTAGGGTTTTTCTTCGATTTTTCACTCCTATAAGCTAATTTTCTATCATACACAAGTCTTTTATAAGTGGTGTTCTAACTTAATTTAACTCTATGTGATGACAATCTTAACTTCTTATCTAAATAACTAACTAAAAATTACACACTATGTAGACCATAAAATCACTGAAATAACTCACTTAAATAGTTTGGTATTATCAAAATCGTATTTGTCATTTTGGAACATAGGACCAAACATACAACATATCTATCATTTAGTATTAATAAACAATTATCACAAAAATAGGGGTGACACATACTATATTATCCATTTCATTATCCTTCACATATCAATTTGATAAGAAATCTAAATTTCTATGGACATATAGATATATTCTACAAAACATCAAAGAAGTTTATTCATTATCTAACAAATTCTTTCCATTACTTTACCTTCAAAGTTGTAAACACTATCTTCAACCTTTTTCTATGAAAGCTCATATCCATATTTTCTTACTTTTTGAATTATATAGGATCACAACTCTGTATGTTGTGAATGTACATGATAGGTGTAATATCTTCTTTATGCATTGTATTTCATTATCCTTTTCTTTTATGAATATTTTTGTCTATATTCTTACCCAACATTGTGAAAGATCACTAGATAATAAAATATATTTAATATCATCATTAGATATTAATCTAAAATATCGAGATGATTTTATATAATTTAGAATGAGAACTTTATCTTCTTCATTGCCATCAATGAGATTGCTCATATTGGAGATTAAATAGATTTCGGTATACGCACTTTCCTCCTTCCATCAATTCTTGTGGATGAAGAGGAGAATGACCACATTTTCAAGATCATATAATTTTTTAATGATCCAAGTCACCCCTCAAGAATTCCATATACTAAATGACAAGTATTTTGAGGAAGAGAAACTTGTTGTTATAACATAAGTCACTATCACCACTTATCTAGGTTTCTACAAATGTGACTAAGTCATTAAAGGTTTATTTAAATTTTTTATAATTTTGGAGGATTTCTTATGTCCTTTGGGGTATCCATATTTTGTATTATTTGTTAGCTTTTATAAAGGATTAAAAAGGATGCATTTGTTTGTGTAGACACAGGAGAATATTATATGTTTATATTGCAAGAAATTATGTAATAAATCATGTGCATGTGTTGCATTTAGAAAACTAAGAAGAAAAGGAAATTTGGAAAAAGAAATTTTATCTCAAGTTTAGATAGATAAATCTAGTAACTATGTAATATCTTTCACAAATTATATATTTCATATCATATATTAGTTATTTTATTTGATATATATATATATATATATATATATATAGATATATGCATGGCATGATTTTTTAGGCCATTGATATTATGATTTATTTTATCTTTATGATATCTTTATTTATCAGGATATGTGAAAGATGTTGTGTATACATAAGAATTATATTAATAAAATTTGATTATATGTTGGAATTAAATAATTTGTTATATTAATTGATGATATAATTATAAAGGGAATTTAAGAAATGGAGTGAAATTGATAAAATTTAGATTTTTTTTAAACATTATCTTTATTATATAATATAGTATTACTTGTATTTTGTATAGGGGTTAGGGTCAAAACACCCTTATATATATGATTAATATCACTAATACTTTATCTAGAATGATTAGGGTCAAGATACCCTTATGTGGATATATAATGATATAATTTCTTAAAGAAAGGGTGAGATTTAAATAATTATTTTAAAGTTTTCAAAACATTGTGTGCTTAAAAAAATATTGTGATCCTAAGGTTGAGTGAAGATTGAAAGGAGGGAAAAGATTATAGTATATAAAATATAATAAAATTTGAGTTTTATACTTAGTTTGAATTATTTGTATTTTTAATGTTTTTTTGGAAAATTTTAAGTATTACTTTTATAATTATTCAAAAAGTCATGTATTGCTAAAAAGAAGTGTGACACTTCAGATGAGAAAGGAGAAATGTGAAATTTGGTGTACAAATTATTTAGAAGGTAACGACACTAAGTTGGTAAAAATAAAAAAATTAAATATTAAAATATAAAATTAGAGGTTAATAGTGATTTTTTATGAGCTTAAAAAAATCTTGAGAATTAATAAAAATAGTACATGGACTTAAAAAATTATGAAAATCTTTTGGGACATTAAAGCTTAAAACAATAGGCATATTAAGTTTCTTGCCACAATACTTAGGTGCAAGATTTTAAGATTAGTAAACCAATACAAATGCCAATTGACATAAAAAAAATTTGTAAAATTTGGTTGATGAAAAAAATCTTGTTAAGACAAATCAAACAAGATTAGTTAATAAATTTTAAAAGATTGAATTGATTGAAAATTAATAAATATTTGGTATCTTAACATTTAATTTAATTTTAATTATTTCTAAAATCTAATTAACCTAAAAGTAAAATGAATAACAAAGCAAATTGAGGTAATAAGGAGCCTAATAAGTAGTGAACTATTAGATTTCAAAGTAGTACAAAGCTAAGGAGGCATTTAATAGAAATTCTCTTTTGGAAAAGTTGGAGCCCCAAGTAGGCAAAGGGGCATGGGATGTGCATAAGAGAGAGCGAGAACAGAATTGTGTAGGAGTTTTCCAAAAGTTACTTGAGACAAGAGCATAAGAGAGAGAAGAATAGAAGATGTTTCTAAAGTATTTGAAGAAAAATTGAGCAACTAAGTAATGAAATCAAAAGGAACATCCAAAAATTGGGAAAGGGTGTTGTAATAGGTATTATAATGGTATTGTGGAACCCAAGAAGTGAGGTAAAGCATTATGAAGATGCAAGCATTGTAAGATATATTCAAGGTGAATCCAATACAAATGCAAAAAAAGGAAGGTAGGCTTATACGTATATGCATCTATTTGATATAATATTATTTATGTCTCAATGATCCTAATAGGGAATGATGTGATTTTATCTAATTTGAAGATGTTTTTATCCAAGTTTGAGATACTATGATTTCTTATATATAACTCATCACGATATATTTTCTATTTTATTAAAAAGTGGTGTACAATATGCTTATAATATGAATTATGATAATAAACACATTAATAATGATTTTTAATGTGAACAGAAATGAAAAAAAAAAAAGAAATAAAAGCAAAGTTTGTAAAAGTATAAAAGGATTTTAAAAAACTTTATCTATATTAGTTGTCCAAAATGATGATGATAATTCTATAATAACATAATTAGAATATGAGCTAAAAGGGCCATGATGTTGGTTTTCCAATGTGGCAATCAATATTCTAGAATGACATGATTTAGTGATAAGCTAAATGACCCATCATTTAAGGCTATTCTTATGTGGAATATGCCTATTAAATTTTATATAATATTAATGTTTTGTCTTAAATCAATGTGGTGCCCACACATAGTCCTTCTTAAGTTTGGTACCATATCATTTAGTTTTTTTAATTATATTTTTTTATTTGAAAAAATATATTAATTTTTTTAATATAAAATGATAAAGAACTTATTTTAAAAAACATTTTTATTCTTGACTTGAAAATTATTCGAAAACTCATCATAATTATGTAAGTCGTTTTAAAATTTTAAAAGAAACAGATATAAATATTTTCTTTGAGAAACACATCCTTTGAAAATAGCATTGTTCTCACATCTCTTTTAAAATAAAATTTTCAAACTATATGAAACAATAAAGTTTTAATATATATTTTAAGATAAAAAATAAAGTGCTAATGTTAACAACTATATAATTGATAATGGAAAAACAATACTATCTCTACGTCAAGTACTCATTATGCAAATAATTACTACTCCCTGTTAATCCTATGCTAAGCCTTATCTTGATATCAACATAATCTAAACCAAATATCACTGATTCAAAAACAAGACATATATATATACACACACACAACTTTGGGTTATATTGTATATTTTGTCAATTACAAATAAATAATATAACATGACATGTGAATGAGAAATGTGAAAGAAAATACCTACTTTTATGTAAAATCTTTTAATTCTTTTATCATGTCATTTTCTTTAAAATTTGACTTAAGACAAAGCCTTTTTATAATAGAATAGGCAAGATTCCTTAAATACGTCATTATAAGTAAACAATCATAATGATTAACTCCTTTGACTTATCTACAAAACATATTATTCTGAAATGGTAACACCACTTTGGATAAATATTCACCTTTTCAAATTTTGAATTTTGGGTCCCTTTATCATTATTATTATTATCTTTTATTTTCTTTTCTTTTTTTCATATCCTTATCTTTTTATTTTTTTGTGACTATTATCATAAGTGACATTATTATAACATGATTTCGTACAAAAACAAATCACAATTTAAATAATGCATGGGAAACACAAACAATAAAAATAATCATCATCAAGCTAATCATTTTATAACATCTCTTAATAGATCTTTATATACAAAACAACAAACTTCTAGCCTATATATAGAAATATAAGCCTATCTATTTTAGAATTTTCAAGTAGTGGTCATACCATGAAATAAAATCTCATAAAATACAAAATTTTATGTTTTTTTATTCTGGATATCATACTACTATAGTACTAACACAAAATTCTCCTTAAAATTTGGATCTCTCACTCTCTCTCTCAATTTTCTTAGTTTGGGCAGTTCAAATGCTTCAATAGCACATTCTCTTACTTTTTTCCTTCCTTTAGACCCTTGGCCAAGCAAATTACTTGAAATTCTCTAAAACATTTTCTAAGGCTATAGTCTCTCTCACCTTTATACTTGACTTGTGCCTTTTCATTTTTCCTGGCTCTCTATTTCCCTCTAATGACCCATGCTTCTTTATAAGAATGTCTATTCATATTCTTATCCTTCGGAATCCAACAAGTTTTCTTCAATTCAACATCTAACCATTAGTTTCCTCCATTATTTGTATTAAGAAAAAGTAAGATTTTTGGGATTCATTAAAATCTTATTTTTATTAAACTTTGGAACTTTAATATTTCTTAAATTTTCATTTGATTCAATCTCTAAAAACTTATTAGCTAATTTTATTTGATCTGCCTTAATGAGATTTTTCTTTCATCTAGATTTTATCTTATCTAGTGACATTTATAATTTTTAGTAATTTTCTAAACTTAAAATAGTTGAAAAAAATATTATTTATAAGTTTTCTCTAAACTTCCCTTGGCTTTTAATTTCATAACTATAACACCTCCTTTTTGTGTCAAAATGTTTTTGAACTTATCCTTTTATGCCTTGTCTTGATAATTTTGCATAATTGTTTTGTTTTATTTATTTAATAAATTTTTGATATTTTTCAAATCTCATAAATAAATTTCTTTAAATTCTAATTCTTTTATTTTTATTTTAAAAAACTTATGCTCTCATTAACTTGGTGACATAGATGTTTCTTCATTTATACACATAATTTCTCAACTCACCTCCCTCATTTAAAGTTTGTATCTCCTTTAAATGATATATGATTTTTTTTGAAAGTTTAAAATAATCTAAAAAAATTTATAAAATTTATTAAAATATAAATAATTTAGAAATATGTTTATTTTCAATGTTACAACAACTTAAAAAAAAAGAAATAAAAGAAGAAGATAAAGGAAAGAGAATTAAAGAAATTCACATTTTATTTTTTTCTAAAAAGTGGATAGCTTAAGTCAAAATCAACATTTTATTCTATTTCTCATAACTTGTTATATTATATTCATTTTAATTTTATGAGATTAACCCAATACAATGCATGACACAAATATAACTTATTATATATATATATATATATATATATATAAAATAATAATAATAATAATAATAATAATAATAATAATAATAATAATAATAATAATAATAATAATAATAATACATGACCTAATTAGTATTCTTATTATATTATGTATTTGGTTTGGATAAGTTTAGTTGGTCATATGTAATTAGTTACTTGAACATGTCAATGATTTGTTATTATTACATGAAATTGGTATTTTAAAAACTATGAAAGCTCTTAAATTCCTTTTGTTGTGATTTCACATTGAAATAATTTAATATTTTTAATGCTATTGTTTAAAAAAGAAAAAAAAAAAGGCAATTTTAAGTTATGATGTTGTTCAATGATTTTGAAATTAATTTTAGTAGTTTTATTTATAAAAATGGTTTTAAAATAAAAAAATAAAAGAAAAAGATGATGTGGCATCAAAATCAAGAAAGTTGGGAAAATGACATCATAATCATTTTATTAATGCTTATTAATGGAAGTCATATAGATGTGAATTTTAGTTATTAAATTTAGAAGATACTAATCATAGAAAATATTTGACACTATGATATACATTATACGAAAAACTATAATAAATTAAACAACATGAGATTACATTCTTATATTATACTTGGTTTTGCAATTGATCATATGTTCTCATTTTACTATTCTTAAATTGGTTTATTTTGTAATATCATATTTTTATATTTTGTAATTATAGTGATTTATAAAGTTTCGTTAGAACATTTGATACATAATGAGATGGGCACTATAAGTTATGGGTGATGAGCTTGCTCATTAAAAGATTAAATGTGAAAATAACATGTTAATTGGATGTACCTGAGGGTATATTATACATTCTAATGGCTATTATATTTTAGCTATGATATTATATACATTCCACTTGACATGATTTATTATGTTAAAGAGTTTATAGTTGGATTTTGTTTGAATATTTAATTATTAGTAACTTTAATTTGGTTTGAAAATATATTGGTATGAAATGGGTTAAGGAAGTTATTTCACTATCAGGTCTTCATATTAAAGATTTGACGTATCATAGAGTTTTTATTATTAATTTATCTATATTAAAATTAATATTTTAGTCTTTAATAAAACTAGGTTAGGTAAGATTTTGACACCACACATTGAGTTATGATATTTGTTTTTTATTGGTAGCAAACTTGATTGAAGGTTTAAGAAGAGAACTAAAAATATTGATTGTAAAATTGATACTCAAGCAAATTATCATTGATCAAGATCATAAGAAAAACAAAGGACTATTTAATATATAAGATTTCTCAAGAAAATATTTTAAATTTAGAAACCCTTACTTATGGTTAACTTACAAATGCTTCATTATATTCTCATGTATCACAAAGTAGAATCTTAAAAGAAAACGTGGTTAATAGTTAATGAAGAAGGTTGCTAGCAAGGGGAGGAAAAAAAGGAGAACAAAGGGAGAGATCTTCCACCAAATCAAGGATAAGAACCTAAGACTTAAGAGTTTAATCTTTTTGTAAAAACCAAGCCTCCATTTTAATAAGAATAAGCAGATTAATAATAATAATAATATAAATATTATATAGTCACAAAATTTAATTTGAGAGAATGTTGTCATCTTTTATATATACAATGTTATATAACTTTCATAGATTTTCTGTCATTTTAATATATGTGATTGATGATTGCAACTATTACATTTTTATTTATATTTAAAGATTTTATTACATAAAAATAAGATTAAGGCAAAAAATTTCAACACTTATGTACTAATCATGATTTTAATATTTTCATTAGCTATATAACATTAGGTTGTGCAAAATTTATTCAAAACACAACATAAATTATATTTTATTTGATATTATAACCATTGGTCATAACACTCAATACACACATAACATGAATATTATATATGGGATTCAGTCATTAAACTTATATGTTGAATATTTCTTTATGTCCCTAATGTGAGAATTGACATATAAGATACTTCTTGTTAAGTATTATTTGTCTCAAGAAAAACTCTTTTTTTAAGAAATATGTTAAGATTTTTCACTAGATAAAATGTATCTGAGATTATGTGGCATATGTAACAAAATTTTTTGAGAATCTAATGACTAACATTTTTCATATATCACATAACATAACAATAGCTAAATGGAATACACAATTTTTGAGTTAATAAATTGTAATAACAAATATCATTAAAGTGACTTTTTCAATTTAATTTGCTGAATATGTTTGTCATAAGATTAAATGTAAAATAGACATTACTCGAATTGATCTCATTTCCAACAAAAATAATAAATAAATGTTTTAATTGCATCTAAATAAGAATGATCTGATTCAACTTTTAAATACACAAGTAAAAATATTCTTAATATACAAAATTAATTAATATTAGCTTATGTAATAATTTTTCTCATTAAAAAAACAATTTCTATCAGTTCGACTAGGCCGCAACCCGAATCGGTACCCTAAGCTACGAAACTCTTGGAGATCGGTTCCTAAACATTTTGGGCTAACCACTCGTTTCTGCGTTTGTTTCCGTCGATCATTTGGCATCTGCTCTCCTTTGTCTTGTTCAGCCAGAGTTTAACAAGTTCCTTCGAGCAATTTAGCTGTTCGAGACGGAGATGACTGAATCAGACGACACCGCCCGCCGCCGTGGCGTGGTTAATGAGTATCGGAAAAAGCTCCTTAACTACAAGGAGCTGGAATCCAGGGCCAGAACTGGTGCGCTTCTTTCCCCTTCTATTTAAATCTGTTTAACATCTGGTGCTGATCAGATCTGTTTCGGGCTTATGGTGGGTTTAAGGGGGTGGAGGTTGCTGTGAGTTAAATCAATTATCAGTTGGAGTTGGCATGGCTTCGCCGATTTCAAATTTTGGGAGCTAGGTCAGGATCTGAGTTGAAATAAGCAAGAAGGGTGCAACAAAAAGTTAAAGTCTTTTAAAATAGTGAAACTGCTGTCTTAGAGCAATTTATTGATTTTTAGGCTCACTTTTCCAACACTTCAAATCGGATCACAGGATAAAATTGCTTATAAATGACTATCCTAATTGTGTGCATGTGCACGTATCATTAAAACTTAAGAGCATACATCGTCCAATCTATAAACGCTATACAAATACCTAAGCAATGGAATCAAATTCTCACTAGGGATGGATTCAATCAGTAAGGTATTTCTCCTATGCTCAAATGTTTAAGGTTGTTTTTTCAGATTGCCGAGGAACTGCCACCACTTGGAAGTGCTTCAAGCCTTCAATTCTTTTTTTTTTTTTTTTTTTTTGACCTAGGTATCTCACTTCTCCTGTCAGAAAACTTTTAGACTAGCAAGAACCATTAGGAAGGTTACGCAAATATCAATTTTTTTTTTCCAAATTTCTCAACTGGGATAAATGACATATTGATTCCACATTGCTGAATTCAACTATGATTCAAACATCAACAAACACTAATTCAAGGAAATAAATAATATAATGCAATACTATATATAGAACAACTAACAATTAGCTGCTTTTTCAGATTGCCATAGGAATTGCCACCTCTTGGAAGGGCTTCAAGCCTTCACTTATTTTCTTTGACCTAGTTATCTCATTTCTGCCCCCTTTTTTGTAAAAGGGAAACCTTAAGTAGATGTTTGAGTGCACATTATGTTGACAAGGAAAGATTTGTAAATGAGAAATAAAAGTTCTGTGGCATCAAGGGAAACTAGGATAATTAGTGTTGAGCTTTTATCTTTCATTTGATGCTGAAAGAAATTTGGAAGATACATCTTTTTTCTGGCTTCTTGTATAGAGTATTGAGTGCCATAGAAAAACTCACATTTGTTGAAGAATGAAG
Organism: Vanilla planifolia; assembly: GCA_023846275.1. NCBI lineage: Eukaryota > Viridiplantae > Streptophyta > Magnoliopsida > Asparagales > Orchidaceae > Vanilla > Vanilla planifolia. The sequence goes on from CM043873.1 coordinate 28,143,301, forward strand.
AGCATGTATGCCCAACCTTATCAACCCTTGTAGGATGCGAAAGATCCAAAAGGATTGGTCGTAGACTCTTTAAGAGATTTGCTAAAATATTTATACTATGCAGACCTTAGTTCTATTTTAGAGTTTTATGTTATAATGTGGTATTTGCAAAATCTTCTTACTGCCCTTTGAAAAGAAATCTTCCTTTCCTCTTCTTTCCAATGTGGTTGGACTGATAGCATGTCTATGAAAGGGAACAGAGGAGCTGTTTCCTATGTTATTGTTGCATTGTAGAAACATTAAAGTGCAATTGCTAGCTTTAAATTTGTAAGATGCCCATTGAAATCATTTGACAGATAGGTCTTAGGTTTTGTATTTTTTTTTTTACTTTGAATTTGTATTTTCTGTTCAAAAGGGCTTGCTAATTAATATTAGCAATTTAAATTGTAAATTTTTTGTAGTAAAGGAGAATTTGCGAAATGCAAAGAAAGAGTTTGCCAAAACTGAAGATGACTTGAAATCACTCCAAAGTGTCGGCCAAATTATTGGGGAGGTTCTACGACCCCTAGATAACGAGCGTTGTAAGTAGAACCATTATCATTGCTTCAGCTGAAATTTTTCATATTGCAAATAATTAATGAGATTATTCTCTTTGACATGAATCAAGTGTGATTTCTTTTCTCCATTTGTCATTACCTGATATCACTATTAGGACTAAATATACTTTCAATTTTAATGATAACTTGGTTCTCTATGTAATCTTAATAAACAAGAAAAACAATGAAGCATGTGTTTCTAGATTTTGTTTTCAATTGAAATTCCCAAATTAGCAGTTTGTGCATGCATATATAATTTAAACTTGGATTAGGTTGGACATGTATCATCACATACTAGTGCATTCTGCACATGGACTAAAGTTAAAATTGCAAATGTTACCATGCTAAACGAAATTGTTTTGTTCTATTTTGGTAAACATTGTTAGTTTTGTTTACTCACTTTGTTTTGTTTTCTATGAATTTTTAAAGTGGCCTGTTTTGATCTAATAATGCTATTGTAAACTGTAGTTTGTCAAATCATCCACTGCACAATCTATCTAGTTTTAAGTATTTTCTATGCAGTGAATGGATGATTAAATGTATTTTCTTGAATATGTTCTCAAACAGATCATTCATCTTGTTTCAGTTACTGAGCATAATCCACTTTTTGTGCAATTGATCCGTTTTTGATTTAAAATTTTTTTTCTGCTTTCTTTGTCAGCACAGATCCCAAATGATTTTTCATAGAAGCAGTTAAAAATCATTTTTTAATGATTTCTGATAAAAATTGTCATATATAATTGTTGGCATGAGAGTAATACTGCCTTTTCAAATTTTCTACTTTGCCAATTATTTAAATCTTTCACTGTAACACCACTTTGATAAACCTTCATTTATTATGGGAGTTCTAATTAACTGGCAAGCACTTGTAAACATTACTTTTTGTATCATAGTTGACTTTTCTGTTATGTTAAAGAGCTTTAATGATGCTCTCTTGAGAAGCTTTTTCTTCCTTTTTTTTTGGAGTCTAATTGTAATTAAAAGTTTAGTGCCAACTTGAGGGATTTTTTCCTCCCATACTGCCTTATACATGTAACAGTAGAATTTTTTGTCCTAGTCCTTTATAGATTGAAAGCATATACATTATTTATGGATGGGTATTTCTTGTGCAGTGTTTGTTGAATTTTCAAGCACGTATACTTGTGTTTCTCACCCATATGTAGACAAGCTTTCAAAACTGAGGCAATTGCAAATCTGTTCAATTAAGATTGGGTCAATTCTGGTGAAATTATATTATAGAGAGCTGAAGTAATGTGTGATTATTTATCACACAGTTTTTGTTGGATAGAATAGGCTTGCATCTAAATCTTGATTGAAATTTGGTGGATGTTGGATAATTTTTTCTGTAGATGAAAGAGGTGTAAACTTTAGATGCTTTTACAGGGGAGCAAGGCACATAAGAGTCATTCATAGCAAGTTTTTAACCCATAGCATTAAACTTTTGGGGAAACTTTAGCTTCATAGTGCAATAAAGTTGCTACCCAAGCAAGCTTTCAAAATGTTGCCAATCAAATGAGTTTACCATTTGAAGACTTTTCTATCATTGGCATTCTCAATTGGCTAGATTAACCTAGTAGATAAGGAATTTTGCTACATTGTTATTTATATATGCTTTTGTTTAGTCAGAGGTTTCTTTTATTAAGACAAATACCCCTTTCTGCTTGTAAAGTCATATGATGCCAATACTCAGCAAAATAAGATTATTGAGTACTATAGGAATTTACATTCTTTGCTCTCAAATACTTGCTTGAGAAGATGAGTTTTTTTGTACTGCATTTTGTCTAATTTCATGAGTTTCATATATTGTGAATATTGATTAGCCTTCATCTATCTCTTGTAAATTTTTTTAGACCTATTGAGATTCATGTTTATATTTTCCTTTTGCATTCTCAATTTGGACATTACCGGTGTTTGTTTGATTTACAGTGATCGTTAAGGCTAGCAGTGGCCCTAGGTATGTTGTTGGTTGCCGCAGCAAAGTGGATAAAGATAAGTTGACTTCAGGTACACGTGTGGTTCTTGATATGACTACCCTTACAATAATGCGGGCACTACCCAGAGAGGTACATCCTGTTTGCATATGATGTCATGTTCTTGAAAAGAAGTGCATCAGGCACAGATATGTTTGTTTTGAACTAGGAGTGTTGGCAAACAAAGGGTGTCTACAAATTGTTTGGTTGTTATTCCAGGTTGACCCTGTTGTTTACAACATGCTTCATGAAGACCCAGGAAATGTTAGCTATTCAGCCGTGGGTGGTTTGTCTGATCAGATTAGAGAATTGCGTGAATCCATCGAATTACCACTGATGAATCCTGAACTTTTCCTTAGAGTCGGCATCAAACCTCCAAAGGTGATTGTTCTTTTTTTTTTATAAGGAACGCCGACTAGTCAATATTTTCTGGCTATCTATGTCATGAATTTTGATAAGTTCCTCCAAAGTTCAAGCCAAAGCTTGGCCATCTATTTTTTTGGGGGATTTCATGTCATCTTTTTGTAGGGTGTTCTTTTGTATGGTCCTCCTGGAACCGGAAAGACCTTACTGGCCAGAGCTATTGCTAGTAACATTGATGCCAATTTTCTAAAGGTTTGGCTGTCTACCTAGTCAACATCTGTGCCACCTGCAGCTCTGTTAACATCCTTGCTGGTATTTGTAGGTCGTGTCCAGTGCTATTATTGATAAGTATATTGGTGAAAGTGCCAGGTTGATAAGGGAGATGTTTGGTTATGCACGAGATCATCAGGTATTGAATTGAACTTATTTCTTTGTTCATACTCTGTCTTTCCTTCATAAGAATGGAAGAAAATGTTTCAGGAAGACCTCTTTTGTGCACTTTATCTGGCTTTAGTTTGCAGTACAACTTCGGTTGTTAATGCAAAAGCACTTTTGAAGATGGAATATCTAACCATTGGTTTCTATTTGTCAAGCCATGCATTATATTCATGGATGAGATTGATGCCATTGGTGGTCGCCGTTTTAGTGAGGGAACTAGTGCTGATCGTGAGATTCAGAGAACACTGATGGAGTTGCTCAATCAATTGGATGGATTTGATCAACTTGGGAAGGTATGCCTATTTTGTTGGAGTTGTGTGTTCTCTTTTCTCTTTCTAATGTTGAGCAGTGAAGGATTCATTATAATTATCATTACTGCTCTTACATAATCATTTTGTGTTGTTTTATGAATAATTCCTTTTGTTGCATGTTGCATTAGCTCTAAGATTATTTTAGTCTTTTTGGTTTATCATTTTGTCATAGCCCATACCATTTCCTTCACCCCTAACCATACTCTATCTATTTTGGTTATTAGTTCTCTTTTGCTCTTCATTTTACAGTTATAAACCATATCAATACAACTTCCTGAGGATCCTATCTTCAATAAATGCTAATCCTAGCATCAACTTAATAATTCTGTCTCACTTAAAGCTTTGGAATGATGGCATGTCCATATTGGTGAGACCTTTTTTTCTCAATTTCCATCTACACAATGATTGTTTTGATAAAGTTGAAGAAACAGATTATAAGGAAAGTGAAATGGAAATGAAAGTTGAGTGTAAATAAGTTCCCTTGCTTGGATAAAGAAAGTGTTAGTATTGTTAGGTATTTAATATCCATTTGACAATCAATCAATACTCTTACAATCAAATAATTCCTAGCATCTGTTTAAGAAAATTTTAGTTAGCTTGCATGTGATCTGATTTCTAGGAAGTTGTGTTTCTTTATTATTGCTTTCAAACCAATCATGTAGAGTTCTAGCTGTTACGCACTTTCATTTCTAGTCAGGTGCCCAAGAAATGCATAAACTTAGGATTGGGAATATTCTGGTTACACTGTTTGGTTTGTAAAGCTGCACTTCCATGGCAATGTATTCACAAGAGAATGGATTATTCCGCAGTTGTCAAATGATGTTTTATTCTATCCGTGGGTTCTTTTTTCCATTAATGAAAATGTCAGTCCTAAAAAAATTGTGCATTTGCTATACGTATTATTAATTATGTTCTATTTAATAGGTGCGTTTCATATCCAAATGTTGTATCTACTTCCATCTGAGATCGATTGAAAGGGATGCTTGATGCTATTTTTTTTTTTTTATAGAAGGACTAGAACAAAAATAAATGTTTCAGTTGCTAACATATTATTTGACGTGATATATTAGTTCTTTGTTTGATAAGAATCGTAAAGGTTGATTTCCTTTATACATTCATTTTTGTAAATGTCACTTGACGATGCCAAACTTCCATTTTCCTGGCATAGAATATTATTTGATAAATTTTTTTCACGCCAAACTTCCATTTTTCTTGTGTAGAATTTGTTTCGATGATTTTTTTTTCCTTTTACTTTGCACCAGGTTAAGATGATCATGGCTACAAATAGACCAGATGTTCTAGACCCAGCTCTTCTCAGGCCTGGTCGGTTGGACAGGAAAATAGAGATCCCTTTGCCTAACGAACAATCCAGGATGGAGATTCTTAAGATTCATGCTTCAGGCATAGCAAAACATGGTGAAATAGACTATGAAGCAGTTGTCAAACTGGCTGAAGTGAGAATCTTTGCATGTTCATCGATGAAAAAACTCTTTTTCTTAATAATCCATGATCCTTCTGTCATATCTGATTTTAGGGCTTCAATGGCGCTGATCTTCGTAATGTTTGCACTGAGGCTGGGATGTCAGCCATCCGGGCAGAGCGTGACTATGTAATTCACGAGGACTTTATGAAGGTAAGTTTCATGAAAACTATTTTTTGGTTTTTTATTTAAACAAATAATATATCAGATGTGCTTCTCTATGTTTTAGATTAAATTGAAATTTAAACTTCCTAATTATGATAACTTGTTCAAAGCTTGCTTTACCTTACCTAGAGTGCCTAGAAGTGTATCTTAAGTGTTCTTTTGGTAGAGCTGCGTAGCCTAAGCCATTATTGAATGATTGACATGTTTGATTAAATTAATAAAAATGATTATAATAAAGTGCTATTAAAAAATTACATTTGATATTATATTGGACATAATTATTTTAAGAATTTAGTGAAACCATCTTTTGACTTTTTAGGGAGAATTATTGAAAAAATAGTAATTGAATTTTGTGAGGATAAAATGATACTAACTTCTTGGTTCAGAATGGATGGTATGATGATAACAAAGTTATAATCTGTAATCTTATGTTTTCGTCTTAGTGATTATTTAACCATGTCCCTAAACTAATGTTGATGAATTTTGTGGGTAATGTGTTAGTTGATCGAACAAAGGAATTGGAGCATAAATTTGTGATTCTACAGCTCATTCGCAAGAAGTCTGAAGGTGACGTAAATATCGAGCAAATAAGAAGAGTGGAGCTAAATTGTTAAGTTGTTCAAGAGTGATGTAACTGTTCATCAAATGCACAAGACCAATTCATCTTTATTTATGGTATAGGATGTGAAAACTAATCAAAAGGCATTAGTTTCTAAATAATTGAGATCATGAGATAATGTGAAAATCACAATAAACTAGTCAAAAAAAAAAAAATCACACAAAAAACCATTTTTATAATTATTAAAACTTAAGTTTTCATGCTTATATTTTCGGTTGGATAGCATTAAACTATTTAGTCCTTGGTCTTATGAGTTAGCTTATGAACCTAAGAAGAGGGTCTCTATCAAACGGTCATTGGACTATTTGATCGCTGTTCGATTAATAGGATTATTCGACGACATATCTAATAGTGTATATATTTTGCACTATAATTTGATTCTCTATCAAATGTTTGTGGGGCTATTCAATTAGTTTTCGATGATTTTTTCAATGGTTGATTGAATTGTTTGTTGAAATAAGATAATAAAATAAACATAGAAGTGGAGTCTCTCTCAAACGACCATCAAATTTTTCAATTGATAGTTTATTATCATATTAAGTATCGTGTGATATCTTGGGAAGTTCAATATTGACTTATTGAATCATTCGATATATAGATTGAAATACTTGGTGTGTTTGTAGAGCGTAGCTAATGGTCGTCAAGATTCTTGAAAGTTAAATCACTTTTTTATTTTATACTTCAAATGGTTAGATGGAGTGATTATGAGCTATTAAGGTCTGTTAAGAGTAAGATGGTTGTCCTTGGATTCCCTCTCAATGTTAATTTGGACATCTTGAGCCAAGGAGACATTTTTCAAGTAGCCACTATGTTTAAACATTGTTTAAATTGGATGTTCCAATCATTCTTTCTGATGGTTTGATTATATCAATTTTGTTCTACTAGATTCAATGGACTATTTATCATATAGTTTGATGCCCTTCTGATAGAATTTGATTATTAATAGTGGACTGTTGGACTATCCATTAAATGGTCCAATAGTGTTCCTATAGAGATTTTATTTTAATTAACACTTGATTAGATGGTTTGACCACTAGATGACTATCGACTAATTCGATGGTCGTACCACAAAAGTTGAATTTTGTGATCAATTTTATTTTTTTTTCAGACTATTTCGAATGATTTGGTTATTAGCAGACTAACTATCAAACTATTGATCGGGAGGTCCAATGACGTTTTAGTAGAAGCTCCATAAGATGCCTAAATTAAATTTAATGAATCCTACCTGACCAGATGGCTTGATATTCATTAGATGCAAGTCGGGTAGTTGAACTGACTTTTTGATGCAACATTCGATAGAAATCCTTTTGCCCATTTAAGTTGATAGTTTTTGCATGGTTATCATATGAGTTCAAATGAGTAACATGAATTTTTAAATAAGCTTAAATTTGATTTAAAGCATGATTTATATGCAATCACTTCTTGATAAATAATTTTGGCAATTGAAACATATCAAGAGGATATCTCTTGTTATCTTTATTGACCTTAATCATAAATACTTTTTATCTAGTTATGATATATTTCAATACATATTGCTCAATTTGATCCCATTTCTGATTATGAAATAAGTATACCGTACAAATACAAAAGATAATATCATATTGTACGAAGTTTTAGTTATTCTAAATCTCAATGTACATCTCTCGGGTAAGCCATAACCTTCTTGAACGATTATGGGTATTTTACTTGTACGAACAATATAATCAATGCAAATGACACAGGATCGTCATCAATCGATATTCCGTTTGATCACATAAGATTACTAGTTATTTTGTATGTAGGTGAACTACTACAAGTATGATTAGTGCTAATATGTAACACTTGATATTTTTGCAAACTATGAGAGCTCATCATTTTATGCTTATGTAAACTTATATATCTGATGTTCATTAAGACATTTATATATAAGTAATCATGTTGAAATACATATCTTAAGATTTCTCTAATTCATCATGCGTGAGTAATTTGAATAGAATCATGTGTTATATAAATATCAAATGACAGATTTAACAATTCTAATCTAATATAAAAATATAAAAGATAAGTTTGTGATGGATAACCATTCCAAGAGCTAGAATAATGGTTCTATAATTTGTAAGTTGAGCTAAACACGAGCGAAGTTACTGTACTGTTATGACAAGTCTTCATATGTAAATCTCTCTAAGAATATTTGATTAAGTTCTCTATTTGATTAGATCTATTTGATCTTGAGATATATGATCTAATAAATACTCATAGAAAGCATTGGTAAAAATAATATAATGATTTTATTATTATCAAAAAAGCAATACAAAAATCAAGGGTTTAACAGTTTTTACTAATCTAATTATGATCCTAAAACTCAATTCTATAGGTATATTAAATTATGACTTTAGCATAAAGAGTTTGTTTCATCAAAATTAAATAGGACATTTTTGATTAATGGGGTCCAACAAGATTATAACTAAATTTCTAACACTCAAGAGAATAAAGGATATTCAATTTATTTGCTAAAAGAATGGTTGCATTTAAGTTTGTTGTGTGGAGTCAGTGAATTCTTTGGTGTCATTGTGTTTGGTAGTGATAAACTCTAACTTAAGTTTCAAGTATGAAAGAACTCTTGATATGATTCCTCTTGAATTTCTTGTTAGATCATTCTCTTTGGATTAAGGTTTACATAAACAAAACCTTCTGTTTAACTAACCAAAAGATTAGTTACAAAATCGCTGTCGTTCCAAAGAATAACATGAAAATGAAGTGGAGGGGAACTTCAGGTTTAGGGATTAGAGATAAAAACAGCACGACAGAAGCCCCCGTAACCTTTCTTCTTATATATGTTTTTTTGGCTATCTCCTCATTACCTTTTTTTTTTTTTTTTTTATCTCCTCATTACCTTCTCCTTGGGCATCTCAATTTTGGATTTATAAGTAGTTTAATTGAGAACAGCAAGTGAACAATAGCAATTAAATGTCAGTAAACAACTTGAAATGTTGTTACCAATGTGGCAATGAAAGGACTCCTCATCCATCTCTTTAAAGCTACTCCTTGTTTCCTTTCTTCCAATGATTATTATCACTTTTTAAAAGATAATTAAATAAATGAAGCCTTAATGATTTTTTTCTTAATAAAATTTTGCTACTGTGCTGTTATACACAGGCTGTGAGGAAGCTAAACGAGGCAAAGAAGCTGGAATCGAGCGCACACTATAATGCAGATTTCGGGAAGGATTAATACCAGCGAGCGGTTTTATTAAATAAATATTGTTTTATTAATCTGGTACTTATTCCTATCTATCCTCTTTGAGGGTTGTTTCGTTAAAGCTTTAACGCACAAGTCAAAGCTGTGTGTGTTTCTGGAGAATAGTTGGTTCTCTTTTGATTTTAGCCATGGCTTACCCATCTTCTTCCACCTTGTTTTACTTCCATGGGAAATCCTCTGCTGCTGTAGAAGTTGTTTAACTTCCATGGTTTAATACAGGGAAGGTTGAGACTTAATTCAATCTCTGGAGTTGGAATTAGCATCGGCTGCAGGATTGTTTAACTATAACTTGTTGGCTTACCTGAGTGAGAGATGAGAGTGTATTGGTGAGGTTGTTTGGTTGATGGAGTAGCATTTTATAGAGAATATGAAAGGGTTTAGTGAGCTTGAAAGCTGAGGTCTGTGAATGGCTTGACTCAATGTCTGCGTTATGGCTGATGAAATGAATAGTCGAAGTGGCTTTGGTTGTAATTTTAAAATGAATGTTTGTTTAGATAGTTGTGTTGGGAGTTCAGAGAGATGGGAATATAAAATGGTGGGAATGTGTGATTGAATTGTAGTGAAGTTTTAATAAATTGTGGTTGGAATGTGATATTTAAAATAAAATAATACATGAATTTTTAATTATTATTTGGTTCTTAAGAAAGTAAGATTTGGATTTTAAGGGTAGTAAAAATTGTAATTGTAAAATTATTAAACATCAGTTGAGAATTTAATTATTTTAAAGAAATTTTAATGGTGGGTCTTGTATAGTCTAGTTGATTTTAAATATAATGATAAGGATTTTGAAACAAATGGAGTTGATATCACAATTAAGAGGTTAAAAGAATACAAAATAGTCTTACAACATATTATAATACTTGAACAATCAATACACACAAGTTTTCTTATATCATCAATATTAAAGAATGCAAGGCCATGTTTAAAATAAAGTGTGTGAAGTTATTATATACTGATTAAAAGAAGATGAAGTTTTATTCACTATGTAGAGCATAACTTGCAACCTTTTTTTCCTTTTTCACTTCTAACTACTAAGTTTATTGGCTTATACTTGTTTAACCACTCCTATTGATATCAATCAATTAGGTAAAATCAAATCAAAAGTTTTAACGACTAAAATGACATTGTCTAAATCGTTAAAATAAACATTAATAATTTTATTACAAAAACAATACTATACACAAGGAATAGGAATTAGGAAGAGATTTTTTTATAGCTGTTTGATCATTTCATTTATGTTAACATTTATTATACAAGTCTAATAAATGATTATAATGATAATTATTTACATCAAGTTCAAAGCTCTTGAGATATATGATAAGACTGTACAATACTATATGTTGTATAATATGGTCACATCATTGATAAAAATGTATCATTTTTGTATGATACATAAATCGTACTAACATGAAGAAAATCCTTACATTGCTCAAGTCTTATGCTAGGTTGGCTCGAGAAAATGGTAATATAATGGTATGATTTGGGATATCATAACGACCTAAATTAGCTCATCTATATCCTAAGTATTTAATAATCATCACTACTAACAAAAAGATCATAAATGTATGAAAGTTATATTGCACATGTATGACAATCAACGTGAAGTTCATACTATCGTCACTCTATTTTTTACTTATCCGATCTTACTAAAGAATATATTATACAGTCATGAAATGCAATATTATAATGTATGAAAACTCAATGAATATAAATCTTAATGGACACCCTAAAAAGATATCAAAATATTTGTATGATAGAAATATCATACATGAATGACATGTGTAGCCACTCTAACTAAAATTAAGATTGTACACAACCAATAAAAGGATTATCATATTACAATGGATCAACAAATAATAAAAGAATGATTGTATCAGTACGTTGAGAGCATAATGACTATACTATATATAATCTTAATTACATATGATTTGAGAAAGAATGATCATAATAGTATGATAATGACATCATAACTGTACGACATACATCTTAACTATAAATATGACACACGACATAAAATAGTGATAATGGATGTACAAGTATGATGAATAAGATAATATTGTATGATGTGTATACAGTTTTAAATTCAAGGCTTGTGTTAAGAATTTAATTCCTATTGATTTTGACATTCAACTTAAGATAAATTTAACCTTTTGGACATAATGTTTTTATAGTTATTAAGTCAAATTTTTATGATTTGACTCATGTGAAGATATATTAACATGAATTATTCATGAGTAGATTAAATGTAATTCTATATATCATATGAAGTACTAGTGACAAGTTTAACAAATTCTAACCAAGGTAATGTATTAAAAACGAGTTCTAGATGGATGACACCTCACCAAAAATTAAAAACAAATGGCTTCAAATATTTGTAAGTTGATTCAAGCTTGAGCAAAGCCATCAGCCCACCAATACTTTTTGACATGTCTGGACTTGTGGATTACTCCAAGAATCAATTAATCAAGCTTTTTATTGGGTTGATCTTGTTTAATCTTAAGATATATAATCTAAAAAATAATTAATAAAAATTATTAGTAAAAACAAACATAATTATTTTATTATCATCAAATAGTGATACAATGACTAAAGATATAAAAATCTCTCATTTTTTATTATGATAAAATCATCGAACAAATAATAAAATAAAATGATATAAAAATATGTAAACACATAATGCTTTTATTGCATTCATGCTCTCCCCTCAATGTATGTAATTTAAATAATTGATAAAATTATAGATGCAATGAATAATTTTTATTTCAAATTGTTCTCTCCTAATTTTTGTCATGCATCAAAAGAAAAGACAAATTGAAACCAAGCAAACAAGTGGTGTAATTTATTAAACAATTGTTGAAAATTTAGCAACCAAGACCTAAGGCTTCTTAAATAACAAAACATACTAGAAACTAATTAAGTAAACACTTGAACATATAAAAGAAACAAATATTAAGCACTTTAATGAGTCGAATTTCCTTTCTCTCCTTAAATTTGTGTATATAATTTTTCTTAAGTCACATTAACTCAAACAGAAATATATAGATATTCAAAGTAATAAAACTATCCAACATATTTTCTAAAGGTTTCTCTTCCTTTCTGATTTAATCAAGAAAACATTTTGACATACTCTTTATTTTAAAACTTAGATTTTGGAAGTCAAATAGATTTGGGTTTGATCAATCTATAATTATTTGATTCAATTCTAGGTATATTATTTTTATTCTTTTCAATGCACACATAATAAGGGTATCTAGAAAATATATTCAATCTAATCTTACAATATATTGAAACGTGAACCTTTTCCAAGAAAAAATTTGCAAGTAATTAAAGAAGCATAAGAAGAAATGTCATTATTTATAAGCACATTGTTTTGAAAAATGACATTTATATAAATGTGATGAGAAGTACAACTTGAAAAACAAGTTTATTATTTGCATTTAAGGTAATGATTCGAGTAAGTTCATCCTTAGCGTTTTTGTAAATAATGTAAGCATTTTTCATTCTCATAACAAAGATTTAAATATCTCTTATACTCTTTCTTTAAACTTTTATAATTTTGTAGAAATCAAATTTGCATTAGATTAGTCCGCTCAGCAAACACATAGTCAGTGTGATTGTAATGTCACTCTAGTAAATTCCTTTAAATCAAATAAGTATTATAGAGCATATGATAGATGGACCATCAAATTGCTGCAATACTTTCTAGTTAGCACATCAAATAAGAACATTTAGAGTAATCAATTATTATTTATATTTTGGCACCTTTTGTATTAAGATTGTGCCTCCCATTATCATATCTAGCAACTATGAATCATGGAAGCCTTTATTATTCATACTTGTCATCTTTACAACATCACTCATTTCTATGTTACACAAGTGTGATCAATGATCATGAAGTTAATAAGATTATATTGTTGCTTTAATGCATTCTTTCATATCAAATATTTATGTGGGATCACATAAGACAACTAAGCTCACCAGTTAGCTATTTTAAAATTGGATCAAATCACCATCAATTATAAGTTAACTACATCACATTAGAAATTGATTACATCTTTTAAAAAAATATATTGCTTTCGTTGTAATCTTATGCATTGAATAAAATTTCTTTTAAAAAAGATAAAATTCATAAATAAACTTTTTCACAATGGAGCACATAGAGATATTTAGTTGGTTCAATCTTGTTGTTCTCTTTGGTTATTAAATCACTTATTTGATAACAAAAATCATTATATTATATTCATTAATACTTTTATTAAGTATTGATTTTAAATCATACATCTAAAAAATAATTAATCTAATAATGTGAAGAGCTTGCTCATGTGACTCAATGAGCTTAATAGATGTGTTCGTGTGTTAATTGTAATTAGAATAAGGAGAAACATAAGCTTGAGCAACAAAAAGAGAAAAATCTTTATTGAGGCCATTTTTTTGGTAATTGGAATGTTAAAACCTATAGCAAGGCATTTAGGGTTTTCTTAAAGTATGTGTTTCATCTTATTTTATATATATTATACACTTTAGAATCTTGTATTTACGATGAGTTGCATTATTTGTTAGATTTGAAAAGAAATTAAATTAAGTGAGGATTGAATTAATTATCCTTATATGATGAACTCATTGTGTAATATAATCGATTAATATTTGGATTTGATAGTGTCGGTTGAGAGTGATCTTGAATAATATGACTATTTCACACTTTTAGTATCAGTAAGATGTCTTTATTATATCGTATGCTAATTATGTACCCAGATATTTGATTTAAGATTTAGTATTCTTAATTTTTATACAATGCGATATTACCTTATGTACTTGTATGATACATTCATTAAGACGATTGAATAATTTATGAAATTGGGATTTGTCATATTATTATAGAAATATGGCCTTCATATCATATGCATGCATTATTATGTAAGATGCTGCTTGTCGTTGTACAGTATGATGTTGTTCATCATAATCACATGATCCATTCATATGTTTAGGGAGAGCATATGACTTAGGCTATGAGCATGTTGATTTTCATCATATCAAATATTGGGCAGATTTGCATCATAGAAATACGATCTCCTTATTGTACTAATCTGACACTTTACGATTAATATAAATGAGTTTATTGTAGAACTTATCGTAGTGTATGATCCTACATCATAAAATATTTTCTCAAGAGCTCTAAATTTAGATATTATATAGTTTTGTTCTAATCATACTGTGCTATGTGTTCATCATATCAATCCAATCCATTTGCATAAAGAAAAATGAACTAGTTGGACCTTAGCAATTACTTAGATAATGTTATAAGTGGTGCATCATACTTTTATGATCCCTTGGTTCATAAAGTATAATTAATTTAAGAAATAAGTAATGACTAATTTGACTTGTTTTGACATAGTCATTTGAAGGAGTTTTAGAGCTATTTGAGAGTATTCTTAAAAGTTTATGAAGCCATCCAAACATGATAGAAAAGTCTAATGCTTCACTTAATATTTGAAAGATATTTCTATTGCAATCATAATACATTTAGAGATATATTTGGAGAAAGAAAGACCTACAAGTTTCTCTTTATTTATCATTATACCACTTGTCATTTCATTAAGCTAGGTTATATATTACTCTTTTGTTTCTCTCTTGAATTTTATTACATATTTTTTTTTATATTGTTATATTGTATTGCTTATTCAATTATTCATTGGATATAAGAATTATTATATTGAGCTTTATTTGATTAGTTTGTCATATTGTTGTGACATTTATTTGATTTTTATTTTGTTGATTTTTATTAAACTATTGTGTAGGTTTTTATTAAGCTAATTTTCTTAGGCTTTTATTAAGCTAATTTTCTTAGGCTTTTATCAAATTGATATTATATGATTTTATTAAGTTGGTATTGTAAGTTTTTATTAAACTGGTATTATAAGTTTTTGTTGATTCAATACTATAGGCTTTATTAAGTTAGTGTTTAATGGATTGCCTAGCTATTTAGTTTAATGTGGATGAAGATTTGAGTTTGGATTGATTGTTTGAAACCCTTTATGTGCACTTTGCTTATTCTACAACACATTAGTTTTGCAAAGGAAACAATATTACCTAAAACAAGTATTGTATGTGTAATTAAGATTTAAGAAAAAAAGTCTTCTATTTCTATTCATTAACAAACAATTTAAATTAGTTTGAAATTTGTTTTAAGTTTATAATTTGTGTAATTCACCCTCCTCTTGTGGCATTGCATTTCCATAATTTACAATAGATTCAAACCTAGATTTACATCCAATGTTAGTCGAATGGTTAGGCTCCCACTAAATCCACTTTTATTTTTTCATAGCTATGTAGGGTAAACTTAATACAACTAGTCCTATTTTGTCGTAACCAAGTGGAGTAAACTTAATATGAATCCACTCCTCTTTTGTACTAGTTTGAGGGGTTCATGTCATTCAAAAGAATATAAAATAGCTTTATAAAGTAATACAATGCTTAAAAAATCAATACATACATAATTTTTTATACCATTCACTTGAGAGAATATATGACAATATCTAAAATGAAGTGAAAGAAATTTACAATGCAATATGTGAAGCTCCTATTTAATAATTAAAAGAATAATACAATTAAGACTCAGATGAAGTAGCATGATGAATTATTCTTCGTTAAGTAAAGCACAACTCGTTGCCCTTCTTCATTTACCATAAAGTTTATCAATTTTTATTTGCTCAAAACCACTCTTATTTATATCAATCAAAGAGATATACAAAAATCAAAAGGTTTTGATGGCTAGACTGGTGTTCTCAAAATAATTAAAATAATTAATATGCTCTCAAGATAATGGTTGTATTATTACAATAACAAGATTGTAGAGAAACGATATATATCAGGAGTAGATCGCCCTAACAACGTGCTTGTCTGATTACTTCATTTATATTACTTAATATTTATTGTACAAGCCAAGTAAAGGTACACTACTATATAATAATTATTTTCATCCAATTCAAAGCTCTTAAGAAATTTGTTGTATGATAAGATTGTATAATATAATATGTTGTACAATAAGCTAACATCACGAATTAAGAAGGGTTATATTCATAAAATATGTCAATCATTCTAACATGAAGAAAATACTTACTAATATTACTTAAGTCCTATAATAGTTTGGCTTGAGAAAGTGGTATTATACTAGTATGACCTGGGGAACTGTATTGGTATGACCTAAATTAGCTCATCCACAGCTTGAGTTCTTAATCATCATTACTAATCAAAAGATTTAACAAATATGAAAGTTATTTCATACATGTATTACAATCTAAGTGCGGTTCATAATGTCATCACTTTGTTACTTGTCTAATCTTACTAAAACATTTATCATACAAGTATGAAATGTAATATTGTATTTTATGAAAATGAATTTAAACCTTAATAAACTTATTTGGCAAACCTTAAAGTATTTGCACAATAGGAGTATCATACATGTATGACATTTATAACTACTTGACTAAAATTAGGATCTTACACAGTTGATAAAAGAATTAACAAAATATGACAGATTAACTAAGAATAAAAGAATAAATATATCAATATGATGAAAACATTGTGACTACATGATATGTAATCTTAATTATATGACTTGAGATAAGGGTATCATAATTATATAATATGTAACTTAACAAGATATATGACTGATGACATAGAATAATAACATGGGATGTATAAGTATGATGAATGACATTGTATTGTATGATATGTATATAGTTTTAAACCTTGAGTTTGTACTAAGAAGATTTTTATTCTTATTAATTTTACATTCAATTTATAATAAATTTAACTTTTTAAACATAATGCTTTCATAGTTATTTAGGCAAATTTTCATGATTGGACTTATTAAAAGATAGATAGACATGAATTATGTATGTATGGATTAAATATAATCTTATGTATTATATAAAGAATAAATGATAGGTTCAACAACTTTTAACCAAATTAATGTACTAAAGATGAACTCCAAATTAATAGTCACTCTTTCAAGAGCTGAGATCAAAAGATTCTAAGATTTGTAAGTAAAGCTAACTTTGAGCAATATCATTGACACTTCTTGACATGTATTTACATGTAAATTATTTCAATGATCAATTGATCAAGCTCACCATTGGATTAATGTTATTTAATTTTTATATAAATAATCTAAAATATATTTAAGAAAAAATATGAATAAAAATAATATAATGATTTTATTATCATCAAATATAACAAAAGATACACTATTGTTGTGTTAGTTGGATAATACTAACATTTAAATATTAATGTTATTAATATGTTAATGTTATTTAAAATTTATTAATATTTTTTATTATTTGTTTTAAATCTAAGTAGACTTCTAAATTTAAATAATAAAATAATAGTGCTAAATTTTATTATCTAAAGATAATTACCAAATTAGACCTTCAAATTCTTAAATAGTATTATGTTATATGATAATATTGTTAAACTAAGCATTGTTTGGAATATTTTTTTAAAATAGTTTTCATAAAAGCATTGTTTGATAGAAATAGTAGTTGTTAAAAATATAGTAAAATAAATAAATAAATAAATAAAATTTTTAAATATTCTTTTGAAAAAAAAGATGGTTGTTCGTTGGTTTCTAATAAAAAAGAAAGATAATAAGATAGTTAACTTTTTTATCATTTTGCTAAATGACATTCTGTAGTTAAGATTGATTTTTATTTTTTGTTGTTATATTTTGTTCAGTGATAATTTATGCTACAAATTTATCAAAAAAGAATCCTAAAATAGAAAAAGATACTTAAATAAGTAGTTCAACATCCTGTGATGTTGTACATTTGTTCACATCTCCCATTAGAGATATCATGGATGATAATATCATAACTACAATATCAATAATTCAAAACAGATCTTCTGCAGCTCACATCAACATCAAAAATTGGTTCTGAGGAGAGAATAATATCAAAAAAATTTAATTGCTAAAAGAATAGTACATATACATCAATGTTAACAAACACAATACCATTCCAACATCAATGCGTGATTATTGATGTTTTTAAATAAATCCCAAAAAACACAACAAAAAACAGTAACGACGATCAATTTTTAAACCATAACAACATAAAACACAACATAATAAAGCCAATACATGCATTGCTTATTAACACCACCTAGAATAGCATGTTTCTTTTTAGAAGCTTTTGTAAATAATAGATTGACTATTTATGTAATTTTTTTAATGTGTCTCAACATCAATGCAACACTTATAATCTCTTAAGCTCTCCATTTTTCCTTTTGTAAAGTATTTTTCTATCAAGTTATAATGTTATGCATAATTATAGAGAGATAAATATTATTTTGTTGAAAAAAACAAAGATGTAGTAATGACTAAAAATATTTGTCTCAAAAAAATAAAAAGATAAATGAAGCATAAAACAAAAAAAGGAAAAATAATCATAAATTATATTTCCTTGAAAATAAGTTGATCGAAGTTAGAAAGTAACAAAAAATGGCAAATCTATGAATTGCTTAAGATGCCTCGCCCTATTTCTTCACGAGGGTATTTATTGATAAGATTCAATAAAATAATTAATTATAATATTTCAAGAAATTAATTACTTTTGTGTTGTAAGATATTACCTAAACTATTATTTTGTTTAAAAAAAACCTTGAGAAAAATGATTGAAAGCCTTTCCAAGAATAATAGGAAAGTCAATTGAGGAGGAATGTCTTAGAGGTCAATCAAAAAATGATTCAAAAGTTTAAAATAACTCATACTAGTGTCGATATTGATGTAGCTTGTGATAGACTATTTGTAATCTTATTAGGCTCAACACAATGATCTAAATCAAAATAGCCAATGAAGACATCTTCGAAAGACATGATATTTTGCTTCTCACATTACGTGTCAAACAATATCACTAGGGACTTTAGAAAATTTTTATTGAGATTCAACATATACTTCAATGCAACATGACTATTAGCCTGATTCAAATATATTAAGGATTGGGACAGATCTGATTTCAATTAGTTAACTGGCTGAACACGAAGCACCCAAATGGATCTGTTTTGAGCCAACACCTTCAATAAATCATTCAGGTCCCTCGAATGCACGGTCCTAAGGCATCCGGTCCACCGCCACATGAGCCCGGTCGCTCGAAGTCTTTAGACGACTCGGTCCGCTGGGCCGGAAGAAGATGGACGGTGTCGATCCGATACACACCGCAAGGAACTTTGTTCTATTCCTCATTTCACAAAAAGGTTTGACGCCGGAGCAAAGAGAAGCCGCTGTTTCCTACTGCTACTTCGCCATACCAACTCCTCCAGTGCAGTGTTAATGGATAGATCTGCCATTGTTCACCTTATTCTTCTACTGTTCTCTCTGTTTTCATTATCTGAAGCAGAGATAAAAAACCTAAAGATCACCACCGATTCCCGCCCTATGATCCTCTTTGAGAAATTCGGCTACACGCAGCGCGGGGGCGTTTACATCTCCGTCTCACTAGTTTCCTTTTCCTCCTTCCTCTCCGACCCAGACCCTTCCGTCTTTGGGTTCTTCCTCATCTCGGAGGAGAACCTGATCCAAGCGATCTACGAATCCCAGCAGCAAACGCCCAGTCCTAATGGAAACGCTGCTTGCGTTCTCTTGAGCCCCTACATCCTCCCGCTCTTCACCTTCCGCGATCTCTACCAGACGTCGCCTGACGACTACAAGTACAACAGATCCTACCCGATCACACGTCCGGACGAGTACAGCCTTTATTTCGCCAATTGCGCCCCAAAAAGCCAAGTTTCCATGGTAGTTCACACCGAGATGTTCAACACACGGTCCGATGGATCCCGAGATTACCTCTCTACCGGTCAGGCCCCCGTGCCTTCGATTTACTTGGCCTTCGCTCTTGCCTACACGGTCTTCCTTGCCGGATGGATCTACTTATTTCTATTCAAGAATCGCCTCTCCGCCCACCGAATCCACCATTTCATGGCCGGCCTCCTCCTCGCGAAGGCGCTTAACCTTTTCTCTGCCACCGAGGACCAGCACTACATCCGCGTCACCGGCACGCCTCACGGTTGGGACATCCTGTTTTATCTCTTCCAATTCCTCAAGGGTATTCTCCTTTTCACAGTCATCGTCCTCATCGGGACTGGTTGGTCGTTCCTCAAACCCTTCCTCCAGGACAGGGAGAAGAAGGTTCTCATGATCGTAATCCCGCTTCAGGTAGTCGCAAACATTGCCTCTGTTGTCATCGGCGAGACTGGGCCCTTCATAGAGAACTGGTTCACTTGGAATCAGGTCTTCCTCCTCATCGATATTGTCTGCTGCTGTGCCATTATATTTCCTATTGTGTGGTCGATCCGAGCCCTAAGAGAAACTTCGAAAACTGATGGAAAGGCTGCGAGAAACCTGGCCAAACTCACACTTTTCCGGCACTTCTACATTGTTGTGATTGGGTATTTGTACTTTACAAGGATAGTGGTATATGCACTGAAGACTATTGCGTCGTATAAGTACAGGTGGGTGAGTGTGGCAGCTGAGGAAACCGCCAGTCTTGCCTTTTACATCTTCATGTTCTACATGTTTAGGCCTGTGGAGAAGAACAAATACTTTGTATTCGACGAGGAGGAGGAAGAGGAAGCCCAGGCGGCTCTCAGAGATGAAGAGTTTGAACTTTGAGTTCACTTTGGGTGGATTCTATCTCTCAATAGATCCGGGTGTGTCATCTTCCTTAACTTGTTCTATTGCTTTAATACTTCCCTCATCCTGGGAGTTTTGCTATACAAGGGAGCTTGAAAACCTGGATGACTTCACTCTCTAAAATATGGTTTTTGTGGTTTACTTTCTGTACGTTTTAGTAGATGTTTATCGTAAAAACGTAGCCATTTGCTTGCTTTTGCATCCCTTTCAAAAAAAAAAAAAAAAAAAAAAAAAAAGAAACTTTCAATCGATATTTTTTCTACTGCAACGTCCTCACACACATACAAGTAGACTTTCACCCCAAAGAATTGGGGTCGCATTGGGAATGATTTGATTCTCTTTTGCTTCTTTATTTGTATGAGAAATTAAATTAGCCACTCTTTCTTCCATTTCTTCTGCTAAGAGCAGATTGACCGCATATGCCGACTATAAAAAAAAAGGAAGAAACGTCTTCGTCCATACTGGTTTGTGTGCATATTATCCTTGACCTTTCTAATGGTTCAAAAGAAGTTTTTTCTTACTATGATCTTAGAGGGGCCATTTGGATGTTGGAATGCTGTATATGCAAGTTAATTAGAGATGGATTTTATTGATTTTTTATATTGCTTTACAATTTTTTCCATGCTACTATTACATGACTACTATACTTCTTCCAAAAACTCCATCCTGTCAACCTCCAAAACACAAATATCACTTCACGGCTTTGGTTTTGGCTACATTTCTAGATAAATAAATGGAAGAAGCTTTTACAAAAATTCCCCATTTGATCTAACTGTGAAGTTTGTTCACAACAAACAAAATTAGAGATGTTGATACACTACAAAGATGCCTAAACATAGGGCATACTTTTATTATACCAATCATCATGCCCATGATGAACCCTCGATAGTCAAGTGTAGAGTTGGTAATTGTTGAAAGAATCTAAGTAGTTTGTCTACCCTAAGTTGAATGCTCTCACATCTCAACTTCATCGAGGCCTCTACTGGCATATAGCTGAGACAATGGGTGTTGTAAGTCCTATGATAGATGTTATAAGTGTTAATGCACTTAATTGTGATTATAGTTTATTCAATTAAATTATGAGATTGAAAACAATCAATATATCCTTCACTTTCTAAGGTGGAAGTTCCAATACTGCCCACTTTGGACAAAACAAATGGATTTAAGTGGGATTATCACTTCTTTAAGTTGTATTTCATTCATCTCAAGTGAGAGAAGTCACATTATGCCACACAAATGTTATGTTATTTTTTCTGTTCTTATGTCTAATGGTAAATTTGTTGAAGTCATTTTTATTCTTCTACATAACCAATCAAATGTACTTTAATTGAGCTAAAACTTGTTAAACACCTTCTTAAATTTAATTAGTTTAAGCAATTTCATTTACTTCATGAATGAAAAATATTTGTAAAAAATTTGTTCTTATCCAAAAAAACATCATGCAGACTTGCTTGTATTTTCTTATAATAAATATTGTTATTTTAATCCATTGTAAGTCATAGTTTGTTTAACTATCCAAATATTTGTTAAATTGCTTCTCTAAACTTTTTAATTGTTTATCATAAATCATTGCATTTGTTTTGTATTTTATTTATTTTTTTACTTATTTTTATATTTGTTCATTAGAATTAGTTCAATTAGTTTCAATTGATCATCTTTGCTTATAACATTTAGTTTTAAGGTTGTTCTAACAACCTAAACTCCAATCTAAAATACAAAAAATACCATTGTTTTGCTATTCGACATTATTGCTTATCTTCATCATTATTTCCTACAATTGAGCCTTCGCCCACTTTGTGTTTGCATGCATGAGTTCTTGAGATTAGATGTAGACACGATAATTAATGTCAAATCACTTAAGAAATTTATTTGTATATTTTTTTATTACATGTGCTTAATATTTTATATTTTTTAAGATAAAATAAATATCATCAATTAAATTTTTCTCAAAACCTAATATATTGAGAATGCCTATCAACCAACATGACTAATCTTATGTTTATTGTACTCAATATTGTCTTCTAACCTTTAATAAGGTCAACACATTGTCAAGGGGGCCTTTAATTTCAAATATTTTCAACAAAGGATGCAAACTATCTAGATTGAAGAATTGGATTGGATGAGCACTTGGGTCCATTTTCATTTCCCTCAAAATGAGCACAGTTAAATGGTTTAGGAAAAGTGATAGGCAAACTAAATACTACTTCTCTTTATTTTAAAACACTTTTAAAAAAAACCTAGCATTATTCTAAACAGCAATATTAGAGTATTATTTAATAAAAAATAATAAAAGAAAAAGCGAAGTAAAATTTATTTTTAAAAATAATATTAAAATATTTTTTTTATCAAAATTTAGAGGAATCTAAGTTTTGAAGAAAAAGGTGTACTTCCAAGGTTTAGCAATTCAATAAAAAAATTTTTAAAAAGAAGGATTTTGGGTAGAGAACAATTGTAAGTGTAGATGCAAAAAATTAATAAGTTAAATTTCAACCATTAACTTGAGGTGTGATTACATGATAAAAATAAGAGAGAGATGCTCAAATTGCTCATAATCAGACCACCCTTTAGACAAATTGTTTGAGTTTATACCCTGGATATACCCTTAATGCTTGCCACATGAAGTCAACTCTTTAAAGAGTTGATGCTCAAGAGCAATCACCCAACACAAGCTTCATTTGACAGTTATAACTATTCTTACCACATTAACAACGACACACATACTTGTCATAAAGTGGTTTGGCTATTATTAAGATGATAGTCATAATTAGCCCACATGTCAAATGACACCATTATACGACATACATTCCTTTAAATATAAATAAGCCTCACAGGGTCCAATTAAGGGAATGGATTAATTTCCAAATCACATGCCAACTGCTTTATACTTCTTAAGAGTTTTCTTTCTTTCTCCTTCCTTGGTCATTCTTTGGCTTATCAAGATCCAAAAATTTTTTCACTTTCTGCTCTATAACCTTCGTCCTTTAAGCACTCAATTAAATAATTTTCTATTACATTTTTTTGAATTCCAAATATGTATTAGCATTTTTTTGGCATCGTTTGAGAAAAAATAATAGGTAAATTAAAATGAGAATCAAAGGGCGAAAGCCCTATTTTTTGTGGGATCAACTATTGATCTCCATAATTAAGAGCACTAGCGATCCCAACAACTCTGTGTCAACCACTATTTATTTTTGAGCCTTCTTCTTCTTTGTTCAACCTTTTTTCATATGTTTTAGTAGATGGATTGCTTTATAACAATATTTTTATTATTTGATCATTGATAATAAAATATATTAATATTAAGTTGGTTGCTTCACTAAAAGATCAAATGTTAAATCTTTCTCCCTTTAACCATGGGGCCAAAGTTACTCCTGTTATACCTCAACCTCTCAACCTCACTTCCATCTCCAAAACTCTAGTGATGCGTATTCATTGTTAGCTTCATCTTGTATGTACCTCACCATTCCAATATAGTTCTAATCCTTTTATTGATAATCAATCACCACTTCATTCTCACTCCCAACTTAGATTTGAAGTTTTACTAATTTTACCTCTACATTTTAATAACTTCCTTTAATTAATTCTTACTTGTGATTTCTTATTAAATAAGAGTTTGGAAGATCTAGAACACAAGGATTATTATAACATGAATTCCATAAAGTGCATGTTACAGTGTCACTATTTGGATCCAAGCTTTAAGCATACAATTGTAAAGGTTTTGACCTGAGGAATAAGTAAGAGATTTATAAATTTTGGAATATGTTTGAATTTTTTAAGAATTTTTAATGTGAAAAGAAAAAAAAAATTAAATAATATTTTATTTATAAAAGGACAACTACATTAATTTCTCTCTCCTTTGTGATTGGTTCTGTCTTAAACAATATGTGAAGAAAGTTAGGAGGAGAGGAAAGTTTACAGAGAAGAATGAGGTGATTCAAGGACGTTTGGCTCATATTTATACAAGATAAAAAGGCTAAGTTAAGGAGAAGGAAGGACTTGTGGAAAAAGTAATTGTGATTCCGTTCTTGTCAAAAGATTTGCTAAAATATATAATTTTTGTTGAGTTTCTTTTTCTTTGAAACGGGTATTTGCTATATGAAGTACAATCGATGATGGATTTTGGATGTGTCATGGTGTTGGTTGAATTTCCCTCAAGTCATTTCTAATCAAGTCAGACATAAAATAATATTGGTCTTGTTTGATGACTATTATGGCTAAGTCGAGGAAATATCCCAAGTGATTATATAATACAACTTGGTGATCAAACAAGTATATTGGTTTTAGGAATAAAAAAATGATTGGCTCATCTAATCCTTTGTCCAATCAGCTATTATTAGTAATCACATAGTATGATTTGGCGATAAGACATATATGATTCGTTTCAAAAATTTTATAGTAGCGATAAACTTGTATGATGCTTTACTCAATTAGTGATGGCTAGTGATCGTACAATATGATTTGGGAGATCAAACTATACGATTTGAAGTTGTGAACAGTGGAACTCAGTTGAATTATAAAGGCCCTTTGAGATTATTTTTGTAAATACTTTTATTATAAAAATGAGTAGCTCTAAGAAGTTTGAAGGAATAAAATGTGGAGAAATATGTGCATGATTGTTTTAAAAGTTTGAAAATAAAATCTTAATTCTTAGAGATAAATTATCTTGAGAATTGTGTTGGAAATGGAAATAAGAGTTTTCCAAAAGTTTGTGACCAAAGTTGTAGCTAATGTTAATGCCATACTACTTTTTAAAAGTTGTCATTTGAGTCCAAAAGTTTTGCATTCAAAGCTATTGCAAAATAGCTTTATGAAAAACTACATCTTTGGTTCAATGTTAGCCAATTTTGTGTAGGTCGTCATTAGTTAAATTTGGTTTGGTGTGTCACAGAGTGGGTTGATAGGTCAATATAATGTTGACACTATCATGGATTGGATCTAGTTGGCATTTCGTTGATCGAGAAGGAAGTCAATGTAGCATCTATAGTGTTGCGGGTGAATGTGTCGTAGAGTGAATTGGCGATTCAATGTAATGTTAATAGTTTTGCAAGTTGACGAGTCATAAAGCAGATTGGTAAGTCAACATTACATTGGTAGAGTCCATTTTTTGCATTTCTATCACAAATTTTGTGCCCAAAGTCTATTTTTAGGACATTTTGGAATTTTACACATGAAGAATATATACCTTCATTGTCCAGAGTGCTAGTTCATTTCTTTTTAGCTTCTATGCATAAAAAATCTTAATCAATGTCCTCATTAATTTCCTTAGAGTTGGAAAAACTCGTCTTTGATGAGTCAATTGCTCTAGATTTTCCCACATAAGCCTCCAATGCATATGAGTTTGGTTATTATAAGTCTTCTGTTATGATCAAAGTATCCTTAAGGTCTGGTTGTCCTTTCTAACAAATTGGATACCTTTAATAACTTTTATTTCTAATTAACATAGTATGATCATCTAGTAGTCTTTCAATCTTCTTACTCTTTTAATCATGATAGGATGGTGGGCACTCAGTCAAGGATTCACTCTCAAGGGGTGTGGATGACAGCTCAAATAGCTCATTTGATATCATGATTGACTCCTTATAAGCCACCAAATTTGAGGTGTTGAAGGTGTTGCTAATTTCATAACCATTCGATATCTTCATAATGCATTTCACCAAACGTTTTTAAGACTCAAAATGTATTAACACTTCTTGCATGTAACTTTTACAAGGTTTTTAATAGAAATTTTTTAAACTTGATTCAAATCATCACATACTCCTTCCAAAAAAAAATTTATGCCTTTAGTGTGCATTCACTAATCTCTTGTATTGCTCATTATTAAGGTTTTTTAAAATTTGCTAATGGGCCTCTATTATATGTTGTGCAAACTCTTGTGTGGACATGGACATGTATACCCTAATAGATAATAGAATTTGGGTGATTAGGTATGAGGTTTATATCTGTTATAGAATTCAAACAGGTATATTCTTATAAATCAATTAACAAAACTATTATAGGCATGTTCTGTACATTATAAAAGTAGAACTCAATTATTTACATTTTTTTAGCAAACACTATAATAGATTTTCTAAGCTAGGATTTACTATCTCAATTTGATCATCGATTTGGTGGTGGTAGAATAATGAGGATTTCAACTTTGTTATAAGATGACAAAGGGTATTCCAAAATTACAAAGTGAAATGGATGTCTTTATCAATGACTATAGACTTAGACAACCCATGAACATTTACAATTTTCTTAATGAATAGTTGAGTAATACATGAGGCATCAGGTGTTTTGAAACATTGAATGAATCTATCCAAATTTGTATATCAATCTACCATCACAAAGATGGAGTCATCTTTAAAGGATTTCAGGTAGTCTAAAGACAAAATCTATGCTAAGATCCTCCTATTGGTTAGAGTCTAGTTTTTTGGGCACATTGTATGGTGATTACATAAATTTTACACCCAACAACTATCTAAGAGGCATGTTGTTTTTAATCTTGGCCCATAAAACATGTCTTCAATAGTCATGATGGTTTTTTTGCATGTAAAACGACTTGTTAATCCTCCTACATGTATCTCCTAAACTTAGTTTATGGTATTTATAGTTACTTATCATAAAAAAGATAACCATCTTTAATTGTATAATCATAAATTATCTTAATCTGATTAGCTAGTAATTTCCCATAGATGTGCCCAATGTTTGTGCAATCTATGTATAGACCTAATAGGATTTCAAAACTAGTGATGAAGATAAATATTGTGGTGAGTAGGCTTAATTGTCTACTTAAATTTTTTATGATAAAAAAACATCATAATCCAAATTCCAACCTAAATAAATATAAACATGCAAATTCCAAAGTCCATAAATAATAGTTTGCTACAATTAATGTTCATCACTAAGTATAACAATTAATCATAAATCAAAATAATAACTCAACTACTGCTAATCACAAAATGTAAGAAGAAACATCATCCAACAAATGTATTAACTCTAATGATTTCAAATTTGGCTCATAAAGAACTCCTAACTCCTTAAACCTACAAAAACATATAAGAGGACTAAGCTAGGGATCTAAATAAGAAAATCTTGAGTCATAATGTAAAAAAAGAGATATGTAATAATCATCAAGAGCAATATATGATTAGTATTTAATAAAAAAATCTTATCAGATGTTTCCTTTAAACCTTAAAATAATCATCGAGGATACCTATTCCATCTAGAAATCATTTTTATTGTTAGTTTTTACCTTAACTTTAATAGGATTCTTCCTAAACTTTTATTGCCTATTTAAGCTATCTTTTGAGTTCTATTTGAGTCTAAAATATTTGGCTTTTGGTTGTAGTAAAGTCTAGACTTACATGAGTTCCATTAATGACTCGTGATTGGTGGACAAACTTGAGCTACTACATCCTTTGTAAAGGACTCTTCTAAGGCACATACATTCTCTTGATCACCATCCAAGGTGTTAACTATTACTTAAGAGCTTAATCAAGGTCACTCGTGATCTTACCCAACAAACCAAATCAATCCAAGGGTTTTGCAAATATTATAAATATAATAAACTCCTTGTCTAAGCATATAATATCTGTAAGGCTTAACCTAAACCCTCCAACCTTCATCCAAGGTTTTTGTTAAGAGTTGTACTATCCGAAGGCCTTATTAATTACAAGCATAAAGGCCACCAAGTGTTAATAACTTCTATCCAATCCTAAAACCTTCAATTAGAAAGTTGTTCAATGTAAGCCAATTCATAAGCCTAACTTATAGCTAGATTTACCTTACATATGATTATCCAATATTTAAATTAACAACATACCCATTTCTTATGTTATTCAATCTTTACGCATATAGGGTGTCCTTTTGTAGGTTTGCCCAAAACGTCAAGTTTATTTGAAACCTCACTAAGGATAAATCATGACATCATAATAATATCTATTAATCTAAATCCATTCATAGCTTTAAGAACTCCTACCCAAAAACCAATCCTCTTTGCTAGCTAATCGTGATCCTAACCAATCTACCCTTTTTTTTAGGCTCAAAACTAAGCTCCTCCAAGCATCTTATTTAGAAGCCAAGGGACATACTTATCTTAGAAGCTATATAGGTTCCCATAAAGGCTTAAACCCATGCTTCACACGACTTAATTAATCCATGTCATAAGCTTCTTAAGCATATTTGAGCTATGGAAACACTTGGATGCAAGAATCTTTAATGTTGGCTAAGTTTTTTTAAGTGCTAACCTAATGCCCATAGCTTTGTTTATGTTCAATTGAACACAAAAAGGCTTTTAGTAATTTTTTTCAATCGGGCTAATGCTTATGAATCTAAGTTTTCATGATGCTATGATGGTGCTTAAGTTTGATACCTAAAACTTGCCATGCTTAATCAAGATATTACATAGCATGTATGGAGAAATACTTAGTAAAATCAACATGTAATCTTGTAAATCAATTTTCATGTAACATTAACTCTTAAAAAATAAAAAGGATTATCCATAGTTTTTAATACTCTTAGTTTAAAGATTTTCAAAACATAATTTCATCAAGAACATAACATTCACTTTCACATAGATTTATCTTAAGGTATCATGCATTTCATAAAAGTTGAATCACCAAGCTTATATGTTTATAATTTAAACTAAATTGTAGCACAGGAGCATGCTAATAAAATCTAACTATAATTTTTAATGTTCGTTATGAAATCATGAGATCATTAAAGATCTTAATTCTAACATGTCTTTAATCATGAAACCATATTATTATATCTCAAATAAGGAGTCATATTAAAAGTTTAATTTTTTTAATATAATTCATGGATCATTAAGAGTTCTCAACTTAGAAGCATATATTCACAAATAGCATGCATCTCTTGACTAAGAGAACATGTTAGACAATTCATTGTTCAATCAAAATGTTATGTCGAGAAATATAAATTGATCACTTAGTCATACTAATTAATAAAAAATTTAGATAAATAGGCCTTCATTAAATTTCTTTCATCTTCTTAAATTTTAAGAATTATAAGAAAGTGTACTTATCTTATTACAATCATGATCACAATTAACGACATGCAAACTTTATCAAATTAGTCATTTTATTATCTAAGTTTAGGTGTATAATCTTAAGATTCATCTTAGCTTATGATCTAAATATCTTAAGGCAAGATTTTCTTCCTTTAAGCCTTAGGATCCTTCTTCCTCTTCTTACTCATGCCAGAAGCCCTTCTCCGTGTCTCAATCAATCATCTTAATTAAAAAGACAACTATGTTTTTCTAAGATAATTAAAAAATATATCTTATATATAAACAACCATAAACTCTTAATCCTTCTTAATAGTATCCCTCAATCATAACATAATCGTCTATATCTAAGTTATTTCCAACTTTTAGATCAAGGGCACCTAAGTTCTAATTGATGTAATTAAAATCAACTCAAATATATAACCTGATTTATTTGATTTTTTATATTGTACTAGTATTATAACTATTTTATACTATACAATGTTTTAAATCTCCCTTTATTGACTATTAATTTATTTGTTCATAATTGTATGATTCAACTATTTATACGTACGATAAACTATGAACATAATTCTCACATCATCACCTGACATTTTCTTGTGTAATGCCACTCTTAGTTTGATCATATTTATATGATGACACTAATCATATTATATGATCCTCAGCTTACCCGATGCTCAACTCACAGGATTTAGAACTTGTTTTCTCTCTTATTATTTTACTTGTATGATTCTTGAATTTTGTATCAGTATGATCATATTATCACTTCTATTTTTTACATTAATGACCTTATATACTAGTGCAATTGATCTGGAATGATCATTAGCTAAATTTTGGACTCAATCACATTTCTTTTTTTCTTATAATAGATTGCATCAAATGATATGTTGTACTTATATTGTATGAAAACAATTTTTTCTTAGCCATATTAAATGCATCCAATCTTAATACTCATGAAGTTATCATACTTATACGATAATCATGTTATACTCATACAACCAAAGTCCATTTTAATATTCTGTTCACACTTGCATCCTAATTGTTTCTATTACCTAATCGTGTCGTATGATTAACTAATATTATATTGTATGATATTCGCAATCATGATCTCATTTAGGTTTATTCATCGATCATACTATATAACATTCTACCATCATGTTATATGATTCTCATCAAAGAAAAAAATTGTAAAAACTAACATAATTACCCAAATTTATAAATATTTAATCAATTAAAATAAGAGAAAATAACATATATTGGTTAGCCAAAGGAGAAGCGCAACCTAGATAAATAAATGTGAAATAGATATTTAGTTTATAGATATGAAAAACTAATTAATACATAGTTTTATAAAGCATTTAACTAAAGATTAGTTTTATAAAATAAAAACAGAATTAGGAATGCTAGATCACTCATAGTTTATTTCTTTTTAAATGACTACAAAAAGGGTAGAAAAGTATAAAAATCTAAAATCATTTAAAGTATCACATAATATTGAAGTTTATTTAGCATTAATAAGTACTATAAAATTATCTAACTTGTTTGACATATGGATCAAAATAAAATTGTCTTAAAAATTAATGAGTGATATCAAATTATTTAGAAATCAACAACCAATATAAATTGTCAAATTGGAATTCATATTTATATTAACATATGATATCAAAATAAATTATCAAGAAATTGGAGCATGAATTAATAGGAAGTAATGAAATTTTTTTTTATTTTTTCCTTCAATAAGTGGTCTCTTGAAAGTAAGAAAGTATTTTCAAAATTTTTTAAAGTAATTTTTCCAACTAGTGATATTTTAACAATCTTTACTTTCTTAATCCTATATATCTATTTACATTAAAAAGGGGGACCTAATAAAGTTTTTTAAAACATTTTGAAAGGGGAAATTTTAAATTAAACTATGTTTTTCATTTTGAATACTAATGATCATTAAGATAATTTCTCATAAGGAAGATATACAAAGGTGAACAAAGTGGCAAAATTCAAGAGCTAAAGATAAATGCAAATTGGGGTTATGATAAGTGTTAGATTTTTGCATAAGTTGATATAGCATATTGGTTCAATTGCATATCATACGTTTGCAAATGAAGTTAAAAATGGTTGCATTGAGGTTTGCATGTCTTACACTATCATACTCATCAGTAAACTTAGTTAAAATGAAGTCACATAAAAATCTAAATTTAATTGGTAAGATATTTCTGTTTGAAGACCCAATTAGATTGTTCGACATTTGTTTGATAGAAATGAGACCCTTCAAAAGGAAAAGATCTATTAAACCTCCAATTAATTTTTTGATAATTGGTCTAATGCATAGTGGATCGTCCAACACTTCAGTCTAACAAAAAGAATACAATGGTCATTAAACTCATGTACTATTTGATGAGCATTATATCATTTGATGATTAATTTGTTAGATTGTCTTGAGCCAAACAAGAGTTTTTGTAAAAAAGACATTTGACCATTTTGATCGATATTCCTATGGATATCAAGTAAAAGTAGTGCTTTTGTCAAAAGCTCATTAGTTTGTCTGATTGACATTTGATTAACCTAATAATATTAATTTGTGCATATTGAAGCATTCGATCACATGATCAAGCTAAAAAATTGGTATAGCAATTGGTTGGATTGAACTTTTTTTTTTGGAATTATCATAGCTCTAGTCATTCCAATTATTCCATTAAACATTGAGAAAGATTGGAAGCAAGGAGAGGTGGCAAGGGATTTTGAGAATTATTAATCAGGCTTCATTAGATTCTAATATCTATACATAGTCATTTGTTATACTATTCACCTAGCAAAAATTTTACACATGTATTAAAAATTTTGAAAGAAAGACTTATTACTACAAATGCTTGGAGAAGTTGTCAAGATATAATGTTCTTTTATCATAATAGTTTTATTTTAGTAAGTTTTATTTATCACATTTTATAAACTAATTAGGCTACTATTGTAGGATTCAATGTACTTCTAGTTTTGAGAGTTTTGGTTCCATTTTATTTTTGATATTACAAATGTTGTTAATCTCACTTTGTACTTGATGTAGAGAGAGGTGAGATAACCCAATATAGGCTCAATGTGGAGAGCAAGTGTACACTCTAATCCTAGTGTGGATGTGAAGAAGACAAGATTTACTCTTCAAGTAAAAGATTATTGGAAATGATTTCTCAATTACCAGTTGCACGGAGGGGAAGAAAAGGATTAGGCTCACCAAAAAAAACTTTTCACATTTTTACATTTACATTTTTTTATCTTTCAAAAATTAATATTTCTTTTAAAATTTCCTTATTTTTTGGGGGTAAACATGGAATTTCTATATTAATAGGTAACTTAATTGCGCCACACCGTTGCAACGAAGTAATAGAGCAACAGTTGGCACGTTAACTGCAGTACACCATAACGAAATTAAAAAGCAAAAGCTGTCTTGTATGACCCGTTCCTTAACCGGAGGACGATTCCGAATCCACCGGTCCAGTAAAGACTTCCGCTAACCGTATCGTTATCACCTCCGGCGACCACATTTCCGCCGTCGAAGGGCCGTAAGCGGCCTTGACGCTCTCATACAAACCCCTATATGAGAGTAATATCATCCCCTCTACAGCCACCCTCACCTCCTCCCTCATAACAGCGTCCACCACCACCCTACCCTTCTCCGCCTTCGCAGTCTCATTGAACGCCATCTCGAACGCCGCCCATCCCCCATCGTTTTCCACCACCGCCGCCACCTTACTCCACCCAATCCTCACATAGCTCTCCGCATGCCTCCTCGCCGTCGCATCATGCCTCTCCGCCCACCTCTCCCCCAAAACCATGATCAACCCGCTTGCCCTCACCTTGGTTACCACATACTTCACGTTGTTCGCCAGAAAGAGGTAGGACAAAGACACGTCTTTGTAGAACTCGGCCTTGTGGTCCAGTTTGCAAAGGAGGACGAACACGAGCCATGCCACCCTCTCCGCCACCGCCGCCGAGACAATCATCGACGAGCACGGCGCCGACGTCTCCGGAAGAGGCTCCGGAGGACGGAATGGGACTCTGGAATATATATCAGCCAGCTCCGGCACGTATTCGGAGAGGCGAGAGAGGTAATTCATCGCGTATTTGGTGAGTGAGTGGACGCCTGCACCTGGAACGGCAACCTTCGACGTCTCTTTATGCACAGCGAGTTCAAATTCAGCGATGGCGTCACGGGCGGCGGCGGCTAGGGCATGTAAGGAGTCAATCGCCTTAGAGCGGACACTTAACGTGGATGGATTGGAGAAAATTAGCTCAATTTGGGGGAAGATGGCGGAAAGAGTTTTGTAGAAGTCGAGGATGCGGAAGAGCTTCTCCGGGGAGAATTTGGTCTTCGCGACGGATTCCGGGAAGGTGAGGAACTGAAGCGCAGCGTCCCGGGTGACGTCAGCGAAGCAGGATTCAACTAAATTTAGGAAATCGTCGTCGGCGCCACCGAAAATGAGACGGCAGAAGTGGTTCTCGAAGGAGAAGATGGTTGAGATGGCGGATCTGGCCGCGGATATCCAGGATTCGATCCGGACGTCAAGGACGTACCAATCGAGCTTGCGCAGATTGGAGA
Source organism: Vanilla planifolia (assembly GCA_023846275.1). NCBI lineage: Eukaryota > Viridiplantae > Streptophyta > Magnoliopsida > Asparagales > Orchidaceae > Vanilla > Vanilla planifolia. The sequence goes on from CM043873.1 coordinate 28,177,734, forward strand.
TAGGGAGACTGAGGTCGAAGCCGAGGTGAAAGAGCGATTCCACTATAACAGATCTGCGTAGGAATTTATAGACTCTGACGACCTCGCGGGCATAGCCGTTGGTGATCATTGTGTCTGCGATGGATCGGAGGTCGGCAGTGCAGTCGGCGGAGTAGGAATGTACAGAATCAGAGGAAATGGGGGTTTCTTCGTCGGAGGAATAGGGCCATAAAGAGGAGGACTGGGAACCATTGGTATCGAGGCGGATGAGTTTGGAGGAGAGGATTTGGTGGAACTCGGATTCCAGGCGGCGCATGGCAGATTGCATCAAGGTTTGTGCACGGACGATGGATTTTTTACGGTAGGATGGGGACTCGGGGCAGTCAGGGGAGGAGTAGAATAGCATCACTTGACGGAGTTTGGAAATGGCTTCGAAGAAGAGAGAGACCTCTGCGCGGCCGTGGGAGAAGATAGAGGAAACCTTGGCGTAGTCAGAGGAGGCGGGGTCCCATTTGGTTATCATTGCCTCGGCCGCGGCGATGCTTTCGTCTATTAGGCGGGTGGACAACCTATGCTCCTTCGAGGTCCTTTCGTCACCGGCGGTGGAGTTGCGGAAGAAAGAGACGAAGGCGAAGAACCTTGCCATGGCTATCTTCGCCATTTTTGGCGGAGAAAAAGAGGAAATACCAGGGGAGGTGTCTTTACAGATGTTGCCGGTATGTATTGTGAATAATCCGTACATATTTTTAATTATCATGTCATATAATAAGTTGATTGAAAGTTTATAAAATTTTATCGCTTACCGTCGACAACTGGTTTCACCTTACAATTTGTAAAAGGACTTTGACAAGTTATAAATGTTATTTTTAAGCTTGAAATGTAAAAAGATAATATTTGCTTGATGATTTGTTATTAAAAAAATTATGTATTACATATTTTAAATAAATTATTTTGTAAAATTAAATACTTTTTAGCTATTTTTAAAAATATTTTTTTGGAGGTTATTAAAATTATGTTTTCTTTTTAAACATCATAGACATCTATTATTTTCATAATAAATCTAGACAACATTCCATTAAATGTGAGCATAAACTCATTTGGAATGCAATTATAAATTAGTTAATCTTAAAACATGATCTTGATCATCATAAGGTGAATGATTTCATAAGGATTGAAATATAAGCACAAGATTATAGAGATGTCTTTTCTATAAAATGTGAGACATTTAGATATAAATATTAATTAAATGTCTTTATTAATATAATTTTATGTACATTATTAATCATTAGTCTAGTTATTTATTGTGTCAATCATGTAAATGATTGTTAATGATTATTATTAACTTGTAATTTCATTAATAGAGATGCATGTCTTAAGAAGATAGAGGGTGGTTGATTATATTGATTGAAGTAGTTTTTGAAATAATATAAGTTAAAATTTTATTTGTCATGATTAAAATGCAAATAGGGTACATTTTACCAACTTTATGAAGATAAAATGATTAAATTTACCTTAAAAACTAAAAGTTAACTTTACAAATAATAAAGAAAGCCAAACAATAGGACAAGTTCAAATAAGGTGGTATTTGGTGTTTAAAACAAAACAAAAATGTTTGAAAAACTTTGCAATCCTTACAATTGACCTATTAAGACCTAAATTGACCAATAAAGAAGTGTTTTAGTGTGATGTTTATGTAAGAGAGGATGAATTATATAAATTATAAGTTCAAAAAAATACAAGTATTGTAACAAAAAACTTTTAATAATCTAAACTATTTTTGTAAATTTATTTTTAAAAATCTTACTAGATTTAAAAACTTGTTGTGTTAGAGTATCAATAATAAAATACATAAATATTTTTAAATAGTTTAATATAAAATCAAATCTAGTTCTAATCCTAATCAAATGATTAAATTTATAGTAAAAATGGTTCCTTATGTTAAAAGACCATTAAGGTAAATCATATAAAGGGATAAATAACTTACAAAGTATTGAGTTCAAAACATTACAAACATTGACCAAAAGAAGCATACAACACAAGGCCAAAAGACACAACAAATGGCTAGGCCAATAGACCTTACAAGAATAACAAAAAACCAACACAAAGCTTAAAAGAGAAAGTTCTTACAATAAAACAAAAGATGCAATGGTAGATTAGATGGATTACCTTCGTAGAAAGAGAGAGAAAATGAGAGGGAGCTAGAGTGGGTGGAGAGAGAAATTAGATGAGAAAAAGAGAAAAATTGCATAGAGATTAAATAAAACTATAAGAAGGAAGCCACGCATGCCTTATTGGGAAGAACACTTATGTATACATCAATTTGATCTTGATTTAAGTGATTTTTGAAATAATCTAAGCCAAAATTTATTTGTCACAATTAAAGTGTAAATAAGATACATTTTACCACCTTTATAGAAATAAAATGATTAAATTAGCTTCATAATCTAAAATTAACTTAACAAATAATAAAAGAACTAAACAATTGGATAACTTCAAATAAGGTGGTGTTTGGCATTTAAAGCAAAATAAAAATCTTTGGAAAACTTTGTAAATCATAATTCACTTACTAAGACCCAAACTAACCTATTAATCTTATAAAGAAGTGTTGAAATTTGTAAAAATGTGATGTTCACATAATAGAAGGCGAGTTATGTAAATTATAAATTCAAACAACTATAAGTATTATAATACAATATTAATAATATCTTAATTGCACTTGCAAAAATTGTTTTAAAAAAATTTGTTAGTTTTAAAAACTTTTTGTGTTAGAGTGCAAATCAAAAAGTATATAAATATTTTTAGGTAATTCAATATAAACATAAATCTACATCTATCTTTGATCAAAAGACTGGGTTTTCACTGGAACCATTCTCTTTTGTTAAAAAAATTGATAGGGGTAGACTATATATTAGGCTAAAGGACTTATAAAATATCAAACCAAAAAACTCTATAAAGATTGGCCAAAAGGAACCTATACATAGGTTAAAAGGACCCTACAAATAACCTAGCTGAAAGATCCTACAATAATGATTAAAAGACTAATACAGAGCTTAAAAATGAAAGTATTAATAATAAGATAAAAGATATAATATAAAACTAAAAAATATAAGGCTCTTATAATTGACATAATTCAATCAAGAAGAATACTAAATCAATGTTAATGTAATGAAGAATAAGTTTTAACTTAGTTCAATGTAACTTTAAGGAATGATGGTTAGAAATAATAAGAAAAAATGATTCACAATGTAGCCTTGTGTTTCTCTTAATCTTTATTAAGCTATATTTGGGAAGAGAATTGAGGAATTCAACATCAAGGAAGAAGGAGAGATCAAAAAATATATTTCTTATTCAAACTTAATAAATGAATAGTCTAAGGAGAGAATGTCATTAAGGACACTAAATCCATTACAATTGTGAGATGTTCCTTCCCCCAATTTTAAGCAAATAAAGATGAGAGATGCACCACTATTTTTTATATATTTTTAAAACTTGAAGAAAATGTTTGAAAGGTTATCATAGTAGAAGTAACACAATGCCATCATCCAAATACATATACTATTTCTATCATAAATAGTACATAATGTTACTTAGATTTGTTCAATACTTAAAATATATTTTATGTGATATTGTTATTGTATATGTAAGAATTATCATCATACGTTATTTATTGTACTCAATATTTTTTTAATAAATAATTACAATTTAGTTAACCAATGTATGTGTTTTCTTGTGATTTAAAATTTGAGTTGAATATATTTAAATTTTTAATAAATTAAAATTTGAATTTTAAAATTTTAAATCATAGAATTGGAAAGCATGATTGAATGACAAGATATGAGTTGCACCATATAAGCTTTAATAGCATTGGACTTAATACTTTGAAAATTAAACTTATAATTTTATTTATATTATTAATTTTATCTCTTATCCTTATTCTTATCTAAAATATGAAAGTGTTATAAAGATTTAGATAAGATTCCTAAATATTAAAAAATTGGTGGATAAAGACAAGGGGATTCAAAAAGGAAAACATATGTGATACATATAAGAATTTTTTATAAAAAAGATATATAAGAAAGAAAGAATAAATGCTAAACTATTTTTTAGCCATATCTTACTTAAATTCCTAAATTTTAAGAGCTAAATATGGCTAGCCAAAAGGGACTAATTAAAAGAGGTTTAATTTGAATGGATGAACTATGGCTTAAACCAACCAAAGTTGATTCTTCCTTAAGAAAATCTTTAGATTAAGGAGTTTGAAAAATGTTATGTAAGCTCTTAAGATGTTCTTGTAAGGGCTTAGAAAAACTTACTCATAAAAAGGGATTTGGAGAGACCAATTGAAAGAATATTAAGAAGGAAAGCCAGATAAGCCGCAAAGAAGAAGAATGAGGGTTCAAGTTTTGAAGCAAAAAAAGACCTAATCAAGAGGATGACTATTAAGTACATATAACAAATTTAGTTATCATCTAAGAAAAAAATGAAAATAAATTATCTTATTAAAATTATAAAACAATTTGGTTAAAGTTAGCCAATCTTTTCTATGAACATTATTTTTAAAAAGAGTGAATCTTTTTATACCCATGACTAAAAGAAATCTTTATTAACATATAAAGGTTGATTATCATTATTTTTTTATAATTTTTCTAAAAAAATTCTTAAAAGAATATGTGTTATTAACTAAACCATAAATGTAAGTGAAAATCATGTTCATATGCAAACATGTTTGATTTTGATTATTGAAATAAGGAAAATATAGATCGGAAATTATTATTTGTGGATGCAAACTACCTAAAAACAAAAAAATGATCATGAATTATGCCAAGTTTAATGGCTTATTTGTTAGTTTTAATAAATACATAATGTGTAAGGTTTAACATGATTTATATTATAAAATTATTAAACAATTGAAGAACAAATTTTAATGTGTATTAGTCTCATAACTAAGATATTGGAAATATCTGTTAAAAAGATGCATGTTTTATCAAAATATATTATATGTTTGTATTATCCTATAAGAAGTGAGTTATCTTTTTTTCTTGTTCAACCTTTAAAAAAAGCTAATACATTTGTTATGACTATTAAAAAAAGAATTAATATAAAAATATGAAATTAAAAAGACAAAATATCTAGAAGTTTGAGTATAAGTCAAGAAATTGGTAAAAAAAGAAATAATATTTTTTTAATAAAATATATTATTATCACAACTAATAATACTCTTTCTATCAATAAAAGTTAAAAAATGTTGTTATTATCACAAGAAGACAGAACATATACTACAAAAATGCTAAAAATTATATCCTTAATTATTTTTAAAAAAGTTTAAGAATAATGAAGTACTTATTATAGCTAAGACAAAAGATACTTAAAAACTTCTTAACTATTAAAAGCTTATTTCTTATGATGACTCTAAAGGACATATCTCATGAAGCAAAACAAAGAGAAGAGTGTAAAAAGAAGGGACCTATTATTAGAAGCTCAATTCTAGGTTCATTAAAAAGAAAAAAATGAAAAAAATTTAAGGATGACACAAAATGATTAAAAACACTATTGTAGCACGAAATAAGAAGAGCTACATGTTTAGCAACATGTGGTGTCTCATTGCAAAGGTGTTGGAGTAATCATTATTGTAATTAGAAATTATTTTTTAAACATTTTAAGTGGTTAAAATTTTTTTAAATAAATAATTCAACCCCTCCCCTTTCCTCTTGTGGCCTTTTCTCCTTAATCTTTGTAATAACACTCATAAAGAATGTCTTCACCTTAATGACTCTTCACACACTTATAGTAATGAACACTTCTAAATAATTTTTCACAATCTTAGAAAGAGCAGTTAACTTATTTCTATGAGGGAATTTGGATGTTGGGTAAAAACAAAGATGGAGTAGCTAGAATGAACAATGTCTTTCATTGGATGAAGATGGGCTTTATATTAAAAACTTTAAGGACACACATGAAGCAATTAGCTATAAATTTTGTTGGAAAAATCAATAATGAAAATTTGTTGCAATTAACATTCATGCAATCTAAATACAATGATAAAAAGAGCAAGTATGGCTCATCAAAAACATGGAGGCTTATTTTGACCCATAATATAGAATAGCTCATGAAAAATGTAGGTTAAAAAAGAATGCATGTATTGTTCATTAACAAATAGTTATAAATTAAGCTTGAAACATGACTAGAAAGGAAGGGAAAATGCTAACCTCTAAAAGCAGATTTGGAACAATTGACTATCACCCAAGATTTTTATTTTCTTATGAAAGTTACATTAAGACACTCTTCTAATCCTTTAGATATTAAGTAGTTCAATTTTTAACTTCTCACATTATATCCTTTGTTACACCACATGAATGATTATTTTAAATTAATAAATTCTCTTTAATAAAATATTTTAATTTTAAATGAAAATTTAAAATTTGAATTTTGAATTCATATCTAATTTTAATTTTTAAATTGATATATCATATGAAAAATAATGCAAAGGAACATTTACAAATAAACTATTTGTAAATATGATTGAGAGCTAGTTGAATAATGCAAGAAATAAAAAAGAAATGAATTGGATAAGTCACCTTATCATGGATAAGAAAAAAAGATCTTAAACTACTAATAAATCTAGCATGATTTAAGAAAGAGATTATTTGATTATAAAAAGACATGAAATATTTGGTTTAGACACTTTTCTTGAACACACTACATCATTAACCTTAAGAAATACCAATTGAGGGGATGAAGGAGGCCAAGACTAAGAGCAAGGAAAAGGAGAAAGAGAGTTTACAAGCCTAAGCACGAAAAGGAGGAGAACTAAAGTGGTGTAGACCACTACTTAGTTCAAGAGATAAGAATCATCATGCCTTGAACATAAATATAGATGCATTTTAGGAGTTGAAAATGAATTATTTTCCTATAAAATTACATGCTATAGTCTTTTTTGAAAGTGAATATAAAGATATGCCATCTTTTCTATGTTATAGCTCATTGGTTGATGAAAAATTAAATGTGCTTGAATTATATTGATTAGAATTTTATGTTATACTCTTGGTTAAGGTATAAATATGAGTTAAATTTTCAAATTTATATTCATGACTTATTATTTTATGTACACTTTCCATTGATGAGTCCATGTCATGTGTTAGATGACTAAATCTAATCATGTTAAAATTAAAATTGTGGATATTGTGAAAGAGTTATATTTATCATATTATTGTGATTCACTTAGTTAAATTCATACAAGTGGCTATAATCTTTTAATGATTGATTAAGAATATAAAAATATGATCATAATGTAAAGTATGATTGGTATAATTTTTAGCATTATATTTTTTTATTATAAGCTAAGGTGATTTTTGTTATAAGAGAATAAGAGTTGGTTTTCTACATTATAATGAAAAATCTAGTTTATTATGTGGACATGTTATTGGAATTAGCAATTATACCTTATGAAAAGAGAAAATCATAGCTTAAACATGTTAGAAGAAAGATAATATCACGCTTACATTCATATAATTGTTGACATAAACTACTTAAAATATTACAATAAGTTTGTAATTCACATTGCTTGGAAGAGTTTAGATTTACAACAACTTTGTGATGGAAAATTTAGCTTAGAAAAGTCAATAATATTTGAGATAATTATAGTATGATAACTTAGGATTAATTTTATTTTAAGATATATCATAATACACTTATGAATCACAACAATACCTTCTTCAAACCCAAACCTATGGTAAATGTTAACAACCAAATTGGGGCTTAATGGATTGCATTGGCCTTGAGGTTGAGTGTAAAGCTCAGCCATAGCTATGTAATGCAAGGAAAGACATAAAAAAGGAACTTAAATGGCTTCAAAGGTAAGTGAGGTCATAGGCTATATTATGGGAAGCCTTTAACAGCTTGAATTAGCTAAGAAAGAAGGCTAGGAGAGGATTGGGTATTGACTAAGTACATCAAAAAGCTTTAGGTTTTGTTGACGTAGAGTAGGAAATAAGAAATGAACTCAATCTAGCTAAAAGGCTTAGTTGACTTTAACTGTACTTGTGAAATTATGAGATTGATTAAGAGGACCTAGAATTTATAAACTTGATAAAATATTTGATATTCAAATGTCCTCAAATTTGAGATTAGAATATCTTATATTTGAAATTTGAATATCTAAGATTTAGATTTAAAATTTAAGTTTAAAATTTGAACTTAGGTTAAGAACCCAAAAATCCTAGATAGGGTTGAAGGTAAGTTATGACTTAAAAGGAACTTGAAATATAAGTTAGGACTTATTTTTGGCTTCTTACCTTGATCATTACTAGAATTTTAACTCATTGTCATTCATGCACTAATGTGTAGTGCAACCACGATCCAATGAAGTCTATATTGATATTCCTAGTGGTCTGTCTTTGGTTTATGAAGTTCTGGGAGTTTGTGGACCACATTATCTACTACATTAATCTAGTTTTTCTCTTTTCCATTACTAATATTATCCTACTATGGGCTTGCATCCTTGAGAATCTAGTTCCTTATTAATACTTACTACCTCCTCATCGTATAGATCAATACTTCTAGAGTCTATTCAACTACATAGAAAATTTTAACATGTATACTTATAGATATATGAAAAATTATATAATACACACATTAACCACAATTAGTAATAAAAAGTAATATCATAGGTAAGAGTGTGTAGCTCTTATTATGATAGTTTATCCAACTCACATGATGTAGGATATCACCCTTATAAGATATTCTCTTATGACAAATACTGAATCTACTCTTTTATCTAGGTTATCACGTTTTTTTTTCCATTTCTTATGGCAAGTATGTATCTCACTTCTATATGACCTTGTGATGACCATATTATGACTCATAAGTTATACATTATTTTAATAATTTATTAGAAAATCAAGTTAAATAATATATTTTTGATACCATTTTATTATGAAAAAAAGAAATTTCTTTGCAAGTGATTGGAAGATGACAAAAATTCTTTGAGATTAATAGCAAAGCCCATACTAGAAGACTTAATTTCTACCTCACAAGGGCATGCCTAGCTGTAATGGTAAGAATCAATCCCTGATTCAGTTAATTTGAATTAGGCATTTTTGATTGTTAGTTTCTATTGAAGGCTTAAATGACCTTTCCTCCCCCAATCTTTATTTTGTCAAGGTTATGGGTGGGCAAATCAACTTACATCTAAATCAAGTAAACAATGACTTTTAAAGGGAAAATTGAAAGAACTTTTGAAGAAAATGAAATTAGAAAAAATGCCTGCCTTTTTTAAGCTTACATTAATTAAGAAATTTTGTTATATTGCTCTAGAATAGAAACTATTCGTAAGGCATTTAGCAAAATTAGATTTGAAAATGAGGTCAAAAGTGGGTTCTTTGGTTAACAAACATTTTTTAATCAAATTTAAGAGAATGAAGAAGATTTATTAAGATGTTAGCTTCACAAATTATGGAGTATTGTAGATCAGGATATTCAAGTAACATCTTAATTTTCATTTGAACATTAAGCCTTCTCCAACCCAGATATGGGTTTCCTTTAAGCACTTATCAATTCATTTCTTTGACAAAGTAGCCTTGTAATTCTTACCATTAATAATTGGTAACCTTTTAAAGGTAGACGCTATAACCTTAAACTTAACTAGACTGAGTGTAGCTCATGTATGTGCCGAAGTGGATTTACCTAAGGAAATGCCTAAACATACCAGGATTACAAAAAATAGTAGTAATACAAATAAGTTTTAGTAATGAATACAATATGTTAATTTTCCTAACTACTAATCTTTTTGTTATAAGCAAGGCCACAACTCACTTCAATCCAAACATAATAAAAACAAAATTGGTGCGCAAGTGTCAAAGGGCAATCTAGATTAAAGGAAACATCTAATGTCAAATGCTATACAAAGATGAGTGGTTAATTCATATACTCATTGAGAAAATAAGAGATTGGAAGTTGGCTTGTTGTATATCTATCAATGTTGAATGTGCAAGGGATGAAAAAGGGACTTTTGACATATATTAACTCAAATTTCAATAAAACATAAAGGTCCAAGACTTGATAGAGGAGTCTTTAATATGATTACCTTTGTGAATGAATATAAGGGTTCTTCCAATCCTAATCTTGAAGCTATGAATGAATTTAAAGATTGGATCAACCAATGCAACTTATGAGATCTATTTTACATGGGATAAAAAAGGAAAGGAAAATGGCTTAAGAAAATGATGGATAAACTAGTAGAGAACCAATAATATATTAATTATTTTCCTATAATTGTCATACAACACTCATGTAAAATTGGTTCTAACCACTCGTCATTGCTAATTCAAACTTCCAAGGTTTGCACATCTAACCTCAAATAGTTGAAATTCCAAAATATATGATTACAACACCCAATATTTTATACTATTATGAAAAGAAACTGGTTAATTCCAACTCATCTCTCTAGCATGATGGCTTTAACATTTAAACTAAAAAGGTTAAAAGTCCATCTTTTTTTTAAAATAAAGGACTACATTTCCTAAAAATGTTTACAATGCTAGTTGTATTACAATTTGCATCTAAACATCCCATAAAACCACTTTGCCAATTAGACTTTTGCAAATGAATTGCTAACGCCAATTGGCAAATGTATTGGAACCATGGTTCAAAGCAAATTTCTTTATTGCATTATAATAATGTGTCTTAGTAAATAATAAATTGGGTTGTACTTGTCTAATAAGGTATATCATCCTAGTTTGTTGTAGTTATTTATGAACAATAAACTACTAAAGTGACTGTCAACATACTCGTTTGACATGCATAATTTCTATAAATCGTATTTGTCTATGTTGATGAGTGTGGAGTCTAGATGAAGTACTAATCTAATTTGATTTTTCTTAGAGATTATATATTGGACTCTTTGCTTTGTGTTTGTCTTTGGAGTATAAAATTTGTAGTCGTATTGGTTTAATCAGATGTTTGTTTAATAAGACATCATAGAAGTTTAGTAAGTTGATTTCTATAGATCAGATTTGTATGATTGGCTATAAAAATAAGTAGTTTGGACCTATCTAATAGATGGATACATTAGTTTGATCAAAAGCATCAATGAGTTGTACCTATTGTGACCATACCATATTAGTATGACATAAAATAGTGTATAGCAAGTGAGAGGTGTATGCCAAATCAAATGATACAGTAGTACGAAGTGCTTCAACATATTGTTTGACTTGGAAGTCACCTTTATTTGAAAGCTATTTTTGAACATCATCTCTATGAGATCCTTGCATGATTAGAGTTTGAATCTTGTACGAAGTGCAAATATAACAAAAATAAGTGCATGTTCTTAAGGCTCTAACGTATTGAGGAAGCTAAGTCGAAGTCTAATTACGTGAGATCAATGAATTTAAAACAAGTTTCACAAAAGAATAAGCTACTATTTTGGCTTTTTTAACTTGAACTCCAACTACAAGCAGAATTCTACTTTGTCTTACTAATTTTTTCAAAACCTCTACTGCTCTCTATTATATATTTCTCCTTCTCTTACATAACTAGTGAATCAAAGAGGCATGAAATTTAAGTTTAATAAAACTTATGAGCATACCATAAGCCTTCTTATTATCCATAATGTTTTCATTATAAATGCTTTGTTTTGAACACTAGCATAAGATTTTGTTTACCAAATGAGTAATATCCTTTAAAGTTGTAATTTTTCCTATTGCTATAGTAAAAGTGTGAATGGGTTTACCTTTATAATCCTTGATTATTGCTCTAGCATCTATTTGATGTTCTATAATACTAGTGTAAATATCAATTTTAATTTGATTAATTGTAGGTGAGATCTAGAATACTTTTTTTTTGTGTTTCACTTTCTTTTATTGAAATGAAGGATGTTGTCCTAGTTGATAAAGTAAAATATTATGATGACTTGTCTGTATCAATGGATAGCACCTGAATGTATTCAAACATTAAGAATTAACATTGCCATATTATTTGAGATCAAGGGATTGATTTCTTCATAGATCATTTTATTTTCAACTTCCAAAGTTTTCAACATATCAATAATGGAATTTATTATATGATTTCTTAAAAAGCAAAGCTCTTAGACATGTTTTTTCATCATTTTTTATTGTACCAATGATTAAGATCTTTTTATGCATTTGAATCCCAAAAAAATTGGCATAAAGATTTTATATTTCCTATGCTAGGCTTTAAGCACTAAAAGCATGATCAAGTTATCATTCTCAAGATATTAAGTACATTTTGAGACCAAATAGATGTTCAACTTCATGAGCTATTTAAGGAAAGGTAGCAATTTGTTAATGATTCTCCAAAGCAACGTTGATATCTTGGTTGGATATTTAGAATTCTAGATCTTCTTACATGAGTTTTCTCTAATACTTTTTGTCTAATTACTTCCACGTTGATTTAAGATTAAATTGACCTTACTTTCTATCCAATAAATGTAACTATTTTTGTTTGAATTGGATATCAAATTTTTAATTAATTCTTGCATTGTTTCAAAGTAATTTGCCCTTAATTTACCATCTTGCGTGATTGCATTCAACACCTTTACCTATAAGTTATGTTTTATCATCAGCTTCTAATTCTTTTTTATTACATAAGGATGAGTAATCACATTTAGATTTTTAATATCGAATACGTTCTCTTTGATTGGGTAGTATAATTTGTCTTATTTCAACCAATGATGTCTATGAATATTGATATGATTTTTTTATAAAGAAGAGTTCATCATTAGCTCCAATGTTTGGTTGATTTTCTTTGGATGATGTATGGCCATAAGTGAGTGAATTGATATGAAATTTAGAACATGTCTAATAAGTTTTAATCTACTACCAATTGACAACATGGTCTTTTTCTATCCAATCATTTTTTTCATCTTTTTAATGATATGTTGGAAATATCTACATTTTCTTTTGCCTTTAAAATTTGCATTACCCAAGTAAATAATTAGTAACTTGTCTTTTTTAAAACCTAAGATGCTTCCTATCCTTTGAATTATTGTTAATGGCATTCTCTTGCTATGATAGAATGAAAATTTATTCGAATTAAGCTATATTTCTATCAATTTTTGAAAGTGATCTACGAATGTATGAGTGACTTTTATGGGTTAAGATTTCTCTTGCTTAAGATAATCACATAATTTGAGTAGCTAGGATGTGTTACTATAAAATAGCACTAAAAAGTAGCATATTATTGAATTTTTTGTTATGTCTATATTATTGTTTGAAGGCTCTATTGAATGCTTCCATTGCAATAATGAAACGTAAAGGCAAAATTAGGTTTCTTTACTATAGGCTTCTTAATGGTTAGAAGAAACCAATATGATAACCATTGGCTATTATTGATATCCATGTTGTATCAATAATGTTTCAGATTAATCTTGAGAACTTGGCTAAAAATTGAAATCAATTTAGCATCTTAAATAAGAATTCCTAAGAGTATCAAAAGCATTTTTAAGTTAAGGTTAATGATGTAATTATTCTCTTTGATGTTCTTATAAATAGACCTTATCAACTTCTAAGCAATAAGAATTTTATTAATGGGTCCCTTTCATGAATGAATATTGCTTGCTTTGATAAGATAATCTTGGACAAGATTACTTTTTGTTTACTAACAAGTAATTTGCATATAGACTTGAGTGCAAACTTGCATATACTCTTTAGCTTAAAGTCTTAAAATGTAATAGGAGAGTAGATTTTTAGGATATAGACTAGAATTAAATTGGAGGGGCCTTTAGTAATTTAATTGCCAATTAAGAAATCACTAGCTATTACAAGGTGTTCTTATGTAATTATATTCTAGCACTTTGTAAAGAAAATACCATTAAAGCCATCTATACTAAGGGTGCACTCTTTTGTCTAATTGAAGGATGATAAATTTGATCTCCTCTAAGGTGACCTTCTTAACAAGCTATCTATTATCATCCTTTGAAAGTATCTGAGGAATATTAGCTAATATATCCTCATCATTTATAATTTTCTTATAAGAAAGGAGGGATTGAAAATATTTAAAAGCTCCCTCTTATATCTGTTGATTCCCTTCTTGCTTAACTCCATTTGAATAAAAAATTTCTATGCTGCAAGATCTTAATCAATTAGAAATTGGCAATGAAATAACTCCACCTTTGACAACATCTTTCAATCAACCTAAAGGGAAAAATAAATGGTTAAATATATAGAAGTGTAATTTCAAGAAAGACAAATAATGGTGAATAAACGTAAACTCACTAAAGCCAATGATCAATTAATAAAGAGCTTAGTAAAGAGAAAATTTATAGATTAAAAAGGCTGGTACTAGATGGCTTATAGAAGTTGATAAGAATAGAAGTTCTTTCATGGCATTATAAAAGAAAAAAATAATGCATAATATCAATTGTATAAAAGACTTTACTGGTAACATAATCTATCAAAATGAGAAACCTGAGATATCCATCCAACATTTTCAAACATTGCTCTCTTTTGATATTGTAATTATGGTTGAAGAGGAACTATTTTACTACATATCATCTATGATCTTTTATTACAACAATAGATGATTGTTGAAATATATTAGAATGAAGGGGGTCAAAATGTCTATATTTTAAATTGATTAAGATAATGCACTAGGACTTGATAGATACAATGATCATTTCTTGATTCATTATTGGGATCTCATTACTTGTAATGTGCTAAATACAACCAAAGATTTTATAGTAAGGGATTTTATCCCCATAAAAGTTGCAAGTGCAAATCTAGTATTGATCACAAAGATTGACACTTCTAAATCATTTAAAGATTTTAACCAATATGCTTGTATAGCTTTATTAAAATTCTCTTCTATAAGCTACTGGTAGATAGATGGCATGAATTACTACCAATTCATTTGAGCAAGTTAGTTTTTTTAAAGAAAAAGATATCATAGAAAATATCTTAATTACACAAGAATTGATAGGTTCTCTTAATAAGAAAGCTAGAAGTAGGAATTATGTAATTAATTTTGATTTTAAAATACTTTTAACAATTTATCATGGGAATTTTATGTAAAACCTTGACTAGATTTAACTTTTATGACCAATCCATCATGCTCATCATGGCACATGGGTAGTTTTGAGATATCCATCATGTTATATGGCATTCCAAATGTATTCTTCCAACCTTCTAAGGGTCTTGATCAAATAAATTATATTTCCTTTCTATTGTTCATCTTATACACGAACATTTTTATCAAAACTTCAAAAATCTTATTATCAAGTGCAAACTCCTACGTTATGTCCAATCTAAAGGATGCTCAATGATTACACTCTTACATTATGTTAATGACATAATTATATTAAGTAGAGGAGACTTAAGATCGATCTCTAACATTTGCAAATTTTTGAAGAACTTCCAAAATTTCTTAGGCCTTCAAATCAATTCACATAAGAGTAAATTTTTCACCAGCAAAGGAATGATGTCAAGCATAATTAAATAGCTAAGCAAGAAACTTGCCTTCCAGCATGACTCATTTCTAATAACATATTTGGGATGTCTCTTTTACTTTAATAGGAAAAAGATATATATTTTCAAAAAATTTTGGACAAATTGTTTGTGAAAATGGTTGGATGTCAAAAGAAATTTCTTTTCATGAGTGAAAGACTAATTTTAGTTAGAAATATCCTAGCTTCAATTCTAAATTTTTCACTAATGATGGTTAACCCACCACTATAAACTCTTAGCAAAGAAAAGAAACTAATGAATAAATTCTTATATGATGATATCAATAATGTCCATAAACACCATTGGGATATGTGAGAAAATATTTGCTCTCTAATGAAGGAAAATGGCTTAGGCCTTCAAAAACTCAAACACATTATGGCTACATTCTCTATAAAGTTGAATTGGAAGCTACTAAATTACAAATCACTCTAAGCTAAATACATGAAATATAAATACCTAAAATGTGGTAGAAAGGGAAACAAATTTTGATACCTGAAAGCATATGGGAGGTACTATGAATTTTGTAGGAGATAATTCAAAGTTATGTATAAAGATCAACTCTCTTTTTTAGGCTCTTACAATGGATGGTATGTTTAGCTTACACTTTCATGAAATGTTATCAAAACAAGTATCATATTTTGAAGTTTAGAAAGATGATATGGAATTCTAGATGTATTATTAAAGTCTCAATCTTGAAAAGAGAATTCTAAATAATCTACTTCCTTTTTCAAAGCAATTCTAGCAACTAAACTTTTAGTTGGCCTTTAAATACCCTTATTGTCCTAGAGAGTTTCTTGAATCATGATTTTTTTTTCTTATGAATTGATGAATAAGGTGTGGTCTTTCTTTGCCAATGTACTAAAAATTCAACATGTGAAGCATGGCAACATACAAATATATATTTCATATTAGGTGGTGGCAATTTTAAAGGAAATCAACTTTGTCTTTATTAATATACTAAAGTATTTGGAAAGGTAAGAATCTTAAAATATATGAGATGACAAGCCAATCATACATGAATGTTATAAACAACATCATCTATGGCTTCTACAACACATTCCAATGTTTCCTCTCATGTAAGAATCTTCAGAGGACTTGATTTTGGTATAGTTTGGCTTAGTCCCTGTACTTAAGTTCATAAAGTTTAGAACATATGAACTATTTATTTATATCTCATCACATGCTAACAAAATGAAGCTTAATGTTGATGGTCTAACAAGCAGCAATAGTGAGCTATCAAACTCTTGTGAAGTCATCCATGATCACAAATGTAATATAATAGAAGCTTTTGTCTTTCTGGTTGGAAAATGCTTAGTAATGAAAGAAAGTAATCTTGTTATTATCAAAGGTTTGGCAATATACAAGACATTATAATTATAATGGTTGTGATTGAATTAGATTATATTCCATTCTTTAATATGATTTATGGGTATAAAAAAATTCACTAAAAATTAGCAGAATACATTAAGTAAATTAAATAAGAGATAGAAATAATCAAGTTGGATTGACAATTCATTTACAAAGAGAGAAACAGAGTACTTAGAATGGTTAGAAAATTGGTGCATAATTGGCTAATTCATACATATAGGAGTTTTATAGCATTCTATAAAATATTACAGAACCTTGATGAACATAGATAAATCTCACTTTCCATACATTCGAATATCATACAAGGTATGATGCTTGGCTTTTTCGGATTGATCATGATAAGATGTTGAATATTTAGAAATTCTTTATTATGGTGAAAATGACATACATAATGATCTTCCAAATTATACCACATGTCATTTCAACTTATTTTGATGGCTTTGGACCAATGTTTCATCATCCTTGATTGCTAACCATTTTATTATGATATGGAGCTAGAGCAATCACTATTCTCACCTAGTACTTGTCATAGCTTAGTGATCTATCTACCAGGATGATCAGCCAAATGTGTTTGTATATATAGAGTTGACTTGCTCAAACTGACACTATGTCATAACCAACATTTCTGCACTTTTATGATTATCAAATTAGGTATCGTTTAATAGAACACTACATCATACCTTTCAAAACTGATCAACTTAATATGACAATTAAAACCATCTTAAGCATGTCATTCGATCAAAAGTACGATGCAAAGTATATTACTATGACAGTTATGGCTTCTATCAACACATCACCAATCTACATGTCCTCAAATGACTTTGTACAAAAGACAATCTTGAAGTGTGCAACAACTTGTAATATGTTCGACCTAGGTATATTTTAAATGAAAATATATAACTAGCTTCTTGCAAAAAAAGCAATTTCATTGCAAATATAAAAATACCATATATTTGAAGTAGATAAATCCATATTTTATTGCATGAGAAAACAAAACAAAATAATTTATTCAAATGTCCATAACGGAAATATAAAAGAAATACTAAAGACTTAGTTTCAACCACAACTATTTTTATTATAATATTTAGATATTTTCAAATTTTTATTAGATCACTTCTACTAAAATAATATCAAATTATTTTTCATATTAATTGCTTATCTCCTCTCATTATTTATCTAGAGTCTGATGATGTGTATTCATATTATTTAAAATGTTAACAAAATATGAGCTTAACCTCCATCATAAGCTCAAAAAACCAAAACTAAATAACCATATGTGCAAGATATTACAAATTTGGGATTATGTTATATGCCAAGCTTATAACACTTTCCATTCAAAGGCATGATGAACATGCATTGCAATAAATAAATTTAAATAACTAAAACATGTCATGCAATGCTTTTGAACCTTATTTGAGTTTTTTTTCTTTTATATCCAAATTAATTTCTATATAATCCCTTTAACTTAAGACCAATTGTTATTCTTATATTTTTAATATTTTCAAATGATCTAATTTTCTCATCACTAGAACTTTGGCTAACCATTCATTGTTTTCATATTTAAGAATATTCTTATATCTTATATCCTTGTCGAAGTACATAATTGATGAGGTGCAACAAAAAATGACTAATACCCCTTACGCACTTGCTTCACATCGTAGGTATCTCAAATAAAGTTCATTTTTCTTGAATGATAAACCTATGGTCATTTTGTTATTTTTCATCCCATGAATATCTTGTTTGCCCTTTTGTATTAATAATATATTTTTATCATCCCATTTACATGAAGACATGTAATGTGAATACATCCATTAGCCATCAATAATATAAATCTAATACATGAAATATAGATAATCAAATAAACATGACAAACAAGCAATATGATATAATCAAACAAAGCTCAATCATAAAGCTTCCATCCATTTCATTTGTAAGACATGTATAACTCATCAACCAATAAGTAAATACACAGTACATTTGAATATCTTTATCTTGATTTTTGTAGTAATAATCATATAATAAACAATTTTCATAATATTCAATGTGGGATAATCCTTAAAATTAAGTTGTAATATAATGATGTATATTTCGACGTTATAAAGTCAAAATTTTAAAATATGATATTTTTTTAGATAAAAATATTAAAATATTAATAAAATCTTATAATTTCAAAATTGATCAAAAATAATATTGGAGCATATCAATGAAAATAACTCTTTAGGGCAAGTACAATGATCTTGTATTTATAATTTTTTGATAATTAAATGATTAATTATCGATTTTAAACAAATAGCACATAAATATAATTTTAGAATTTTAAATCAAGAAATAATTGTAAATTTTAGAATGCTAGGGGATATCAGCATAATTCAAAAATGTTGGAGGGGGAAAATTGCAATTCATTAATGACTTACCGATTCCCAAGCTCTAACCAATATATATAAATATATAAGTATAATTGTGACAAATTAATAACCCTAAAACCAACTTCAGCTTATAATATCTAAATAAATAAATCCTAACCGTGGTGGTGACCCTAAAAGTTATTGCTAAACCGATTTAGAAATAAAATAATGTTGATTTGTGGCGGTAAACCGACATTATTTACCTAATTAAGCCATTATTTGAAATGCGTTTAAACCTTCCCCGGCATGATTTCAAAATCCTTTCCCGTGCGATTTTTCGAAAACCTAGGGCCAAGTGATTGTGCGAGATCGCTGCCAGAAACTCAAGAGAAGTTGTTCGGAGCATCACTCGCCATCACAGATGATTGTTGTCTCCTTGTTTCCATGCCGACTGCGGAGAGATGTGGCCAGAAGCACTCTGAATCGCAGGTTTGACATCGTTGGCAAAGTATGACCTCTATCTTATTGTTGTTATTTTGAGGTTGTTGCGTCAGCTCATCGCAAGCTGCTATGCTGAGTGAGGGATGCGGGAGAAGCTTGGCTTACCTTGTGGAAGGAGGAGAGAGAGAGAGAGAGAGGCGCACGGCGGGTGAGTTTCGTTCGCCGAACGGTTCTACTTTAACCAAACTGGTGAACCGAGCCGCACCGCGGCACGTCGAAGGCATTGAGCCGAGGGGATCAAAAGGGCTGAACGCATGTGTGCAACGCATGGGAGATGCCCAACTATTCAGTGCAAGGGTTTTATTTAAACCCTTTGCGGATTGGTTCGGTAAGGGAACGGGGCGGTTGGCTAGTTGATTTAGCGATCGAGAGAGAGCATGGGGGAAAGAGAGGGAAATTTAATAAGAAAATAAAAATAAAAAATGAATGAAAACAAATGAAATATTTTAATAAAATAATATTAAAATATAAAAATATGAAAAAAGGGCCAAAAGGTTTGGAAGGATCAAGTTAAAAAAAAGAAGCATTTGGGAAATTTATGGTAGTAAATCATTAAGGATTTAATAGTGCGCAAACTGATATAGGATCGAGGGTATTTTGAAAAAGAAATATTAGTAATTTTATAAAAAAAAATGATTATATAATAATGCATGTGCAAGTATTACATTCTATAAAATAAAAAGAAAATAGAGGTTGAAAAAGGCTACTCTTGAATTCAAGTATATGAATTTGATAATTTGTGAGTAGTATAATAATATATCTTTATGGTATTGGTTTCATTCATATTTTATTATATTGATATGATTTATAATATTTTATTCATATGCGATTACTTGGATTATTGGTTCGATATGATTTTTATCTACATGTTATTATTCTATTTGTTATGGTAATTATTACTATATGAAATGATATTCCATACTATAAGAATGGTGGTTAAGAAAATGGGATATATAAATAAGTCTAATAAGAAACTCAGGCTTAGCTAATAAGCAAGAATAACATATAATAACACATATTAGATTGGTCAAAGAGGAAGAGCAATAATACATGTATGACATGTTGTTATAGATAAGAGTGAGTAAGACTTCAATGATGTCAGAGAAACAAACAACATAATAATA
The DNA here is from genome assembly GCA_023846275.1 of Vanilla planifolia. Lineage (NCBI taxonomy): Eukaryota > Viridiplantae > Streptophyta > Magnoliopsida > Asparagales > Orchidaceae > Vanilla > Vanilla planifolia. Next base: position 28,198,506 of record CM043873.1, read on the forward strand.
CAATGAAAGTCAACAATGAATAATAGACAAATTGTTTAGTATGATAGAATTTATTGTCCAAATGAAGGATAGTCAAAGTGGTAGAAAGTAACACCAAAGCAAGTAATAGTCTTAGACAAAGTAGGTGTTTGTAAAGAATGATTCAAAATAGTAGAGGGGTTGGGCAAGAGATGGAGTAGAATGCACTAGTATGAAAAAACATTTTGTAAGGTATGATCATTTGTCAACTGAAAAACAATATTATAGAGGGGTTGGATGGTAGGATTGTACAAGTACGACCCCTAAAGTCATACTTTACAATTTATTTGAAGCTGAAATCAAGCACAAACACAAGGGCAGTAAAATTTAGAAGCTTCTTGGTTTTAGGTTTATTTGTAAGTATAATATAATTTTGTGGGTTACTCCAATACAAGAGGGTAAAGAGAGCTTCTAAGAAATCTCTATACCTCTAATTAAACTAGTAGCATCATGTATACTAACCTTATATAAGGATATTAAATCTTATGTAGTTTGATGAGAGCTTTAATGGTATTTGTTGTAGATCAAAAGTATTTGACTAAAGACGGTGTTAGACAACTGAGGTAGATGATTTGTCATTGCATATCTCTCCCTATAAATGTGCTAAAATTGAATGCATGTGAAATTCAACTATTTTATTTGATTGATGTAAACTTAGCATCTTCCAAGGATTAGTTACTACTTTGCACCATGTCTAATATAGCTTCAAAGTTGAATTCCACAATGATGTTTAAAATTCTCAATTCTTTTCAAAGTTGCAACTCTAGTTTTATAGCCATTCCTTCCACTTAAATGTTTGATTTGTGACTAATGAACATGTAGAAAGCTTTGAATTCTTGGTCCACATTATTGTGAGTAATCCCACTACAACCTGTAGGACTGAGGTTACCATGAATTTACCTATCAATATTCAATTTCGTAATGTTTGTGGGAGGTGTCCGTTGCATAATTTTTGTATTTCAACTTTTAAAAAAGAGGGAACCAATGGTGCACCAATTGAAAATCTATCTAGGAGTCTTAGGTTATAGGAAAGCTTCAAAAAACACAACAATTGCTTGATAAGACTTTGTTAACTATACTGCACATTGACATGTTTTGCTTCTCAAATAACCTTAAATTACATGTCTTTCATATAATCCAATAAATATTTGATGGAATCAAATGAATTACATCACCTTTAAATTACATGTCTTCTATATAATCCAATAAATATTTGATGGAATCAAATGAACCACATCATCTTTTGTAGTAGTTGTAGAGTTGTTTCTCCACCAATACTGTAGCATTTAATGAATGGTTTTATGATTCACATCTTGAATTTCTAAGCAGATTGTATAAAGCTCTACAATTGGTTTAATTGAGCACAACCTACAAAAACACGATTTAATGAGTTGCCATTTGAATAGAAAAAACATTCATCAGTTTGCAGAATGTTGGGCTTATGAAAAGTATCTAGGAAAGGTAGCAGATTGTTAAGAATCCTCTACATTAATATGAAATTTTTAGTGTAATGTTGTTATTCTAAATAAGTTTCCTTAATTTCAATATGAGACTTTTGCTTCTCAGCCCTTCTTATGATGATTTAATGTTGAATTTTTAATCCTTGATAAGCATCCAATAGGTGTGAAATAATTTTTTTAGATTACACCATATATTTTGTAGTAGTTTGCTTAATCCCTTTTATGTGATTCCAGGTTGCCAAAAACGTATTGCCCATTTTCTTCAATGAGTATTTTTCTTTTATGAAAAGTGCTCATTGTGAGTTTGAAGTGTGGATCTTCCAATAAAGTTTTGCATTGAAAGCTTCCATAATTTTCTCAAGTTTCTTTAAACCTGGAGAGCTCTCCTCAAGAGGTAGACTCAATTTAGTCCAATTAGCCCAATGATGTCCATGATTATGTTTTATGTCACCCAGTAGAAAACCATTCATAATTCTTTCAATTCTTAGTAAAATCTTTCGCAATTGACGTGATACCATCGCAAAATATATTGGAATTGACTTTAGCACATGTTTAAAGATAATAAGCCTTTCTCCCATGGATAGTAGACCTTTCTTTCAATCTATCATTTTGTTGCTAATCTTGTACGTTAAATGTTGAATGTGCATAATCTTTTGCCTACCCTTGATTAAGATGCCTCCAAGGTAAATTATGGGGAAACTTTTACTCTTAAATCCCAAGGTCTCATTGAAAGTTCTTTCCAACCTCAATTTGATATTTTACTAACTATAACGAATCACTTTTGTATATTAATTTGTATGCTCAACAAACCTTGGAGTTTCAAAAGGAATTTTTTTGAGGTTTATGATCAATTTCTTATCACCACTAGCGAAAATAACGAAGTCATCGACATAGCTCAAATGAAAATGGTCTTCTAACATTTTAGTAATGCATAATTTTGTGCTTTTTTTTTTCTTGTTTTTATATTTGAGACTATTGTGGATCCTTTTTAGTCTAATTGAAAAAGATTGGATGCAAGGGCTCATTCTTGCAAGTCCTCAATGAAATTTTTAAATGATCGGATGCCATTTTGTTTTTGAACCATGTAGACATTTGAGATTCATTGAGTAAGGTGATTGGTTTCCAATGATTGAATTTTTTCTTTAGAGAAGCAGTGGAAAATGTCAATGTTGACATTTTCCTGTGTAGTAGTTTCCTACTACATGAGATTAGGAGAGTTGATAAGCCAATGATTATCATTTCTAATATTAATAGATTAAACTGCCAAGTTGTCTATGGTAGCCAGAAGTATCTGATATGCCTCTTCAGTTGTGAGTATTTGTAAGGGGTTTGCTATAAGAGGTACTTGATACATCAATATCTCAATTAGCTTATCAATGAAAGTTTCAGTGTTTGCTTTGTTTGCATTGTTGTAAGTGTCCTTGTTTGCTAAAAATCATTTCAGTAGCTTGGCTGGTTGTTGAACATCGCTTTTTGTGAAAAGTCGTTATTTCTTCTTTGTTTTTTTGATTTACTGATTCGATTAGGAAGCTCCTTTGCCAAATCAACGTCAACACAAACTCGGGCAATATGCGGTCTAGTTAAATTCATGGTCACAACATCTAATTTTAGTGGAGTGCCAATTACCAAAGCAATTGAGTAGAGATCTTGCTTGTTTAATAGGTGAATAGGAAGATGCTCTCATGAAATCTATATCAAAGCTTGTGATGGTTTTGAGTTCAGCTAAAAATCAAGATGTCATTTTAGTATATGAATTTAGAATTTAGCTATTTTTTCACATTCAGTGCATCCAGCATTGTAAATAGTTTTGCTTCCAAGGAGAATCAAATAAACATATATCTATTATCCAGAAAGCACACTGAAAAAGCACCTATAAATCCAATTTTCAGAACTTTATGCAAATAGTGCCCAAACTAGGCCAACCATGGGAAAATTTCCTAATCATTGTATGTTTGAAAGATGCAGTTATCTTCAAAATATCTTTCTCTTCAAAAACAATTTCAGGCTCACCTTTGAAAACCCTCATCAGGTTTATTTTTGTTGTAGATGCTTTTTTTTTGGCAAACTGAGAACCTCTACAAAGGAATGATTGGAAGAGGAATTCCCTTCCAACAACGTCATATCAAATTGCTCTTAAGGCCAACTGGTTTAATAGCTAACACCCAAACAGAATCAAAATGAGTAGACATGCACCTAGCATAAATTGGGATGCTAAAAAAACCTTTCCCACTCAAATTGCCCACAAATTCTTAATGGATATGTCAAAATATACTAATGATATTAGATGGCGTGAAAATTATAGAATGTGATTAGCACAATTTCGATCAATTTTTTTTATTTTTCTTTGCAAATTTATTTTTTTATTTTTTTGAATATTTATTTCCTATAAAAACACTATTCGTATGCTTGATATCATTATTATGCAATTTGAAAGAATCATTGTGTATGCTTTATGTATTTATCCTTTAATTCAATGTTCTCCTACATGAAATGTTGATGCTCCTAAATAGTAACTTTTCAATCCTTACATATCTTGCAAGTCATGTAAACCATTGAGGTGTTTCTTGGACAAGTGAATCTTTATTATTGAGGTTCTTCTTCTTCTTACTTTCTCACATCTTTTGACTTGTAGCTTTTGAGGCTTCATCCATCATCGTCCTGATTAGTGATCTCTTTATCTACCTATCTTAAGATAACCTATAATACACTAAATATATATGTTTGATTAAAAATTAAGTACTTAAAATTTTTTTTATCATCAAAACATGAAATAACCTTTAAGATTCAACAGCTGTCAAAACATCTAGTGTCATTAGATCATTATTTTTGATTTGATGGAATCTTAGATGCTAAGGCTACTAATTTGTATAACATCAAAAGCATATGCACCATAATATTCATAGAGACCTACTTGAATTTTGTTATACATGTTACACTTAAGGATTAATTTGTTATTATTGCAATCCCTTTGAGCTTTACCGAAAGATTTTCATCCTTGTTTGCTTAGTTTCTATAGTAGAATTTTCTCTCTTCTTAAGACAACTAAAACTCTCTTTAATTTCTTAATTTTTGCACCTAAAGCTCTTTAGCTGACAAAATTCCCCTTTTTTATAACTCTCTAAGGTATTATTTGAGATCCTTGTCAGTTTTCTCCTCCTCTTCTTCCTAAACTACACACAAACTTCTCCAATCTTAATATAAACTTTTATCTTCTTAAATTTTATATATCTCTTTATTTCACCATCTTACATGTTTGCCCTCATTAAAAGGGCATGATATGTTAGAGCTAGACATGTTTCTTGAATCCTAGTGATAATTAAACTAAAGAAGCACCAGCCAAGGAGACCAAGGAGGACAAGATTGAGGGCAAGGAAGAGGAAGGAGAGTTTGCAAGCTGAAAATTATGAAGAGATCCAAAGTTGTGTAAATCTCTGCATGGTGTAAACCTCTACTTAGTTCAAGAGGTAGGAATCCTCTTGCCTTGCATACTAGGAGTTTAAAATGAAGTATTTTGCTATAAAATTGCATGCTATAGTGTTGGGTTGAGCAAGAATATGAAGATTGTACAATTGTTTTTTCATGTTTATGGTTCTTGGGTTGATGGAAAATTGTTAATGCTTAAGTTATATTGCTTCAAATTCCATGTTAAGTTCTCAATTGATTTAAAGGAATCAAGATATATGTGGCCTAGGCTTGTTTTATAGAAATCTTATATTGTTTTGCCATGCTAAATTGATTGATTATATTTAAGATAAGAAGTTATCGAGGATTGATTTTAAGAAAATTGATAAAATATAAAATGTAAGTATGATGTTAAAAGCATGATTGATGTGGTGACTTCCTTAGTTAATACATGATTTGTGTTGATGATCTCTTAAAGCTTACTAGAGATAACAAATTTAAATTATGAGTATCTTTATGATAACATAAATTGTGATTAAGATTATTTGGCATTTGTTTGAATATTATATTGATGTTACTTAGGATAGACTGGTTATTGAATTTTATGTTAACGAAAATATTCGATATACTTTCTTAGAAGTATTATTATGAATATGCATTTGATTTGTCTTGGTCCCTTGCCAATTCTGATCCAATAATATTTGGCTTGGCACTAAATTTCACTATTGTATCTAGGTTTATGCTGTCAAATTTGCAGCTTTTCTTTTGTTTTTTGTTATTATTTGTTTTTTGTTTGAAGATTCTTTTCAGGATGATTTGGATGTGCAGGCCCCTACTTGTAGGTGAATTTCGTAGTGCTAGATGAAAACCAATTTTACCCATTCAAGTTCCATTTTGGTTTATCATATAATCACGTAAATGATGTCTCTTTCATTTATAATCTACTTCTCCAGGAAGCTGCTGCTTTCCAATCATCAGGTGTTGTGAATAAGATCAGTTCTCAAATCGAATTATCACAGAAGACATGCAGTTCTATTTCAAATCAAAGTGAGTTCTTGAGAATCCTGGATTACATACCTTTGTCGGTGGAATCGGAAGAAAGCTTTATATTAGAAGAGGATCAGAACTATGGCTCAACTGCTCTTGAGCATCCTCTATTGACAGAATCCTGTTCTTTCATTCCACATTAATTCAAGGGATCTTCTAATGGTTTATACAATCCTGATGACAAAAACCACAATGAGCTGAAGCACTATCAACTAATGAAGCCCAAGAAATGTTACAAGAATGTGGAGGGTATGCAACATTCGAATTCTGATTTTAGTAGAAACAACGTGTTTTCTCGCTTGGCTCCCAGGAGAGAATCCTGGAGTAAAAACATGGTATTCAACTTGAAGTTAAGAGGAAATGTGAACCGGAAACTTGAAGTTGAAGACGAGTCTTGTAAGCGTGTTGATGTTTATGGCAACGAAGAACCACCTGCAAAAGTTAAGAGGAGGAAACTGTTGAGACCTAAATTTGATGGAGAAGAAGCGCGAAACGTGCAGATGGATGCTGGAGTAGAGATGTCTGCCTGTGATTTTCTGGTGTCTAAAGTTGAAACAGGTTTGCAGAATGTTGCGACCTTGATCATAGTAAGCCATGCATGCAATTTCTGTAGAAGAGTCGGAGTTTTTGTTATGCAGATTAGTGAAGCTGGGGATTATATCCTGTTGGTTAATAATGCTTGGGACTGAGATCAGCTAAGTAGAATGATGCACGAGCTGAAAATTTTGAAGTTGTCTGCCTCCTTTTAGTTTTTTGTTTTATGAACTTTCAGAAAAATTGATATGTGGAGGATCCAGTTAACGTAGGAGGAAAAGCTAGTTTAGACAAACTTTGTGTGAAGACTTAAGAATGTTTTTCTTAGATTATGTCTTAAGATCTTATTTTGGCTTAAGCAAGATTTCCTCCAAAAAAGCAATACCTAAAGTTGAGATTTGTAAGCAAATTGGGGTTGAATGTCTCAAGCTATGCCTTAAGGTTGAATGGAAAGATGCAGCCAAAGACTTGTAATGTATGAAGAGGTATTGAAAGAGATTTTAGATTGTAGGGTGAGGGCGACCTCTTCTTAAGTTCTTTTGTAAGATGGGCTTTGGAATCTTGGGTAAGCCTTAAAAGAAGATTAAGTTTTTGATGGTCATTATTGGATTTAGTTTGAGGAAGAGTTTAACTAAAAAGATCTCAAGATAAGTATTATCTGATTTATTATTAATCAATGCTTAAGATTTGTAGTATATTTCTTACTTTAAATGCAATTCTTAAATGTATATTTTAGTTGCCAAAATAAGGTTGGTAGTCTTGGGTTAGTTTTAGGGGTTGAATGCAAAGCACAATAATGGACATATAATGTAAGAAAAACTCATTTTATAGTTTTTTAAAATGTTTTGAACTTTGATATTAATTTTTACAAATATATGTTATTTGTTTTCATTATATTGAAATATTATTTCATTGGATAATCTTAGTAATATTTTTCCAAAATAGTATATTGATATAAAATTTAAAATCTTTTCTTTATAGATAATATGAGACTATTTATTCTTATATCTCATTTATTAAGAAGTATATTAAATGTTAATCTTTAATCTATTTCTTTTCTTAAAAATTGCCTAGTCATCACCCCTTACCTTTTCTATTGTATGTTGGTTTATCTTTAAATAACATTGAGCTAGAAGATGTATCAATCTAACAATATAATCTCATTATATTGAGATATTGTTTTTTTGCATTATCTCATCTTGATTTAGGTGGGTTTTATCTTGAAAAGTTATCTCGACATCTTAAGATTATTGGATCACATTTAATGCTCATAATCCTTCCTCTATAGCTAATGTGGGACTACCTAATCCTATATCCTTCCACCAAAAAACCTATTAGAAACTGCTTTTTATTTGATGATTTCTCTCATTTGGATACTAATCGATAATCACTACCTGCTCTCTTTGTTCCTACTATTGCAAATATGATGTCCTGAGTCATGATAATAGAATGGGACCAAATTCACTTAAGGTAGCTATGAGTCAATTCCTCTAAAAGGTACATGGATTATACAATATGGCTAAATGCTAAGGATCACCATAATTGATTTCTCCTTAGCTAGTCAAATGTAATGTAGAGCTCAAGATATTTAGGTAGGAATGATGATAGTTGGATCATTGTATTTAACAAAAATTTCTCATCATAGTCTCCAATTCATAATATCTTCATGTTCAATTTAGTGTTCTAGCAAGAGCAATTATTTAAGCCAATTCTAATTGACTTGTTTGATGAGTGTATTTGAGTGTTACATATTTGTATATATTTATGGACTTCACATATTATTGTTTAAACATTGTATAAAATATTTGTGAAGGCGTTAGTTAATTGTGACCTAATTCACACAAACAAAATAAGGTCGAACTCATTTAGGTTGGTTTTGAGTCAACTACTCAGTAATTAGGTTGCACATGATTGTCTTGTAGGAACCTACATAAGTAGTTAGTCTCGACTTAGATAATTTGGGAATTTCTTTCTTTTATGATCTTATGGATCATTTTCTAAGAATATAATACTTTGGTTCAATGATAAAAACTTGCTTTGAATATTCAATCTTGGTGTGATGCCTACAATTTTTGAGCCAATGATTTGAGATTGAGCAAAAGTTGAGCCACTCTAGTGCCTTTGATTCCTTTATCAACTTCAACAAGTTTTATGCATTTATGGTTCATTATGTTTGTCTTTGTGTCAAGTGTTACTCTCCATTCCATTGTTATGACATCTATTACAATGTATACAAAAAACTTGATTTATATGATTCTTTAATGCCATAATTAAGTCTACATTAGAACCTTAATTTCTATGCTAGTATTCTTTTGCAAGTGTTCTCAAATTATGCTTTCTAATTCAAAACAAGTTTTAAAGATTGTAGGTCATATCTATATACTCTCACAAACAATTATGAAAATTTTGTTTGTACCCATATATCAACAAATTGTGTTCTTCTATCTGTAATATCAAAGATTGATGTATAAAAAGAATCAAATAAAGATATTTGATAATATCATAATTTGCATCATAGGGACATTGAGTTGAGTCCATCTTTGAAGACCATATAATGACTATAATAGATGGAGTTTTTAGGTATTGGTGCTCGATAGGATTCTTGTGTTACATTACATGAATTTGAGAGACATTGTCCATATCTATTAGAATTTAGTGCTATAGTTCTAGAGAGTTTTTCTCTTTAGTCTAAGGAATATGTCTAAGGCTTAAGAAGTCTAAGCATACATAGAGATTATTGTAGTACCATCTTTAGGAAATATTTCTCATTTAATATTATAGTCTTTTTGCAATATGATTCATGTACTTATATTTTCTTTCTGAAGCAACTCATATACCTATTAGAGTAGTTATTTTTAGCCAATTTCAGTTGTTTTTTATTTATTAATATATGTGAGGCACAAACTTTTGTTTATTTGCAAAACTCTACTCATTATGTGTGAACTTTGCATGACAAGATTTGGTAGAGTTTGGTAGATTGTGATCGTGTCACATTGATAAATAGGGCCAAAGACACTTGGGATGGTTTTGTATCAATTGCTATTGGTGGTACATTGATAATGTGAGGTGGTCTAATGCTAGAGATCACTAAAGGTGCTTCTCCCCAAGCTCAAGGAATAAGATTTAAAGCTTACAAGATCTAGGCATGCATGAAACTATTTAAATTTCTTAGGGTTTCCTATGGGAACTTCAATCTTGGTGTGATGCCTACTTCAAGTTTTTGGGCAACAACGTAGGTCTACGTAGAAGGCAAGTCACTCTAGTATCTTCAACCTTTGTATGAACTTCTATTAGTTTAGCGAGTGTTTATGGTCTTTAATATTTATGTATTGGATATTCATCTTTATTTCTTTGTTTTGATATTGCCATGATTATTTTACATTTGTTACAATACGTGCACGAAACTAGATCTATAAACTTCTTTGAGGTCTTAACTATAACTTAGAGCATTAATTTATATATTAGTATTCTTTGCATGTGTTCTCAAAGATTGATTTCTATCTCTAATCCATAGTGAAAAAATGAAGTACAATTTTTTCTTCTTGAAGTGTGCATTTTCATAAATTTTTCATTTTCATCTCATATCAAAATATATTGTAATGAAATTTAATATGAAAAATAAGACAACAAAGTGTTTAAGAGATTCTTAAAAATTTTTCTTTCTAAAAAAATATATCAAATCTATGGTACAAATGTAAATAGCAATTATTATTATGTGTTTATATATATATATATATATGAGTGGTTGATTTAAGAGTGGATATTATGATTATCAATTATATATAACAATGTATAAGAAAACATAATATCACCCATCAGTACCACAGCAAATGATATTTAAACTTAGGATCAAATTTAAGGGGCCATGGGTATCGTCTTTCTAAGAAGGAACATTTGAAAAACTCTTTTCAATTTTAAAAGCTAAAAAAACAAACCATCGTTGTTATTTGTTTGTAATGAACTCCTTTGATCAAATTGAAATATTTTTCTCCCTATGGATCATCATTACTTCGGCCATGATCTTTTAAATTTGTCTAATGTTTAGATTTAACACCATTTGGATTGTATGCAATGCTCAATGTGTCTTTGTCAATTGAGATTTTATTTAATAATCATTTTAATCTTTTTTTCAGCGTCTCAATGCCTTGGGACTCTTTTTGAAATTTGCCATACCCAAGTGTATTAAATTTGCTCATGCTATTATGGAGACCTTGTTTATTTTAAGCTTTATTTAATATTATTGTTGTTAAAATATAATGTTAGAAATATAAAAGTATTATTTTATAAAATAATGACATTTTTTTAAGATAAGGGAGATATTTATAAAATAAACTTATCATTTAAATTTCTCAAGAGTTGGGTAAAATAGTAAATATTGTAAAAAGAAATATAAATTTTTAATTGTTTTACTAAAATTTGAAGTATTGGTTCAGTAGCTAAATGTATCTTCAATAATTGAACTTTAAGTATAAACAAGGATATAGTAAAACATATAAACATTGAATAGTTTTAAAAATACTAACATTTTATTTGATTAATTTTAATAGTTCAAAACACAATTGAATTACAAAACACTATTAATAGATATATTTAATCATGCCACATCATCAATAACATGACTTTCCCAATTAGGTCTAAAATCAAATACATACAAACATAGTAGATCTTTTAATGTTTAATAGTTTTTTTTATCTGTCCATCTATATGAGGATTGAATTCAATACTAAATCATAATTAATTGTAAAAATTTTGATGAATAAATCTCTAGAAATGTGATATAAAATTTGAATCTTAACCAGAGATAATTATTCTTGATATACCATGAAGTATCACTATCTTTGCTAAGTAAATTTTTGTTAATCGTCTTACTACATAGGTTTTCTTTATTTATAGAAAATGAATCAATTTAGTTAATTTATCAATTATCACACATATAGAATCATGTCTAGAGGGTGATCTAGGAATCCCTTAATAAAATCTAAACGAATCTCTTCCCACTTCTACTCTAGAATGGATAAAAGTTGTAATAATCTATTAGATTTTTTTTTCTTCCTTCATTTGCTGACATATTAAACATTTTCTAACTCACTCTACTACATCTCTTGTTAAACTATTCCACCAATATCTTTGTTTTAGTTTTTAATACATTCTATTCTCTTTTAAATGTTTGGAGTATTTAAAATTATGTGCTTCATTTAATAATATTCGCCTTCATTATTGGTGATTAAGGATACACAACCCATTTTAAAAAATTTGTATCTTATTTTCATCAAAGTTAAAAGTAGCGATCTATCTTTTTTTTTATTTTTGAATCACTTTTTATAGTTTTAGATCTTCTTATTGATCCTTCTTTATCAATTCTAACTAATCAAACTTTAATAATAATTGAAATAATATTCTCATAATTTTTTATACTTTCACCTCTAGTTGTAGCTTATTAAATTAAAAAAAATTAATTACTTCTCATCTTCTTTCACTATAGCCATATTAATACTTATCTTCTTGCTTAAGGCATTAACCATTACATTTGTTTTTCTTAGATGATGAATAATTTATAGGTCATAATATTTAATGAATTTCAATAATCTTTTTTTATCTCAAATTTAGATATTTTAAGTAAAGATGTATTGTAAACTTTAATGATCTATAAATATAAAAGTAAATCCATATAGATTTCTAAAACAAAAAAAAAATCATTTCCAACTCTAAGTCATGAATGGAATAATTCTTCTCGTGAGTTTTTAATTGATGGGATGCATATGTGATCACTTTCCCAAACTACATCAACATACAATCCAATCCTTTATAAGATATATCACTAAAAATTTGATATCTCAATGATACTTCTAACAACACTAACACTGGAGTGATGGTCAACTTACATTTTAACATTTGAAAACTTCGTTCATATGTGAAGTTCCATTCAAACTTCATGCTTTTTTAGTTAAACATGTCAAGGGAGAAGCTATTAAGCAAAATTCTTTCACAAACCTTTTATAATATCCAACCATTACCAAGAAGCTTTATATTGTTATTGCCATGGTTAGTCTAACCTAGTCCATAATCAAAGAAATATTTTTGGGATCAACTAAAATGCTTTCTACATTAATTATATTCTCAAGAAACACTACATTAGATAGCCAAAAATCATATTTTAATAATTTAGCATAAAGTTGATAATCTTTCAATATTTGTAATATAATTTATAAATAAGTGGAATGCTCTTCTTCTCTTTTTGAATAGATTAGAATATTATTAATAAATACTATAATGATTGGACCAAATATTTTTTAAACACTCTGTTCAACAAGTCTATAAATATTACACTTGCATTAGTTAACCCAAAGAGTAATACTAAGAATTTATAGTGTTAATATCAAGTTCTAAAAGTAGTTTTTGGTATATCCTCCTATTTAATTCTCAATTGCTGGTATCTTGATCTCAAGTCTATTTTTAAAAAGACTAATATCTTGAAGTTTATTGAATAAATCATCTATGATTGGAAAATAATATTTATTCTTTATAGTGATTCTATGAAGTTCTCAATAATGAATGTATATTCTTAAAGTTTTTTCTTTCTTTTTTCATAAATAAGATTGGAGAATTGTCCAAATTTCAAATTAAAATTCTCTTTCTAATGGTAACCTTAGTAATTCATCTAAAAAAATATCTAAATATTCACATACTATAAGTACCTTCTGTGGTTAAGAAAATTTCCTATTTATGTTCATTATAGATATCAAGTATCATTCACACCCTTTGGATAATAACCCTAATGTTTTTATCACAAAAAATAAGAGACACTCTCCTTGACCAAAATATGCTAGTTCTTCCTCACAAAATACTTTTATTCTCACTTTGTTTTTCCAAGAATATATAGCTACATGACGATCCAATAGCCAAGATAATGTAAAATTATACTATTTGTAGTATGATCAATCACACAGAGTTTTCTTCCCTCTATTTTTATTTCTTCTTAAATAAAAAGTTCTAGTCTTATCTTACTCCATCATGTAATTTAACTAAAAGAGATTATTCTAATTTATGATATTCTATGTTTAGTTTCCTTATCATGCATATTATTATAAAAGAATACGAAGCTTCAAAATCAAATAAGACAACTAGTAAACTCTATAGAAATAAAGTACTTATGATCACATAAATAGGTCTTCGTGCTTCTTATTAGGTGATGGTATTAAGTCATGATTTTCCACCTCTATCACAAGTCTATCTTCTACCTAAACTTTGCAACACTAAAGTAGATATGGTACCTCTACTATAACCTTAGGATATAGGTTACTACTTTTGATTTTAACTGAGGGAAAAATTTTGCTTGGTGTTTAACCTCCTCACAAGTGTAACACTTCATGAAACCTTTTTGTAGATGCCAACACTCACCTTTATGCCAGTGGCCACAAATTTTGCTTTTAGGAATACTACATGATCCTACACCAGAACTATTATTAGATACTTTTCTTGAATCTCCTCCACCAAAAGCTTTCTTTCCATAATTACTACTACAACTGTTAGAAGATTCTTTCTTAATAAGAAGGCGATCTCTCATTCTTTAAAATCCATTTCTTTTCTTACTTACCTCTCTTGTAGCCTCCATCTCTGAGAATTTCTACTATATTAATTTGGCATTTTTGACCAACCTTAAAAATTAACAATTCTCAATGTTAATAATGTGGCTTTAATAAGTTCTCTTAGGCCTTAGTGAAACATATAAAACTTTAGTTCTTTCGTGTTATCTATATTTGGCATATATTGAGACAATATTGTAAATTTACATTCATAATTTGTCACTAATAATCTCGTTTGAATCAACCTTGATAGATCATCCTGCATCTTCTCTCTAATAACCAAAAGGACATACCACTTTTTAAAAGCCTCAAAATTCCTTTCATGTGATATCTCTAATGGGAAGACCTTTAAATTTAAGCTAGTGTTTAGCTTCTCACCATAAATTAGCTACATCTTCTAAGTTCATAACTACCAAATGAACATTTTTATCCTTGGGCATGCCATTCCATCAAATGTTTTTTTTATTTTCTTAACTAATTCTTAGCCACTAAAAAATTTGACCCACCTTAACAATATAGAAGATACATCTAATGGAATTGCTCCATTATATTATCCATTGATGGCCCTACAATGTGGTCACCACCTTCAATGGATTGCAAATGAGGGGTTAACATTTAAGTAAATTCGTTTTTGTTACTATCTTGTTAATTAAGCCCTCTTTTCAGGTTTCTCCCCTAGCCCAAGATTCTCCTCTTTCAGACTTTTGTTCATCCTTGCTTTTGGAAATTCACATTGGAACTTAATTATGTAATAATAAAATAGCTAACTTTTCATATATTTTAAGCTTTTTTTTTACTAAACATAACTATAAATATAAAGGAATACTAAAATCATACACATGTTATGATAGGATCTTCAATCACCTATCTTCAATTTACAAAAAAGCTTATGACTCAATTCTTATTCTTAACCCTTGCATCGACCCTTAAATATCACCTTATATTGATTAAACATCCAACAGATATATATATAATATCACCTTTTATAAGATATTAACTATTATGATACCCCCTCTTATCCCCATGTAAACAAGGAGTGGCAATGAAGCCATTTTCAACTTAAATTTTTTTATCAAATATATTTAATGCTATTAAATTGCTTATAATTTTAAAAATAAATGGACAAAATCTTTCCTATAAATTATCTATTTGTTATATATAATAATTTATTATTAGATTTATATTGATAACTAATATCACATAAATAATAAAATTTATCATCCACATAAAATTTAAAACCATACATAACATTTAAATCATAGTTCACATTAATCAAATGCATAGAATTCATAAAACTCTATGAGATATGTAAGATACAAACCACACACAACTCCTTAAATGCATCAACATTAGCTAACATATAATTAATATAATATCATATAGCTTACATCACAACCACGTAACAAATCCCTCTGATCAAGTCCCAAACATCCAACACATATTTACTACATAATTAAAACTTGAATCATACTAAGATCCCCATCACGATGCTGCGAACTTGGTTAGCTTATAATATAAGTAAAAGGAATGAGTCTCAAAAAGTTCTATGGATAAAATGTAAATAACAAGGCATGATAATATAAAAATGTAAAGAATAATAAAACTATAAATCAAATGAAAAATGGCATAAGAAGGGATAGCTATATTAAATTGAAAAATAATAATAAAGAAATGCTCATTTTATTGAATTTATATTTTCTTCTACTTATACCTTTTTATTTATTGATTTATTTTCTTTTTTCTCAATTTAATTCTTAAACTCACTTTGGGTCTAGTTGCTCTTTAACTATTATCCTTACTCACATATTATATGATATTCATATCAATATCTATCAAAATATTTCTGGTTGATATGCAATTACCCATAGGCATATCAATTAGTTGATATCATATCAATTCTCATTGTTATGTATCTAAAAATCACACCCAACTACTCTATTAATCCAAAGACAGTTAGTGATAATCTCTTAGGAAGACAATTTATCATATCATCTAGTAATCTCTCATATCATAATATAGTCTATGACCATACCTAACCATATTACATAGAGTATTAGTAGTAAAATATAGTATGATTTTGGATACTACACCCAAGTCAAGGGATAACCTCACAAGAAAAAATATATATTTCTTATTATTTTATCATTTCTATTCAATATGTCATTTTAATATTGTAATTTACTTAAACAATTATAAATTTCTTAATTACTATCATACCTCTTTGCTTTTAATTTTATACACATAAATCTTATTTATTGATCAATAATAAGTCATAGAAATCTTGTGACTTAAATTCAAATGTACAAAAAAGTTCAATCTCATGATCATAATTAATAAATTTTATTTTATTCCAACATGATGAAGGAATATTAATTAAAAACATATACTTATATCACTATTAATCAATTTACTCACATGGTCCATGTGATGGAGATCTATTTCCTAAATTGACTTGTTCTTTTAATCCTACACAATAATATTACTCTTAATTATATTCTTTACAACTTATCTTTATTTTATAATTAAATTAATACTAATTTTCAATACTAATGGTCTTAATATCTAATGCACTTAAATTTTCTTAAACATTTACACATTTGAACATAATTAAATTCAAATTAAAAATAATGATAGGAATTAACATTTTAATTATTTTCTTGGCTCCTCCACATTTTTGCACTTACAAAAAGAACTTTCCAATTTTTAGAATCCATTGGATTACTTCCTCTCTTCTACGACCACAAAGAGGGCTTAATTTTCTTAAAATCTCTTTATTCTAGTTACAATAACTTGGAATCCCAATTTGATGCCAACAAAATCAAAGGTTCCATCTCAGTTTAGCTATCACAATGAGTAGGCCATGCACGAATTAGGGCAAACTCTAAAATCCACTAATTAAACATTAGATGATACTTAATCTACTAAGAAATTGATGTCTTATCATTGATTCATCATCCTTCGTGCTAGAGAAAAATGGTTTTTAGTTGATAACTTGTAGTTTTCATTTGACTGATGAAATCTCCAATAACAAGGGCTGCAAGGATGCAATAAATAAAAAAGAAAGGCTTCTTTTAACTTGAATCAATGATTTTCTTAGGATTTTGAAGCTTGATGTGCAAAAAACTAGGGATTTAGAGTTCGTGTATGTTGGTGATGTGAAAAGAGATTTGAGGGTTACTACAATCAGTAATATATGTGTAATGTACTAATTAATTATATGATAACTTCAACAACTTGTATAAAATTCAAATGAAGTCTGATTGATGTGAAATAAATGTTATTAAATTCATCTAAAAAATCTCTATTAAAAATGTTTTTAATATAAAATTTTGAAACACTTTTTTTTGGCACGCATTATGAGATAAATCATAAATATCTTTTAGATATATTATTTTACACATATCTCATACTCACAATATTAAATTATTATAATAATAATATTTAACTTGTTAGATATATATTATTATAAAGCTAAATAAATCTCATAATAATATTTAAAAATTTGGGATATTAGAATTTATATTTGGGCTACACTCGAGGTTTTACAAAAAAACATTGATGCAACATGCATGTTTGAATCCTAATTGAGATTTAAATCTAGCATTATTCACATCATAGTGAATAGGTACTATTCATTTTGTATTGCAATCACTTGCATACTCATGTGTAGATGAATGTATATTTTCACTTTATAAGGGCCTGGAGATGGTGTAGTAGGCATGCAAATGAGCGTAGAAGCATGCTCTATTACATGGCATAGGTGAATGGTAGCACAAGGACATGCGATTAAGTGAGTTCTTAGAGGTGTTGATGAGCATAAGTGAGCAAACACTACATAGGGCATGGGTTTATGGTTGCACAGAAGATAAGCACCATGCGAACTAGTATGCATGGATGTAAAATGAACGAGAAAATTATTAAGCATGCAGGCAAACAAATATATGAGCATTCAAGCAGTTAGAGAACACAATGTAAGGTGGTCAAGAAAAGTGTGTCAATAGAGTGTGAACAAGCAAGGTTGTTACATGATGGTGGGTGAGTGTCCTAAACAAGTGGTGCATGGGAAAGCAAGATATGTATGTGCATGAAAGAGAGGTGCTAGTGAAGCA
Source organism: Vanilla planifolia (assembly GCA_023846275.1). Lineage (NCBI taxonomy): Eukaryota > Viridiplantae > Streptophyta > Magnoliopsida > Asparagales > Orchidaceae > Vanilla > Vanilla planifolia. The sequence continues at coordinate 28,216,659 of CM043873.1, forward strand.
TTACATTAGTAGTAAGTGAAACAACTACAATATTGTCGATAAAAAAGAAGGAAAAGAAATTAATGAGTTAGAGAGAGAGAGAGAGAGAGAAGAAAGAAAGAGAAATCTACTTTACTACAAAATATTATAGAGAAGGAGAGAGAGACATGCTTGCCCAAATTGCATCCAAGTTCTTCTTCTTCCATTCATTTCATTCCACTTCTTGGATTTAAAAATAAAGGCTTATAAAAACAAAATTCAAAATTATACAAATTTTCACGAAGAACAATGACTAACAACTTATTAAAAAGAAAAAAATGCTTGCATAATCTTATTTTTATGACACCTTATTTTTCTAAGAAGATGATGCCTAATAAAGGCATATCCAAAAGGGATTTTAATGATTTTCACATGTTTCATAAGTGATTCGAATAGCTTTTTTTATCTAATAAGCACTCTATGGCTTTTTAAACATAGTTCTGGAGCCATTTCATAATGAGCTGGCTTGAATGAACACTAATTTGAACCTAATTCAAGTTGGTTGAGCTTGGCATGCTAGGACTTTAATGACGTGCCTTGTTCTGCATTATAGTGACCTTGATTTCCTTAATGCACTTTTGAAAGAATGAGACATTCTATTGGCCTAGTAATTGGATTTTCTAATTGCTTCTAATATGCTCCATGTATATTGTCCAATTATCTCCCCACTGGTGACCTTAGACATTAGACCTAACATAAGGAACTATTAAATGTCATTCAAGGCTTCTAATTAGGATTATATGTTTTTTACTCATACAAATTTCTTCAAAGCGAACCATTCTCTCATCTAAATAATTTGTCTTTTTCTTGGTGTCTTCTAAATCCTTATAGAGGTACTTGGATCTTGTATTAAGATGTAAAGCTAACAACAAATGTTTACCTCAAATTGCACCTTTATTTGTCCATTTTTTTAATTTGGAGGATAGAATCCCTATAGCTTCATTCATTTAACGCAAGAGAACAAACATGCTCACTATCCAATAGTTTGATTTCTTTCTTCAGCATGAATTTTTTTAGACTATGGCTCTTAGGGGATGACAGTGATTAATTCCATGCTCTATTGCTCTTGCTCTAATAGGAAACAACAATGGCCTACTCTTTTTACCGACTCTTATCTATTGAAATTATAACCTTGATGTTTGGTATTGTGTTATCTAAGATTATATTGTCCAAAAGAGGATAAAAAAATTTCCAAGTCTTGGATGAGTTATATCACTTTTGCTTCTCACATGTTCGTCATCGTTCCTCTTAGGGTATCACATTGTGCTGCTTATCTTGATTAATAAGTAATGAAGAAGTAGCATTTGGATGAAACTGTCTCTCAATTGAGGAATCTATGATAATATAATTAAATGCCTTCATTAAGGTTAAAGATTCCAACTCAATCAAGAGATAACAAATAAGAGTCTCAAATATCGACACATGAGAAAAGCCCAGAGTAGGAATTAGTCCAAATGGTGTGAAACATAGTTGAAGAACTTCTTGTACCTTATATAAGTCAGGCATGCAAAATTTTTAATAGACACATGTAATTATCTCTAGTTGATAATGTTTTTACCTTTAACATAAATGTTGCAAATAATTACATAATTAATAAAAATTTGTTCTTCGAACACATCAATCTTAGTCATCTATTTTATGTGTCTTCAAATTGTTGGTATGAATCAAAACCATATTCAATCATTTTTAACTATAATATATGATTTCCAAGACCATAAGTTTTTTTCAATCAACCTCCTGATAATTTTTCGAGTAGATTCCAAGCAAATCCTTGACCTATCCTCAAGATGTTTCATGGGTCACCTCTACATTATGATTAAGAAAAGTAGAAGTCTTAAAATGTCTTATGAGAGGTGCCTTGTGGTTACTTTCTCAATTAAACCCCAAAAAAACTACTAAACAGCTCCATAACTTTTGATTAGTGCAACTGTAGTAATCGTTTGTAACTTGATTTTTTTTTCTAGAAGTTTCTAAAAATACTTCCATGAAAGAAAACTTTTTTACATTTTCTAATATTTTTAGGCAACAGCTTTTTTAACTCGTAGAATTATTTCCTACTTTTTATATTTCTATTTTATATAATTTTTCAATAATTAAATACTTCTGATGTATATATATAATTAATTTAGTTTTCTTCATTTCAGTAAAAAATCTTAGGGGAAAGCAACAAGAAAACAACTATTAACGGTTATTTTTGTCTCTATTTAAAACTGTCAAAAAGAGACTTCATGAGCCACGTGTTCTTCTCTCCGTTTGGACCAGTCAACCGAGACGGCAGGAGACTATCTGCGACTAGGTCTCATTAATTTTTAATTATTTTTTTAATTACAACTATTTCCGTTGTCGTAATATCCAAACGTATCCCATAACGACAATTCTAGTATACATAGCTAGAACACTTAACGTTATTATATTATGGTTCCACTTCGTTGACGCAATTTTAAATTAAAAAATTTTAAATTATGCTATTAATAGCATTTCAAATTAAGTTTCTATAACTTTTAAAAAAAAAATTAATTTTTTTAACAAATATCCAAAAACAAAAGACTACAAAGCTAGATGCCAACATTAAGAATAGTAACAAAATCTTACGGGACAGAAATTTCCTTTCTTTATTTGAAACACTCCACAGAAACCTTATAGAAGAAATCGATAACAGCATGAGTTGATTGAAATACGTGAGAAATCGTGACATGATGATAAGCCACAAGTATCAAAGATAGGTGATGTGATTGATGCATAATACTATTAATATGCAAAGCACACCAGATCTCAATAATAATTAAAGATGAGTAACCCTTAATGAAAACGCCATCATAACAACTTGCAAGAGGGAGAAGGATAAAGGTGATAGTCATTGCATCGTGGAGCTCTGAACAAGGGGCTTAATTTGACCAAAGCGAGAGATTGCCCTATAAAATTTGACTTTCACCCAACTTGGAGGGGATATCCCATCGAGATTTAAGTGAATTGTTATAACCTAAAACTATAAAGTGATATGAAGCCTTTTGGTAAGGAAAGGAAAACTAATGGAGCTTAGCAACCTGAATAAGAGAGGTTAAAGACCAAGGTGAGTAGATCCAACTGCCATGGACACAAATATTATGATTGAGCTAGATGTGATAGAAATAATTAAAACAATACTCAGACATTTATTGTTCGTATTTTCTACCACCATATCTTGCTTTAATGTAAGAACTACAAAAATTTGATTTGAATGAGCACCCTTCAAAACACCAAAAGAGATATTATGAAAGATGGAATAACTTTGGGGTTGTCACAAAAAACATGATCTAAAGCCTCAAGCAACCTTAGCTCTTATAGTAGAGAGTTGAATGAGTAATTCTACAATAATATAACTAGTGAGAAATAGACACAATATCACTAAAATATCTTCACAACAGCATGAAAAACCTAAAATAGGCTTTGATTTCCTAGACCCAACTTCCTTGGCCAAGTTCAAAATAAAAAGGAAGCATGTAAAGAACTATAAATGGGGAAGGAGTGGAATCCATTAGCATTCAGTAGAGAGAATTAGTAGATTGGGAAGGGGGTGGGGCAAATGCATAAGTTGGTCCTTATGACAAGGGTGAAAAGCATATGCAAGAGGTAAATATACTAGATTGATTCTTGTTAATGAGGACCAAAATAGTGGTAGGCTAATAAAGATTCACATCAATAAAGTTAAGCTATTAAGCAAAGCGAAGGGGGCTAAGCCAACAATCATAATAACAATCATAAGACCAACCATCCTCATAGCTAAAGGAGAAGTGAGATTTGAGAGTCACACTATTAGATGAAAAATGTGTCACTTTTGTCTCCATACTTGTCAGGAAAACACTCAATCAAAAGAGAGGTAACCCCTTCAGAGAAATTATATTAGGAATTTTGTCACATGAACTTATTGCCAATTATATAAATGATGGATCTTAATACCTTTAAAAGTTTTGGGTTGATGGACCTTATCATATGCAAGGTAGTGGATGGCATGCCACTTTGGCTCTTACCTTAAAACAAGCCTTACATTAACCACTCAATCATATTAAACAGACTCATCGAGAGAAGAACTTATGACATAAAGTACATGAGAATTGAGGTAAAGCCAATAATACCTGACAACCAAGCCCAAAATTCTAGACCAAACAATATCAAAGTGTCTGAAAACATTCAAGGAGAGTGAAACATGATCCCTATTAGGAAATCCAAGTTACTTTCTTATCTTCTTACAAATGATGTTAAAGATAATAATAATTTGAGCCTTTACCAAAGGATTAATTCTTTAAAAAAAAATAAGCACTTATATGAGTTAACAATAAGCCAAACTTTCTACAATAAACATAATGCACAATAACAATGTTTGCATTGCTAACAAAGGTAGCCTTAAAAAGCAAGATATCATTAGCATATAGAAAGTGGGTGATGTGGGGAGAATTTATGGTGACCTTGATGCTCTTAATCACCCTCAAAATAGAATGCTACTACACGGGTAGGAAGAGGAACTTAGAATAAAGAATAAATAAGGTCATAAAGGGCACCTCTTTTTAAGCCCACACTTCTTAAGTATATGTCAGGTCTACTATCATCAACCAAGACCAAGAATCTAGGATGTGCAATGCATCTAGTGATCCACTCACACTACTCTAAAAATACAAGGTAAAAAAGATTGGCTCAGAGGAATAACAAAATGATCTAATCTTAGACTTACTCCATGTTCAATATTATCGTCATCAACCTAGAAGATGAGGTTGCAATGCCCAAATCGTGGAAGAGTTCCAAAGTAGGAATACAATTATTAGAAATGCACCTTACTCTTAGGTTATAAAGTTCTAGAGGTAAGGCTTCATCTTGTTCACCAAGATTCTTTTGGTAGTCTTAAATATGGTAGTGCATAAATTGATGGGTTAGAATTATCAGAATGATTAAAACACAAGAGGGAGAATGAATTATAATCTTTGGAGAAAACTCTCTATTATTTTCAAATATTTTATGTGAAATATGAAACAAAATAAATGATATATAGAAATAATATCATAATTTTTAGATGGTTCACTCCAAACTTAGATGTACATCCACCCCCAATTTGATGACCAAGCCTACAATATTAAAACATCTTTTTCAGACGATCGGTAGGTGAAAAACTTTGCAAAAACTAGTTTACAAGGGACCAATGAGGGGACCAAAGAAGTAAAAAGAAACAAAGACATAAACAAGTTAATATAGCAATGGAAAGAAATAAATATAGGATCTTTAATATTAAAATCTTTACAAAATACTTACAATTTTTACTAAGTTATAAAGTGGAACAATTTATATGAAAAGAGATATGAAATAATGTTATCCTAAAGGAGTGAAATGAGTGGGAATGAAGCACTAAAAATTTACTTTGGAAGAGCTTTTTCCCATTCCAATGATTAAATGTAGAGAAGAATAGTATATAGGTTGGATGATATCATCCTTTGATGATCTTCATTGTCCTCCAAAAACTAGCCAACTAAGTCAATTAATTGAAGTTGATAAGAAAATTACTTATTTTTTGAGACCCCATTATCAATTCTATCCATATATCTTCTAATTGTCAATTCATACTAAGACTATATATAATTATATTATAGTTATATTCAATTAAAATTAAAAGAATAACTTAAATATATTTGAACACCAGAAGAAGGGATTCTTAAATGGTAGATTAAAGGGTAGTGATTGACATTTCACTAGAGAAACCTTTCATATCAAAGATAAGGGCTCCATCAAATGGTTATCAAAGTAAACCAAAGTGAAGCACAAGCACCTGTTTCAATCAATGTGTAAAGTTTTATTAGCTCTTTCTAAAGTGTTGTTTTGTCCCATTTGATGTAGCAAGAGAGGCGATTAAGTTATAGAATGAAAGAAGTAATTATTTAAGTTAAATAAAATAAAAGGAATGAAAAGGTGCTTAAACAAAAAGAAAATAAAGTTAAAATGATAAAAAAAAAGCAAGAATTCACTCACCAAAGTGAACTCAAAAGAATGTTACCAAGCTAACTCAAATACTCAAACAACAAAGTGATACACTTTCTTTAGTCACAACCAAGTCATCTTTCATCTATTTATAAAGGTCATTTAAATAGAAGATTATAAGAAATTATTTAATATAAAATCTTCCGACATATTTTTTAAAGGCTTTCGTACCATATAGTTCTTTAATATAAAACATGTTTTTTATCTACTTTGTGAAGACTTTAGTTTATATTTTTGAATATTTTAGACACTTTCATAAATGCATCACCTACCATATCTTACATATCATGAGTTACGAACCACCACTTTGACTTTATACCTCAACTTAACTACTTTGAAAACTTTATTTTAGATTAAAAAATTGAGTTAATGTTTTTCATGACTGCTTAATTGATTTCTTCTTAATTAACTCATAAATAACTCTTTGGGCTATGTCTGGCTCTCCTTGTCATAGTTTATGTGTTGGGCTTATGATAAATACTTTTTTATATAATTTAAACCTAAATTAAACTTGCTTTTTATGCACTTTATAATCTTTGTGTTCATATTTAATTATTTGTTCTTATGTCACATCACTACTTATAGTTTGAAAATGTATAATAAACCTCTTAAGGCACCCCTAATGGATAATCCATAACTAATTTTTTTATTTTCAATGTGATTAATTGTCCTTTGCATGACTTTCTCTTCCATTCATACTATAGAATCATATGGATCATACTATGTGGTAGATATACATCATATTATATAATTATTTTTGGATTAGTTCTCTCAACATGACTAATCCTTAACACTTGATCATACTTTTATGATGGATTACATCACATTATATAAGAACCTTAAGTTCTTTTCTTAGCTATGTTTGATTAGTTATAGTCTTCGTTAGATAAAATTATACTTGTAATAGAAGACTCATCATATTATGTGATAGTTTCTAATTAGTTCATTCAAAATTTCAACTCTCTATTAGGTAATGAACATACTTGTATAATGGATAACATCATATAATACAAAAAATTCTTATCCTTCATTTTCTTACCCTACAGTGATTTCTAAATGGTCATACTATATAATACTCATACATCGTACTGTATGAAGCTTTCTAGGTTTATCTATTTATTTGTGTTACTTATCTCTAACATAGATCATGCATTTACAATACCTTAGCATCATATTGTATGAACATTTTTGTTTGTACTCTTATTCACTATGATTATATTTAGAAGCAAGTCATACTAATTTTGTTGTCATGATTAAACCCATATTATGATAAGATAATTACTATCATGTTAATGTGTAAATAATTCTTAAATCTATCAAGCGATGACATAAACTTGTGTTTTCATCTAATTAAATCTATTCCACGATAAGGTAATTGGTATCATTTTAATACATGAATAATTTTTAGATCTATTAAGTGATGACATGAACTTGTGTTTTGTCTTGAGTTTTTTTGAAAAAGATATTTTATATTAAGATTTACAAAGATTACAATTTGATCTGGGTTTATAGAGTGTCCCATGCATTTTAATTGTACATTTTTTTAAACATTGAAATCACTTTCAAAATCAAATATTGATATTACTCCTAGGAGCCTGTAACACCATCTCCTTCCATTATGCATTAGTTGGTGCATCATGCATGTCCTGATAATTGATTGTATTAGTATAGTGAGTAAGAGAGTGTGCAATGTAAAAGATGATCATGTCAAATCTATTGTATGTTGATGTATTTATCTGATGCAAATGGCTAGTATTTCTTTCAACGATGATAACTACAAAAGTGAATAGTATCAACTCGACATCATAGCAGAATGAACCAACAATTAGCTTAGTTTGACAATTTGACCTTGTGAATGATACTTGGGTATAGTCATCTTAAAGCAAATAATGACCTTACTAGTTTGATGTAGTTTGTTAGTTTGCTTCTTATAGATGAATGCCATGTTTGATCATTGGAGTGGGTTGAGCATCCAATTATGATTAGAACAAAATCCTAATAGAGTCATCCTTTCTTTGTATGAATTGGAAGTAAAAGTTGACCAAGTTTGAAAAGCCCTTTTTTCGAATAGTATCTTATGAGGCTCATTCATAATCTAATCATCATTAATATAGGTTTTATTTGGTCATTGATCTAGCATAGGAGGCAAGAAAATGAAATGTCATATGGTATGATATGATGGTTGGTTTTATATATTGATTTGGTAATGACATAAATTTCTTTAAATTTAAGCATCATATTAATGATCCCTAGAGCAATAAGATTTCATACTTTATATCATGAACGAATAAAAGGTATGTCATTTTTTTTCATATTTATAAGGCTCTATATTGAAGTGAAACACTATGGTCATCCCATGTCTGTTCATTCTTCGATTCTCATACTTTGTTAGCTAGATTTCTAATTACTTTGTTGCCTTTCTTATAAATGAGATTTCATTTCAATAAGAGTGTAGTAGACTCCAAATTAATTTGTTAAATATTATCTATGAGTTTTTAATATAGTTTTAGGCTCCCTTAGGTCATATTAATTAAAGTTACGCAATCAAGTTTAATCTATAGTACAATGTAGTCGCTACTTTTGTATTATTCCATTCTCTTCTTGATAGCATTCATTGTTGCCTCCATAGCTAAGCTATGATTATAAAAAATCCAAAGCATGTAACAAATTTTCTTTATGATCTCAAATGATACTTGTTTCTATGAATCTTTTCTTCCTACAACTTCCATGTACGTCGAGCTTCACTGTATTAGCAAGTGGGAAACTCCCAAAAACACTAATTTGAATATTCTAACTTTAATTTTTCTAAAAGGGGAAACCAAATCTAGCTATATCATAAACTTGTCCTCTTTCTTAGCTTGCATTAGAAGGAATGAATATATTTGAGTAGTGGCTAATGAAATTATTGAAAATGGTTCTATTATTCATTTATTTTCTTGTACACTTTCTTATTCCTTACCTTCCAAATATTCTAGCAAATTAACAATGGAATAATTTGAAGCACTTCACATCTTACCAAGCTCCTATTGCTTTGTTCTCACTAGTTATTAAGAGTACATTGAATGTTATGTGTCTTCACTTGTTGGAGTGTTAATGCATTGGTGAAGAAAGACGATAACTTCTTTGCTAGATAAATTTTTTCAAAACTATGATATAAAGTGTCCTCACTAAGATAGTGATGACATTTGGTGGTTAGCTGAATATTTAGTTTACGTAATTACTCTAAGAAAGATAAAAACTTGTTTAAGATTCTCTAGATTAACATTGAAATCTTGTTAGGACAATTGGCATTCTAGATCATTTTTTTAAATTTAAATATAAGAAACTTTCTTTTGATGACATTCCATGTAGTTTGTAAGCTAAAGGTACATCTTAGTAAGTTTCCAAATGGAGTATCCTAAATTTGTACATGTATTTTTGGATGTGGCACCAAATCCTTAGTTTATTCCATACATTTCCATGTGTCCAACTTGATGCCCTATGCATTACAAATATTTATTTATCTTTCATGAATTTAGCCCAAAGAAATCCACTTAATAGCTTTAGTTTAGGTTAATAAAGTAGACAGTCATGACATTCGTTATCTTTTTTGATCCTAAACTATTTTCTTCCATAGGAGAACACACTTTTTCCCAAGTTACCTAGTGATGTTTATGAATATTATCATACTATATAATCTACTTTATTATACTATCGTGTGCATGGATCATAGTTTATCAGCTACTCTCTAGTATGTCAAATGAACTAATCATATTGGACAATAATGAAATTTTATTATATAATGAGTGTGCTTTTTATAGTTTAAAACTTAGTTTTTATTTCAAATTCTATTTGATTAAGATTTAAAATAAGATACTTCTAATGCATATCACATAATGTACAAGTTAAATTAAGTTGTTAACTTATGCAAACTTATGTGCCTACAGCAAGCTTAGATTGTAAAGCTTTATAAAAGAAGTAATAGTCAATGCACTTTAATGCATTACCACCACCAAGTTTCTCGCTAAGAAAATTCAAGTTGCAATCAATGACTGCAAGGAGAGTGGAGCAATAATCCTACTTGATGATGATAGAAATAATGATAAATATTTTTGCTTCACTTACTTGTAAATTTCCATGAGGTTCTCATCCTTAGATTTAATTTGACCATGGAAACCTAAAGGACCTTAGTAAACTTATGATTAAGATAAGCTACAAGAGATACCTTCACAAGCTTAGGCTATGAGTTATAAGCAGCTAAACATCACTAAAAAATATAAAATTTGACAAATAAGTAGAGCTCATCAAGTGATTCATAAACTATTTTTTGATGAAAATAGAATTTTAATATGTTCTTCTTAATTCTCTAACCCTAAATGAAAAAACATGGGATATGAAGGAAATCAAATGATTGTGGGAGCTCAATCATCAATAACCAATGGGTGAAATATGGAAAATTAGCATGAGAGTTAAATGCACTAGTGTCAACTATTCCAAGTAATCAAAGAAATGGTAATAAAAAGGGTCGATCAAGAAGTCTATAAGACGAGAGAAGAGATCTTATGCATGGAAGCTCTTGGGAATTTGGAAGGAGGATTTGCTTTGTAACCGAGAGAGAGAGAGAAAAGAGAGTGGAAATGAAACCAATTTAGGGAAGTGAAATTTAAGAAATTCTTTTTGGGAATATATAGCTATACAAGAGAGATGAATTGAGCTCAAGAAGAAATTTTGTAAAAAGAAGATAAATTTTAAGGTTTGAGCACAACATTGAATAAAGATAAGCATTAAAATGATCTAATAATGGAGGGTCAATTGTGCCTTCTTAGATTTTTTTTTATTTCCTTTTAGAAATAGGTTGGTAACAATAATAAATCTTGAGTTGAAGCACAAAGAAACAAAGCTTTTAGATAAAACCTTTACTATTCACAAAAGTATTACTGAACAATAATTGAAATAATTATGTTCTTGATAAACTTTCTTAACATTCAAAGTAATTTGTAGTTGATTAAATAATAAGTAGAAGTACATATGAGATAGACATAATGCACACCAAAGTTTCAAGTCACCCAACTGCTAATACAAGGCTTATATCCACCACTTAGTTGACCCAACTAAGCTTCCACTAAACTAATACTTGCCAACCAACAGATATGTTAGAAACCCTCCTAACACATTGATCACCATATATCAAATAGCATCTTACATGAGCAATAACCATAGGCCAACCATGGACACTCACAAGCTAAGAACTTAATTCAATCATAAAAGCTAAAAAAATAAGACATACAATACTTAAAATTGTTTTACACAAATATTTATAAATTATACCTCAAAGTAAATTACCACAATAGCTAAATAAATGAAAAAACTTGTTACAAATAAGCACCAATTAAGTTAATGGGCGTTTTTAATGGGTTGAACCTTAGTACAACCATATTGGAATTACCCTCATTGAGTTAAAATGTTTGTGGCCAATATAAATTATGGAGACATTCTACATCAGGTATAACCCTAGATAGATCTCACTAATGTTGTACTCCAAACTCAAAGGCTGTACTTAATGGATAGAGCCTCGATATAGCCATAAAGAAATCACCCTCATCAAGTTAAACATTTGTAGATCATATTGGGCAAAGCTTTAGATTATCCACACTTTTTTATTTTAATTATTTGGGGGTGTCTTACCAATAATAAAAATCAAATTCATGAGGTATTTCTAATGGATAGAGCATTTGTATAACTATAAAGAAAATTACACTAGTTGAGTAAAAGTACTTATAGTTTCCTTTTAAATAATAAACCCAAATATAGGAGAAAGTCAAAAAAATTCTAAAATTAGAAAAAAAATAATTAAGAGAAATAAAGAGGAATACGAAACTAAAAAGGGCATAGATGTTATACCCGGTAAATATTATATGTTTAATCTTCAATAATTCAATTGTGGCTTGGATGATTTCAGATCGACAGTAGGATGAGCCAGGAGCTCAATTGGAGGCTATTGGAATTTCTGAAATTTTCTGGGGATTTTTCGGAGCACCGAGATTTTTTTTAAACCGGAATTTGGTTTTTTTTTACGCGCGTGAACCGGACCGGAGCGGTTCAGCGAAGGCGGGGCGGTTCGCCGAGGTACGTTTGCGCGTGCGTTTAGATAAGCCGCGGATAAGTGGATCGGACGGGCGAGATCAGCGGTGGAGATTAACCGGCTGATCAGGTGTTAAGCAGCGTTTTTGGAAGGTCAACCGGTGCTTAATGGGTCTTAACGGGTTATTACCGGTTTAAGCCGGGTATTTAACCTAAACTGTTCGATTGTTAGGGTTACGAACGGCGGCTAGAGGCGAGGTGTTCGCGGTGAACGGCGGTAATTTCCGGCAGCCTTCCAAGGGGCTTTTGGTAACCGGAGGTTTGCGGGACAGAGGCGAGCATTTTGGTACCGGTTTCGTTCGGCGAGGAGCTGCGGTTGATCGCGTGCGAGCTTCACCATCGCCGACGAGCAAGGTAGGAAAGTCAGATTTAAATTAGTTATTTAGTAGAAATTAAAAGCATGGAATATTTTGCTTAATGAACACAAGCATGTGGATGACAAATCAGACTTAATTGAATGCTAATCTGCATCTTTTACAAATTTTGGATTTTCTGGAAAATTTCCCATTTCGCCGAAAAATTTAGTTAATGCTTAGGAACATGTTAGGGATTTGTATTATCAGTGTTGCCATTGATTTAGTTAATTAATTGTTGGATTAATCTTAAATCTCACAATACGGCAATGGCATACGGGCGAACTCCTTCGACGGAAAATTTTGAATGAACCTTAGAAATTGGTGGCATTATTGAAACATTAGGATAGTACGAACATCGGATTTTGTTTCTCCTTGTTCGTGTTCACCGGAAATCGACGGAAGGATTGGATTGGGCGGCGATTGCGTCGGTTAGGGTTCGCGGGCGTCGGACCGAGGAAGGAGAAGGGTTTAGATTAATTACAAATTTATTTAAGTAATTAATGGTATTTATATAATATTTATTAGTAATTATATTTATTTAAGCATCGACCGATTAACGGATTATTAAGGAATTTGGTTCGGCGGTGTCGCGGTTCAGCGCGAGGTTTCCGAACCGGCAGCGAAAACCGGTTCAGCGGGATTCGGCGCGGACGAACGGCGCGGAGGAAAATTTAATTCGGAAATTAATCCGAATTTTCGGAAAAAGGATATATGTGGAATTTAATTTTATTCGGAAATTTATTCCGAATTTCGGAAAATGGATAAAGGGCGGAAATTGATTTTTTTTGAATTTAAAAATTTCCTGAAGTGAGAAAAAGGTGATTTTTAGAAATCACGTAGCCAAGTTGAAATTGACTGTTGGAAATTACCCATAAATTCAGTGCAGTTGGATTAGTTGGAAGGAAGTGAGACACTTGGGTGCTACCAGAATAGTCAGAATTTTGGTACAGTTTGTGTTGCTTGGATGGCAATGACATGGATTGAGTCAGTTTACTCAGTGTTGGCATATTTCATGGATTGGCATATTTCATGGATTGGCATATTAGACCGGAATACTATAGGCCCTATATGATGTTTTAGGGTAGTTGTGGTAGGTAACTGTGCGGTACAGACTTAGCTTCCACAGTATACATGTGGACTGGTATGCGCCTTGTTGTATCTGAACACATGTTGTCGAATCTTGGAGTTAGAGCTTGGCAATGACTGTAGGGGCGTGGCTTTTATGGAAATTGTTGGGAGAGGACTTCTTGGAACGGTGGGTGAGTCTATCTCTTCTGGTCCATGAGTGTAGACCTGTGCGCCTGAGAGTGGCAGTGGCAGGGGTGACTCGCCGTGGCTAGCCAAGTGTGTAGGCCTGCGTGCCTGAGGGTGGCAGGGGTGTCTCACGTTGGCTAGAGATCTATGTGACTGGTTCTGTCTATAGTCTCCAGAAGATTGATTGACGAGAGACGCTGCGGTGTCGGGTGCTAGGCGTTGTGATGCGTGCGCAGAGATGGGCGTGTCCCGCTGGCATGCTGCCTGGGAGCACAGAGGAGAGCTACTCTGGTGTGACTGGGGGTGACTGTGGTTGGTCGGAGTCTGGGACTGAGAGTGCCTTTCCACCCTACATTGTTATGCTGTATTTCTATACTCTTGCTATTATCCTTCTCTTGCATGAGAGTTTTTTTTTACTAGCTGTCTTTCCTACTGGGCGTAGCTCATTCTTTTATTATCCATATTTTTCCAGTGGCTCGGCAGACTTGACGCCACCCAGCTTTAGGTGGGATCGTGATCAGTAGGCTAGTGGAGGAGATCTGATCTGTGATTTTCTGAGACATTCTGGTTAGTTGATTGATGCTGTTGGATGTATTCAGTGAGACTGTTATTCTTATGTCTTGTATTATGTGAGGGTGATTCTGACTCATGTACTCGTATGGATGATGTGGTATTTATGGACTGTGATTTTTCATATGAGTTACATTTTTATACACTATCTTATTTTCTATCTTGACGGTATGGTGTGTGGAGCGCCATTTCATATCGGTGGATGTTATATATTTTTTTGTTGATGGTGAGGTCATTACATGACTATGGAACTTAACCTTGGGGGTTCAGACTTCTATTAGATCGGTTCTCTTACCGGTATGGGTTAGGAGTATTGGGTCTAGTAGGAGTAACATTGCGCAAGTTCATCTGTTAATTTAGGAGTCATGAACCTGATTTGACGGTGTGCCCGGGAGATGGGATCCACATAGTTAAGGAAAGTAGGTGTTTAATGATGTGTTATATCCTATGTTTTTCGTAGGCTACTCAGGTTGGTATGGGACGATCTGAGCTGTCTATATGAAAAAAAAAAAATTCCTTTTAAAAAAAAAAAAACTGGGGTGTAACAATAGACATGGTATACTCATGCATTTCATTTCCTTAACATTGTGATGGCTTTTGTTTATGCTACATGTATGTTCATGGACCCCAACATATGACTGAAAAAATAATATTATTATATTGTATTAAATATATATAAACTTTATCACTAAGCCTATGTTAACTGTCTTAGCCAGTTCCTTGGTATAAAAATTATAGGAAAAACTGATGTACATCATGGGACATTATGCAAAAACTCATGGATAGAATGACATAACCGTGAGATTTTTACTTTACAATTTTTTCATGTTCAAGTAGTAGAGTTACTATTACAAGATTAAGCTATTACATCAGTTATCCTATTGTAGACATGTATAGTTTATTAACTTTATTTTGCTACTAGAATTGTTTAAGATTTCAATTAAACTTAATATCATATAATTGTTTATATATGTTGCAAAATAAATGGGGCTTTAACTTTTTTTTTTAAATAAGAAGGGCTTTTAAAGCATCAAGATTATTTTTGTTTTAAGGACATATAAATATCATGCCTTTCTTGACTAAAATAAATAAAAAGAATTTTTTAAATAGAGAAAAAAATAAATTTACATATATTGGTTTTTAATTTTTTTACTTATAATTATAAATAAAGAAATTGAGAATATTATAAGATGGCATAGGAGTAGTTGATGTCATAAGGTTTAGAATTGTAAGAGAATGAATAACTTAAGATATGAGACTTAGAAAGAATTAAAACTTATGTATATTTATGATAAGAGCATCATACATGTATGTTTTATAATAAGAGCATCATACATGTATGAAGTACATAGATAATTATATTTGATTTTCCATTTGTCAGGGTTTTAAGGAATGTATGATATGAAGATCATCATACTTGATTGAAAACCTTCTCATGTAATACTTTCTCTGCAAATATAAGACCATACTTATAAATGATGATATCATACTTGTATGAAGAATTTCTACTAATTAACTACTTATGTCCCAAATTACTATTTTCTATCAATTATGATTATACTTGTATATTGAATACCATTGTATTGTAAAAAGCTCATCAACTCCATATGTCCACTTACATCTCTTAAGAAAACAAGCATCATATGCATACCATAAGGAGATTGTACTTGTATGAAAGTATGAACATCTTATTCTTCCTTAAATGACTCAATTCAAACATCATGTCATATCTAATGAGGAATTGAACTTACAAGTATGATAAGGAATCATATTGAATGAACATTATCAAAGTTAACATAATTAAGGATCATTTAATTCTAATTCTCTGTGTAATCACAAAGATAGCTTGTGTTATTATATAATGAGGCCATTGTAGAAGTATTTTTAATACACATTTTGTAGATCAACAAAGTTCATTCATTTTTTAATTCTTACTTAATTGAGCTATCCTAAGTAATGCAATCTATTAACTTTGTTATATTACATGACATTTGCATATGAAAAGCCACAAAGATGAAATGTGCGTCTAAAGCTTAAATTTATATGAGTGAAAGAAAAGGATGGTTTTAAAACATTTATCACTCACACTTAAATTTATTGAATACTTATTCCTCAAGAAAAATATTATAAGTCTTACACTATAAGAAAATAAGGATGACTAAAAAAGTTTTTTTCTTTGTGTGCTTAAACTTTGTGTTTCTCTTGATACCAGTTTTGGTTAATAACAAAATAATATCAATTTGTTTCTTAAGCCAATAACTATGCTCTTCAATTAATTAGGCTATTCAATTTTGAGATACATGATCTAAAATACTTAAAAAAAAATTATATATATATATTGTTAAACTAGTCATTTAAGGACCAAGATTTCTATGAATAATCTAGTATGTCATTGAGTTGGATGATCCATTAAGTTACATGAAGGTCAAAAAATGAATGTATAGCATGTTATAGGAATAAAACATACATTAAGAGTCATTAGGTCAAATTATCTTTTTCTTGAAGAAGAGCATTGGACTGAAACATATACTATGTATGATTGATTATGTAATTCATTAACTAATAAAGCACATAATATTGATGCATTATTTGAAGAGGATTGAAGTAGAACATATGATACTATAAAAGGAACCTATAATATGTTATATGGAATAATTTTAAAAAATTCAATTCAATACTAATGGCAAATAATGCTCAAAAAATTAATAAGAAACGTGGTGTACTATTTTCAAAGGCTTAGCATTTACACCACTAGTAGGAGTACATTACCTCCTAAACCCTTTCCACTTCATGATGTGGCAATGAGACAACATTAAGGTTTGTAATGGAGGTCAAGATTTATTTGGGATTTAAACTGACTAAATTTTAGGTCATTCTTACAAAAAGAATGAAATATAATTCAAATCCTAAGGAAGAGTAAGAAAAATTTATAGATTAAAAAGGTCTTGTTAATAATTCAAAGGAATTTAATGCCAAAGAAAGGCGATCAATAGTTGGATAAGCTAAGGATATAAATTCAAATTTTGTTTTCAGAAACATGATGAGATGCTTAAGACATTGAGAATAATTTTATAATCAATAAAATGATTTTTGCATACATGACATATAAGAAATTATAAAAAATAAAGACCATGGCCATATTATGGTCTTATCTATAAAATGGAGTTTGGAAACCTTATTTGGCACGAAGAAAAAGTTACAAGCTTCAACAGTAGAATAGTGAGAGCTAAATCTTCTAAATAATAGATGAATCATGAAATAATAGAAAAGATAATATGAGTGAAAGCCAACAAAAATAAACACCTACTAGAAATAAGGAATAAGTAGAATGATATAATCTAATCATTTGGTAGAGCAATCTTTTTGGCATAATTTTTAATACTTGTATGAAGACATTCTTATGTAATACTCTCTCTATAAATATAAGATCATACTTAGATGATGACAGCATCATACTTGTACTAAGAATTTTAGCCCACTAATTACTTATGTCCCAAATTATCACTTTTTATTAATTATGGTTATACGTGTATGTTGAATACCATTATATTGTATAAAGTTCATCAACTCCATATGTCTACTTAAATCTATAAGAAAAACAAGTATCGTATGTGTACAACAACAAGATTTTACTTGTATGAAAATATAAACTTGTTCCTCCTTCAATGGCCAAGTTTAAACACCTTTTTTGATCCACTATGGAACTAATCTTATTAGTATGATAAGGACATTATACTGTATGTGCACCCTATCCAATTACATAACTAAGGATCATCCAATTCTAATTCTTTAAGATAACTTGTGTTGTTATACAATGAGGTCATCATACATATATGATTAGTATACATTTTATTAAAAAAATAAAATTCATTTAATATTTTTATTCCCACTTTATTGAGCAATCTTAAGTATATTATAATCTATTAACTTTTCTATGTTATATGATATATTTTATACACAAAGCCACAAAGATGGAATGCATGCCTTAAATGTGAATCTATATGAGTGAAAGGATGGTTTTAAAACATGACATTCATAGTCAACCTTATCAACTATTTGTATTTTTTAAGTAAATTATTATAAGTCTTACATTCTAAGCAAATAAAGATAACTCATAAAGTTTTTCTTCTTGTATGCTCAATCTTTGTATTTTTCTTGGTGCCAGTTTTTATTAACACTAAAACACTATCAATTTACTTCTTAAGCCAAAGACTAAACTCTCCAAATAAAATAGTTTAATTTATTTTGAGATGCATGATCTAAAACACTTAAAAAATTATTAATAAAATAATTTTTTTTCATCAAAATATTGGTATAAGGACCAAGTGCTTGGTGGATAATCTAGTATGTCATTGAGTTGGATGATCCATTAGATTCCATGTAGGTAAAAGAATGAATGCATAGCATATTACAAGTATAAATAGTATGTTAAGAGTCACTCAAGGTCAAATTGTCCTTTGCATGAAGAGCTATGGAACCTACATAAGCTATGATTGATTAACTATACAGTTTGTTAACTAATGAAGTACATAACATTGATGTATAATTTGAAGAGATGATTGAAGTAGAAATACAATATTGCAAGAGGAACCTATAATATGTTATATGCAAAACAAAAAAGAAAAAAAGCGGCATAAAAATTATTTTAGAGGATTTAATTTAATAATGTTAGTGAATGATGTTTGGAAAAATTATGAAACATGGTGTACCATTTACCAAGGCTTTGCCTCTTCCTTTAAACCCTTATCATTTATTGATTAGGAAATAAAACCCCATTAAGGTTTGTAATGGTGATTAAGATTTTTTTGGGATTTAAGTTGACTGAGATTTAGGCTATTCCTACAAAAAAAATTATAATATAATCCAAAGTAAGAGGAAGAGGAAGAAAAATTTATAGATTAAAAGGGTTTTGTAATAATTCAAAGGAATGCAATGTCAAACAAAGATTATCAAAGTTTATAAACTAAGCATATAAATTATACTTTTGTTTTTAGAATCATGATGAGATGCTCAAGACACTGAGAACAATTATATGGGTAATAAATTAATCTTTGCATGCATGATCTATAAAAAATTCTAAAAATAAAGATGTTGAACATATTCAGGTTAAATTTATAATAATGGAGTTTGGAGGTTGTTGGCATCCTGGCTTTCCTCCAGAGGGATGGTCTTGGGTAGGGGAAAGATAAGGTGAAATCTTGAAAGACTGAGCCCCCTGCTAGCATGATCGGGAGGTTGAGTGTCCTCTTCAGAAGAAATACCTAAGTAAGCTGCGATCACGAGGAGAGAAGAGCAGACCATTGAAAGTCTCAATTCTTATCTGCCAAGGTAGAGAGTTCGATAATTGGCATGAAGAAAATATAATAAGAGTTGAATCTCGTAATGAAGAGGTGAATCATGTAATAAGGGAAAAGGTTTCAATAGTAAAAACCAACAAGAATTAACAACTATTAGAAACAAGGAGCAAGTTGAATGGTATCAAAATAATCATTTGATAGAGCAATTTTTATGGTTTGTCCCATTTGAAGTAGAAAGTTGTCTTAAAAGAGTTACGACGCTTTATAATGGTAGCATACCTAATGCAAAAGAAAGGACTTTGCCAAATTAGAGGAATTTGATTTACAAATTACATTTGAAGGACTTTGCAAAATTATTATAAGGTGGCTTGCTTCACCATTGGCAAAAGAAAGGACACAAAGCAATTTGCCAAAGTGGTATAAGACATGGACAATAAGTATTGAATTTCAATAGTAATTATTTAAATTGGTTATTTATGGTCCAAAGTTAATTATATTAAAGAAACAAAATTATTTTATATTTTGGAAAATTTTGAGGGACTCCTTAAAAAATGTTATGTAATTTCTTATATACTAAGAGATAATGTTGTTATAAAAATAAGGAACATAACCTCTATAATAAGGATCAAAGAATCAAGGAAAAGAATAATTTCTTTATAAGATAAGCAAGAATTATGAAGATTATGATGACAAAATTAGGATCTTAAACAAACATATTTAAAATAGGAGAAAAACAAAAATGCAAGATATGTGATAAAAACTCACTAAGGTGAATGTCATAAGAATAGAGCTATAAAATGTTTTGTATGTGATGAGAAGGGACACTTTGCTGAAGAATGTCCACATGTGATGAAAAAATCAACTATTGATGGAACCAACATGGTGGTGAGAATATGTTGGAAAGTTCCATATAGGAATGACCTAGAGATGTTTAGCATGTAAGATGAGGGGACACTGCTAAAAATGCCTTAATAATTATAAAAGAATTAGAGAGAAGAAAAGTTTTAGACCAAGTGACTACAACATTTTTGGCTACTAATTCATATAAAATTATGAATTATTCATTTGATTGATTAGAAGAATATTAAAAGCATAATACTTATTTGAAAGTTTCTTACTTATGGTTGGATGAATAAAATTAATATATATGTTCATGTTCAAGAATATCATGGAAAGAAAATGACTAGATTATGTAGGAAAAACCAAAAAGATAAGTCATAACTTGCTAAATTATGGATTAGTAAACTAATTTTAACTAAAGTATGAAATGAGATTGAGAATAGGTAATTAAAGAATTTATATGGAAAAAAGAATAGTAGATAATTATGAATAATGATGCATGTTATGAAATACATAAATAATCAAATAAAGATTAGAGTAAAATGAGAAGATAATTAAGTATATTTAAATAAGGTGATGGTAAAATTATTTTAAAGATAATTATATAAAAAGGGAAAATTGATAAGAAATATCAATGAAAATATTATTACTAGTTATGATCATAAGTATAGTGGTGAATTTACTTGATGATAATTAAGGAAAATGAAAGATAATGATTAGAAAGAACTGATGAATTCAAATGGATTCAAAGCTAGAATGATGAATTATTATAATGGGAAAAAGAGAATTAGATGCTACTGTGTATGAAAAATAAGTTGGTAAGGAAATCTTAGCAAAGTGATTAGTTAAATAAATAAATAAGTAATATTAAAATTAAGTGAACTAATGAATCAATGGCGATATTTAGAAGATAAAGAAAGAAATATAGAGAAAACATTTGATTAAGTTTAATTTTGAAGACCAACTTCTCATTACGAGGGAGGATTATCACATTTTAGAAAATTGTTGTAATTGTTTAAATAACTATTTAGAAGATTTTAAATTATTGAGTGCTTAAATTAGTAAAATATAATGATTAAAAGAGGAAAGGTTTTATAGCATCCAAAACATAAAAAAATTTTAGTTTTATAATTATTTCATATAATTTTGGAAGTTTGAATAATGCTTAAGAATTTTTTGAATTTATTTTATATTTTGAGCATTGTCAAAAGGAAGTACGACATCATGAAGGAAGGGGTGAGTTGAGAAATAAGTTGCACAAATAATTGGACTCCAACGACATCATGTTGGTCAAACCCTAAGTACATTTTCCCTAAGAAAGATAGTTCTTGCCTCTTTTTAGCTTAATATGACATTGCATGCTAGTATACTATATGTTGTTCTAAAATGTCCATTCTTAAAGCAAAACTTGACAAGATGTTTTACAATTGTCATAGTTAACCTTAAAAGAAAAGTAAACTCATAGTTTAACAACCCTTTAGATTTATAGAACAATCAAATCCTTATACAATTCAAGGTAATTTGGAAATAATTTTAAATTGCACGTTGTTGGGAAGAAAATAAGACATGGCCAAATACAAATAATGATCATTAACTTATTCATTTTCTAAATTTTCTATACTTGAATTTTGCATCTATTACTCTTAACTCTCTTTTCTCTGCAGCTCTTCATTATTTTGAAACAATTAAAATATGTTATTACTAGTGTAAGAGAACTCACCTATGATAGCTTTCATTTCTCTTCCTATTCTCTTCTTACTTCTCCTCACCATGAGGTGTTGTATCTCTACAAGCTCTATCATTATTGCTAAATCTTCAATTCTATTTACTTGGCTATAGCTCCAATTTGGCTATAGCTCCAACAATAGGCAATTTCTCACCAAAGTCCAAAAGCTTCAAGGTACTTCAATCTCAAGGAGCTATAAAATTAACATTAGGAAAAATATTTAAAGGATCCACTACACCTTAATATAATATACATATATTATATATGTATATATTAAATTCTTAATTTGTCTTTCTTTATTTTACACCAACTTTAATCAATCTCAAAAAAACTATAACAAAAAATTCATTTCATTTCTTTCAATAAGCTTTACTCATTAGCATGTTTAATTTAGCATTTTGAATAATTTAGCAAAATTATACCCTTCATGAGACTAGGACAAAATAATATTATTTTATTTTATTCTTGAAATATCAATTTTGTCACATTAATATGTCAATAATGTTTCAAAATAATTAGCAAAAATATAGCATAGGGACATATAATAGAGATCTAACCTATTGAGAGTCTATTTTTCTATATGAGGTATATTTTTTACTTTACATTTATTTTTTCTTAAAAACTAAATTATTATAGTTATGTCTATATTGTTATTTTCTTATAAAAAGCTTATCACTCTTTTGATATATTAAACCTTGCATTCAATTTCATAAACTTTTATATTAATAATTATGTCATAATTATATAGTCTTTCATCATCCTTAATAGCATGAAGAAGTTTTAGAACCACTTATCTTATTTATTAAATATGTTGCTACATATTCCTTTAAAGTCAAAGATGGTTATGGTTTTAAACATTTTATTGGGAGTCTTAATAAAATTCTTTAAGAGATTCTTGAATTTTTAATCTTGAACAATGCATAGTTAATTTGGTAACAATTATTCCAAGTAACATGTCATATATCTCACTTACTATTTTGCCCTTGAAAAAAATATACCATACGTAAAATGTTAAGATATTGTGCATTTTGCTTAAGATAATTCTTGCTTCTTTTGAACTAAATATACCATGCATTGCATGCTAATGTATTATATGTTTCTTCTAAAAACTCCATATTTAAATCAAAACTTGACCAAACTTCTTAAAATTGTTATGGCTAACCATAAAAGGAAAGAAAACTCATAGTTTTAGCACCCTTTAAGATTTATATCACAATCAAATCCTTATACAATTCAAGGTAGTTTGGAAATAATTTTAAATCACATGTTGGAAACAAAATAAGAAATAGCCTAATGCAAACAATGATCTTTACCTTATTCATTCTCTAAATTTCCTACACTTGACTTTTGCTTTAGTTACTCTTAACTCTCTTTTCTATCTAGGTCTTTATTCTTTTAATATAATATGTTGCTATTATTGTAGGAGGCCTCACCTATGATAACTTAAACTTTATTTGTTCCTATTCTCTTCTTACTTCTCCTCACCATGAGGTCTTGTATCTCTACAAGCCTTAGCCTTATTGCTA
Source organism: Vanilla planifolia (assembly GCA_023846275.1). Classification (NCBI taxonomy): domain Eukaryota; kingdom Viridiplantae; phylum Streptophyta; class Magnoliopsida; order Asparagales; family Orchidaceae; genus Vanilla; species Vanilla planifolia. The sequence continues at coordinate 28,240,363 of CM043873.1, forward strand.
AATCTTTAGTTCTATTTGCTTGGCTACAACTTACTAATAAATAGGCAGCTTTATGCAATAAATTAGGACTATATAGTAGGAATATCATAGTAATTATCTTATTAAATAATAACAAGGATAACATAGTCAAATGCTCATGTTTTATCTTATTTATCCTTTTTTATTTTCATACTTTTTCATTATTTTCATATATAGAGCCTTGTTGCTCTTATATAGTATTTATCTCCATCATATATCACGTGTCACATGTATCACATATCCATAAAACTAGTTCCATTAGAAGACCTCTAATGGGTAAACATCCACTTATTGGAAAATATACCAACTTTAATTAGTAATCACATCTAGTATAGAACCAAAACCACACTTGTTTCCTAGCAAACTTGAATACATGTTGAGGACAAATCCAAGCTTGGGATAGAAATATACTCAACCTCTCTTTCAAACCCATAAGGTGAGCTACCAATAATCATAAGAGATCTCAATTTTTAATAGTTACACTTTATTGAACATCTCAAATTGTGTCATATTATATCAATCTCATTGTAATAAAACTAAATATAACATCATAGGAAAAACCTTTATCTCATATTATTATATTATAACTTAAACCCATGACATTTCATACATGCCATAATTTTCATTTATGCCATAATGTCATTTTCATTTCATATAATATTCATTTCATTCTCTCCTTTAGTCACATGTGATACTCATTCATCAATTCTCAATATTTTATATTTATATAATGTATAATAGAAATAAGATATCATATATGTCAACTAATCCATGCCATAACGAAAGAGAACATACTTGCATATATCATGCTGGCATACAATTAACATTTCACTTGCATCATGTCATGTAGCATGCATGATAACTTATATCCATCTTCTATGATACATCATATCATATAATTGACACAAAAAGCACCATAAATGCAACATAGATATTAAACTTGTATTGTTATTCTATCTTTTACCTAGATTTTTCCTTCTAATATTACACCTTATCAAAGCATCCAATTTATATCATTTTTGCATTTCTCATGATTTTCCTTATTTCTCTATATCCTTCATATTTTTATAATTCATTTAGTATTTATTTTCAATTTTTTTTGAAATTCTCACTTATTAAATATCTCTATTGTTACTCAAATTAGACCATCCCATCCTTGATTGAATCCTCTAATCCCTCATGTTCAAACTTGATTCTCCTAACTAATCAAAATGATGGTTTAACCATTTGATTATTCTCCTAATCCTAAAATAGAAACCAAAACTTTGCCTTTGAGGTCTCCTTTTATTTCCCAAGTCAAATTCCTTTTTCATAGTACACTCTCAATGATATTTGTGTCTCCAATTGTCTTAGTAACTAAATCTATGCGACAAAATAAAATCATACAACAGTAATGTCATAGTGATAAATAGTGTAAATAATAAGAGAACATAATATAGTAAATATAATCATGATTTATCAATGGATTAGTAGTAGTAATAATAATAATAATAAGATTTTTTTTTCATTCTCCTTCATTAATTACTTCTTTTCCTTTTCATATTCTACACTACTTTCACATATAGAGCCATATCTTTCACATCTAGTACCAATTACATCCTATCACATTTAGCATGGTGTTAAAATGCATACTCATTGTGCAACAAATTGTAAGGCATATTGGTTACAAATCTTAGCATGGGTTATACTTATACTCAATCTCTCTTGTAAACCTAGAGTAATAACAAGTGACAATCATTATAGGTCTTAGTATCTTATAGGCATGCTTCATATGATATCTCATGTGGAGTAATATGATACCAATCTCATCATATTAGAATTGGGGGTAATATCAAAGGGAAACTTATAACTAGTTTCTTCATAACATATAATGATACTATGACATTTAATACATGTAATAATGTTCATGCATATCATAATGTCATTCTTCTCATTCTCTCATTTTGTTACATATCATGCTCATTCATCATATTTCATTATTTCATATTTATATATTGTACTAAAGAAATGAGATATGCCAACATAACCATATCATAAAAATAGATTACAAACTTGTATCTCATACGATATGTCATTCTAGCATGTAATTAGTACACATGCTTGGCATGTAGCATGGTAACAGATATCCATCATTTATAATATAGCACATCTAATAATAAACATAAAAGGTACCATACTTATAACAAAAATAATAAATTTATCTATTTTTATCATTTTTTTATCATTTTTCTTCTTGCTTAGATTTCTCTTTCTAGTCTTACACATTATCAGAACATATAATTTTCATTTATTTTAAAACCCTTACAATTTTTCATATTTCTCTATTATTTTTCATATTTTATTTAATTTTTTCATTTATTTTTCATAGTTTTATGAATTCTCTCTTACTAAATATATGTGTAGTTACTCAAATCAAACTGTTTGATCTATCGTTGAAATGTTCTAATCAGCCATCTTCAATCTTGGTTCTCTCAACTGATTAATTGGATGGTTCGACCATCTGATGGTCTATCCTATCTAAAACAAAATCTAACACTTTGCTTTTTAGGCCTTCTTTTATTCCCTAATCATCCAAATCAATTCCATTTTCACATAATCACATGTCTAATGATTTATGCACACGTAATTTACTTCACATTCAAAACCATAATGAATTCATGATTCAATGTGAAACTAGAATTCTTCTAGCATAATGTCAAATTTATGAATTTGATTCAACTTAATTCTACTACATTCACAAATAAAGTTAAACTTAGATTCAAAAGGATGCATTCCTTATTCATTACCTTGCTTTTGTTCTTCATTTTTAGTGATTTGTCTCTTTAATTTTAAGCTTTCTTCTTTGTTTCTCTCTTTTTCCTTAGTTTAACCCTCTCTTGTTTCTTTCTCTAAGATCCTTACCTCTTTTAGTTTCTTTCTAAAGTTCTCTTTCAAGCCAATTATTCAAATAAGGGAGCTTGAGGCATGAAGCATAAGTGGACAGTGTTAAAAGGAATTAAATATAATTTTAGGACATGTTTTTGCAACACAATAATCACATTTTTTAATATTTTCTTTCAAAATCTATTTGATTTCTAAATTTTATAAATAAATTATTATTAGACTCATCTCAATATACTCCATTAAAAACTATAACTACTTTTAGAGTTCAAAATTTTAAAAAATGACATGTTTTATGAAGCTTGCATAAAATCTATCCTCTAACCTTCCAACTCAATTTCTCATATCTAGATATCAAAACCCACATATTAAAATTATTCACACCCTTATTCAACATATTTATATTATTTAATACATTTATATAAAAAATAAATTTCAAGGATTTACACTTGAAGTTGACACTCAATGCCCAAGCACTTGAGGTTAACTCTGCAAGACCTATTTTTTAAGTTAAATTGCCTAGTGTAAGGTTTATTTGGCAATTACAAGTAGTTTTAACTTGTCATTAGAGGTGTATAAACTTTTTAAAAGTGATTAAACTATTTTCAAGATGCTAGCTACAGTTAACCCACATGTTGTATGATATCATTATATATCATTCATTGCGTCGACTATAAATCGTTCCTTTGAGGGTCAAGTTTGAGGAAGAAGTTAATTTCTAGTTTTAAGATTAATTCTACACTTGAGATAGATTTTTTAGCTTATCTCTTTGCTTTTTTCTTCTTCTTCTTTGTTTAACCTCTACTTGTGAAGATCTAAAAGTTTTCTTAATTTTTTTTTACTCTATAATTTGTTAAACTCATGGACATTTATAGGATTTTGATGATACCAAAACTACATATTTATGATTTCTAATGTATTACTTGGATTGTTGCCTTAAGACAAGAATAAGTTGAGGAACATTGAAGAGTTGATGGCATAGTGATTCATCATGGGATCTAATAAAGATGGTGCTTCAAATGATGCATCAAGAGAAATTTGGTATTAATGGTGTGACAATCATCATGGTTAGTCTGTACTTATTTTGTATATGATTAGATTATTAAAACCTATGTATTGTTCTCATGTGGTACTTAGGTCATACATCACTTTAATAATCCATACATTGCATAACTCATTTTCATGCATACGTAATTGATTTTATTCATATGTCATGAGTGTGCATTGATTAGCAAAAAATTTTAAATTTTATAATAACCAAAATGCACACTAAAAATCATAAGTTATGGTAGAATCAAGTAAAGAGTAAAACATAAATGTACTAATCATATAGGATGATATTGATATCATATAGTATAATTGGTTCAAATAAATTAATTAGGTAAGGGTTTAGGGTTGATGATCTTGGTCTATATAAAAGTGTTAGGCTACTCATATAGTACAATATCTTTTATCTATAGTATGATGATTGTATGAGTTTTTTTTTCCCATAATTGTTGACGTTTGTATAGTATAATGTCCATCATACATGTACAATCCCATTTAACAAAATGAGAATAGTTGATAAAGCCAAATTATATTGCATAGTTTGATGTATGATCATTAGACAATATGACAATGCTGTGTAGTTCATAGGATAAGAAATTGTTGTCACATATAATATAATTCTTTTCATCATATAATATGATTCTTATCATTCCAAAATGGTGTAAAATAATACTTATGCAAAATTAGAGAAAGTTCATTTTCATATAATATGATATTTATCATCACATAACATGATTCTTTTCAAATCTATTAGAACTAAAATGAATCTTAGGAAACTTATGAGTTGAAGCTCTTTGTACAATACGATGTTCCTCATCGGACATTTATGAACATGGTACAAAAAAGTATTAATATAGTGAGTTCGAAATCAAAGTGTCTTGTAAAAGTTAAAGTATGTTTTACATACAATACAACCCCTCTAAAATTTGTGTAGTATCATACAATACAATACAATCCCTTGATCATATAATGCAAACATAAGCAAAGACCTATAATGACTAGCAATCTCATTAGAAACCTGGAATTGGCCATTTCAATCCATTGAGATTTCTTGAAATGCATTGTTAATTCATGTTTCAATATAAATAAAACCTAGGTGTACTTTAGAAAGGACTAGTTCAACTTTCATACTATTTTATTAAGTGGAAACTTGCTTTTGTTGAGCTTAGCTTTGGGCATCATCATTTGTTAAGCATTCCTATAATGAGAAAGGAACAAAAAACTTATTTAAATCACCATCTTCCTTGCTCATTTTAATCTATGGTAACTTCATTACTGACGTTTTCTTGGTGTGCAACTTCAAGGATTTATATAATCTAACCAATCCTTAAAGAAAGCTATCTTATCTTTTCCCCTCGCTCCATGCACTCTTACAAATGCATAATTGTCTTTCCAAAATTCCAAAAGAAATAAGATTATAAAATTAAAAAGAAAACTTGATGTAATAAAAAAAGATATTAGGCTAAGAAAAAGCTCAAATGTGATAAGAAGACAAAATGGCATTATTTATTCTATATAATAACTAGTCTAGTGTATGGACTAGTGTGGGCATGTAGGCTGGAGTGCAAGTGATGTCTTGGGTAACAGAATTGATAAGTAGATAGTGTGGGGGCTAAAGCTACTATAATTGATATAGTACCAAAGAGACAAAAAGAATAGGGGTTTTAGGCCTTGGAAGAAGGTTGGGTAGGTTGAGGTCTTAGTTAGGTTAATAAGAGTTGAGGGTGGGTTTTAGTCAAGTGTGTTTAAGATTGTGGACAAAATAAGATTGCCATCTAAGTCGACCTTAAGGAAAAATTCTAGAATGGTTTAACTCTCTAAGAGACCCTTGGCTAAATATTAAGAAGGTTTAGGATTTATCTAGGAGCACTTAAGGACTATGTTAGAGTAGGTTTAGTTTGATGACATCATTCAAATTGTCATTTGTTAGCTATTAATGACTGATGATGTTATAGCCATGCATGATTTAGGTAAAGTACATGATTTTCTTAACTATGGATGATTAGAGTTCAACAAATGTGGTCTTGCCTTTTCTTGAATTAAATTTAACGTGATGATCTTGCGATTTGTGATTAAACTTAAAGAATGATGATTATGGAACTTATAATTCTAAGGATAAGGAGTTTTAGAAACAAAGTAATGAGCATGATAATGTAGTCTTCATGCTTGATGTAAGAGGATAATGTTTAGTAGAAGATAAGGCTAACTTCAGGTGAAGTGCTACTTAACTCTATTTAGACTTGGAGGTTGTATAGATGCTCAACTTACTTATCATAGTTTCATGTATGTATGTATATATAATCATTATGCCATCATTCAAGTTGAAGTTCAAGATTATCATGTCCAAGCCAAAAATGTTTCAATAACTATGGACTTCTTCAAAGCAAAATCTAAAGATTGTATTAAGAAAATATCTTCACATAACATAATATCCTTACAAAATTGGAAGTAAATAATAAATGCTTCAAATCTAATTTGGTTCATGAGTTTTTCCTAACAAATTTATTCAGATCATCATTCATACTGTCATGAATTACAACTTAGCCAAAACATCAATTGTAATAAAATAAGACATTCCATTCTTGGGTAAGATAATTGTGTTAATTTAAATCTCCTAAAACCCATAAATTTGTATATATGTCATGCATCAATACTAGATTTTAACATATACAAGCAATTATTCTCAAAACCCTAACCTACACTTCTCGAGTTAGGAAGAAAAATATGTATTAACCAAGATAATTTTTTATCTTCATGATATTAATCATGGTATATTCGAATCCATACTTAAGCGTGAAATTATTCCATCCAAATGACATTATTTTATTTCAGTTATGACCAAAATAATTATCTTTTGTAGATCTAAATTCAATTCTCAAGAAAAAACATAAAAATCATATCATAAGTATGTTTTAAATTTCCATTCTTTAACATCATGTATTAGGTTCTATCATCATGGAATTAGGTTAACAAGTAGATCTAGGGTTCAATATGAAAAGTACATAGCATAACTCATCTTAATCAAACCCAACTTTTATAACATGCATCCTATAACAAAATATTCAATTATTACCTACATTATAATAAGATTTAATGCATGATCTTGAAATTCATCTTACCTTTAACCCATGTAGATGACTACTCTAAAGAAAGCCTCCTTCTTTCTTCATGCTTTGAGATCTTCCCTTCTTTCTTCTTACTCACAACTTGCCTCCTTGCATTGGATCCTCTCGAATTTGGTTCTCCTTGCTCCTCTTCATGGGGTTTATAAGACTCCATCCAAAACCACTTGCTAAAGCTTATATACTCAAGCTTATAAAATTCTTACAGTTAAGGAATCTTATGAAATTCAACTAAGATTTAATTCTCATATGTGATTTATCATGGTTTCCCTCTCAAGCCCACTTGAAAAACCACCCCATATCCTTAATGGATGGTTAAAATCTTCCTTATTTAAGGTTATTCATATAATACACATTTGGGATTCCAAGAAATGCAAATTCCCTTTTTTAATTGCATGAACTCAAAGCAATTTTAATTCCAAATATTCTTAAGCCATGATGTTATAATGAACATGGTGGTGCATAAGGTTATGGTCATATAATGTGAATATAAGAATCTTATTTCCCATCCTATGCATAACAAGTAATCTATACTAACTCAAATTAACAAACTTAGTTCACCAAGTTATAAAGGAAAGGATTCACTTAGGATGTCTAGGGTATAAAATAAATAAAAAACTAACCTAATGTACCAAAAAAAAAAGTTTAGGTCAAGTGGAAGTTCAAATATGAAAGGAAGTTAGAATGGGATTGTTCATTCTACATTAGGATTGGTCTAGTGTTCAAACTAGTGTGATAACATAGGCAGGTAATGTAGGTGAAGCCTTGTGCATGCAAAACTAATAGGTAGATAGCATGGGTGTAGAAACCACTACAATTACTATAATACTTGAGAGCTAAAAATAAAAGAACTATAATGCAAAAAGAGTATGATGGAATGAGGTGATTCCTTAAGATAAAGAAAATAGAGAGTATGATACAATAGTTTAAATGAAGATAAATTAGAGTTAAGAAAATAATAAAGCAAATAAGGATATACTCACTAAAACAAATCCAAGAGAGGATATCAAGCCAACTCAAAGACTTAAGGTGTACATCAATGAGTACAAAATTATATTGTTCATTCCAAAACTTCCTCTACTAATAAAGGTGTACATCAATGAGTACAAAATTATATTGATATAATAATTTTTAATCAAAAAGAGTTTTCACCTACAATGTTTTCCTTAATTTAAAATAAATGATTTTAAAATGAAAAATATAAAATGATTTGGAGGTGACATTTTCAGTTATTATACTTATAAACAATTATGAAAATCAATTGAGATTCCATATCACAACTTTACACTATATCTTACCTCCTTGTGACAACATTACCATTTAAGACTAAATTTCACTTCATTGTGGTATCGTAACTACCTATAGACATAATGTCTTATTACATAAAAAACACATTACCTATCATATCTTTTTAACTCAACATATAAATCTTATCAAAATAATTTATCATACAGGTAATATTCAAAATACAATATATAAAATAGTACTAAAATATACAATTCAATATTTCATTTTATCATTCACACAACATATATGTCAAATGTTTGTCTAAATGTCAAAGATTGGAATATTCTATTTCTCTTTTCCTATAACTTTCTCTTCTTATAAATTTCATAAAGATCTTGTGTTACATTCATATTTATTAATGATTTGCATGCTCTAGCATTGGTTTCATTCTTGAATCCAAGAAGAACCTATGGCACTTAAAGGGCTCTCTCTATCAAAAATCTATGAGTATAATCAAACCATATGGTTCCATTTGTTGGATCATCCAATGTGCTTCTAACACAATTTGATCTCTCATAAGTTCTCATTAGACCATTCGATGCTCACAACCTATGATTCTAAAGACTTTATTGAACCATCTTTTCGTCCCTTACCAAATTGGCCAACTACAAATCATACAGTTTTTGGATCATTTGATGAATGTCTGATAGAACTACTCTTCTTTTCTAATGTTTCATCAAACTGATTGATTATTTGATCATATTTGTCTAATAAATTTGGAGTGATGTGTTTCTGTCGACAAGTTATATTTTTTTTTACTTATAATTTAACTATGCCTTAAAGAAAGCCTCTCTTTTCCTTTCCTTCACTTTATGCACCTTAAAATGCATGATTTTCTTTTTAAAATATTTTTAAAAATAAAGTTATAAAATAAAGAAAAACACTAACCTAATGTATAAACAAAATAAAGATTAGGTCAAGTGGAACTTTAAATGTGAAAGGAACATAGGATGGTGTTATTCATCTATGCAAAGGATTGGACTAGTTAGTAAATTGGTGTGATAACATGAGTAGGTTGTATAGTTGATTTCTTATGCATGTAGAGCTAATAGATAGGTAGCATTGGAGTAAAAGCTATTATAATTCGTGTAGTACTTAAGAGATAAAAATAAAAGAATTGCAATACAATTAGAGTGGGATGGAATAAGGCTATTACTTAAGGTAAGGAATTGAGTGTATAATATAAAAGCCATACAAAAAGGAATTAAAATTGAGAAATTAAAGGAAAAAGTAGGGATTCACTCACCAAGAAGAATTCATAAGGTCATAAAACCAACTCAAACATTTAAGCCACTAATTGAAGCTAAAAGTAACTCGAAATCTACCAAAATTTATCATTCATTAAAAAACTTTATCTATTAATAGAGGCATACATCAATGTATAAGAAAATACATCCATAAATTCAACTATAAATAATGAATCACAAATAACCAATTAACAAATGCATTTCATTAATGATATATCTAGAAGCTACATGAATAAAAAGAAAAATTACTAAAAATAAAAAAACTATTATGCTTAAAATAATTAGCCCATGATTGGTCCAAAATAGTCAATTAGGGTATGATTTGTTACAACTTCTTTCCTTGTTATGCTCCCTATGATAAGCCTATGAAACGTGATCGACGCATACAACGTATTATCATATTATTCAAGTTTTTCATATCTTGCATTATAACCTTTAGTCAAAATTCAAGGTTTCTTGATATTTCTCTTTCTTAGATTGAAATATTCTATTTAGTCATTCTCCTATGCACACAAATTTCTTCATCATCACAAGCACTAATGTTGTAGCTCACAAAGGTCTCTCATGATATCTTGCTAATTCTCTTGGCTTGATTAATTGTAATAAACCATTAATTAAAAGATTAAGCATATTTTTATAAATTATTTAAATCTAATATGGATTTATAAAGATTGTTTTTTGATTAATTCATTAAGTCTCCTTCAATTTTGGTGAAATCCTTTTTTTGGATGTTGGTATTTATTTCTCTATGATATAATATAATTTTCTCCCTCCTTTAAGGTGTCACATATACATTACAATCAATATAATATATTTCACCAAAATCATCCTTTATCAATGAAAATTCTCACATTTTATAAAAATTAGAAGTTCAAATACAATACATTTATTTGATTGAATTATGAAAATACGTACCTAAATTTTTGAGATGTTACTTACAACGACTCTAGTCCTTATGTTTTTCTTAGGGAGATTGAGATTATAGCAAGCTTGTATATCATTGACATTCACGTCAAGTGTAAAGTTTTTTATTTCTTTAAATGACTCTACTTCTTAATAATACTATGCACTACCTATTAGACCCATCTCTTCTTGTCAATAATAGTGCACAATACTTGTTAATAAGCAATGGGAGATGAGCGAGAGATGATGGGAAATGTTTTAATGGTTGCTAGAACTAGTGGGGATTGACAACAGTAGTAACAATCGACATTGACAAAAATGGGAAGCAATAATTTGGGGAGGTGGGTGTTAACACTTAATAATCAAAATGACTTGTGCACTTTTTCATTGAAATGAGAGGATTTAAAAGGTAACTCTTTGCTTAAATAAAATGAAATGATTTCTATATCTTATAAATAAAAAATATCAAACATGACTTATTCAATTTTAATGTCCCACTTCTTCTAAAGGAAAAAGAGTTAGCTTTTTTGTAGATGCACCTCATTCACACAAAAATCATAAGTGTGGCTTAAACACTCTATTATAATTGTGTGACATTCTCAACCTTCTTAGAGGGATATTATCCTGACCACTCGATCTTATCGTTTAGCTCTTAAAAAGTGCCTCCCTTTTTGAAGTCTTCATGGATAGCTATTGATAAACCAACATCATTCTCGTAATAGCTAATTTAGGATTATCCCTCCTAACTTTAATCCTTTAAATGTTCACCTTGCTTTTTGATGTTGGGTTTTTCTATCAGATTTATAAGCAATCTTTAGGACCTAGTTGATACATTGAAGTGTCAATAGGTTTGCTCTAGAAATTTCTTATAAATTAGATGGAGAAACCTAATACCAACAATAGTTATGAACATTCAAGTGATAAGAGTTAGAAGGGATATTCTCACATTGGTTATCGTGGGGATAATCTTGGGCTCTATATGAGCATCCATGCAGTCTTCAAAAAGATAGAATTCTTTTGAGAGAAAAAAACAAAATCTAAGTAGTCAACATACCTCTTTAGTCTAAGATGTTATAATATGATATCAAAGGTAACCTTACTACTAGCCTAATGTTAGGATTAGATCTTAGAGACTATCAATGAATTGGACAAGTACAACAACCCAAAGTGGATGTGAAATCAAGAAGATTTAAATGTTATAGGCTATATAAACATTTGTGTTTTTAAGTCTACTAGTTAATACATCTTTAGAGAAAATCTTTTATCTAATATCTTTATCTAAATTAGCTATGATTTGTCTTTTGATGTTTAAAAAATAAGATTAAAATTCTAGTTTTAATTGCACAAGTATGAACAAAATTTCATGAAAAAAACTTTATTAAAAAACAATAATACACATAATTAGTCGTTAACTACCATTTCCAACAATAGTTTTTAGAAAATGTTTTTAAAAAAAAAATTCAATTACCAAAAAAAGAGTAATATTGTTTGTATAAATAATAGCGCCACTCATTCTGACTAAATAATAAAAAACAAACTCCGCGACCGAAGGGAAACGTTTGGTCATGCCATGGCAATAAATAAGTTAATTTCAAAACTTTCGCAATAATCTAATAAGAAATCATTTTAAAATTAATTTCAATTCTTTAATTAAGACCAGCTGTATTTGATACCACCTCTTTTTTTTTTTTTTTTTTTTTTTCAATCCATTGAAACATATCCGAATGTGAATTAGTTGTAATCTACACTTAATAATAATTATTATTTTTCGTTAAAAAAATTTAATTATAAATATTTGTTTATCATCCTATTAGGTGTTTTGTCTCGAGAGTTATTTACACGAGGCATGCACAAAGCCACGTCAAACTTATCGAATATAAATAATATATTATATGGATTAATATTATCTAGTGATAAAACCCTATTGGCTTAAGCTTTGGTTGGGGTTCCGTAAGAAAAATTACCAAACGGCCGCCGGCCGCTTGTAAAGGAGCCACCGCCTTCAAGTGCTTCTTTTATATATCCGTTTAACTTCTCAAAGGGAAATCCAATCCAAATCGCTTGCAAGTCTTCATCAAAAGGAGGTCATTCTTATGGTAAATTCAGCAAAGAGAAGTCCATCACCAGAATCTTATTTCTTGTATTGTTCTTCGACCGCCTTCTCGGCTAAACTTTTCTTGTTTCTGTTGTCGAATTTGCAGGCGGTGGTTACTGGAAATGTTAAGTTTGAAGAGGTGAGCATTGGGAGATTTTTTTTTTTTTTTTTTACACTTGAGTTCTGTATCAAGGAAGATTAATGAGGTTTTTCTTGCAGGAGTTCATTCTGAATCATCGAGGAGTGAAACTGTATACTTGCCGGTGGACACCGGTGCACCGAAACACCAAAGCTTTGGTCTTCCTTTGTCATGGTGAGTATTTCGTTTCGTTAATGATTGTTTTTGTTTGACATGTTCTGTTCTTATTTGAGAGGTTTCGTTTGGCCTGCAGGATATGCCATGGAGTGTAGCATCTCAATGAGAGGTGAGATTGGATCCTGTTTGGGTTTGATTGTCAATTTGTTCAATGAGTGAAAAGATCATCTTTCTTTGTTCAGTCACAGCGATTAGATTGACAGAGGCCGGGTTTGCTGTCTACGGGATGGACTATGAAGGCCATGGCAAGTCCTCTGGCTTGCAGGGCTACATCCCTAACTTTGATGACCTTGTGAACGATTGCTCCGAATATTATACTTCTGTTTGTGGTAAGAGTTTCATGCTTTCTGTTTGATGATTTTGTATTTCATCCCAATCAACTGGCACATGAAACTTGCCTTCACTATTTGTAGAGAGGAAAGAGAACAAGGATAAGGTGAGGTTTCTGCTTGGTGAATCCATGGGAGGTGCCGTGGCCCTTCTCTTGCATAGGAAGAAGCCGGTCTTTTGGAATGGAGCTGTTCTAGTTGCTCCAATGTGCAAGGTTCTTACTCACCACCATTTTCTGTAGTTTCTTCTGTTTCAATGTTGAGGAACTCAAGCAATTTGCCACTATCACAGATTGCTGAAGAGATGAAACCTCATCCATTGGTCATCAACATGCTAACGAAACTTTGTAGAGTTATTCCAACGTGGAAGATTGTTCCTTGTAAGGAAGTCATCGATAGCGCCTTCAAGAGTCCAGAATGGAGAGAAGAGGTGATACAAAAATGCTCACAATTTCTTTCTTACCTTCAATTCAATTATAACGCTATAAGCTTACATGGAAATGTCCTATACCCAGATTCGAAACAATCCTCATTGCTACAAGGGTAAGCCTCGCCTAAAGACTGGTTATGAACTTCTTATGGTGAGCATGGATATTGAAAAGAACTTGAATCAAGTAAGAACCTTTCTCATTTCCCATGCCCTCGCACAGTTGGTTCAAATGGTACTGTGCCTTAAATAGATCTTTTTCTTAGGTATCATTACCTTTCATCATCATTCATGGTGGTGAAGACATCGTCACGGATCCCTCAGCGAGCCAAGCTCTCTACGAAACGTCAAAGAGTGAAGACAAGACCTTTAAGCTCTACCCTGGGATGTGGCATGCCCTGACATCCGGTGAGCCGCAGGAAAACATCGATCTTGTTTTCTCGGACATCATTTCATGGCTCGATGACCGGGCGATAACGATGAGCCAAAGATTGGAGATGCAGAAGAAGGCCGAACATGACACACAAGTACTGTTTGAAGAATCATTCAAGAAAGCATAATGGACAGGAGACTTAAACTGGGTTTGTATTCTTTATTTTGTTATCGGAACTGATGTGCCGTAGCAGGACATAGATTGTCAACAGAGATGAAGATTTATTTTCTTTTTTTTTTTTTTTTTTTTTTGATTTCTTAAACCTCTCAACATGTTGATTTTAATGTTTGATTGTGAATAAAATTATGTTGTTTGACTTTTAATCTTCTCCATTTTATTTTTGTTCATTCTTATGCTTCCACTTTATGGATTCAGATGCTTCCTTAATGGAATAAGAGCTCTAGTCTTTTGGAATGCAACATAAATGAGTTCATGAAAAATATCATCAATTGTACTTAAAAGTAGTTTTTCTATGATAATGGTGTTATTATTTTTTATAAAATAAAGCAAAGATATTCTTAATATTAGCTTATCACTCTCATATGATCCTTTTAGAAATTTAAACAACGGATGGATTATGCATGCAAATGAATAAATAGTAGCATAATGGCAAAATAAATTCCTTAGTAGAGTTTACATTGAGCAATGTATATCTAATTCAACAAAAATTGATGAACTCTTTATAATTATAATTTTGAATAAACACTTATTTTTATGTAGCATTAATGTTAGGCATGAACAGATAATTTGGTATGATGAAATTCGATTAACTAAACTAAAAAAGTGGAATGCGAAGTAGATTGATAATCAATGCTGAAGTATATTAATGCAAAAAATTGGATAAAAGATAGAATGGTGATTTTAGTTAGGGTTGTTGAACACTACCTTTTGCCAAATCAAAATAATTTGAGTTGTTATAAGGCATGCAAACACCACCATATCACTATTATGGTATTTTCATCAAACTTTTTGTCTACTAATGAGATTGTGTAACCTAAAGACATCAAATAATTGAAATAATAAGTATTTTATTTCTTCATTACATAAATTAAATGAGATATTAAATGTACCAAACCACCTTACAATATCTATTTAAATAAAAATTAATACATTAAATCAAGGAAGTAATACAAAAAATTAATACTTGCCCTAGCTATTGTATTTTAAACTAGAATGTGCATATTGATTTGAACAAGTGTTCTAATTGTAGAAAATCAGAGGTGTGCTAATAGCATCCGAGAATAATATGATACTTTAAAAAAGGTTGTATTATATTTATCACTCACACTATGATTTATAAAACTATTTTTGAGTTAAAAACAAGCAAAAAACGTTACTTGACATGTCTATAGCAAAGGATGCATGTGATTTGATAGAAACAAATTATTGCAATGGATTTCAATTGAATTTATGTATTCATAGTTTGCGAAGGATTCCATAAATGTGAGCATGGATTGTACACTTGAATGTAACCCATCGAGTGTTCAAAGGAGTTAGAAAAATTGTTAACCATTTCTTTGAATATTTTAAATTTTGTTGCCAATTTTATGTAGAATATACAAATTCATAATGTTGATTTTTATTAATATTTGAACTAAAGCATCCTAATAGTTAAATTGATATTTTTTCTTGCCCCATTGATTGATGATTTAAATAGTAGATATAATTGATAGAAATGCATTACATCTATTAATGTATGGATTCAAGTTGAAAGTTTCACTATTGTGAGTGTGAATATCTAATATATGATTACTTGGTAGGATGCACATTCAAAACGTTATAGTGCTCATGTCATTTGTGAACATAAGATAATTACATCATTTTTTAATAAAAACAATTCAGATTATATATATCACAACAATGCCCATCTTATAATTTGTCAAAAGCTTCCTTTAACAAATTATTCGAAGAGAAAATAATTATTATTTAAACTCAAGCATTAGGATTTATTATATGTGCATCATAATTTGGTTGTTATGTATATAAAAGAATAATATACATGACAATATTACTTGCATTGTATTAAATATTCAAGAATAGACTAAAGATAGTTTCAATGTCTAGTTGTATATGATAAATATGAGAATCAGATAACTCCCTCACCTAAAGTTAAAGGTGACCAAATTTACTTTTTTTTTATGATTTTTATACTCTTACTAAGGTGGAGAAGAAGCAATTTTATAAAGTTTTATATGAACTAAAGGTGTTAAAAGGATACTCTTCAAGCATAAAAAATCATATGAACTTCAATGAATCAAAGTTGATTATTTCAAAATTTCATAATTGTCTTGTTACAATAAACATTTATTACTTATAAATATTAGTGGGAGCTTTGCCATATGAATTAAAAGTACAATTATGAGATAGTATTTTTTCTTCACCTCTTTATGTGTAATGGCAACTAATCCATGAAAATTAGACATTCTTCATAGTAGTCTTATCAAGGATCTTTTGAGTTGCAAATACTTTATTCTCCTTCATTCTTTGACATTTTTAACCATTCACCTTGAAAAAGAGCTAAAGCTATGTGGACTATTTTTATGAGGTAAAGACATAATTTTGAATAATATATGAAAAAAAAATCAAAAAGTGTATCTCCAAAATCACTAAGAGTTAGAAGCTTGTGATCTATATGGCACGAGAGAAAGTAAAATTTTGTTTAGAGAATATAGATAATATAAATTTAATTGAAGTTTTTGTTTATCCTAATGCTAGTGAAAAATATGGAAGAGGTATTACTTCAAGTAAGGCACTTGTTGTTAATATAATTGTGTTATGGCAATCAATTTGCATCTTCTATAAAATACAATAATTGCTAATCCACATATCTAAGAGCATATAAAAAAATAAGAAGATCTTTCCTAGGTGTGTGAATTCAAAATAAACATATTAAGAAGGGGTTTGAATATCATTATACAATTATATTATATAAGCTCAAAAATTCTTATCTCTCCCTTTTTCAAACTTTTATCAAACTCATCTTCTAAATATGTAATTAAACATGAAGTATATATCACTAATAGTTTTGAACTTTTTGCCAAAAATTGGCTAAAGAAGGTTGATCATTATGATGAAGTTTTCTTAATTAGTTATACAATATAAATATTAAGATCAAAAAATAAAAATCCAAATATGATTTACCCATCTTATTATAACATAAAAAAATTGAAAATTTTATTATATTGTGTTTTTTTTTGGATCTTCAGCTATATGTAGATAGATAGTAGAAATAGATAATATTGATGATATTGAATTTAACTTAGTTAAATTCAATCATATTAGAGATAAAGATAACCGTATCATTATTGCTAATTTGGTTAAGCTTATTTTTATATTAAATACTCTAATAATCCATAATAATTAATGAGAATATGTTGCAATTCATGATATATGTGAGATGGTGATGAAAATAACAGTGATCTCTTAGAGCTTTTTAGGCCACAAGAGGCATGCTAAGGGGTGTGTATGATCAATCTAACAAAAGTTTTTAATCATCTTATTAAACAAAAAGATGCGATTAAATTGGATAATTTAGGAAAAAAAATGAGTAAAAAGAAAATGAAGAAAAAACTAAAGTCAATATAGTATCATATAACTTTAACAATATGGTTACTATATTATAACTTTATTTTAACATTTTGACCTATTATAACTTTATTTGATTCTAGCAGTAGCCATTATATCTATTACGTATATCGGATCAAATCACAACAAATCAAAATAAATGACATAGAAATTAATATGAAAATCTCGAATAGAAAAAAATCACGAGAGTACGAGAAAAAAATTCACTATAATTGAAGGTTATAATAGAGTTTTAGAGAAGGAAAGAAGTTATCTTAAAAAATCATATATAGTATATTTATGAATATACTATCATAATATTCCCTCCTTTATTTTTTTTATTGATAATTATCATATCTCTAATATCCCTTCCTTTATTTTCTCTATTGATAGTTATCATATCCATAACATCCTCTTATTTATTTTCTCTAAAAATACTTATCTTATCTATTATATTTTATTACATATTTTAGGATATAAATGTTATACCCGGTAAAAATTATATGTTTAATCTTCAATAATTCAATTGTGGCTTGGATGATTTCAGATCGACAGTAGGATGAGCCAGGAGCTCAATTGGAGGCTGTTGGAATTTCTGAAATTTTCTGGGGATTTTTCGGAGCACCGAGGAAATTTTTAAGTAATTTTCCCTGTTTAATTGGATTTTTGGAAATTCGAAAATCTATTTAAATCGGTCCATTAGATTTTTAAACAGGAATTTGGTTTTTTACCGCGCGTGAACCGAACCGGAGCGGTTCAGCGAAGGCGGGGGCGGTTCGCCGAGTGCGTTTGCGCGTGCGGTTGGATAGGCCGCGGATAAGCGGATCGGACGGACGAGAACAGCGGTGGAGATTAACCGGCTGATCGGGGTTAAGCGGCGTTATTAGAAGGTCAACCGGCGCTTAATGGGTTCTTAACGGGTTATTACCGGTTTAAGCGGGGTATTTAACCGAAACTGTTCTGCTGTTAGGGTTTCGAGCGGTGGCCGGAGACGAAGTGTTCGCGGTGAACGGCGATACTTTCCGGCAGCCTTTCAAGGGGCTTTTTGTACCTGGAGGTTCGCGGGACCGAGGAGAATAGATTGGTACCGGTTTCGTTCGGCGAGGAGCAGCGGTTGGTCGCGTGCGAGCTTCACCGTCGCCGGAGAAGAAAGGTAGGAAATTCAGATTTAAATTAGTTATTTAGCAAATTAAAAATATGGATTATTTTTCAAATAGCTACCGGAGCATGCGGATTGTGGTTTTTGGAATTGATTAATGCAAATTATTGATTTAGCATTTTAGGGTTTTCGGAAAATTATACCCGCCGAATTCGGAAATTTTACCGAACATGTGTTGATTCGATTATGTACTTTAATCATGTTAAGATAGTATCAAATGCTGAATTTTGTTTAATTTCATAGATTGTTAAAATGGGGATCGGATGAAACTTCGGCGGAAATTTTGATTGAACCTTAGAAATTAGTGGCATTATTGAAACATTAGGATAGTACGAACATCAGATTTTGTTTCTCCTTGATCTCGGTCGTCGGAAATCGACGGGGAAAACGGAATTTTCCCGGAGGAATCGTCGGTTAGGGTTTCGCGGGCGCCGGGCGGAGGAAGGAGATGGATTAGATTAATTACGGTTTAGTTAATTAAGTAATTATAATTATTCAATATTTATTAATAATTAAATGTTAAAACGTCGGCTAGAAATTTGGATTAAATATTCGGCCGGTGGGTTCTCGGTTCAGCGCGAAGTCCCGAACCGGTGGCGAGATCCTGTTCAGGAGATTCGGCGCAGACGAACGGCGCGGAGGAAAATTTAATTCGGAAATTAATCCGAATTTTTGGAAAAAGGATATATGTGGAAATTAAATTTAATTCGGAAATTAATCCGAATTTTCGGAAAAAGGATATATGTGAAAATTAAATTTAATTCGGAAATTTATTCCGAATTTCGGAAAATGGATAAAGGGCGGAAATTGATTTTGGAATTAAAAAAAATTTCCTAAAGTGAGAAAAAGGTGATTTTTGGAAATCACATAGCCAAGTTGAAATTGACTGTTGAAAATTATCCATAAATTCAGTGCAGCTGGATTACTTGGAAGGAAGTGTGACACTTGGGTAAGTGCTACCAGAATAGTCAGAATTTTGGTACAGTTGTGTTGCTTGGATGACAATGGCATGGTTTGAGTCAGTTTAATCAGTGTTGGCATATTTCACGGATTGGCATATTGGACCGGACTACTATAGACCCTATATGATGTTTTAGGGTAGTTGTGGTAGGTAACTGTGCGGTTCAGACTTAGCTTCCACAGTATACATGTGACTGGTAGGCGCCATGCGTGTTTCGAGATGGACGTATCTCACTGGCATGCTACCTGGAACCCCATGCTAGGTTGTGATGCGTGTTTCGAGATAGGCAATCCCACTGGCATGCTTTGCCTAGGCGCCATGCGTGTTTCGAGATGGGCAATCCCACTGGCATGCTACATAGACGCTGAGGTGTCGGGTGCTAGGCGTTATGATGCGTGTTTCGAGATGGGCAATCCCACTGGCATGCTTTGCCTAAGCGCCATGCATGTTTTGAGATGGGCGATCCCACTGGCATGCTACCTGGAAGCCCAGAGGAGAGCTACTCTGGTGTGACTGGGGTGACTGTGGTTGGTCAGAGTCTGGGACTGAGAGTGCCTTTCCATCATACATTGTTATGCTGTATTCCTATACTCTTGCTATTATCCTTCTCTTGCATGTGAGTTTTACTAGCTGTCTTTCCTACTGGGCATAGCTCATTCCTTTATTATCTATATTTTTCCAGCGGCTCGGCAGACTTGACGCCACCCAGATTAGGTGGGATCGTGGTTAGCAGGCTAGTGGAGGATATCTGATCTGTGATTTCTGAGACATTTTGGTTAGTGTGATTGATGCTATTGGATGTATTCAGTGAGACTATTATTCTTATGTCAGGTATTGTGTGAGGATGAATCTGACTTATGTATCTGGTTGGATGATGTTGCACTTGTTGGACTTGGATCTTATTCTTGTGATGTAGTTTCCATTCACTGTCTTACTTATTGTTTTGGTGCTATGGTGTGTGGAGTGTCATATTTATATATTTATTCTGTGGATGTTATATATTTTTTTTGATGGTGAGGTCATTACATGACTATGGAACTTACCATGGGGGTTCAGACTTCTATTAGATCGGTTCTCCTATCGGTATGGGATAGGAGTATTGGGTCTAGTAGGAGTAACATTGCACGAGTTCATCTGTTAATTCAGGAGTCATGAATCCTGAGTTGACGGTGTACCCGAGAGATGGGATCCACATTGTTAAGGAAAGTAGGTGTGTAATGATGTGTTATATCCTATGTTTTTCGTAGGCTACTCAGGTTGGTATGGGACGATCTGAGCTGTCTATATGTAAAGAAAAAAAAAATGTATGCCAAAAATCAGCCTAGGAAAAAAATGGGGTGTAACAATAAATTATTTTTAATTTTTGAAGTTTAGATCTACATAAGTTGGGGGTTTGACTAAACAATCCTTTGGCATAAATGAATTCAAGGTAATATCAATAAATATCCACCTTGACTTGAATTTTCTCTTGAAGTAAAGTTAATTGAAGCAATGCAAAGCTCGACTCTCTAAAGGGTGTTTTCATGTATCACATGACATTAATCAAGTCAAAATAAAGTTTGAACTTGGTTGTTGAAAGTATCTTTATCATCATGTCTACAGGTTTCTCCAAAGTATTAATCTTTTGAATAGCTGCATCTCTAGCCTTAATCTTATCGTGAATAAAGTGCTACCTAATATTGATTACTTTGTCTTCTTATGAAACATCTTATCCTTGGACAAGCATATAACACTTTGATTATCACAAAATATGGTGATCACTCCATTAATCCTACTCAACTCTTAAAACAAATCTTGTAGCTAGATAGCCTCCTTTACAATATCAATGATTATTATATACTCTACCTCAGTAATAGACAATATAACTATACTCTATAAAATTGATCTCTAACTAATAACACAAACCCTAAGAGTGAAGTCATATCCTATGAGAGATCTTTTTCTATTATAATCATCTCTATAGTTTGAGTCAACATAAACTTTTAGTCATAAAATATTTTCTTCAAAATATTAAAAAGTATCAATAGTATCACATAAGTATCTCAAAATTCACTTAACAGCCACCTAACGCTGCTTGCCTAGATCAATCATGTATCTACTGACAATACTAATAGTATACATGTGAAGAATATGCTGCATGTATTCTTTCTCCTCCTCAGTGCCTAAACATACATTTTTGGACAACTTGAAATGAGTTGAAATTGGTGTAGAAATAGGTCAACATCTTTCATCCCATTTCTCTGAAACTCCTTCTAAATGTAATCGTTTTGAAATAAAAGAAGCCTATTTTTCTTTCTATCTCTCGTGATCTTCATCCCAAGTATCTTATTTACTTTGCAAGACTTTCATGTCAAACTTCTATTTGAGAAGTCTTTTTAAGCACTCCACACGAGTCTTACTCTTTGCTATAATAAGTATCTCATCCATATAGAGCATCAAGTATAGAAAAGATCTATTTATAAGTTTCTTCAAGTACATACAATTATCAAAATTTCTCGTATAAACTTAAGATGATAATTTGAAAGAATCAAATCTTTTGTATCACTATTTAAGAAATTGTTTTAAACCATATAGAGACTTTTTTAATATACACAGTCTTCTTTACCTTCATAATCAAAATCTTTAGGTTGCTCTATGTATATTTCTTCTTCTAGGTTTTTATGTAAGAAAGTATCTTGACATCTAGTTGCTTCAACTCTAAATCATTCATAGTAACCAAACCAAAATAAATTCTAATGGATGTGTGTTTTACCATAGGTGAAAAAATATTAGTAAAATCAATACTTTTAACCTGGTTATATCCCTTGGCTACAAACTTAGCCTTGAATCTGTCTTTCTTAACACCTAGAGTACCAGACTTTTTCTTGAACACTCACTTGCATTTAATGGCCTTCTTATTAGGTAAAATCTTTGTCAAATCTCAAGTTTTGTTCTTATGCAAGAACTCAATCTCTTCCTATATAGCTAACAACAAATCTCTTAAGTTTTCATAAGTAGCTACCTTTGAATAAGTTCAAGGCTCACAGCTCAAACTCGTGTCTTAAGTCATAGAAGTGTACGCAAATCAGC
Organism: Vanilla planifolia; assembly: GCA_023846275.1. NCBI lineage: Eukaryota > Viridiplantae > Streptophyta > Magnoliopsida > Asparagales > Orchidaceae > Vanilla > Vanilla planifolia. The sequence continues at coordinate 28,263,220 of CM043873.1, forward strand.
ATCTACATATCTCTTTGGAGGTTTAATCACCCTTCTTTCTTGATCGCTTCTAATGATATATGATTATTATTCCTGTGGTAAGTAATTTGATTGAATCTCAATTTTTATATAATCTAGATTATTACTTAAAACATCGTCACAAGAAAGAGCAGATTGTTTAAAAACATTTAAAATAAAACCTTCATCAAACACAATATCTCTACTAACTATAAATTTAGATTTAGAAGAACACCAAAGTTTGTAGTCTTTTATTCCACCTTCTTGAGCATAACCAAAAAAGATATATTTCTTGAACTTACGGATTCAATTTTCCTTCTCTACAATAGGAGTAAGTAATACAACAAAAAACCTTTAACTGAGAATAGTTAAAAAGTTTACCTATCCAAATCTCTTTAAGCATCTTCATGTCTATGGTTCTGTAAGATGAAATATTGATTAGATGGTAGGCTGTAGAACATGCTTCTACCTAAAATGATTTTGGAAGACTTGTAATAAATAACATGCATATAGCCCTCTTTAGAATAATTCGATTATATCTCTTAAAGTTATTATTTTTTAAGGAGTTTTACCATAAGTTCTATGCCTAACTATACTTCTTTTCTATAGAATTCATTTAATTCACTAAAACAAAACTCCAACCCATTATCAATTTGAAGATATTTTATAACTTTTCTTATCTACTTCTTAATAAGTATCCTTCATTGGATAAAACTCTAAAAACTAATAGAGTTTTCTTTCAAGAAGAAAGCCTATACTTTTATGAAATAATTATCAATTAAAGTTAGCATGTATTTGGCACTAACCTTGAATGACTGCTGAGATGGATCCCATAAATCTGAATAAACATAGTATAAGATTTCTTTAGTTTTGTATTGTCTAGGACTGAAAGCTATCCTTTTATGTTTACCATAGTACATCACTCACAAAACTCTAGATTTTTTTTATCATATCTCTAGATAATCGATCTTTTTTGCTTAGTTTATTTAGACCTCTCTCGCTTATTTCTTAACTATATATGTCATAGCCTTATAATATCAAAATCTAATATAGATGATATTGTTATTACTCTAATCATAGTAGATTTTTCAATAGTATATAATCTATTACTGATCTTTTTTCTTTTTATTATCTCTAAGAAATCATGAACAACTTTAATAGCTCTATCTTCTCTAATATATTAGTAATTTTCACAATCAAGTATGCTAAGAGAAGTTAGATTTCTCTTTAGATTTGAAATATACTTAACCTCACCAAGTATACGAACAGATCCATCGAACATCATGATCATGATAATTCCAATACCAACAACCCTACATGATACATCAGTGCCCATAAGCACAACTCCATTCGTGATAGGCTCATAGGTGGCAAACAAATCCTTGTTTAATGTCATGTGAAAAAACAAACTGAATATAGAATCCATTTTGATCTTGAGAAATTTCTTGAATATGATATAAGCATGATGTCTCTAATACATTCTTCTTCACTAACTATGTTAATTTTTCCTGATTTCTCAGATTTGTGGTCAATTTTCTCAATTTGCTTTCTTTTTATTTAGTTTAAAATGGTTTACTTTTATGTGACCCTTCTTGTAATAGTTGCAAATCAAATTTTTGTATTTAGACTTTGATCTTTTTTTCTACTTTGCATTAAAAAAAACTCTCTACTTTGATTATCCTCTAACAATCGGACCTCCTTACGATTTAGAAGTTGATGGATTTTTGTCAAGCATTAATTTTTATCATAAAATCTATGAAACATCCTCAAGTAAAATCAAATCTCAACCATATAACATTGAGTGTCTCAGATTGGTGTAAGATGTTGACAAAGAACATAATAGAAGTAGAGTAAGGTCTTCATCATCATACATAGCTTCAAGCATCTCCAGATCTATAATAATTTTCTTGAACTAATCTAAATGAGGCTTTTTATCTTTTCCTTTATTGCGACAGTACATGTACAAATGCTACTTTAGAAGAAGTTTATTCAATAAAACTCTATCATACAAAAAATCTTCAATCTAAGTCATAGAGTTATAGTCATCTCTTCCTTCATGTAATCTTACAAAATCTTATTCAACAAGCATAACTGGATATGTGTTTTTACTTTTTGATCTTTTCTCTTTCTCCTTTATTATTAGGGTTAATGATATATTATCCTTTTTGAGAAAAGCATCATCTAGATCTAACAACACCAGAATTACTCACTTCTTGACTTGTCACATAGCAAATTGCATACTTTGATCTTGAAGAATGCAGCTTTGATACTATTTTTTATGTAAATTAGATCTAATTAAAGAAAACCAAAGCAAATGATATAGAGATTTACATGAAAATCTCAAATAAGAGAAAATAAAAAATGAGCACGAGTAAAAAAAATTATTATAATTGAGAATTACAATAGAGTTTTAGAGGAAGAAAGCTATTCTAAAAAAATCACATCTAACATATCTATAAGAGGACCATCATAACATCTCCTTTATTTTCTCTATTAATAATTCTCCTATCCATAACATCCCTTCTTTTATTCTCTCTATTAATAGTTATCTTATCCATAACATCCCTTTTTTTATTTTTTTTTTATTGATAGTTATCCTATCTATCATATTTGCTTGCATATTTTAAGATATAAATATTGTATTGATGTATGCTTTTAATGTGATACATCTGAATTTCTACTTTTCATTATATGATCACTCCAAATATTGTCATTACCAATAACAAGATGACTCTCTAAGGGAAATTTGGTACTATCTTGTAATATACTTTTAGAAGAATGGGTATACAATATAATTATTAATCACATCATTAATGAATTGGCCATAATCCAACTCCCAATTGTTGAAAAAATAATTATTAAAGAAATGGACAATGATTATATATTATCATGGCTAACATACTTTATTTTGCATTACTTCATTTACATTATACTTGTTGAATAGAAATTGCTTAAAGCTAAATAACAATCATTTTGTTTTAATATTTTAGTATTATGCTCAATATTCTAATAAGAATTCACATAACATAGCATTATCTACAATTGGTCACAAAAAATATTTTGATATAATTAGTTCTTTTGTATCATTAAATATTGTTCAAATTATAATTACAATTATCCTAACTAATTTTTAATTAAAAGTATAGCAGGTAAAAAACCCATCAACTTGTCAAACAAAAATGATAATTATGTAAATTCCATGATAAAAAATCTTAGTTCTTAAGTACCTTTTCTGTAAAAATTTTTTTGAAGAAAAAAGACAATTTTATTCTTCGACAAGATTTAAGTTGTCATGTTCATGACCATGTCATTGAGTATGCATTAATTTTTAAATTCTTAAATTACAAAGGTACAAATGTTTATAATTTTCTTATTTTGTATATATTCTTTTTTAGGATCAAATAAGCAAATATTTGAGTGTCACACCTTGATCTTTCTACTCAGTACAAACTCTAATAATTTTATTACAGAGAATAAAAAAAATCTAAAAGTGGATGGAGGACATTGGCAACAAAATTAAATGGGAAATAATGAATGAATCTAACTCCTAAGCACTCAAAAATTATTTTAATTCATAACTTAATAAAATGTTTAATAATCTATTTGAATTCATGACTACCATAAAACCTATATAAATATCATAGAATTACAATACCAACATTAACATAGTTGTAATTTGCAAAGAAACAATACAACCACACTTCCAGAAATATCAGACACAATAAGTACATGAAAGCCATACTCATCATAGTTTCCCTCACCCTAAAACTTGCCTCAACTACTAACAAGATCTCTAGCTCCATGCATAACTATACCATGACCTACAATATACGTAGGCAATAAGTACAAAAGTGCTCCATAAGAAAGTGATAACTACAAGCACTAAGGCAAAGTGCATTGCAATAAGTAACATATAAACAAAGGACTAATAACAAATATGTATCGCATCTAAAAATCACTCAAAAGAAATATGTTGTTGATGTATAAAGGTATGTAGCACATATATGTCATGCTCATGTATGAAAATATTCCCTTTTCATCATATAGTAATTCTTTTTTAATCATTGTCACTTTTACCATTATTTTGTATTTCTTACCTTTTCAAATTTTGGTATAAAAGATTCTTGATTTTTCTTAATGACTATCATCCCTATTCTATGAATCTCATATCATCTCATATCTCTATGATAACATCACATCTCTAGAACTCTATCTACAATTGACTAACTATCTCAATAAAATCAACTTCATCTATCATCAACCTACACAAAATTCTAAAAAAAAGTAGAGTGTTTACCGTCATCTCCTTATATAGAGTATTAGTGAAAGCAATGAATGAGATTTCATGCTATCTTAGACATCAAGGACTTACACAAAATGCTTGTAATAACAACTTTATTGCAACATATCAAGAAGTCATGAGATAAAGTCATGAAAATCACAATATTCTCTTATCATTTGACATTACATGATAATATGCATCATTAGGCTCTCATGGCCTAATCACACTATTCACTTCTTTCCTTTTCATTTATTTCACTTTCTCATTTCATATTCATTTTCTTATTTATGTTCTTATACTTACAACATTTCAAAGCAATATCAAATGCATGAAGTTTTATATCATTGCACATAACACATGAGAATATGTTATATAAGATCAAAACATATACACATAATTATTAAGGGCTAGTTAATTATACTCACACCACATCACATAACATAGATGTAATTCAAGGTACATAACATAGCCTATTTGTGTCATAATTACCTTAATTTACCTACCAAATTCTTCTGAAAATTTTTTTTATCCTTTTCTTATTATTCCCATCTTAAATAATTAAATGTTACACAATGTATCACAACATACCTATTTTGCTACAAAATACACATCCTCATTTACTTATATATTGAATAAAGCATCAAAATCTAAAATTTCATGGATGCCAAAAAAATACAAGTCAAAGAGGTGTGAAACACAAAACCCATCTAATTTTCAATTCAAACATCCTTAAACTTTATACTTGTAGTTTAGTAAGAAATCACCTAAGAATCCCACATATAAGATTTATCTTATTGAGCTTTCTCATGCTTAAACAACTCCCAAGGATTTTCCTCAAGATTCTTAATAATAGCTACTAAAAATCCTTGAAATCTAGCAAAATAAAATCACAACAAATAACCATGCATAGAATAATCAATTGCATAATCTAAGGAATTTCATGTAGCTATACCATTCACTTCTTCTCTAGCTAAACCATAATAGCTTCCTTTCTTCACAATTCCAAGCCCTTCACTCTCAAAGTAGAGAATAGTAGCATCCTTAGAAAAGAACTACTTATTTTTTGTTCTTGTTTTAAGAGAGGAATATTCTTCTTAAGATGTACCAAAATAATATTATTTTATTTTAAAAAAATTAAATATTAACATTAAATTTTTGTATTAGAATATACCAAAAAGAAATATTGTATGTTATAATCTCCATATGTTGAAGAAATTTTATTCCAAAATTTTAAAATAACTTTGAGTATTGACCAAGTAAATTACTTTATCTTTTAGTGTTTTTTGCTTATCCAAAATTCTGGTTAGTCACAATTGATATGACCTATCTAATCTCAATATCTATTTCTTATGAGTCATATTAGATGATGTTTGATAAATATAATATATTTTTTCAATGAACAAATGTGAAAAATATTATGAATTTTATCTAAGGATGTAAACTATTCTGAATGTGTGTTGGCTAATGCTTTGTAAAATTTGAAAAGACCTAATGCATTTGGGTCTCTACTATCCAATTTTAACAAATTTGATTATCCCTTTTAGAAGACTCACATTAAGAAGAAGTATGTTTGCCTATTTGAAATTCAACGTGTTTATGTTTTACATCAAAATATGTATTTTTCTCATCTTGAACAACGTGTATTATTTTTTTATTAATTTTATTTCAATGGTTTCATTAACCAAGTTTTTTCTAATTAACTTTTTTTACAACTCTCAAACCTACAAAGAGAGGATTGACATTTTAGTTCATAAAGGATTTTATAAGGAGTCATTCTAATGCTTGTTTGATTGCTATTATTATAAGACAATTCTATTAAAAGCAAAAGATTATCATAATTACCTCAAAAGTCTAATACATGTGATTTTAATAAATCATTAAGGATTTTAATGGTTTTTTTAGCTTATCAATCCATTTGAGGATGAAAAACTAAGCTAAAACTCAACTAGATGCCAAAATCTTTATACATATTCTTTTAGAAATGTGTTGTAAACTTTAGATCTTTATTAAAATAATAATTTTTGGCATCACATGAAGTTTTAAAATTTATTACTTTTAGTTTAAGCTAATCTTTTTGTAGAATAATTGTTCTAATCACTAAAAAGTGTGTTTATTTTATTAATTTGTTAATAACTTCCCATATATAATGATGAACTCTAAATATCTTGGATAATCCAATTATAAAATCTATTGCCCCTTTCTATTCAAGAATTGTAAGGTTGAAATAAGCCAGTAAGCTTTTGCTTTTTTGCCCTTAATGTCTAACAACATATGTACTTCTTAACCCAATCTACAATATGTTTTTCATTCTAAGCCACCAATATCATTGTTTCAACTCATGGTACATTTTTTTCCTCCAAGGTTGAAAGAATGCTTAAAATTATTTGCTTCTAATAATAATAATAATTAACACAATTATTGGAATGCAGTAATACATGCATGACCTTAAAATCCACCATCTTGGAGTAGATCTTTTTAATAAATGTAGCCAATTAGAACATATGAAGAGTTCTACAACAATTTCACATTTCTTTGCATTGCTCTTTCCAATCTATCAACTTCAAAATTTATTTGTTTTTGCTATGTCTAGCCTACAATTGAATAAACACTTGCTTTTATAATCAAAGAATTAGCAACAACATTACCTTTGAGCGAACGATAATTAATAGTTTGGATTATAGTCTTTAAAGAATTCTACCCAACACCTTTGCCTCAAATTCAATTCTTTTTTTAATAAAATAATATTTGAAATTCTAATGATCAATGAAAACTTCTTATTTTACTTCATAAAACTTTCTCAGTGAAAGCTATTTTAGCTAATAATAAATCATACATTAGATATTTTTTTCAATATAAATAATAACTTTATCAAATTGTTTTAACATAACCAAATTATTGGCAGAAAGTATAATTAATAATTTAGTATCACTCTATTCCTTCTAGTAAACTAGGTTCAGAGTTGTCAATTTTTCTTTCAATTGCAAGGAATTGTTTTCACTATCATAATTTCACTCAAATTTTACTATTTTTTATGTTAATTGAGTTAATGAAGATTACATAAGATATTCTCACCTCATTATGTCAAAGTATTATCTCCTATGGTTTGTATGCCTGAGTAACTTTTGTCTTCAAAACTTCATTAGCTTAAGAAGATGATATGTCATATAAACATCAACATCACTCTTTTAATAATCAATGTGAGAAAACACATTCTTATATGCCACAACCAAGAATCCTATCATGAGCCACTTATTGTATAGTAATTCTCCTTTTGACATCACCCAACATTCATTCCCTAATACTTTTGGTCCCAAGTGTTATAGGCCCATTAGCTTTTATTTGATTCATCCTTAAACCATATCAAACTAGTGGAGGATCAACTTTGATATCATATGTGGCATCCCTAACTCATTATGTTAACATATTATCTTCTTGAGTTCATATGCCTCAAGCTAGTTTTGTTTTAAAAAAGTACCTTGAGATATTAATATCATAACTTCTCATATAAACACAAAGAATATTTCGTTAATCGATGTGAGACCATTCATTCCTATCTACCTTCACTTAAAAACTTGTTTCAGAGCCGCTTCCTTATTCATTGATTCTTTTCTAAGATATCACTCGACATCACTCTCAATCCTCCTTTGATTCTGAACATTACATAGGCCTACCACTCTCTTCTTGGTTCATCCTAGAACCGCATTAGAATAATAGAGATTCAATTATAATACCATATATTATTATCCCCTTGGCTTCTCATCAAAGTAGTTGCTATCTAGATTCCTTATAGTTGCACTAAGAATCCTTGAATAAGGAAAATGAATTTCATAATCTAAGGAAATGCATTAAACTATATGTTTCACTTGTCTTTCCTTCTTACAACTCATCCCTTGTTGATAAAGGACTAATTTCTAACACAATCATCAACCCAAGTCGAACATGTGGTTGCACCTTTCCTTAGATCTTCACTCTTATAATTGCAAATTGCTCCTACCTCTCATAGCTTCAAGTCCAACTCTCCTACTCTTTTTCAACCAAACAAACAACAGGAACCATTGAAGCTCTCCTCTAAATCCCTAAATCCTTGTTTTTGCACTATAAGGCATTAGGTTAAAGGTAGGGAAGCAAAATATAAAATAGCTATTATTAAAAATTATTTATATATAAAACAAAATTTTTGTAATCTTTTAGCTCAACGACTCATAACAAGTCTAATTATTTTTCAAAAATTATAACATACATATTGATTCTTTCTCACAAATTACATTCCAAACTTGTTCGTCAACAAATTCAAAATTATTTTATTCTCAAAACTTTTAAAAATAATATTCTTTTATTTTGTCTCAAGTAAATTTTAAAATCAAATTATTTTATATTTTAATACTACTTTAAATGGAGAATACACGTTACATATATTTTATTGATTTATTTAGTGTACCACGGTATGGGACGATAAAAGAGTGAGTGCAACATTACATTCTAGACTAACCAAAATCGAGCATGATTCATCACTTAACATTACTTCAAAACGTGGGTAATTTTTTGTAAATTTAGTTTAACCATTTTGATATATTAATATATTTTTTAATTAATATTTTATCTTGACAAAATTCATTGGATGCTGTTAATGAACCGGTTGATGCATAACATTTATTTAAGATCATAGCAAAAATAAAATTTTCCAATAACTAAAACTTTTTAGATAATAATAATCATTAACTATGCGTATATATTAAACAAAATTACAATGCTATGGTCACATTTCGATTGACTAAAAATAAATAAGAGTAACAGTAATTTTTTGCTAGGTCAAACAATGTATCACTTATAATAAATTTATTTTACAAATCTTATTTATTCAAACAGGTTAATCCAGCGTTATTCTATTCTATAATCGTTTACAATAAAAAGATAATCTTTAATATAGATTTTTTATACTTTATATATTAGATGGCCGACACAGAACGTAAAAGTTATTGTCAACATACGTGACAGAATATATATTTTGAAGATTTTTTTAATGATAATATCATATTTTTTTTATTTATAATAAATTAACGACAACTAATGTTAAGTTTATTTAATTGCCTAGGTTTCAACGAAAAATTGTACTACAAACAAATTGGTCAAATTCGATAACAACAGACTATATTAATATAGACTAAGATAAGCTTGTTTTATAGTATCTAGAATAGAAATGTTAATATTCCTTTATTTTGTGTACTTAATATTTTGTTAGAAAAATAGTATAAGTATTATTTAATGTAATGAAATTATATAGTTATTTGTAGATACACCTAAACATGTTAAGACAAAATGATATGTTTTAAAAAATTATAGTTTTTTCTTTGAACTTTTATTTTATTATCATTTTAATTTTTTAGGCTAAATTTTTTATTGTCATTTCAACTATTATGCTAGAGCTTCTTTTTTAAGTTCAATAATATAAGAAGGATTTGCATTAGTTTTGGTGGTGAAAAGGGAGATCTAGGTTGTCGATCCATAGAGGTGTAATAAGTTTGTAAATCTCTCTTATGTTGTGAATTATTATGTGAGAGTTGTGTAGATTTGTAATTACAACGATGATATGATAATGGGAGCTTATTTCTTTTAATGAATTTTGTCTTAATAGTGGTTTACTTCATGGATTGTAAATTTATATTATACCAAAAGAAGGTTAATGTGTAAAACAATAGAGTTTTATGCAATGACTAGTTGATTCAACTTCTATAAGATGTGTTATTTTGCAAGGATAAATTGATTCTTAATAAGATCAAATTCTATTGTCTTTTTTATTGATCTTGAGAGGTTAAGAATTTAATTAGTCCCATCAAGTGGTTACTTGGACTTTTACAAGCATCATACAACTTTGGCACTTGCTTATTAACCTCTTCACTTTACTTAGCACTAACAATATCTTTTGTCAATACTTATTTATCTTAAGTTGAAAAAAAGTATTGTTTATCTTTTGTAAAGCAATAGCATTGTACTCATTGATAATAGATTACACATTTATCCCATAAGTATGGACTCCCTATTATAATTTGATAAGCATCTAGAGATATCTATTTGTAGTTAGTCTCATTAATATAGTCATTATTTATTGCAATTTTACCTTATATTATTTTTCAATGCTCACCTCAAAGTCTTTATGAATCCATCCTAAGGAATAAGGTCTTGGATATGGTATAGTCTAATATTTAACATTTTCATAAGACTTTCTAATACTTGATTTTTTTCACTTTCAATATTAATAATAGTATTAATAAGCTATTTTTCCCTTGAAATTAGATGTAAAAAGATCTCTTTATTTTAGTTCATGAGATATATCCTTTGGACTCATCATAAGAGATTAACTTTCATCATCTTGAAGAAGTATTTTATATATAGTTTTAATCTCAGTTGTAATAAGTACTTTGTCTTTCTTGAACTTTTCAAAAAATAATTTAAGATATAATTTTTAGTATCTTTTTATATGTTCTTTATCTTTTTGTAGTAATCATAATACTTTTGAGTTATACTACTACTCATTTTATAACATACTTTATTAAAGAGTACTCTTCCAATTGCTACCAATTTTTTGACTTAGACATCTTAGTATTTTATCCTTCTAGTTTTATCTCATTAAATTCATTCTTTTTTTATCGATATCATGATATACCAGCTTTTTTATAGATTTAATAGAAAAATAGATAATTTGTTGGTAATAAAATAGTATAAACCTATAATTTACTTTGATAATATCTATATCTTATTGATGTGTATTCTTATCCTTATAGCTTATTGCCAAACTGTTGTAGTATATTCTTATATAGAGTTGTAAAATATCTATAAGAATAGGAAAAATTCTTACAACTCCAACCATATTGTAAATTTTATCTCAAATTATTTTCTTGAAAGTTCATGTGCTAAGGACAAAATTCAAGAATCTAAAGGCAATGATGAAAAAACAATTGTAAGGGACGCTGTTACTTAGGCAAGGGAGTAGGATATTTTTTCCTCCAATGTCTTATGTTGGAGATTAAGAGAAATAAGAAGAGAAAGCTTGAGAAGAATAAGAAGAAGAACTTGAAGAAGGAGACTACATTGGTTTATTCATCACCATCCTCAAGAAGCAAGGAGAATAAATAAATGGAAGAAGTTGTGTCTTTTATGGCACATTATGATGTATCTTCTAAGAGTGTGTATGATGGGGTAAGAAAACTCTCCTAAAAAGAATTATGTGTATGTTGAAAACTTCAACTATGCTTCATCTCTTATTTATAATTATTATTTAAAGAAATATCAAATTTCTAAATATTATAAGATTAGAGCTAATATGAACTCTAGGCATCTCCCTTATGTTTGAGTAGAAAAAAGAATAACAATGTACTTAGAAATATTGTGTACTTAACTGTAGATTGGTCAGAACTAAATTTGTTTAAGTTCCAAGATCTAGTTCTTAATTTATTGTGCTTTGTGCATGCTTCTCTTGATTTAATAAGAAAGGAGGAGAAATTTTTGAAATGTTTTAGCACTTTTAATTATTAAACATGTAATTAATTTTAATTCTTTAACATGTTTATTTATTTGTTTTTAAAACAAGTTTATATGGATCAATTTAAGTGCAATAAATGAACCCCTTGGTCTTGTATTGTTATAACCTCATCAATTGTATAATTGTGAGCACCCTTTATTTTCATATTTTTATGTTTGTTATCTTTTGATGCATGATAAAAGGGTGAAAAGAGAAATGAGAAATGAGAAATGAAAAGCATTCATAACATCCATATGCTTTATTTGTTATATATTTAAATCATTTACATTAAGGGAGAACATGAATATAGGAAAATCATTTATATGCTTTGCATGTTTTAATACCTTTTTCATTTCTATATATGTTTCATGGTTTTATTGTCATTAAAAGGGAAAGATTGTTATGCATTTTAATCATTATACTACTTATTTAATAATAACAAAAACTACTGTGTTATGTTTATTGATATTTTTCTTAGGTGTTGATTTCAAATCATCAATCTTAATAGTAATTAGGTTAATCATATAGACAACTTGATCATGTAACTCAAAGAGTTTAACAAAAGTGTTTGGATATTGATCATAACTACTACTTAAAAAATATAAGCATGGCAACACAAGGAGAAGATCCTTATCAAGTCTCTTTGCTTTTATAATTAGAATATCAAAACTTATAATAATTTACTTGAGATACTTAGGATTCACTTAAGGCATGTATTTCATTTTGTTTTATATATATTATATGCCTTAAAAAATTATATTCATATTAAGTGACATCATTCATCATTGTTAAATCATATTAAAATTGAAATTCCATATGAATTAAAGATTACATGTTTAGTATTGATTGTACTTGTACAATATTGCTTATTGTATAATACAAGTTATTGTATAAGAATAGATGAATTGTTATAGAACATTCTTGAGAAATATAACTATCTACACTGTCCATATAAGTATAATTACATTGTCATATTAGTGAATTGATAAGCTACATTACAAATGTATTTTAGTTTTAGGTGTGTTTTATTTTTTTGTATAAATATAATATATTCATTAGGAGGACTATACAAGAGATCAAACTGAGCAATGAGAGTAATTAGAATTTATTGTATTATCATATAAGTACAATCCTCATATTATATGAGTATGTCATCTATTATTTTAAGAGATGTGAGGAGTTGATAGTCATTATGCATTATGACAATATTAATTATAATCATACTATTTATGTATTTATTTAATGAGAGTTTAAGACTTAAGTCATGAGTATATTGATTTATGTTGTACTATATGATATCACCATCATACCTATTTGATATTATTTCACTCAAGAACATGATACTTAGTTAAGTCATATATTGATTTTGTATCGCATAATAGTTCCTCAATAGCTTATAATTTAGATATTACATAGTTTTATTATAATCATATCATATGATATACTCATCATATTTATACGATCAATTTGCACATAAACTGGTCAAAAATTAGCGATTTGTTAGATTTTGCTGTCAATAGTGCATCATATTTATACGATCTCTTGAAGTACAATCAATTTAGGGTTTAAATAATAGTTAGCTTGACTAATTTTTAACATAACCATTTGAGAGAGTTTTGATTCCATTTGGGAGCATTTTTAAAAGTATATAAATCTATCCAAACATGATAGAAAACATTATTCTTAATTGATTTTTTTTGTAAAAGAGCTTGATTTATTACATCATTTTCAAGAAAAAGTACAAGCTATGGCATTTAGCTTAGAACACTTATCATAGCATTCCTTTACATAAACACTCTTTTATGAACATTGTTAAAACAATTTGAATTAGTGAAACTTACACAATTCACTTATTTTTGTGAACATCACACTTTCATTAGTTATAACAAGGGCAACTTACTTTGGATGTCAAGTTTGTAATATTTGTTTCAATTTGGATTTTGGTCCCTTCGTCAAAACAATTAATTTGAATAATTTTGATAATTTGGTTGGTCTTTGTGATGGTTTTGAATTGAGTTTTAATTAATTATATAATATATTTAATAATATTAAAAATTAATTTTATTTTAAAAAAGAAACTTTATAATTAAAATAACTAAAACAATTTAAAATTTAAATAAATTATTTTTAACATTCATGAAATCATAATTATTAGGATATTTAAAGTTCATCACTTTTGGAATGTGTTTGCTTCTTCATACAGGTGACTAGATCAATTGTTTCATGGCATATCTTGCGATTCGTATGAAGAAATGAATACCATAAAAAAGTGATGTGAGGTTCAAGTGGGTGCTCTTTTGAGCTGGGTTTAGGTATTCTCTAATTCTGTTAAATGTTCTACACCGTTGGATATAGGTACAAAAATGTTTTGAGAAGCTGGTAATGAACTCCGTTTGAAATAACATAGAAACTTAGTCAGGATAACTATGCTTAAACAAATACGTTGAATATTGTTTACATTGCAGTTTCACCCACAATATTTGCATGCTTGCATAGAAAGGCTGAAGTCTTCCATCCTACTTCAGATACACACTAAAAAGGAGCTTCTTTTCCATTCCCTTCCCCTCACCAACAATGGTCTTCACCAAGGAGAAGCCATTTGCCCTATCATATCTCCCACTTCCACCAACAACAGCAATCTGTGACTCTATTAAACCCTGCTTATGAACTCCAAAAAATCTCAGGCTATCTGCAAGTTCGCCATCCCTCCCAAAGGTTGCCCTCATGGCTACCATGTGGCTGCTGTTGTCCTTGGAGCTTGTAACATAAATTCCTTGAAGTTTTCCCATCACCTCCTCTCTTTGATGGCCAACATTTCCTGCAAAGACCTCTTCAAGAATGGTTACTGTCCCTGACTCTAAAGCTTGCATACTGGTCAACCATGCCCACCAAGTGTTTGCAGAATTGGCTGTGCCAGAAGAACTAGAAACTGAAATGCTCCCTGTATTTGTGGGTATTCCTACTTCATAAGAGAAGAGATCATTGAGATGACCAACCTTTCCTGAAACTGATTCTGATGGGTTTTGGTTTCTTTTAAGTATGTCAACGACGAGGAAGGATAGCTTAGGATCTGAGTTGGAGAACAGAAGCCTCAGTTGGTGGCCAGGGGTTCTTGCAGTTGTTAGTGATAGACTGTTGATGATGACAAAGATGGAGAGGAGGGAAGAGATGTAAAGACTTTGGGCAGTGTTTACGTTCTTCATGTCACAGTTTTAATTGTTTGGATTTAGAAGGTAAGGAAGAGTTTGGCTTCTTTATTTGCCTTTACTATTAATGAGGTGTATTGAAAAATAATCAAGGGGAGTTGGACTAGCAAACTGCTCCATCTCATCAACTCCATTAACGAAAGAAATTACTTCATCTCCTACCATTGCTTGTGGGAGATTACACAATTCTATAACTTTATCTTCATAAAGGATATAATAATAGAATATGAAATAAATTATCATCTATGAATGAACACATCTTGAAAGATGATGGAATCAATTTCAACAAACATGTTTGAAGGAACCAATTTTTCTAGAAGATGTTTATGGTTCACATCTTAATCAATAATTACCCATATTAGAGTAATTGAATTACCATTAAAGCTCTTATTTGTAGAAACTACCCTCAAAGACTTGTCCTCTTTTGACTCTAATTATTATAATATTATTTTTTACAGTGTTTTTATTCAACATATTTATCACTACACTAATTATGCTACTAATTTTATTGTTTATTGTGATCACCTTTTTTATTTCATTGGGATAAAAGAATGTTCCTCGAAGCCAACTCTTGTGCTATCTTCTAGGGGATAGTAATTTTGTCTTTTAGAATTTGATATACGATATACTAGTTACAGTTTTATTATGTTTGGGCACACATAAAAGCTTATATTAATGTAAAGGTTATATTAATTATATACTAATATTCTAATATTATCCTAGTTTATAATTTGAGATTAATCCTAAATTTATTTTTATTCAACAAATCTTCTCTATAACTAAGAATTTCATCCATATTGTCTATTAATTCATATGCTAGTTATCACCATTGTTGATTTTGCTACATAATATCAACTATATTGCTTCATTAATTTTGTTAGAATTATCACCACTAGCTCTACTACCCTTGTTGACTTTATAGTCGTTACTATATATCATTATATTCATTGAAAAATAGTTAATGGAGTAGGATCAACTAATTGCTCCATCTTATCAACTCCTTTAATAAAAGAAATTACTTCATCTTTTATTATTATTTTTGATAAATTACACAATTCCATGACTTTATCTTCATAGAAGATGTAATAAATGGCACTTAGAATAAAATTATATTTAAGTCTTATGTCCCAAGAATTTACACTTCTTGAAAGAATTTGGAAAAAATTTTAGTTATGATTGTTGAAAGAACCAATTTTTTAGAACTAGATGTTTGTGAGTTACATCTTAATTAACAATTAAAGTACCCACCTTGGAGCGACTGAATCACCATTAAAGCCCTATTTGTGGGATCCACCTCAGAAGATTAATCCCATTTTGAGTTTAATAATGATATTGTTGTGTTCTTATAGAGTATTGATTTAACCTACTTATCACTTTATATATTATGTTATTAAAGTTTTGTTCATCATGGTCATCTTTTTTATTTCACCTAAGATAGGAGAATATCTCTCTAAGCTATTTTTTGTGTTACTTTGTGGTGATCATAATTTTGTCCTATGGATTTTTGATACATGATATGTTGAGAGGATTATTATATGTAATCCTAAGTTATCTCCTTGTCAACTTTACTAAGTTATCTTCAATTGTAGAATTTTGTTAACTCTCTCAAATTATTGTTTTGCTGTCTATTCTGACTTTATCAAACTATTGTCATCAACTTTTCCTAATTGTCAGCTTTGTAAAATTACCTTCATTTTGCCCTTCAATCAATCTTACCATATCACCTTATCCCAATAGAACCAAATTTGACTTTGATACTATTTAGAAAAAATTGTCATGTGAACTCCAACATAGACTTAATATGCATATAAGTGGATGCTCAATAATCCAAAAATATAAGCCCATAAATAATGATCACATTTATTGTGTATTAAGGCTTTAAAATTATTCCTAATTTAGAATTTGTGACTAAATCTAATCTAATCTATGCTCAACATGATTTATAAGTAGACCAACATTTTGGAGTTTTTATTTAAGATTGAAAAAAGGGTAGTAAATTTAGTAAAAAAAATTAAGATATATAGATAGAGATAAAGATATCTCTTCTCTTTTTTTCCTAAAATCACAATATCTATTGTCAAAAGTATAACTTATAAAATGTTATAAAAACTCTTGGTATGAGTTACATACTATTGCTTATGATAATAAATAACACTTAAATTCTTGTAAAGATTTGTAAGTTATAAATAGTATGGTCAGTAACACTATTGTGAGTATCTTAAAGATCAATTATATAGACCATGATTATGACCTTAGAGCTTATTTTCTAGTTTACCATCTATCTCTCTATTATATGACCCATAATAGATGTAAAACACTAGTTTACCTTATCTAGTGATAGCTTAGTCAGTATAAAAAAACTTATTATGCTTTAGAAAAAGTTAAAGAATTATATTTTTTTAGTATAAGGATACAAAAGTTGAGGACAATGTTAGATTTAAGTTGCATGTGACATCATTGGTACTAAAAATTAAATTTATATAAAAAAATAAATTTGAAAAATACTATTTAAAAATTATGTATTTTATATTCTATTATAGAAAAGCACTTACTTTTAATAAATTGATGAAATTATTCTTTTGAATTTTTTGTTAAGAAATATTGTAAAAACTAATACTTATATATTGTGAAAATAAAACATGTTTAACTATTAAAATAATGTAATGAAAAGATAGTTACGACCTCATTGATAAACAAAAATAACTATGATATAGAGTTAGGTTGTACCATATCATGTTTTGAACACATGACCTCTCTTTTGAAAGACAATAATGGGGCCATGAGAGTTATAACTCAGTGAATGGTATTACTGAAAACAAAATCTACAAAGAACTACTAATTTGTGCCTCCAATCAACTTCTTTAACTTGGGAATACACAACTATAAAACCTTGATCAACTTCATCAAAACCAATGCCTTCTTACAGTAGGAGTTTAAAACGAATGCTTTCTAATCAGAAATTTACCTGCCTTCTGCTATAGAATAATTATTATGGGATCTCTCTTTCAACCAATGCTTGGCTATCTTCTGCAACAGAAGTTTGGAAGTCTCATACCCCAGTCTGCAGGCTGGAATTAACTCTTGCAGTTGCCATAATTTTGCATAGCTACCTTGTGTAAGTGTTTTCCTTAGTTTTCCGATCAACAACATTTAAAGCTTGAAAACACACTAATGGATGAAGTGTCTAACAAGAAATATATTATCTTCCATAGATTCGAATATCATTTCCTAATTATATGGAAAAGGTTTTGGATAGAGGAAGTGACCACCAGGTAACTAACCAAAGAGGGTTCACAAAAAGAAGGGCTTTTGCATCAACTTCTAAATGAAAGGACACTATAGACAAATACCTGAAATGAAATGTTACTGACATGTTTCTTGAAGAAAAAACAGTTAATCCATCATGCAAAACAAACAATAACTCAACACTTGGGACAAGTCGTAATACAACAATTTAGGCTTTGCTTATGTGGGAGGTTAAACCTCTTCGATTAGACCACCCAAGATATTGTTGAAACGAAGCCCTATTTGGGCCCTCGTTTCACCTCAATTAGTAGCTCCAATGTAGTATCCTGTACACAAATCTTACAAAGATTTCTATAATTTTTTTCTTATGTTCAGAAATCAAAGAGTCTTTTAGCCTTTAAAAAATAATTTTATTTTGCAACATTGTGTTGTGACTACATTTTATCATACATCATCGCCTTTCGAGTGCATTGTCTCACATTGTCAACTTTAATATGCTCCCACCGTATTTTAACTTCAATTGTAAAAATAGACAAAGCTTTTGAGATTTCTTACATTGAGGTAAATGCATGGGATAACTCTTTTAATTATTCACCGAGCATGATTGTTCCCAACCAAACAAGCTGTACAGGTAAAGAAAATCCAGTACAGAGTACCATCTGCAGAATACTGTCTGTGATTAATGCCGTGCAATTGGCAACGGTCGAGTTACATGTGCTCCTAAAGTTCTTGTTCTCTTATGGTGATTCTTGGTTTTTAACTCATAGAAGACAACTCTACCTTGGACTGATGGAAACACACTAGAAGTTATTTATCAGTCACCAACTGGGGAAAAAGGGAAGAAACATACGTTTTAATATCATCTCATTCAAATCAGTTTGGATTTCATGTAATGTTTCCATATCCTAAATTTTCAAGGGCTTGAATTCTGTCTGCAAAGCCATTCCATTGGCTCCTAGAAAACCCATAAACCACCAATCATCATACCCATGAGATCTCGAGAATGGTTAAAACAAAATAAGAGTTTCTTGAAAGCATGTTGAAACACCAGAGAGAAAACCCAGAAGATGTTTTATAACATTCGGGTTGTTTATTTTGGATAAAATTTGCAAGACTTGTTCTAGCAAATTGAAACGGCCAATACTTTTTCACCAATTACTTCTCAAGAGGATGTTGATGCCCTTGGTGGTGATGGCCAGAATTGTGCAGACTTCACCTTTGAAACACTTGAGAGGACACCAAGAGGTGTGATGTTCCCAACAACTGTAACCTTTTTCTTCACCATATCTATCTCAAAAGATGTCACTCCTGCACATGAGAATACCCGTCCTCTTTATCCTCTAAAAGAAGAGTATGAAATAACAAGAGTTTCATGTAATTAACGTTGGGAAGAAGCTCTTTTGGTGGTACAATTTTGTTTAGGTCACCATGTTTCATTTAAATACTTCTGGAACAAATTCACAAACCTTCCATCTTGGAGATGTGCTTCCTTACTTTCCCTTCACACCCTTTACAATGAAGAGAAACCCTCAAAGTCACCACCTGGAAGGAGACCAAGCCTGAATGAACTCAGCAACCTTTATCAGATATCACTGCACTTCAAACCAGAACACTAACCTGGTCTTCTCTTGCAGAAGAAGATGTGTTGAGGACCTGTATTTCCTCCTCTTTGATGAATGCAGTCTGTGGATTTGGCTTCTCAGCTGGTGTTGTTGCCTTTGCAGCATCAGATTCTGGGATGGTACCAAGTGAGTTACCATTGAGAAGATACCTGGAAGAGCCTGCTGGGCTGGTTGAAGAAATGTTTTCCTTCTCTGAGCTCTTCCTGCTCCTTTGGGTGCATGACTTAGCTTTTGAGGATGTTTGGTGTACTGGATTGGAGGTTCTTCCTCTTCTTGGGTGTCTCCGGTAGATGTCCACTGCTCGGCCGATGATGCTCGGCTGGATCGTCGACCGCCTCTCCAGGCTTGTACAGACTGCAGTAGACGCCGGTGATGTGCAGGTGAGGTTTACTCCTTTGATGTCCTTGAAGAGAAGAGAAGCCATAGCTTTAGCTGGTAAAGAAAGCCTTCAGGAGGAAGCGAGGTAGTGAAACAGAGTGGAGAACTTCCTCTTGGAAAAGACTTTTGTGGGTTTTTAAGCCTAGAAGAGCTTCATAGGAACAGGGAGCACAGATTGATTCAAATTTATCTAGTTAATGGTATTTTTCAGTGAATAATATTATATAATATGATACATTTTTGCAAATCACATATCTGTTATAATATTATTAAAAAATAATAGATATGCTTGAAAAAAACCATTTTTTTTTAGATTCCATTGATATACTATTGATGTTTACAAGAAACAAAAGGTCAAGAAAAACAGGAGACTTCTGTAGCAGTACAAAGAGAACTGTTCTAATCTTCATGTTTTTTTTTAGGTGTGTTAGATGATATTAAATGAGCAAAAGTTCAGAAATTCTCTTTAAGAATCTTGAAAACATGGAGCATCTAAAGAGAAAACACTCATTACCAAGAGAACAAGCGATTCTTTGCTTGAAGCAAAAGGAGAAGTCAGGCTGAGTGCTCAAAATCTTCAAAAGATGAGCTTGAGTGTTTGTTTGAAACAATTATTATTAAATAATATATTTAAAATTGTCATATTTTAATTTTATTCAAAAAAAAAAGAAATTATTATGACTTGGTGGTAGGGCAAACGAATTTTTCATTCAATTTTTAATAATAATTAATATAATTTTAGATTATTTTTAAATTATGTTTATTTAAAACTATTAAATTTAAAAATTATTTTGACCATAATTAATGTGAACCAACTGAAACAGGCAAGAATTGATTTCCAACAGTGGCTTCAGGTCAGTTCCAGCTGAAATCAATAGCTCTTGCAGAAGCAAATTATTATAAACCTTTTCTTTTTGCATATTCATTGATCTATAAAAGATTTACAAGTCTTGACTTCATGCCTATAGTTTGTTATTTAATGTTAATATGTTGTGCTTTACATCTTTTTTATTTGAAGTAAAAGTATTAATTGATGTTATCGTTGTGTTAATTATGTAAAATCAATGCAACAATTATTGCACTTCTCTTTTGTTTGGAGGTTAGTAACAAATAAGAATCAATAACATTTTAATATTTGAAATATCTTAAATTTCTTGTGTTTGTTATGACATGAAGAATAAGTTTTGAGATTATTAAAGTGTATTTTTATATTAATATTTTTATATATTTGAATATTTTATCATTAGTGTATAAATAATTTTTATTAGTTTTACAAGACAATTTTTTATCATTAATCGATAAAGTTATATTTTGTAGAATAATTGTAATCATGTTTATGTTAACAGAACATTTTTTTAAAGAATTCAAATATTGATTTTACTAAAATCATTATACTATCAAACACAATTTATTATTTTGAATATTATATTTGATACATAAATAGTGAAATAATGTAGAAAATTAATTATATTAAATCTGCTTCACAAAAAAGTGAAGTTATGACATATTTTGTAGTATTTGTCATGTTATTTATTTTTATATGAATGATTTAGATGCAAAATTTTAAGTATTTCACATGAACATGTCATAAATGGAAATTGATATGGGCATGTTTTTAGAGGATAAAAAAGGAAGATCTTATGAGTGAAAATTTTGATATAAACAAAAGAAAGTTAGAGTAGAAACAAGTTTTGAAAATAGGCTAAGTTAAATCACCTAAAACAAATGAGCAAATGTTAAGTAAATTGATATAGTGTAATCTTATTTTGATTAAAGCCCATATTGATGCACTCAATGGTGAGATAATTGGCATAGTCAAGTAAACTCATAGATTGTGATCCTAAAATTGGTTAAGCCCATAAGATATTCACTGAGGTTAAGAAAACTAACTTGTTTAATTTGATAAAGATGATAAAAAAAACTCAAAATTTAGTTATCATATGGATTTTATAAATTAACATGGTCAAGTAGCTATGGGAAAACAATTGAAAATAAGGATTAATGATTCTTAAGTATTAAAATACATTGAATAGTTGGATCATATG
This sequence comes from Vanilla planifolia, assembly GCA_023846275.1. NCBI lineage: Eukaryota > Viridiplantae > Streptophyta > Magnoliopsida > Asparagales > Orchidaceae > Vanilla > Vanilla planifolia. The sequence goes on from CM043873.1 coordinate 28,285,512, forward strand.
TTATTTTTATACATCAAAAAGCATACTATTTATTTATGTCTCATGAATGTTTTTATACCTAGCATATGTTTGACCCTAATTATTAATGCTTTGTATTAAATTTATGTTGCATTGCTTATTAAGTCTATGTTGGTTAGCTTTTCTTATTTTTGGCTTTAAATTTAAGGTAGCATGAATGCATTCCACAAGACACCAAAAGAGTAATAAATAGAGGGATGAAATAGTATTTTACTACTTTGCTATTACATTAGATATCATGCATTAGAATTTAAGCTAATGGGTTGTAAGAGATATTACCACATTTAACATACGACATGTGGTTCATGTACTTTATATTTCTAGTTCAAAACAATGATATTAAAAGTTAGAATTTCTTTCAACTTCAAGGATAGTGGATTTCCTTTAATTGTTGTGATATGATTTACTTTTATTTTTTTTGTCCTGAAATTTATGAGAACATTTGGTTGATTTATTAAAATAAAAATGACTATTTGGTTCTTTAAAAAATTTTACTTAGTTTATTATTTTCAAAAGAACTAATCTTCATGCATAAAGGATTGTATAATAAAAAAAGATTTTCTTAATAAAAACATGGTTTAAGATTTTTAAAGCAATTAAAACTTATGCTGAAAAAAGATTTTTCATCACTTGATTTTCTTATAAAAAAACAAGTGGCTCTAAACAAATGATGTCATAGTAGTATTATCAAAGTAGTAAAAATTCTAGAAAGATAAATTATAGGAAAACAAGTAAACCTATGATGCCAAACTTAAAAATAGACAAACCTAGGATACAAAACCTATAAAAAGATAAACCTAGGATGCAAAACCTAGAAATTGATGAACTTAGGATGAAAAGATAGCTCTAGAAAGACAACCTAGAGATGGATAAACCTAAGATGGAAAACCTAAAAGAAGACAATCCTATGATGGTAAAATTAGCTAAAGGACAACTTCTAATATGTGAGAGTGGGTAGACACCATAATGAAAACAGGCACACACACATAATTATTTTATAGATTACTTACTTGTTGGACATACATGTTATAACATTTAGAGTACAAATATCATAAATATATTTTAAAAAAGAGATAAATAAATTTTTGGAATGAACTTTATGTTCATTATGATAAAGGTAATGTATGTACTTGAGGTAAAAAAAGGTTGAAAAAGAATTGTAACAAAGAAAAACTACAATATGTTAGGTTCAACACATGATAGGCACCATGTATAGTATGTTAAATTCCATGTGTGTTACATCAAGGATAAAGTAGAAAATGAAGAGCAAACATATGGAATGTTGGGGTTCTACATATGTTGACTAATCAAACAATATATTGAGCACAAATAGATGCTATGTTGTTTCATATGTAATATGTCCAACCTATATATACATTACATAGTTGGGATGTACAATATATCAATATGTAAAATTTTAAAAGAATTTTTTTAATAATTTTGAGAAGTTTTTGAAGTAATCTAGAAGAATCTAATTCCTAAAGAAATGTTGAGAAAGTTTATTTGAAGAATGTGATTTATAATAAATTTAAAGGAGCTTAATATATGATTAAGTGGAAAACATAATATGGAGAATGATTTAGCTTTGTATTCTATTTTTTTATCATGTGTGACATGCAAGTGATTTTGAATATCTAGACTTTATATTCATGTTAAAATTGGTGTATAATGAAAATGGGAAAGTTTAACATGCATCATAAGGAAGTGAAAGCTCCAATAATAAAACTGCAAGGAAAATACTATTAAGAGAAGAATGAAATTAACAGAGGAAGGAAAGGACAACAGGGCTACAAGTCCAATGAGTGGCATATGTTGGAATGAGAGACACATAGGAATGTATAAGAATGATTAAGTGATGGAGCAATACTTAATGCTACATCCACCACATATCTTAGATGCAACTCTTCAAGTAGATAGTTGGTTAGAGAGAATTGCGATGTTTTTTTTATTATATTTCATGCCTAGATAGTAAGAAAGTTTTCATAATAGTACTAACATTGGATGGTATTATGGGACATTTGTAGTGAGGGAAACCAAAACTTCATTATGATAGTAAACTCAACTTTGAGATTTCATGGGTGAAATTTTGTGGTACTTCTCATTTTAAAGCCAGTTAAAGAAAAAAATAGGGATAGCTTGATAAAGCTATGTTAATAAGGTCTAACTATTGCAAATTCTAAATATTTTGGTGTTAATGTTTCATTGAGGCTTATAAACAATGGAAAGCCCAATATTGTCAAAAATAATAGAGAAAAAGATGAAGAAACATAAAAAAGGGAGAAAAGAGAAAGTTAAAGAAAGAGAATAACTTGAGTGAGCCCGACCAATCCAAGATTCCAAGGCTAGGCACAACCTCACCAAAGAGAAGAATGCAATTGGTTGACTATTATTGAATCAATCTTTTAACACTATCATTACCAAACAAAAGAGATAAAAGAGAACAAGATGATTAGTTGGCTACTACACACCAATCTTACAAGGTTGGTCACTACCAAAATAGTGAGACACAAAAGATGATTAATTAGCTATTACCAAACCAATCTTATAATATTGGTTGCTAGCAAGCCATGAAGACATGAAAGGAAAATGATAAGTTTGGCATGATCAAATAAATTTTGCATGATTGGACACTACTAGGCAAAGGATAAAACTAATCTTAACAAAGCACAACTTGATAATCACTTTAAGACATGAACAAAAGGGGTTACTAATAAAATGTATAACAAAAACGTAATCCCTAGAATAATGATTTATTTAATCTTGTAAATAAAATATATAAAATTAAAAGGTATCTAAAACATATATTATTATTCCAATTCTAATCTATAATAACATAAATAATAAAAATGATAATTTAAAATTAAATTCAAATGATTTAAATAATACATTTAAAAACTTTAATTGAGGAAATTTATTCAAATGAATTTAAATTCAAATTATTTTAAGATTTAAATTTATCAACTTTGTACTAAAACTAAAATAAAAATAACAATATTTTTTTCATTAATTTTCACTCTTAGAAAAAATTTTATCCTCAAGTTTTGGAAAATTTTGAAATATATTTTTATTCAAATATGTTGATGATTTCTAAAGTTTCATAATATTTTTTTAAAACAATTCTCTCCTTATAGACAACCTTAATTAGATTTTCAAAAAGGCAAGTGGTAGTTGCTATTTGTGAAAGAGATAGCAACTATTATTAAAGCTAGCATCATGATAGACGACAATAATCGGTAGCAAATTTGACCAACAAGGAAGTTAGGGCACTGATGAAGAATGGCAGGACATCGATCATGGAATGAGAAAGCAAAGTTCATGTAACAGGGTGCAATTTATGCAGTTAGCAAGACTGTGAATAATAGTTGCAATTACGGTTGGAGCCCAATGGTCATAACGAGAAAGAGACATTTAGTGGTATAGTTTGTAGTCGTTAAAATAATGGTTGTGCAAATGAATGCAATTGAGGTTTTTCATTTTCTTAAATTTTTGTGGTTGGAGAAGAATAAAAAAGTTGTTGAACATGCTTGGTATTTTAGCAATTTGTATCAACATGGTTAATGAGTATGGATAATGGGACAAGGTGTGATGGCTTAAGGTGAAATAAAAAATGGTGCACTTATGAGCAAAAAAAGGTGGAAACAATTGCAAGAAAAGGTGAAGAAGATGATCAAGAAGATAATGATACAGAGGGAGTAAAAGTCAATAAGTTCATTAGTGGTAGTCAAAACTATTATGAAGAGTTGTAGATGATTGTATCAAGCATCATGGAAGTAAACAAAAGATTAATATAAAGGATTTTGTGCTCTAATAGACTATTGATAATGATGATGCACAATAAGACAACACTCTAATAAAAAATAATAGCAAGAATAATGTAACAAAAAATAAGAGAAGTGAAGCTAGAGTGGAATAATATAGAAAGAGGGAGTAGGAAGAAAAGAGATAAGTATAATGCCATTTCTTAAACCAAATTTCAAGGCTTTCCAAGAAAAAAGATATGATTGGCCAACCATTACAAACAAATTTTCTAAGTTGGTCACTACCAAATCTAGAAGAAAATAGAGAAGAAAATGATTAGTTTACAACCACAACAGAAAAATCATATATGTATGACTATTACTAAATTATTGGAGACGAGGAAAAGAAGATAATTGGATGGACACCACCAAACCAATCTTCTTAGGTTAGTTACTATAAAACTAGGCAAAAAAAATGAAGCTTAACAAACCAAACTCAATGATCAATCCAGTCTACCTTCATTTATGACATAATGGGGGTTTATACATGTAGATATATAATTAAATTTGAAATATAAAAATTAATTATAGGACTTATCACATGTTTATGATTTATTGAAATTATTAAATCATGAAAGATAAAATTAACAAAATATAAAAATATAATTATTCATTCAAATCTAATCATAATATCTAAATATATAATCATACATGATAAATTTAAATTTAAATAATCAAATGAAGATATTGTTTTAGGACATCTATTATCCTAATCTCATTAGCTTGAGTAAAATAATGATTTTTTATAAGTGCATAACTATTTACTTACACCCAAAATATTTTTGATAGTTAAGAATTAAAAATCATTTTTAATGCTTTGGATATTTAATTGAATAATAAATTTGATCAATACTTTAAAAAATACAATATTATCACCCACAACTTTATTCATAAACCTAAATAGTCTATTTTTATTATAAAAACCTTACTTCAATAAGAGCATCGGACTTTGTTTTAGTAGAGGAAATTCTACTTTCTTTCTTAACTAACCATTTATCATTTTGTACTTACCCAATAACCTAATTAAACCATGAAATATCTCACAAATTGCAAAAATGTCATAGCATATTGCAAGAACAAATTGTTGATGATGGTATTGAAGAAACCCAATACCAAAAAGCAATTCAGAACATGTAAATAAGATCAAGTTAAAAATCAATAGTCATTATTTTATAAGCATATCAACCAACAAAGTACCAACATATCCATCCAATAAAATTCCAAAAAGATATCGTATATAACAAAAGAACCCTCTCAAAACTCACCACAAACAATTTCAAACTCCTCTCAATTGCCACATAGTTTCGCATCTTTTAATGTATTTATGGCATGACTTGTAATATAAGAAGGTGATGAGATATACATAACTTAGAAGGTAAATTATTATCTTCAAGAAGTATGATAAAAATAGAATATAATAGAAAGATGAAGAGTAATAATAAAAATATGGGATTTATATAATAATCATGAAACAACATATAAATATGAAAAAAACATATGATCAAATATAGCATGTGATAGATCTAGAAACATTGATCACTTAAATCATATTATATATATATATATATATATATATATATATATATATATATATATATATATATATATATATATATATATATATATATATATATAATCATAAACATATCCATTTGATAGATCTATATGTATCCAATCTTTTCACATTACCAAAATCTATTACTCATTATAATTTTTAACTCTCACATTTCTTATAATTATTATATTTCTCATTTTACATATTTCACGGGGAGTCAGATTTTCCCAAATGATTACTATTTTATCACATTGAGATTTCATCTCATCTTATTTCATATTACATCATTTTGTATTTAATCATATCATATAGACATATCCAATAGGCATACCAAATCTTAATATGAACTTCTAGTCCTCACCATGCCCTTCATTAGCTTCATGCAATAATCATATTAAATCATTTTTACTCATTCATAACCTATATTTATAGTAGTTCTCAACTCATTCATAGCTTATAATAACAATTAAGTATGGGTATAATATTAGTGGTACCATATCATATTATTTTTTTCATTTTTGTTCATTCTTGCTCATTCATAACCCATATCAATAGCAAAGTATGGCTTTTAGGGTTAATGTGATTGGGACAACACTTTATTTTCTTTAAAATTATGTAGTTATACTAATCAATCTCATTAGTATAAATATAAGTGCAATGCCATGCAAAATTATTCTACTTTTCTTTATTAGTAATCTCATAACAAATCAATCACAATATTAATTCTTTGTCATATCTAATCATTCAAAGCATTTCATAACATCTACTTTCTTGATTCAATTCCTTGACTTCCTTCTCTTTATCTAGAATTAAATCCATTCTAATTCCTTATTCATTATCCTTCTTTCTATCAATCATGAAAAATAATAGAAATATACATATGATCATAGAGGGACATCACTTTCAATTATCAAAACCAATTCTTCTTATTTATCCATATTAACAAAATAAATTACAACCCTTCACATTTCTAGAATTTCAAATTAATCTCAATACATGTCATTCTAAACAAAATTCTTAAATAAACTTTACTTTTGACATTCTTACTATCAATTCTTTTTCTATTTCTAGCAAAGATGTTAGTCAAATCCCCACAACATATCACAAAATCATTTATCATAAGTAAAATCCATAGATAAATAATTTTTTTATTTAGAGCTACTATAATTAATAAGTAAATCCTTTCTATCATAATTCTTTATATTATTCATATAATGCTCTAACAAATTCTTTTTCACAAAATGAACTAGTGACCTTTTATATTATCTTTCTTATTAACACTTATAACAAAGTAGTCTCTAAGTGTTTTAACTCAATTAATAATACAAATATAGCAAAGAGAGCATATCATCTACCATATTATATCATAACTAAAAGATATTGAAATATTACACACTTAATACCACATTTGTAGAATTAAATATCATTTAAGAAGAAGTAGTAGTCATTTTGGTATCTATAGGCTAATCCATGCTACTATCTTCTAAAATGGTGGCAAATGGAACACTTTAATTGAAACTTTGGGATATAAAAGGCATCATATATCTTACATTCTCTTAAGCATAAACTTTAGCTATATGACCAAATTATATACAAGCATAGCATCTTTAGTGTGCTCTCTTAGCAAGCCAACACTTTTATTACATCTTCAACAATTAGAACATTAAGGTTATTTCATTCTAATCACCACAACATAGGTACTACTACAAACTCTTGCTTTTGTTTTGATGGAGCCAAACCTACTAAACCATGTTTGACCTATGCCCAACTAAAAGTTTCTTAAAAGAAATACTACTATAACCTCTTTATAACTCATATTATCTCTTCACAATTGTATATAGATTTCAACTCTTATTATCTCCTTTCCAACTCTTTGCTCTTATTCCATTCAATGACATATATATAGATATTGAGATAAACTTAATAGAAGGTACATATAACTATATGCTTTAGTGTAATGTGCATACTAGATTAGTATTCTCAATCATAAAACTCCCAATCTCTAAACTCTGTTCTTTGATACCACCTTGTCAGGCTTCTCCCACCCAAACACCTAGTCAAACCATAACACATCACACAAATCAAGAAAATATTAAAGCATGGTAAATGATTGAGGACATCTAAAAAAATTAATAAGAAAGGGTAATGAAGAAGCATAATACCAAAAGATATTCTAAAGCATACAAATAAAATCAAGATAAATACTAAAAACCATTATTTCACATGCATAATAACTCATAAAATACCAAAATATCCATCTATATACAACTCACAAAATCATATGTAACAAAAGCTTCCTTATAAAACTCATCACAAACACTTTTTCAACACTCCTCTAAATTGTCACATAATTCTCCATCTCTTTGTGCATTTATAACATGACATGTGATTCAAGTAGATGATAAGCTTTACAAAGTTCAACAAATAAATTGTTATCCACGAGAAATAAAATAAAAAATGTAATGAAATAGAGGAATAACCCACAATAATGAAAGATAATAGCAAAAACATGATATGTGTATAATAATTATTTAATGTAATATGTTAATGTAAAAACATTTGATCAAATATAGCTCATAATAGCTGTAAACATAGAAAGCATATAATAGTTGCATAATCATAACCATATCCAATTCTTAGACCTATCAATATCAATTCTTTTCATACCACAAAAATCTATCACTAACTATACTTTTGAATTATCATATTTCGGAGGGGCCCAAGTTTATCTTTTTTGTAGATAATTATTATTCTAATGACATAGGATCTCTCTCATCTTATCTAATATTATATTATTTGACATATTATCATATCATGTAAACCTTGACTTATAAGCATATCATATCTTAATATAGACTTGTAGTCCTGATCAAGTCCGACACTAGGTGTGTTCAATGGCTATATTATATTATTTTTATATGTTTACAACCCATAGAAACATTGGAGCTCAACTTGTTCATAGTCCATAATGATAGATGATCATGAGGTCTAATGTTAATAGTGACATATCACATAATTTCATTTTATTTTGTTTTTTTTTTCATTTTTTCTTATTCATAACCTATAAAGATAAAAAGTATAATTTTTAGCAATAATTTCATTGGGAAAAGACCTTATTCTCTTATTAGACATACCATCAAGCCAAGTTCATACCATTGCCAACATATCATCAAGTTCTTATTGCTTAAATCATATTGTCAAAACATGTTAATTGTCATAAAGCTTCTATGACCTATTTTTTTCTTTCAATTCCTATTTCTCATTTCATTTACTTAATTCTATCTATCTTCCTATAACAATAATCAAAAGATCAATATAAAATCAAATAAAAAGTTCCAACAATAGGAGCAAGAACATAAATAAAAAGTTAAAATTTTGAAGTCTTATAAACCAATTCAATTCAATCAAGTGGCACATTGTTTGCATATGAGAGATTACAAACAATTACTCCATTGCTAATAAACTATACATGCTCATATAGTATTTTGTAAAAAAAAATGGAATCATAAATATTATTTCAAGATAAAAAATACAACTTCAACTCCATTAATACAATTAAATGACTTTAAAAGATGCTTAGCCAACCAAAGCAAATTGCATCAAATGAATTGTAATTGGAAAATTAAAAGCATAACAATCAAAATGGAATTCATCCTACAAGAATTCAATAACAAATCTTTTAATCTAAAGCTAGATGGCACAATAAGCATGAATAATCAATGAGGAAGCATCAACTTGGGAGATAAAAAGAAATATACTAGCCATTAGTAGCAAAAAGGTGCATCTTGTTTGGCAAGGGAGGGTTTTTTGAGGTTGAACATGCACATGGATCATCTATGGATGCTCCTAAAACACCTCTAACTAGGATGAGATTATCAATCCTACCCAAGAAAATGAATGAGGTCGTCTAGAAATACAAACAAAAGGTCTTAAAAGATTTTGTTACACTTTTGTTGTTTTAATGGTGATTACTATTACACTAAAATCAATTAAAATGTGGTTGTCTACAAGAATCAAACCAAAATTCTTGAAAATAATTTTCAAAATTTTATCAACCAATGTTTTACTTGATAGATATTTGTGTATTTAGAAAAGAAAACTAAAAAAATATTTTCTAAGAACTTTTTGAAAAAAAATATAAAAATATGAATTTTGACAAAAAAAAAATAATATTTGATAAAACTTTAATTTAAACAAGTGTTTTTCTAAAATTAAATTTAAAACTCTATTTTCAAATATAACATAACTAGTGGAATCTAATATATTAAGGCTTTGTTTAAAAATCATGTTTCAAGCTATTTTTTTTTATTTTTATTTATAAAATTCATTTCTAATAAATATTTTTTATTAAAATTTTATTTTTATTTAGACCAAAATCTAAGCTTTAATAAAAGAAATGTTTCAATTTTTTAGTTTATTTTTTAAATGTAATTTATTTTGTACTATGAATTAATACTTGAAGAAAACAATTTTTTTCTTTTGTTATGAAATATAATCATTATAATTGTAGTTGCTCATTTATTTAACATTTTTTTAAGTTTTATCTTAAGAATAATTTATTATTTTTAAAAGACCAAACATGAATTTTTTAGCACGTTTTTTTTGTTTAAAACCACAACATAGGTGACATTTAAGGGTTTTCTAGTCTTGCTTGCATATGAGAGATTGCAAACAAGTACTCCATTGCTAACAAACTCTACATGCTCATAGCAAATTTTGCAAAAAAAAGAAAAAGGAATAATAAATTTCATTGAAAAATAAAAAATACAACTTCAATTCCAATAATACAATTAACTAACTTTAAAAGATGTCAAACCAACCAAAGTAAATTGCATCAAATGCTTGTAATTGGAAAATTAAAAGCATAACAATGAAACTTTTTTTTATTTTGTTTTGTTTTTTAAAATCCCTGAAATCAATTTTTAATTTTCATATTTATTATATTTTTCTTTAATTTCTGTTGAAAACAAGAAAAAAACCATTTTTTATTCACCTTAACAATACCATGTTTCAAGTATCAAAACAAACAGAACAGTTCGGCTATCAGTGGAATCAGATGCTTTCCTTTAGCCTTGTCTTCTTGTTTGTGCAAGAAAGCTGTGTTGACTAATCTCCAACTCTCCATGGCCCTTTCACGAAAATTCCTTTTATTGTGGGTTGAAAGATAGCATCGTTTTGGGTGGTGATCTTAGCCCGATTGCTTTAAAGTTAGCAAACCCTTTTTGTGAACAAGTTGGAAGAGAATTTGTTCTTTTTTGTAAAGATATTCCTCTAAACTTAATGAGATATTTAGATACTTATGTTTTTAAAAATATTTTTTTAATCCAAAAATAAAATAGAACACAAGAAAATAAAAATTTCTATTCATTTAATATAATATTAAGAAAACTTATTATATTTTTAATGAAAATGTTTAAATCTATTTTAAATAATTCATAATATCAATTTTTTTGTTAAATATTTATTGATAAAATATTTATGAAAGAGATAATTTGTAAAAGCATTTAAGAATAATATTTTTTTTTAAATTATATTTTATTCATTAACTTAAGCATACCATAATAATTATATCAAATATAGTATGCCAAAAACAAAATTAGTGATTCATTAGTTGGTTTTATCCATTATACATTATGCATAGATTTAAGTTTTTAATATATAAATAATAATGAGGCATGGCCCACAAAACTAATTAGATATTTATCTAAATAGCTTTATTGAATATATTTTTTAATTCAAAAATATATTATAAAGGTTATGAAGTTGTAAAAATTCATAAGTTAAAGTTGAGCAATAAATTCAGAATACAACCTCATGAAAAACACCAATGGAAAACTGCTTAAAGCTAAACTCTCAAGATCCAATTATTTGAGACCAAACTCTCAAGATCTAGTCGTTTAAGGCTAAACCATCCTGACATAGCCATTTGAGACTAGATCCTAGAGTCCAAGTCCTTTCAAGTCATCTTTATGAGTCTTAGCCTTCAAATTCAATCTCTCCACACAAATTTCATTTGATTGTATTAAAATCTAGAGATGCATGATTATAACTCTCTTCTCACCTTCATTGTTCTATCAAATCAAGGTCTTAAAAAAATAGTCTTTTCTATCATCCCTACTTACACCATTATTGCATCATATGAAGGCCTTAAAAGACAACCTTCATTTCGCTTCTCTTTACCTCGACCAATGATTCATCGTGCAAAAATAAGGTAGGATGTATTGGTCATTCATTTATTCAGTGTCCCATTAATAATCTATTTTTTTCAAAATCCACGCCCGCTCATCACGTAATCTAACAATCCCATGTGGCACTTGACCATATACTTTGGCACATCCATTGTTTCCCTAGATACTTAATGTGCCACTATCCCCCTTCGAGCTTAATATGAAAATGTCCCTCCTAAGATTAATGTAAAAAATGTCTCTCCTCGATTCAATATAAAAATGCCCTTCCTGATGCTTAAAGTGTCAATTGACTTGAGAGTCCTTGGTCCAAACCCTGGCTCTACTACATCCTAAGTCTGATCATCATTAAGATTGTCATAACAACCATATTTATAGTATTCAAACCCACTATTACAACTATCAAATCTTACTCTTAGGGTTTTCCTCAACCTTAATCAAATATCTATGGATTTTTATTTATTATCTAGGATATTCTAAGGTTTCTTCTAAATCCTAACCAAACTATTTATGATCTATCTGCGATGTGTTCTTACATCGAGCTCTTAATAGTAGTCTTTGTTTTTTGATTCACAATAGCAAAAATTGAAGTTTGAGAACTAGTTAGTAACTAAGAAAGAAAGAAATGAGAAGAGAATTTTACCCACAAAAATTGAATCTTTAACAAAGTTTTCTCTCAAGAGATTCTAAATTCATAAAATTCACAATTCATAGAATTTTAAATCAATTAACCAAAAACCTAATCCTTTTTGGAAGCCAAACAATAATAACTGATCTAATTAATCTCTTATATAATCTCAAAACATGTTTTATGTATTAGATATAAGTGTTGCAAATCCAAAACTTAAAAATATGTTAACTTGTAGATGCCTCAAAAATTGAGCTAAGATGATAATGACCAAATCTCATATTTGAACGTACCATTATGAAAGAGTAATCCATTGTAATATCTAGAGATGAATTGAATATTTTGTGAATAAAAATTATTAATAAAAAATATTATTTTAATCCTCTTAATTAATATGAAGATAAGCCTCCCTTTTTTGCCTAAGTATTCAATTACTATGTTTAGAAGCTTTAGGAAAGAGAGTAGAAATAGAGGAAGAGGAGAAAGGAAGGAAACTTGAGCAATTGTTTTAGAAAAATTGAAGAGATCAAAAAAGAAAAACAAAAACTTGCAAGAAAGAACGAGTTTCTAGCTGTCTTATAGAAAAAAGCATAGAAACATAAAGATCCTACCCAAGTTTTCTTGTTAAAGGAAGTATCACTTTATGCAAAGGCCAAGAAAGTGATTTATATGAATTTAAGTTGAGTTGGAGTAGTTAGTGGCTATTATAGCTTTTTACTACAATGATTGTACAAGACGATAATTTATAAGAAAAGGAAATTTTCTAGGCATCGTATTAGTACAATCGACTAATCAATATTATATGATAGGATATGTGATGCTTAAATGAGAAATCGTTTGATACAATTTTGCAACACAAATGTAGATTCACATCATGTCATGAAGTTGAATTATATGTATCATCATGCTTAATTGAGATTTTTTATTTCTTATGAGTTACTACTTAGAAAAGGAGTTACATATAAGCAAAATATTTAATTTTCAACTAAGAATAATAATAAAATAAGGCTTACATATCTTGATTATGAGAATCATCTTCATTAAAATTTGCATCTACATGCTTTTAAATTTTGTTCTAACATTAATCATGCTAAACCATACATATTGCATACTTGTTTATACCAACAAACAAGGCATTGAAATACACAAACTTTATGATCATGTCTTTATGAAAGATAATTTGCATCCACAAATAAACATTCTAATTCTATCTTACTAATATTTCAATAAACAAAGCTAAACATGCATGCATACAAACTTGAATTTCAACTTGCATTCATGGTTAAAATAATAGCACACATTCTTGCATAGGTTATTTAGATATATTACATAACAAAGGAAAGATAAACAATCTTTATGCTAATAAAAATCCCTTTTAGTCTCAAGTAGAAGAAGTTACTCTCTTTTTAAGCAAGTTTCATGGAAGAAGATTGATTATATTTTATCAAAATCATTTTTCAAGGGTACCAATTACATTTTTAACAAGATATTTTTTTTTTATCTTTTCTTAAAATCTTAAATTTATTGCATATACTTAAGGATCATTCTATCTAAAAACTTATGTAGAAGACTTTTCCTTGGTTAATTTTTTCTTATTTCAAAACTTGAGTCATCTTTCTTTCTCAAGACTTGACCTCCCTATTTTTTTATTTTTTTGCTATGTTTTGTCTAAAACGCTAAAAAGCATGTCTTAAGGGTTTAAATAACCTAAGACAAACCTCCATAATTCAAGGGTTTGCCTAAAAAGAATTGGCTATAATTGGTTAATGTCATGGTTCACTTACTCTAGATTAAACTTCTTTTAATTAACTTCTTTTATTGGTTATATCTAACTCATAAAATTTAAGGATCTAGAGAGGATGTGGCTAAGAGGTAGTTCAATATTTAATTTTTTTTTTCATATTTTTTTACTTAAGATATTCTTACACACATCACATAATATTATTTTTTTAATCCTCTTAGCTTATCTATCAACTCTTAAATTGAAAAAAATTTATAAATATCTTTATTATGTATTAATGGGTAGATAAGAATAAAATAAATAATAAAATCAAGAATAAAAAAATATTACAAGCTAAAATTCAAAGTATTAAGCCCAATATTTTCAAAACACATGTGGTGCAATACAAAGCTTATCATGCAATCATATCTTTTAGTTCCAGAATTTCAAATTTCAAATTTCAAAATTAAATTTATCCATATTTAAAATTTAAAAATATTAAATTCAAATTTTAAATATTATATCACAAAAAACATATATCTTAATCAACCAAATTATAATAATATGGCTAAGAATGATAATTGTAACATTCTCTCCACTTTAATTTAGATATTATCCTCAAATTTTGAAAAACATTTATGGCCACTTGCAATGCATTTCAGACTCAAATTTTTGGGTGGCTTCATATTCTTCTTGATCCCTCCAGAACCTTAATCATAAGAAATTTCTTATTTCTTAATTACTTAGCACCAACTATAAAATATACACTTGTTGCCTTAGCACGATGCATCTAGCTATAACTAGGCTCACTCTTGAGAATGTGAGATGGATCAGGAATATATTTTTTTAAATTTGAAACATAAAATATAGCTTGCATTCCTACCAGACTCTCTAATAACTATAACTTATAAGCCACTGACCTAATTTTCTCCATAATAGGATATGATCCAATGTATCTAAACACTAGTTTAGACGACTTTTTTCAAATCTAATAACCCATGCATATGACTGACTATAAAAAGTACTTAATCACGTACTTTGAAATTGAAAGATCTATACTTATTATTAAAATGTTTCTTTTGATAATCTAAAATTATTGATAGTTTTTCATGTAACCTTCACACCTCAATCATAGTCTCCTTAATAATCTAAGGTTCAAAAGTTTTCCTAATCTTGTCATCAGTCCAACATAAAGGAGATCTATAATATCAACCAAAAAAGATTATATGGTGTCATGCTAATAAAATTAACTGATAACTATAATGTTACACAAAATCTATTAATAGATGATATTTAAACTAACTTATGGAGTAAAATCATACACTCATCCTTAGAAGATTCTTTAAGATCTAAATAGCACTCTCAAAATGACCATCAGTCTGAGAATGATAAACAATGCTAAATTTTAAAGTCGTGCCTAAGACATGATGCAGAAGACTCCAAAACTAGGAAGTAACTTTGTATCTCAACAAAAAATAATCATCTTGGGTATTCCATGTAGACGTGTTATCTATTGGACATAATTTAGCCAATTTACCTAATGAATTAGGCTTTCTCACTGCTAAAAAAATGAGCCAATTTATTCATTCGGTCTACTACCACCCAAATTATTTCATAGCCATGTTTAATCCTTGGTAGCCCTAAAATAAAATCCATAATAACTTCTTCATATTTCAACTCAGGTATAGCCAAAAGTTGGACCAAATCACCAGGATGCTTCAACTTTTTAACAAATTAAATATTTTGAAACATATTGAATCACATCTTTTTTTAACCCTCTCTATCATAAGTTTTAAGGCTCCTATACATTTTAATCTCCCCAAGGCATATCGCCAACATATCATGGGCCTCTTTCAAAAAATTATTCTTGAAGTCCTAATGTTAAGAAACACACCATTAGCCACAATAGGTCAATATACCATCCCTCAAAGAAACATTTGAACTCCCACCAATTTGTAGTCAATTAATCTCGACCAAAAGCTTAGGATCCTTCTATGGTATAGATCTCAATTCATCCACCCCATCAATATGGATGATGAGTTGAATCAGGATACTAAAGATTGCACTACCAACTGTTCCAAAATCTAATTGAATTCAAACTCAATCATTTTCTTTAGTTTGCAAGCAAGCATTAATATAAGGATCGAACCTCTGTTCAAAATATCAGCTATTGAATTGTCTTTGCCCAAGCACTATTTTATATTTAATTCATCATGTAACAAGTTCCAACCAATATTATTGTCTTAAATTCAATTCCTTTTAAATAAGACTATGTTTAAGAATTTTGTTATTATTATAAAGCTAAACCAAAATCATAAATAAATAATTTTGTCCAAAAAGCTTTAGGACAAATACCATACCTGCCAAATCCAAGTCATGAGTTAGGTAATTGTGCTCTTGATCCTGTAATTGCTTAGATGCATAGGCCATTACCATCCTTCTTGCATAAGTACAACACCTAATCCAATAATTAATGCCTCTGCATATACCTAATAAGGTTTACCTTGCACCAACAATGTCAAAATTGGAGCTAAACACAATTTATTCTTCAACTCAATAAAGCTTTATTCACATAAGTCTGGCCACAAAAAAGCTATCACTTTCTTTGCTAGACAAGTAACGGGTGTTGCAATCTTGGAAAAATTTTTTTACAATCTTGATATAATATCCGACAAGTCTCAAAAAGTTACAAATCTTTGTCATTATAGTGGGTCTTTTGCGATTGTTTGAATTTTGTTAGGATCCATTAGTCAGCATTAACATGTCTAAGAAAAGTCACATAGCCTAGCAAGAATGAACACTTTGAAATTCCTTAAGTGACACCAATACAATTTGGAGATGATTTGCATAAATTTCTTTGCTTTTGAAATATACCAATATAGTATCTATGAATACTACCACAAAACAATTCAGATACAATTAAAAAAATCTGATTCCTAAGATTAATAAATACCACAAGAACATTAGATAATCAAAATAGCAAAAATGTCAACCCAAACATCAATAACAAGTCCTAAAAGTTGCTTTAGGAATATCCACTCTATGTTGAGTTATTTAGTTCATACCTACTATAATATCAAATTCAATTATAGGCAAGCAAATAAGCTCAACTTTGAATCTATGACTTAGTATTGACAATAGGGGTATTTTGCTTTTAGTCTAAATTAAATAACATTCTTATACGTATCTTTGAAGAAATTTGATTGTTTTTTCTTTTCTTGGTGCTTTAAAATGACTATCAATACTTTCTTATGCAAATCACATATGATTTGCTAAACGAAAGTATCATCTAAGAATATCTAAAAAGATCGAATACCAATCTATTGAAATTTAAAAAAAAAACATCGAGCGAACATAACAGAATACCAATCTATTTGAAATTTTTAAAAACTGTTGCGTCACATGCTCATGTTTTGGGCAAGTTTCAGGGAGTATAAGTATGGATGTAACAGAAACCATTATGCAAACTTTAGAGAAATATCACTGTTTTATAGACATCTACAAACAAAACTAACCTTACAACAGACATAAACAAGGATACACCTTCTAAGGGAACTGTTACAACTGCAATGACAACATTAGAGATACTATTTTATGTAATAAGAGTATAAGATTTATAAAAATCAGAAACGTGCAAACAAGAGCTAAAGAACGTACCATGCTTCTCCCAGTGAGCAGTATCATGACATGGTTGACACGCATAATAGAAGTCGGTCCCCTTCATGAAGGCGAAACAAGAAATGAAACAGAGCAAGCCATAAAACTTTTGCACTGCAAGGACTTGGTTTGCTCCAAGAACGCAATTACTGCTTTCACAAGATTTGTCCCTCTTGCAGATCGAATATGAGCAGGCTTTCCAATTGCTTCAGGATTTAAAGAACAAAGTACAAGAGCACCAGTAATAAGTTCTCAACTTTTCAAACAAAGCCAGCCCTCCATAAACCATCAAACCAGTAGTTATATGAAATCCAGAGGACTGCTTGCTTTGTTCTTCAACACGACTCCTAATTCTTCCAACATATAAAAGCTGCGTTATACGACATGAGAAGAAAGTGTTGATCTCCTACGAGAGCAGAACATGTTGTAAACCTTACAAATCCGACAGTTCGGTCTACAATATAAACCATCCGGTTTATCTTTCGAACTTGTTAATCCCACCAGTTAGAGAGGTGGAAGAATACCCATAGATGAAGTCAGAAACAAGCTCATCCAACAGTTCATCCTTTAGCATTTGTTCAATTTCTCTTCCAATCATGTCAACATCGTCATCTACGAACAGCCACTTAAAATCCAGAACCTTTTCCTCTGGTTTGCCCATGCTTAGATGTTTCCGTTGCTGAACTACCATTCGCCAGGATTCTTGCACCAACCTCTTGTGACCATAAGAAGCAGTTCTCCTCGGATTCACCCATGGGTGTAAATCAATGAATGGCGCAAGAGTGACCGATAGGACGGAGTTTATATGATCAAACAATAGCTTCCTTTCCGCCCTCGACCATTCGCCGACCTTGTTGTGTTTTTTCTCAAGTTTGTCGAATAAGTCGGGAAAAATTGGAGTATTTGGCAAGTAGCATGCATCAAGAAGCTTGTTTTCGCTGGCGGTGTAAATACCAGAGATGACAAGAACATCCAGCAAGTACAAGAACTCTCGTTCTGCTCCTCTTCCTAGTGAATCTGAAGTATGGAAGCTACTCTTTTTAACCATAATGAAGGGATTATATTGCGAATCAGTAGAATCAGCAGGTTCCAATTCCAGAAGATCAAGTTGCCTTCGAAAATCTATAACAAATGAATACAAGGTAAAATAAAGGGATGCAAATTCTATGATGGGATTCAAAAACAAGAATTACAACTTTACTAACCCCGAAGTCCTTTACGGAACCTATCTAAGCATTCTGGAGCTGGTTTCCCATCTACAGATGGAGGCTTTAATACAGAAACCGGACTAAGCCGTTCTGAATCCTTAGGTCCCATAATGTTGATAGAGTGTCCTGAAGCGTTAAGGGGGATTTCTTTTGAATGGTTGTCAATTGATACTATTTCTACCTGAAACAATGTTCACTTGGGTTAAGACAAACCTAGTTCTATTTCTCCGTAGGGAGAATTTTCTGAACAACTTTTTGATACGTTTTTATTTTGAAATGAGCCAATTAACGCTGTTCCATTACCACAAATATGCCAAATGTATAATCCTGCATTCTCAGAAAGGTAAATAGAATATGTGAAGGCAAATGCTCATTGAACCGAGCACAAAAATAAACCTCACATGTAAGCAAGATCTCTAAGAAACGGCACAATAAGATCTATATATGACCTTTTTTAAGCATTTAAGCAATCAGGATATGTGTAAATGATTGAAGTTTGGGATACTATAACGCATTGGTAGGGCTATCAAAACCCAATAGACTATAACACTGTTAAGCACAAAAATATAGCTAAAGACATACAAGTCAGAAAAATGCATAAAATATGCTACTTTTTTTATTGGTGGGAAGTATGGAGGAGATGAACACCCGAACATGACAATTGAATGCTTTAACTCCATGTGTGAGCTATGAACTTGAACAAAGCCTTATCTCAAAAACCTATATGCTAAAACAACATTAAACAATTTCAAGCATAGCAGCACCTTTTAAAGAGAGATGGTAGAACAAGATCAAAGAATGAATGAAGAAAATGTTTTGAAAACATTGATGTGGTGTCAGGAAGTCTCATATAGATAAAACCATCATTCCCTTGCAGGTGGAAAGTCTGCTCAACAACTATAACCTTTTGTGAAACCCAAAAGGCTACAAGTGCAATTTCAGGCTTTCTAGTGTGTTCTACTTTTTCACACCCTTTGTTGTTCTTGAAATATGTTGGCCAAAACCTATATTAAAAGTACCTTAAAGAGGTTCATAAAAGTGAAATAAGTCGTACAATAAGGGCATACCTTAAGACTAGCAGAAAGTCATTAGACAAAAGCATGATTAGCCACGCAATCTGTAGCTGCATATCCTTCCCTATATATGGTTGAGATAGTTTTGTATCACATAACAAACTGCAATGGCAGAAACATAGCAGAATGAAGTGGCATAATTCTTGGAGGAACAATGGGCAATGGCTGCGACTATCTTGCAAAGATTCTAAATTTCATAGGGAAGGAAAAGGTGTCTATAATTGAGTGAAATCAATAAGCAGAATTTCAACTGAGGCTGCTTGAGCTTTCGTAGTCTCGTAAGGGTGCTTACATTTCCTGCACAATCTTGTTATGCTTGGTTCAGAATTCAGAGCCAAATCAAGTTGTATCCTAAATACAATGGGATTCGTATTCTCAAAGCTGAACTTAAGCATTTGGTGAAGTGGTAACCAGCGCAAGTTGCAAAACTTTTGCAGCATTCACCTTTTCTAAGGGACCATATGATTCAAATTGAGATAGACAGTGAACCCACAAACTTCCAAGGTTAGGCAAACAAGAAGAAAATGATCAAACTAAACCGTTAAAAACACATACAGAATTAATTGACAAAAAGGTAAAAACTTTTGGATGAAATTACTATTTCACATTGGAGCACAAAAAGGTACAAACTTTTGTGCATGTATACACACAAATACATGGGCATGCATTTTTTGCTATCTATGGTCGTTGAGGAAAAATCCCAAACAAGAACGCTATCATCAGAGTGAAAGAGGGGTAATTAAAGTAAAAAATCGTAATGAGTCACAAATATGCACCCAATACAAAATGTACACACATTCATTCATGATGGCATAAAGATAACAACTGATGTCAATAAGTATAAAGTTTTAGGAATCATTCTAAAGAGGAATATATCTTTGCTTATGTCAAGAGATCCTTGAAATAACTCCAAGAAAAAACCCAGACTTTAAGTCTTTTAAGAAAAAGATGAACAAGCACCCACTACATTCTCATTTAAATAAAAACCATTAGATTGCAATACTATTAGCCTAGTGAGCCCATGATGGTTCAAAAAGGTTTTGATGGTAACAATCTAATTCAATGAGATTTAAATATGATCATATAATGTGGATAGGTTTTTACTAGATAGATGATCAAGAGAAGCTTCAAAGATATTTCAAAGACTTATGCAAGCAAGAGGAAAGAAGTTCACTTGTTTAAAATCCAAGTTTAAAACTCAAGTGAACTACAAATAGAATATTCAAATAAAGGAGCTCAAGAAAGTTTAGTGATCACAAAAGAACTGTATTGATGCTTGACATGAAGGCTTGAAAGCATGGATGATACTTGAACAAGCTTGAAGATAACAAAAAAAAATAAGATCAATACGAGATAAAAACTATCATATTAGTAATTTTGTAAATTGATCTAACATATGTCTCTTTTACATTATTCATGTATTCATGATTTTTGAAATAATCAAAAAGTGAGTTTTTGCATAGTATTTTGAAAGCACTTTAAACACTTACATTAAATGCTTAGCAAAAAATCAAAATTAGAAAATTTTTACTAGATGTACGGTACATCACCCTTTCACATACCATCATTCATAATTTTATGGTACGTCACTAAAGCGTATAATACATAAGTTTTGTGAGCCTTAATCGGAAATTCATGCACGACATATCAATTTTAATGTATAATATATGTAATTCATTTAATTGGTACATCAAAAAAAAATAGTATTTTCTTAAGAATGTTTTAACATTTAGCCATTCTTAAATGTTTCTATTAATGTCTCTATGGATGAAAAAGGTTTTAAAAGGCCTTAAACAAACAACAAAGTTAATTGAATGATTTTAAGAGTTGCTAACCACTTGTAATCAACATAAATAATACCTTAGATTTAGCCATTACAAATTTGTAAAACCAATTTACTTTCAAGCATTGTGTTGCTAATTTTTTTTATAAATATACTTTTATTACATAATGAAAAGGTTTATAACACTAGAATTACATAACATTAGGCTATAAAGGTGAATCCGAGATCCAATATACCTATTATACTATACATCTAACAAAATTGTTTTGTCATATATGTCGTTCTTAGATACAGACACTAGATTCAATCCAGCTTGAAATGAGCCTTATAAAAAATTTGGGATCTGTTATGGGTCAAATATATTGGACTGAAGGCTATTCCAAGCTAATTGAGAAAAATTATTTGTCATTTTATTACCCTCTCTATAAATATGCTTAAAGTGAATCATTTTAAAGTCATGCAACTTCATAATTTGTTGTATGTTGCAGAGCAACCTCTATGAAATAGGCACATTGCCATTCACCATGTCTAGAATAATTTTGCAATATATTTCCACAATAATGTTGAGAGCTCCCAATTCTTTGCAAAAGCGTAGCCTCAACAATACAACCAGTCCTTTCACTTCTATATGCAACTTAATACCAATGAACGTAGAGAAAACTTTCAGTTCTTAACCCAATAATCATGAATGATCCCATCGTAACCTACAAGACCCAGATTTCCACAAGTTGATCTATAAATATGCAATTTAAGGAAGCTTATCAGAAGAGGTTTCCATTGCACAATTTAAATATTTCTGCATTTAATTTTTGGGAGGGAAAGATTAGACCAAGTTGAACCATTTGTGAATCTAACATAGAAGCTTGTGCCAAAGGAAAGCATCAAATTATTCTATAACAATTGCATAAAACTTTATTTATCATGCTGCTTGTCGATAAATTATATTCCTCAAACAATCTTAAATTTTGGGCCTTCTAAATATTCCAACAAATGAGCAACAATGACAATTGTATAACATCACCACTTGTAGCATTTGTAGAACCATTCCTCCACCAGTGCTATAGCATTTGATGTATACCATTTAATTTCATATCTTGAATTCCCAAGACGTTTGCAAAAAAAATTCCATACTTGACTTGATCTACTATAGCCAATAAAGACATGATCCAATGAATCATCATTTAAGAAGTATGAATGTTTATCAGTTGGCTTAAAATAAAGCTTACACAAAATCACTAAAAAAGTCATCAAATTGTTAAGAATCCTCTACATTAAAACAAAAACTTTTAGTGAAATGTTATTGCTCTAAATTATCTACCTTGATTTTAAAATAAAACCTTTGCTTCTAAATATTTCCCAGGCCGATTTGATTCTAAATTTGTCATCTATTGCATGCATCTATGTAATATCCTCAAAACTCTAAATTAGATATGATGCGATATTTTGAAAAAAATTATTTTGATTAAATAATTGAATTATCTTGTAAAACATATCAAATCAATGAAAAATAAAGTATTCCAAAATATAGAAATGAATATAGAATTAGATAGAGTTCGTCAAGACGAATACATCAACCTTATGTCGTCTTAATCGAAGTTAGTTCAAAATTAATATGCATTTTTGAAGTTAGAAGAAGTAAATATGCAATTTTATAATTATTAATTTAATTTTGGATTATTTAAAACAGCAGAAAATCCCTAATTATAGGATTTCAAGTTTCGAACTTTCACAATCCCACATTCACCTTCTCGAATCATCCTCTCACCAGCCGAACTGGAGGGTTTCCTCTCGTTGACGGCAAGGACCAATCCATCGATGAACTCTAGTGAGATTGGTCACAGTAGCAAGCAAATCCGTGAGTTTCCAAAACCTAGGTATTGGAATTTTGCATTTTAAGCTTCAAAAATCCAATCTTTAAGTAATCCTAAGCCTAATTGAGTGTTTATTGTGTTTCTAGATATATTTGAAGTTTTGGCCAACACTTTTAGAGATTTTAGTGTTCAATAACAGGCAAAACAGAAGAAAAAATATTGAAGGAGAGAGAAAGAGAGAATAAAATAAGAGAAAATACAAGAAAAATTTTCACTAATTAGGAAATTGAGTTTGCAAAACCGTGAGCATGTTGTTGACATAATTGTAATTGTGCAGAAATTCTTATTTTATGCTAAATGGTTACTGCTTGATAGGTTAAACCAGAGGAATAAGAAATTGTTAACAAGCCACAAGAATTAGGTACGAAAAACAAGAAAATCTTGAAGTACTCTAACATAATTTATATGCATATACTTGATGTCATACTGAATGATATTTATATGATCTAGTATAAGAGTCAGGCACAATACTTGTGATACTTGACATACTATTATTATAGTTAAATTTTATAAAACTAAATAGGAAGTAATAGTTTGAAATATTAAATATCTAATCGTAATAGTTATAATATTTGTGTAAATATATATGGTATGTTAGTGAAATGTGTAAGCATGATTACACCAAAGTTGTTTCAATTGCATGTTGCTAGTTGTTTATTGAGAAATTTTGAAACCTATGCATAAGTGAACAAAAAAAAAGTAAAACTATAAATTAAATAAATTGAAATGGATTTACTGACCAATGAACTATTTAATTAGAATGTGCTACTTTTGTGATTAATAGCTAGTATACCACATAATTGAGATATGTCATTGTGATAGTGGCTAGTGGCCTATGTGCCACATGATTGAGATGTGTCGTTTTAATGATAACTAGTGTCAAGTGTGCCATGTGATTGAAATTTGCTGCTACTATATAGCTAGTGGCCAATATGTCACATGTTTAAGATTGTTACAAAAATATGATCATTGATAATATTAAAAAACTAACATCTGTGTATGAAAACATAGCCTTAATAATTAATAAATAAAGTTCCATTGTAACTAAGTAAATTAAAAAGAGGATACTAACTGACTATCTCAAGAGAGAGAAAGAGAGTGGGAGAAATAATATGACCATTGTAAGGTTTACTTACGTGGAAAGAGACCCTTATAATTAACACCACATTAAGAAAAAAAGAATGAAAACAAATAAGACATTACATATGTATATTTATTCTTTGTGATTGAGATAAGTTTTCAATATGTTATGATTTTTATTATATTTTAAACTTCATTATAGCTTTAATTGCTTATTCTTTAATTTGATTCATATGATTTAGGCCCTACATATGATTTAGGCCCTACATATGATATGCCTCAAAAATTGTTTGTTCATACATATATGTGTGTGTGTGTGTATTTATTGTTAGATATAGCTTGCTAAGTATGTGATAATTATCTTAGTCTTTTCTTGACATTAACTTTTCAAGTATATCAAAACTACAACGTAAGAAGAACAAAACACCCATAAGTATTTCCTAAAAAAAGAATTGAATTTAAAATGATTTTGTATTAAATGACTGTATAAATTGTATGATGTATCGTACGTTGTATCATGCAGTTAAAATCTAGATATAATGACATAATAAATAACTATGAAACTACGTAGATGTGATCATGAAACTGTGTGAATGGGTGTAATATTTCAATTTTTTAAATGTATATAAATTACTTGAGATGATATATTTAATGTATATATATTCAATTGTGATTTTTGTATATAAGAAAATGGGCAAAATACAAAAGAAGTTATGTCTATTTAAAATCTAAAATTTGAGCAAATAAAGATTTTAAAGGAATAGAGTTTAGTAATATGATTCAATTTGTTATGTAACAAGAAGGGTTGTCACAATCCAATAAGTAGAACTAGTTACTTTAGATAACTCCATGTATTTCATAATAATTTGCTTGATCCCTTTCATCTAGTTACAGGTTGTCAAGAATACTTTCCCACTTTTTCTCATTGAATATTTTGTTTGTATGAAGAGAGCCCATAACAAGTTGGAGGTAGGACTTCCAATAAAGCTTAGTGTCGAATGCTGTCATTACCTCCTTGAACTTCTTTAAACCCAGACCATTTTCCTCAAAGGTTAGACACACTTTACTCCAATTGACCCAATAATGCGTATGATTATGCTTTGAATCATCCAACACAAATCCATTCATAGTTCTTTCTATTCTTTATAGAATTTTTTGCAATTAGCAAGTGACCATCAAAGAATGCATTGGGATCAACACAAGCACAAGATGAGTATAAGTCTTTCTAACATGAAAGTAGGCTTTCCTTTCAACCAACCAATTTCTTATTTATCCTCTCTATTAAATGTTGAAAATGTATTCGGTTTTTCCTACCCTTGATAAGAGTACTTCCAAGATAGTTTATAGGAAAATTCCTTGAAAACCAAGATTTGGCTAAGAATTATTGTTGTCCCTTATTTGATTTTTTGCTGCATATGAAAAACTCTTTTGAAGATTGATTTGCAAGCAAAAAATACTTTTGAATTCTAAAAGAAATCTCTTCATATTTTTAATTGATTTCTTGTCTCCCCTAGTGAATATAATAAGATCATTTTCAAAACTTGGGAAGTGCATAATTTTGAACTTTTCCTTAGGAATAATGAGAATCCAACAACATTTTTCAATCCATAATTAAACACTTCGGTAGATAGAATGAATAAAAGAGGGGATAAAAGATTATCTTGCTTAAGACCATGAGAAGCCTAGAAAAACCCATTACTTTTGTCATGTATTATGATGTAAAACCAATTGCTTTGAGGATTTTTATGATTAGCTTGATGAGTCTAACCTCAAAGTTGAAGTTAAAGAGAACCTGCTTTTGCAAATCCCAAGATAAGTTATCAAATGCATTTCTAATATCAAGTTTGATTATGCAATTATTATCCTTAATGTTCTTGTTAATAGCATACACCAATTCCTGTGTTAAGAGGATATTATCTATGATGTACCTACTCTTCACAAATCCTAATTGTTTACATGATACTAAGCATGTAAGAAATTTTGTAATCTAGTAGCCACCAATTTAGAAAACACTTTGTCTACAATGCTGCAAAAGCATATGGGCCTAAACTCATTAAATTTTGTTAGATTCTCATTTTTAGGAATTATGACTAAATTAGCAGTAACAATTTCTCTTGGAATTGGAAAGCTCACAAGAAAATCCTTTGTTGCATCTAATACATCTTGAGCAATTACTTCCTAACAAAATGTAAAAAAGATCTCATTAAATCCATTAGAACCCAAAGCACTTTGAGTGTCCATTTGAAAGACAATATGTTTAATTTCATTCATCATCATCTCTAATAATAAGGTCTAATTATTCTCTAAAGACACAAGAAGAGGGATTGAATTAATAAGAGAAGCATTTTCAATCCTAGGGGATGCTGATGTAAGAGACGGAAAAGTTGAATTTCTACCTCTACTATTTTCTCTTTATCTATATAATCCAACTACTAAAGAAGTCTTTAATCCTTTGAATTCTTAATTTGCTTTGTTTATCCTTTATGAAAGAATTTTGTGTTTCTTTCACCTTTAATCATCTAACTCCGACTTTTTAATGCCAATATTCCACCTCAGCTTTAACATAGAAGAGAAGATGATCTTGAGCTTTTAATAAGTATAATTACAAATCTTCAATCTAAAGTAATTCAAACTACACATCTTTTTGAGTAACTTGTTCTTCAGGAGACCATAATGCGTCAAAAATATTGCCAAACTTCAATTTATTCCATTCTTTAAGATAGCTTTTGAAGCGTTTTAACATAAACTCCAGCACACTTGTGCCATAACCCATAATATGAAGTTTCCAAATTTGCTCCACAGTAGGCAAAAAATCCTGACTACTGGTCCACGCATTCTAAAATCTGAACTGTTTGGGGATCAAAAATGTCTCCTTAAGGAAGTGCAAAAGCAGAGGAGCGTGATCAAATAGAGTTTTGTTTAGGTGTTTTATCATTGCGGAAGGAAAAGAATGAGCCAATCCTAATTGGCAAGGACTCGATCCAATTTTTTCCAAACCCTTCTACCTTTCCTCTTAGTAGACCAAGTAAAGTAACTTTCAAAGAAAGGGAGATATTTAAGTGCACAATAATCTATACATTCTATAATTCTCTAATGGGGCCAAGCTTAGGAGTAAAATAACCTTTGTAATCATCTAAAGAGGTGATTATATTGAAGTCTTCATCAATTAGCCAAGGCATGTTGGATACATCAGCAATTGATATCATCATTCCATAGACTCCTTTTCTCAATAAAAAGACACTTCACATACATAAAGGAACAATACACAGCATTCCAATCTTTGTGTTTAACTAATAGAAGCATGAATTGGACTTCATTCTACACAGCCTAACAAGAGAAATCTTTTCCCAAAGCGCCCAAATTTTATTCGACAAGTTGCATTCACAAAAGTCAAAAGTTAGGTTCCTTCTAACAAGCTCTAGCTGCCTTTTACTTGCCATGGGTTCCATCAAAGCTATTAGAAATATCTTGTGAAATTTTATGAGAAATTTGACATGACTTACCACTTCTTTGCTCATCCTCCCTTAATGTTCCAAAGAAGGAAATTAGACATGATAATTGAGTCTTCAACCATTTGGATGGCTCAAAAGCTTCTTCTTGTATGTACCTCTAGAATTGCTTATTTTATCAAGATTTTTTTTTGTTTTTTTTCTTGTTATTCTGTTTGATACAAGTGTTAATCCTTCTTGAACAGGCTGAAAAAGGTCATAATCAAAAGCTCTTTCTTATAGGTCCTCGCTAAAGTTTTTTTAATGATTGAAGAACATTTTGCTAGGAAGTTTTTCTGAATAGCATTAGTGTCTAATTGGGAAGAATTCCTTCTATTTCTCAATTATTTCTTATTCTAAATATTGTAATTATCTGAGATTTGATGAATAGGGAAATTATGTTCCAAAGCTTAAATTTTTACCTTAGTGCATTGGTGAGAAACCTTTTTATTTGTATCATCCAACAATTGAAAAAACTGTGGGACAGTTCTAGAGCCTTTTTAGCACTTAATGATTGGCCTGCTAATATTTCCTTGATAGCCTATGGTTGTTGTAACTCTAAAGCCTCTACATTTAAATGCATCTATGGAGAGTCAACTTCAAGAGGGACTTGGTTCTTCATTGAGAAATGTTTTATTTGTATTTTCATTGTTGTAAGGTATGCCCCTATTTGCTGCATCCCTCACAATAGCTTAGTAAATTGTCATACACTACGTTTTGCTAGAGGACATTGCTGCTCCCCTAGTTCTTTGAGATTTTAATGTGAGCTGGGAAATCTTTTGCTAGTCTACCTCTACATATACTCTAGCAACATGTAGTCTAGATAAATTGATGGTAGCAGCATCGCATTTGAGTGGAGTCCAATGGCCAATGCAATTTAGTAAAGTGCTTACTTGTTGAAAGGATGAATGCGAAGATGCTTTAATGAAATCAATACTAGAGCCTACAATGGTTTAGAATTCAACTGGAAGTCAGGGGGGTGCCAATTTAGAACATGCAGTTGGAACTCAATAATGTTCCAAATTCTGTGGAACTAGCAATACATGTAGACTTCTTCCAAAGAGAAATGGATAAAGATATGTCTATGATCCAAGAAGCACACCAAGAGAATAAAACAACAAATCCAATTTTCCTAAATTCCAAACAAATAATCAACATACTAGGCTTTCTATAGGAAAATTTCCAATCAAGATAAGTTGGACAGGAGCAACCATCTTCATAACATCCTCATCTTCAAATATGATTTCAGGTTCATCTTTGAAAACCGTCATCAACTTTATTTTTATTGGAGGGAGACTTTCAACCACACTGAGAACCTCAACAAAAAATCAATTAGGAGTGGAGTTCCCTCTTTGATTTGCCATAAGGATTTTTTTTCAATGTAATAGCCCTGAGAGCCCAATGATTAATAGCGAAGATGAGGGGAGACTTAAAATACACAGAACTAAATACACCAACAATTCATCAATGAGAACGCCAAAATCCCTTTCCCGCCCAAATCGGCCTCAAATTCACCAACTATGCAAATTTGTATATATGCTCTCAAAAGAGAGCGAGTTTTTTCCTTATTTTTGAGAGCTGTGAAAAAATTGATTTTTCGTATTTAAAAAACTCAGGAGAGGTTGAATTTGATTGTTGAAAAAACTCAAATAGAGATAGAGATTGAGCATAGAAAAAAACTTCAAGAGATTGAGTTTGAGTTTTAGTAAAAACTCAAAAGAGGATATTGTGTCTTAACCTTTAGGGAAAGACATAGGATATAATGCTTTCTCTACAATCTATGGCAAAGCACTAGAAAAAACTATTAGGCCAAGTCTAATTGGATTGGAGATAAATATAAGCTCTTTAGATGACAGATGAACTACCTAAATATCAAAATTGTCTTTTCGTTCTTACATTTTATTTCATTTATCTATACTATTGCAATCTAAATGAAATTATCCATTGAACTTTAAAACAAGTTTTTTGTTCTCCAAAGTTGTGATTTTGCAAGAAATTTCATACGCCCAATTCACTCCTTATCTTGAGTATGTTGTGATCCAACAATTATCATTAAAAATATGATATAATAAAGCAAAGGCCCAAGCCTAAAAATGCTAAATCATTCTTAGAAAACATACTCGACCATGCAATATAGAAGGAAACACTTTGGAATGCCAAGTATATGAAATACAAACATAACATTTTAAACAACCAATAGTTAGAGTGTCACAATTATGAATTGTGCTACCTTATAGTAAATTCAAACAAGAAAGAAAAAATAAACCACCACAAAACTCTACCAACATATTAAAGTGAAAATTAGTGTGTAAAACTCACAAGAGGGGGGTGAATTATGGTCTTAAAAGTATTTTTTATTATTTTTGAATGTATTTATTTCTTAAAAATAATTTTATGTTTGCAAAAAATCTTGATTATATGTATATATTATTTTTAATATGATTAAAAAAATAAAGATAAAAATTAAAATGAAACAACAAAATTTTTAGGGTGTTCAATTCAAATTAAAACCTACGTCAACCCCCAACTGAGGTCGAGAGAAACACTACTAATCAGAAGATTACAACTTGAGGTTTTTCCTTACAATTCACCTCCAACCCACTAACTTTTGCGAGTTCAACTAAAACCCAAGTTTTTAAGAGCTGAACCCCAACTCGATGTTTTTACAAGATCAAACCGAACTCGGGCTTCCGCAAATGTCGAGCCACCTAACCCAAAAGAAAAAGAAAAATACAACAAGACGAAAAAAAAAATTTGTACAACTTCTTATAATTGTTGATTAATGGAATAAGGCACAATGAGCTTAAATTCAAGAAGAGAAATGAGAATTTGAAAGATTAAACGTGAAAGGCTTGGCTGGAAAATTTTGACGATTTGAGAATAAGTTGTAGTTGTTGCCAGTAAAATTTATGCCAATAGAACATGGAGCAGCGCTTTGTTGAGATCTCAAAGATTGATTTACATTCATTAGTTAATTCATTTACAAAAGTTAGATATTTATAAGAAAAATTTTGATTATAGCCATTAGAAAGTGTAGAAAGCTATTTGAAAAACTACAACTAAACAATTTAAAAAATATGTTAAAATGATTTTTCCATACGCCTAATGCAATGGCTAACTAATTAGCCATTAGGCGGGATGAACCAGGGCTGTTAAATCTAATCGAAGGTGATACAAACCATCAGATTTAATGCTGAATAAGCAAATGAGTTAGGGACAATCATATCAAGACGAATTTGATCTTGGCCATCCGATTATGTCGGATGAGATCTAGATCGTTTGATTTAACAATGATAAAATCGGGATTAGATCTGGATCATAGAATTAAAATAGGAGAGATCTGGGCCATCAGATCAAGTATAGATTATGTCAAACGACGGAAATAAAAATGGTCATCCAATGAAGTCAGATGAGATCATAACCATCAGATGGATCAATCGGTTACAATGGATGAAGCAGTAACCATCCGATTGGCTTATCAAATGGACAATTGGATCTATTAAGATCGCTGTTTAAAGGTGAAGACAATCTCCACCGCGGGATCATGAAAATGCCTGATCAGACAACACTGAGTGCTGTCGATTTTGGATGCAGACATGCACAAGGGAGTTTAGTCCCACATTGCAGGGAACGATACGTATTTGGAATTTATAAACATTTGTGTGGAGGTATTATATGGAGCCAAAATAGGGTTAGCTCCCCCCTTGTGTTCTCTGGAATTCATCCCCTAGACATACTCATAACATACAGGTTTATACGGGTCGATTCATACATAAAATTTCGAGTGTTTCTCAGCTTGATCCAATGCCAAACCCCAATCTAGTTCAGGATTCGTTGTCAGTCAAAATGGGCTCGACCTGATTTTCCTGACCCAAGGCTTAAAGTGCTTTCCCAGTTGGGCTTGCCTAGCCTTAGAGCTTCGCAAGCTGGGATGTGATGGAAAATTTTTTATTTTAATTATTAAAGATTTAATATAATTAATTTTTTTATTTAATCAATGTTTGACATACAAACTAATATGGAATTATAACAAAGATAAAATTTAACCAAGAAAAAGATTATAGATTCAAAAGTGGAATCCTATCCGTTTGCTAAATCAAGGAGATGATTAAACAACTTGATACTCGAATATGATTTGAGATTAATACGAAATGAGAATGCCTTTAAAATCAACAAGTTAATATTCTATAAAAAAAACTTATCAAAGCTTAGTGCACATGTTTTCAATCCTTGGAACTTACTGAATACTCTAAGGTGCTTTGAAAACCACTAATTCACCATCTTTTAAGGTGCATAACTTATTCATTAGAAACTATACCTGATTTACACTAAACAAGCCGGTTAGAATAACATGCTAAATATTTAAGGTTTGATTTATCAAATGCAAAGGTGACCTAACACATATGTCCAACCTAGATGTGATCAATGGACAGGCAGTCCCATGGACTTGCCAAGGTCAAGCTCATTTTGGACAGGCATAAGCAGTTTGTAAAATTATGTCTCAAAAGCACATGCCCTGTTAAAAGTTTAGATTTCGATTTTTTAGCCAAGTTAGAAATTAATCCAACCCGTCATAAGGAAAAAAAAAGATATTTTTATAGGATATTGAGTATAAGGGTAACCCAATCAAGAATGTAAGGAAAGAAATATGGGCCCATTAAATAATCTTAGTAGTGTACAAACAAACCAAAGTAATTCCCCTTGCAAACAAATCAAAGCAAAAGTGACTCCTACACTTCACTAATAATTTTGTGCCATGTATGTCTCTTATTATTAGGCCTTGAGCTAAACAATGCAAATTCAAATCAGTCCAACTCATTGACGCAGTCTAATTCCATCAACAATAAGAATGAAAGCATTCAAACATTTGACATTAATAAAAATAATCACAAAAAAAAACTTAATTGCATTGCCACATTTCTAGTTATGTCATAATTGCCCTGTTATGACTCTAGTTATGAAAGCAAGACATGCATGTTAACTAGGACAATTTTCTGTATTTATCATATGCCAAATAAGCTAAACCTACTCATACCACCATCATTTAAATACTATACACTCAAAACTACTGAAAACATCATAACCTAGAAAAGTTTTTATGTGGATACTAAATTGATATAAAGATTCTTGAAAAATTAATATCTCTCAGATAATACTTGTACTATGACGTCTATTTCAAAAAAAAATAAATTACAAATTTCTACCAAAAAAACTTCAATTTTGCATGAAGTTTGAAAGAAAACCATTGTTTTAAGATTAACAGATAACCTCATATGCTTACTTTAAAAAATTGCCAAATCACACCAAAAGGCCAAAATATTAGATCTATCCACTCTATGACTTAATAATTAAGAACAAAAAACTTACTCAGCACTTCAGTTGCCAATTTTAAAATGATCAAAACTTTCATCCCAATACAAAAATACACCAGCGTTATAGAGCAATAAGGCTTTTATAGGATGATTAAAAACTGATCCTTGTAAAACCTAAAAAATGTTACTACACCTCAATTTCCTAAGTAAATTACAGGCATGAGTCGCTACATATGAAACTTGCAGCAGTATAGGAACTAAAGAAACACATGGAGAACATTCAATGCAGGAGTAAAGACAGGGAATGGAGTGTACAAGTAAGTTAAAATGTGATGCTTCACTTGAATGTCAATGAATACACGAAAACGTGATGAATTATTTTTGAAACAAGAACATTAGCAACAGACAAAAGTGATATCTTTAAGCTCCATTTTAATGACCAGATGCTGATGCCTCCATAGCATGATGGCAACTATACCACAAAAAATAGATAACCTACATTCAATAAATTACCTTCAATTTATAAAAAAAAAAATAGAAAAAAATTTACCTAGCAAATAACAGAACTAATTTAAGTAAAAACTAACCTTTTCAACTCCATTGTCAAGGAAATTGGCTGAAAGGTGCTCATGGTTTTTCATTTGTTGAAGCTCTTTAAGATTAGCTTTTAAAGATGAATTTGAATCCACGCCTTCTGTTTTTGATGTACTGTGAACCATATGCACCAAGTTGTCCATGTTTCTTTGCAGCAACCAGGAAGATATTGACTTTGGCTTACAAAGATCCGTTACGATAATCCTACTCCTTGATTCACCCTGGAACATTTCAACCTTCCTCAGAGGCATTATATTTTCCTCCCCACATGATCTAAAATGCCGGGAATCGAAATTATAATACGTTGAATTTCTTAGCAAAGAAAGTTCCCTCTTAATGTTTGATTCAAGTACATCGTTATTTCCCAGATTAAGCACATCTTTTAGCTTGTAAAACTCATCAATAGGCTGCATGAAGCCGTCTTGGCATTCATCTCCAGGTATCGATGTCCCATAAGTACCTGATAAAATTTGTGCATTCCCTGGTCGGAGGAGGCACGAATCAAATTTCTTTTTCCAACAATCACTGCTGCTCTTACCAAAAGGGTATGCGGACGGACAATGTATACCTTCTTTAGTAACTTTGTGTTCTGACATCTTCTGAAAAGTAAATTGATCTACCGTATCTAGTGCTTCAGCATCGCCACTGGAAAACATCTCAGCCGAAGTACTTGAGCCTTCAGCAACTAATCCCACTTTAAATGTGTTGGACACTTTCCAACGCTTAGAAAAACTGTTTCTAGCGCCCCTACAAAGAGATGGTTCGCAGATATAAGTTGAAAAAGAACCAGTCTTGTGAATATCTGAACTTTGCATTTCTTTAGAATGGCTGCTTGAAGAGTGCTTTATTTGCTCGGAGATACATCTTGCAATTTCTCTAGCACCCTCTGTCTTGTAACCTACAATTTTGGAATCAAATAATTTGGCCTTTTTTCCTTCTCTTAAGCCGAGCTCTTGGAAAAATTCCTTGTGCCTTCTACAGCCAGGTTGATCATGCGGAGAAGATGCTGTTAATGACTCAGCTCTAGTTTTGCTCTGTGCCTTTTGAATGTGTGGCTTCAAAACAACAGCAGAAGTTGAATTTAAGGAAACCTCAGTCGTTTTAGGATACCCTGAATTTCGCAACTTTTTCAAACGAGAATCCATTTGAACGTTGGTACAGTGTTTAACAAGGCAGGGCCTTGATTTGGGGCAACAATGTGCAACTTCTCTCTGAATTTGCATGTAACCTCTGTTCTCTTCCGCTGATCTATAGAAGTGCTGTCTACCTGAAGCTTTAAAGTTTTTTAATTTGCTTGGAGGAGATGGGGCTTTCGAAAGCCTAATGTCATGGAGGTGTTTTGCAAATAATGAATTCGGATCTTCCAAAAATTTAACAAACAGATTCTTGTTTGCGTCCAATATGTCTAACAAATCGAACTCCCTGGAATTTTGGAGTGTTTTATTCGTTGAGATATGTTTAGCTCCCACGAAATGATGTCTTATGAAATCCTTACCAGGCTTTGAGCACCGTTTTTGAAGAAAATGGTCGCTATGCTTCTTACCATTTGACGATTCAACTGGTTCGTGAACATTTTTAACCTTGTGTTGCTCCTTTCTGTTCAATTGTAATAATTGATTTCCAGAACGCTCGCATTTCTCTTCTGTTCCTGCAATCCGTTTCTTAAGTGAACAATGTCGATGAACAAGACGCAAATCAGAAAACACCTGAGGCAGCTCATCAAGACCCATCAACTTTGCAATCAGACTAGGCGAGGAGTGACTATTTTCAACTGTTGAAACCTCACCATTTGTCCTTTTTTTCACTGTCATTCCATCAACTTTCTTATATAATATTTCGTGGAGTCCACCAGATATCTGAAAACAACAGGGAGAGATCAGTATCTGGTAGTCAGTCCTTTTAATATTTGAATAGTTTCGGCTAAAAAGAAGAAAAATGCAGCACCTTTGCCTGTTATAAAACAAAGAAAAATATGGGAAAAAATCTATGCAAAAATGCTCAAACGTGAATGAAAATGAGCTATAAAATGGGTGGCTAAGTAGTGTTTTTCTGCACAGCATGTTCATGACGGCATATTTTCTCAGAAAAGAAGCATACGTGATAGAACTTAGAACAAATACATAAACCAATCGAAACCTTCAACGCAAATTTATAATAAGAACGATATTTTCACCACCATAATCAGAGCATGCACTTACTGAATCGTCTTCTGCAGTAGAGCGATCATTTGAAGTTGAAACCATGTCCATTGTTATTGCTTTTCTGTGTTTTCTGTAACGATAATGTTCTGAGATACAGATAAACAGTCTTAGTTAAGAGATAAGAAATTGGCTGAACTGCAACATTCTAGTATTATAAAGCTCATGTTATGCCTGCCTCCCTTCTTAAGGTGGGATGGAAAGGTTGTTAAATGGGTATAGATGTTTAAAGCAATTGTACCAAACTTCTAGAGTAGACAAGCATATGCTAAAGAAGCAGTACTTCTGCTGGAGTTATATCAAAATATTAACTCATTTAATACTGGAGTTATTTCTTGTTTGCTATATCCTTTCACTTACTTCTACACCTGCATTCTAGCTTTCTAACAGATTCTGGTTTCTCTCATTTAATAGCACGCAGTAGAACTATTTTACATAACCTTCTAAGACTGGATTTTAATTGCAGGCTTGCTTTAATGCAATGGCATCAACAAAAAATTTGAATTTTCCTTACCAATATAAGTACATCCATTTTCTATGCATTAATAATGCTTATATACCTTCCGATAGCATGGCACTAAAATTAGTACAAAAATATGATTAGTGTTGAATGTGCATTTGATCACCTCGATTTGAATCGTCTATTTCATCTGCTATTGAATTGCTGACACAAGCCTTTCACATATCTCATCTACTCCAGCTCTCTCGAAGCCTCCGTGCATTTTCAAATGACTTCTGGGCCATTCTCAAGGGGTTCTTCAACCCACTTCCAAGCATTCTCCAGTACACTTAGATCATTCTTCGACAACATCCTAGCATTCGCTAACAAGCCTACAGGTGTTCTTCAACTGGACTCCGGGCCCCTGTTGAAGGAATGCAACAAATCCCAACATTTTCGGGTTCCCAAAGTCTCTTATCTAATCCGCCCTTCAGGAAACTACCAGACGAATCCTCGACTAGCGTAACCATTTGTAATTGATTACAACAAATATTTTGCCCAAATTTTTTTTATTAGAACCCCCAACGGGAGATCAATGGGTATCTTCTTAACAGCTCCGTTTACTTAAAATTGTAATTTGTAAGAGTTTGTCCTCAAGAAAAGTTCTTGATATGGTTCATTCCTCTCTATTTTTGTATTCTATGTTTCTCTTCTCTCCATTTTCCTTACCACTCATACATCCAATCCTGATTCCCAAAAAAACCCAAAATATCTTTTGGCACTGTCAACAAAAAATTGCAAGCAGATAAAGAGTGTTTAGAATGCATCTTCTTCCTGCACCACCTAGCGTTGTCACACAACTCCAACATCCTTTAGTTAACAACTCCTAATGCCACTTTTCAGTCGAGCTTCTCCAAAAGAAGAAGAAGCAAAAGAAGAAGAAGAAGAAGAAGATAGTCTGGTACCCCTAGGGAATCAAACCCTAAAGGGGTCCCACCTAGTATTCATTCTACCTGGACAATGAACACTCCAGCTTCTCTAGTCTTGGCCACAAGCATGATCAAAACATACATTAATCAGTCTTCAACAAAGTTCATACCTCTCCAACAAAGAAATTCAACTCTATCACCGAGATCCGGGATTAAAACAAGTGGAAAATTCTCTCACACAACACATTCTCAATAAGAGAGTCCTAAATATAAGATTCCCCTTATCCAATATTATGGAGGAAAATCTGATCATGACTCTTTCATGATTAAATTAAAAAGCATAAAATTCTATGATTATAAGAACAATTGTCATAGTAAAGGCTCCAATCAATTAGTGCCCTATTCTTTAAATCTAGCTTAAAAATTTTTATGACAAAGACTTGGAAGAGAGACTCTAACCAAGGGGTGCTCTAATCCCAAGATTCATCTTAAAAAATATTTCGAAAACAAATGGCCTTAATAGAATACTCCAATCAATAAGTGCATTGGTCTCCAGACCATCTTGAAAAATATTTCAACAATAATGGCCTTGGAGAAA
Source organism: Vanilla planifolia (assembly GCA_023846275.1). Lineage (NCBI taxonomy): Eukaryota > Viridiplantae > Streptophyta > Magnoliopsida > Asparagales > Orchidaceae > Vanilla > Vanilla planifolia. The sequence continues at coordinate 28,323,645 of CM043873.1, forward strand.
TGCCTAAGCAAATGCTTGCTCTGGTTTTGAGACTCATCTTAGAAAATATTTCGATGACAAAGGTTCCTTAGAAGAGGCTTCCAGCAATGGGTGCTCTAGTCTTGGAATTCATCTTAAAAAACATTTCAATGACAAAGGCCTTAGGGATAAACTCCTACCAATAAGTGCTCCACTCTTTAATTCTATCTCAAAAAATATTTTGACAACAATAGCTCTATGGATAAAATAAATTTTTAGAGAATTGTTTGATTTAGAAGAAAATCTATCAATTACATTACCTGTTAGTGATAAGTGTAGAGTGAAAAAAAAAAAGCAAATGAGAATATTGAAATTAAGAGAAAAGAATTCTTAGTTCAATTGATAATCATTTTCATAATTAAATTTGATATCATTTTGAGAATAAATTGATCAAATAACTTTCAAGTGTCAATTGTTGGGAAAATAGTAAAAATTAAAATACTAGATGAAACATTTGTTGTTCATTTTGAAATTAGAAGAAAATCACAAATTATTTTCATGTTCAAATCATAGAAACAACTAAATAAATATTCAAAATATCACCTAGCAATAATAATGGATGAAAAAAAAAAGAAATCATTGAAATTGTAAGAGGTATAAGTTTTTTATGTGTAATCAAACACCTTTCCAAAAGATTTGAATAGATTAATCATAAATCATGAGATTAAACTTATATTGATTTGATTATTGGACCTAAACCTACATCCAAAGCTTCTTATCGTTTGGCTAATGCTTACTTTTAAGACATAAAGGTTCAATTACAAAAACTATTAGATAAAATAGTTCATCAAACTTAATATTCTACTTTTGACAACAATAATATTGTTTATTTAAAAATAAATAAAAATCTTTATATAAATATTGATTATAAAGAATTGAACAAACTAACTACTAAACATAAGCATTCTATTATTGTGAATACTTGATTTGTTTAATAAGTTTTAAGTAACACAATTTTCTCTAAAATTGATCTGAGACTATATTATCACCAATTAAAGATTTAAAAAAAAAACATTCGTAAAATAATTTTCAAGACAAAGAATGGTTATTATGAATTTTCAATATTATCATTTGGATTAGTAAGTACTCTAATCATTTTTATAGATCTAATAAATTGAGTGTTTAAACAACACACTGATCCGTTCATTATAATTTTTTTTAACAACATTTTGATCTATGCAAAGGAGAAGAGAAGCATGTCAAGCACTCATATCTGATTTTGCAAATTTTTGAAAGAATAAATTATGATAAGTTTTCAAGTATGAGTTTTGATATTTGTTAAATTCACTATTTCAAAATTTTTCAATTTATTCTCCTAGACTGTCCATGGTCAAATTTTCTAAACAAGAGAATCAAAGTTAAAGATAAGGTTTGAACTCTTGAAATCTAATTCTTCATGACATTTTCTGACAATCAAAACACAAACAATGATTTTTCGAACAAGAAACACACGAAGAGGAATGATTGAAAACTTCTTTCTATTAATATTTACAGGGCTGTATGTTCATATTAAGCCTAGCAAGTCTTAAGATACAAGAGAGCAACGAGGCCTTCATTCTTGTCAACGGTTTCTGTTCATATCACCTGGTGCTGTTCCGAGCAGCAAACCGTTTTCCCAAGCGAGAGTTGTTGCAACAAAGAAAACTTCACAACATGCATACGCTTAAACATGATGGTATAATTCGTAGGATTTTAACACAAATCCAACGAGGCTCGAGATCCTCCATATTGGAGTGCGTCTCAACCAGTTTGAAAAAACAGCTTAACGACCTCGGTCAGTCCCTCTTCTTCCTCCTTCAACCAGGCCACTTGAGTCTCTCCTCCAGGGAGGCGACTTGGACCACGATACCCTTATCACCTTGTCTTGCTGTTTCACTCTGCTGTTTCACCCTACGAAGTTATACCAAGGTTGGCAGCCTATCTCGCAAAATTACGATAAATTATCACATGGAGAAGTTGAATCTTAATCTGTGAAGGCTAGCTACCAACCTATAAACTATCCAATAGTTCCCCAAATCAAGTTCAGGTCTATGTCGCACGGGAAATAGAAAAAGTTCATCATTTCCTTAATGTCATCCTCCAGCTGCACTCCGACAATGCCATCGTCCGCCGGAGTGGCCGCTATCTTGACCAAGTTCCTCGTGGCAGTAGATGGTTAGGCTCCTGACTGGTTAATGGTAGGCAAAACTGGGCATTGTGGCGCGGCCGAGTCCTGGCCCTTGCTCAATGAAGGGATCCCTTGGCCAACTATCCGGATCTTGTCCTCAAATAGCAAGATCTCTTTTCCACAGCATCCCAGGCAACGTCCTCTGAGCTTGATGGATCAAGGATCCTCATTTGCTCAACCACCAAGCCTTCCGAGGTGATAGCACGAGCTATGGAGACAACTTCCTCTTTCGTATTGAGTCCTGCTCCTTCAACACCCTAGACTTATTCTTCCTCCTCAAGGTCATCTATAACAACCTCCAAATAGCAACGTAAGGTCAGTTTTAAGGGGTGAACCTAAGATGTTCATCCACCACGTTCTCTTTGTTGAATGTTTCGTTTAAGAACTTCTTGTCCTCGCCACAAAGCAAAGGAGCATTGAAAATCCTTCTTGTCCTGCGGTTGTCAGGTAACTTCCCAAAGGAACACCGACAAAGCACGAGCATTCGCGCATCGGAGCAAGATGTTGGTAGTTTGACAAGAGACTTAACGTATTCAACTGTTCCAAGTTGATAACCTTCGAGAGTTCGTATTTTAAAATTTAAATTTTAGATTTTAGAACTAATATGAGACAAATATTAAGAGCTAATTTACATAAGTCAAAACCTATTCTAGATATATAGATTAAAGCAAATAATGATTCAGTTCATTAGAAAATACATAAATACTAAATAGTGCACAAGTTAGTTGCTATGACTCAAATTCAAGAATTACAATAAAGTAAAAAAAAGTACCAAGATGCCTACTTTGAGATAGAATTTTTATCATTGATTATTTTTATATCTTATCTTCATATAAAGATAAAGATTATGTGAACACATCTTATCTTTTCATGTTAAGTTTACAAATAATTTAAAAATTATGTTATTAAAGATTTTTCAAAATGTATTAAAATTGAAGCCTTGAAGAGTTTTGAAGACAATAAGAGTTCATCTCATGTCTTAATTAGCACGAATTTGTTTAAAGAAGTAGGGCCCTGACTTAGAAAAGTAAAATTTATCTTCTATTATTTATCATTATCATCTTCATCATGTGCCTTGAAGAGCACAATCCCATCTAAAAGAGTAGGGTTTATCTCCACTTATCATCTCATCGTCCTTATCTTGGTACATGAGTTATTTCTTCCCTCACCATGTTCTCTTTCAATTGGTGTTCAAGTCGTAGTGGATCCATTCTTTTTTAATGGTGTCAAAGCCTTTGTAGATCTATTCTTCTTCAATTGGTATTAGATCCTTGATGGATCTATCCTATTTTAGGAACCCAAGTGGATTTGTGTTCAACCAACATACAATCAAATATTTGTTTTTTGTTAGTTACATGTGATTCTTCTTTTCAATCCATATAAATAAAGTGTACCTAAAGTTCACATTTGCTCTAGCTCTAAAAATCCTTAAACATATGAACTTTTTTATATAATAATGACAAGTGAGTGATAATGAACATGAAGAAGTATTGATATTCTTGAACTTAATATCTTGAAAAGAAATATTTTTTGTGTGAGTAGAAGCAAGACAATTAGAATACAATTTTTTCAAACTTTTATATTTTTTAGAAAATATTTTAAATGTAGCAATCAATTAAAGCAAACGATTTTCTAATTCACATTGAAAGAGTTTACTTCATCATCTTCTTCACTTATCATTATGTCATAAAACACATCACATTTTATTATTTACTTTCCTCACTATTAGAGGATGATAGATAATTGACTAAGAGGCACAAAAACTTTTGTTGTTCTTCACTTTCCTTGTTATTTGAGGATGTAGAAGATTGATCTAAATCACTCCAAGTGATAACCATAGCCTTCTTCTTCCCATCCTTATTGTACTTCTTATTTCTCTTCTCCAGCATCTTCGAACAATTAGGATGGTAGTGTCTCAGTTCAGTACACTCATGATATAGTGCCTTTTTGCAACATTTTTTACTTTATTTTTATAACTTATATTCTTCTTTTCAAAATTTTCTATAACTCGCTTCTTAAAGAGTTTAGTTAGACTTTTGATACAAAACTCTACCTTATTATTATAAGAAGATTCATCTTCAAATAATGTTATAGCAGCTCTCAATGCAAAATCTTCCTTCTTTTGCTTTGACTATATGCTTACTCTTGTTTCCTTCTTATCATCCCCATTTCATTAGTCATGAGATCACTAAGTAGTTCATCTAAAATGAGATGGTCTAAGTTCTTTGAAGCTTTGATTATAGTTATCAAAAGACCAAATTCCTAAAGAGGCAAACATAATAATTTTCTCACCTATTCTATGTTAATAACTATTCTACCAAGATTTGAAAACTCATTCATAATATTAGTAATCTAATTAATATATCTTTAATAGACTCATCTCCATTTATTTGAAGTAATTCATAATCATACATAAACAAATTAATTTTACCTAGCTTATTCCTTTATATATGATATCAAGCTTTGCTATAACTTCACGGATAGTTGAAAGGTTCATAATCCTATTGAATTTGGTAGCTATGAGACCATAATAAAGAATATTCAAAACCTTAGCATTAAATTGAGCTCTTTATGCTTTCTCTTAAAGTGCAGATTCACTTAAAGGGTTTCTAATAAGTTTATTATTAATTCTCTTAATTAGAAAATAAAAATATTTTTAATAATATCCCAAAGGTCTAAATTCAAGAACATAAGAAAACTTTGCATCTAGTTTCTCCAATATTAATGAAAATCCCTTTCAATAAAGGAGGACGAGAAGATGAAGATCCTTCTCTCAAAATGGTATATTTATCAACCCTTGTGTGAGACATCATGATGATATTTCTAGGATTATCAATCACTAGTAACAACTACACTCTAATACTACTTGTTGGAGCAAGAGAATTAGATATTCATATAAAAGAGATGGTGAATTATAAAAAAATTCAACTCTCAAATCGCAAAGTAGTGAAAATCCTTTTTAGATTCTTGATTATAATTATAATAAAAAATTTATCTTAATTTTAAACTCTTATTAACTTAGAAAACCTTTGTTTGAGATATGCTATAAAATAAATATACAATATATTTTTAAGTGATTCAATCTAAACTCGAATCCACGTCCATTTCTGGCTAAAAGATTAGACTTAATCAAACACCTTTCACAAAAGCAAATAGACAAAACCCCCATAATAGGATAGAGAAACCTACAAAACACTGAGCCAAAGGACCTCACAACACTTGACTTCTCTACAAAGTGTCTTGCTTTTTGCCTCTAACAATAGACCTTCAAAATTGCTATAATGAAAGTAAAGCATCAATGACAAAAGAATTAAGAAAATAAAGTGTTTTTGTTAAATGTTAGAAATACCTTTCATCACTATTCTCCTTCACTTTTTTATAAAGGTTTGATACAATATTTTATTACAAAGTATTTATTTATTTACTTCTCATTTGTTTAATGTATTTTTACTTCAAACTATTCATTAAAAAGAATCTATGTGTGCAAGGGTGCGAATTTATGCAAGCACGCTCTGTTGCACTCATGAGGACTACGTGCCCACCACGTGCACATGATTTGCTTAAAGCCACAGGTGTCATGCATGCATTCAACATACAGTTGTAGTGTACCCTCCATGCACACATGATGCACATGCGAGGTAGGTGCACCTACTATAGCAAATTTTACATATTCAGTAGTGGATCTTAAATTTGTTGTGCTTCCTTATGTCACTCATCTTGTGCATGCCACTCTTCTTATATAGTGCATTAAGGAGTCTCATGTGTTGTTGGGACTCCTACTCAGTTGCTCCATGCATTGTCCGAGGTACAACTATTTCACTCTTAATCTCAAGCATGCATGTGTGCTAAGTTGTACACCTTATACACGTGCATGCAATGCCACTACATATGTAATAGTCTACAAATTTTTATCAAACACTCTCCTTTAGAAGTTTCTCAAATATAAATTACTTAATAAATAAATAAACCTACAATTGATCCCCTAATCAATACTAGGTCAAAAGGTCATAAAAAGAATCAAGTCAAACAACCCTATACAAAAAAAAATGTAAGATCTCCGTAATACAAGGTCTTTAGAAACAATTTAAAGGAAAATTAAGTAAGAATAAAAAAATATGCTTAAATGCTAATGACGATTTATCTAGATTAAGTAGTGGAAATCTTTCCTTTCTAATGATGATTTTCAAATATAAATGCTTATCAAAGATTTGCAATTAATCATTAACTTTTCTTTAAGTTTAGAGCCTTTTATAGTATTTTAGAAAGACTTTCAATAGCTCTCTAATGATTATTTTTTAAAATCCAAAAATTTGATCAAACTAACAATTACTCTCAAAATTAAATTAAATATATATTAAGGAATGTATTATACATTAGGTACCAGTTTGTAAAATCCATATCATACATTAGATAAAAACATATCATACAAAATTCTTGAGTTTGGCTTACTATTTATTACCTGCATCAAATGGACTAAACGTATTGTACGTTACTAACATACTACACAAAAGTCTCAAACGTATCATACAGAAGCCTTAGGTTTAGGTTAAACACTTAACGCATTGCTCTTTCCCTCATCATACAAAAGAGTTTGAACTAAACATATTGTACGAAGTATAACATACCATAAGAAAATATCTAAAAACATTTTTTGGCTCAACACGCCATACTCTTAACCTTTTACTTACTAAGTTAAACTAAAGGTGTTGTCTAATAGTTACAATGTATCATAAGATATATATGATTTTACATATTTTTGAAATTTTACATTCGAAGTATTATAAGCATGTTTTATGAATACAAATTATCATTTTTAATCTTTAATAAAATATTTTAATAAGTAAAGAAGTATATGTAAAATGTATGCCTTAAGTATGTTTGAAGTATAATGAATTATGTGGAAGGTTAACTTCAGAAAATCCTTAATCACATATACTCAAATCCTTAGTGTTTGTTTTAGCATCTTAAAAATATTATTATAAGTCTTATATTTTAAAATGAAATAAAGATGACATAAAAAATTAACTTCTCTAAGTATGTTCAAGCTTCTTATTTAATGTTAATTATATTATTAGTAAACATTGTCATTAAAATCTTTAAAACCAAACCAAACTTTTCAATTGATTTATCTAGATAATCTCGAGATGTATGATCTAAATCATTTCAAAAAAAATATTAATATAATAAAAATTAATTTTATTGTCATCAAAAAATCTAATATAAGTGAAGCATTAAACAAATTAGAGTTTTCACCTAACTTGGTTATGATGCTCTTTTTCTAAGTCTTCAAGAGTGACCTTACTTCAAAGTATGACAACAAAACTCAAGAATGTAACTCAAAGAAATGTCTCATTTTTTTTTCTTCTCCAAAAGTTTAGTTTTTTTTTTTTTTTTTTTTTGCTTCTCCTTGGTAAGAGACTTAAGCACCTATTTATAGTGATGCAACAAAGTATATTTTAGTAATCTCACATGCCTTTGATAATATTTTTCCCCATATAGACTACTCCAAAGTGGCTTGATGCAATTATCACGCATGTGTGATACCTAATGCACACGTGACTCACATGTGGACAGTAGGTGGTGTGCGCAACATCTACCGTATAGATAGGTGCAAGCAGGGTTGCCCAACATAGTTGTGCTACATGTGCAATTCTACGCTCAAGCATCTATCGCGTTTTGCATGAGCATTGTTCTGTCATAATCACATTTTACTATGCATGCAAAGTTCTACTACACACATTGTTTGCATGTTGCATATGATACATAGTATCATGTTAATGCAATGATGAGGAGCTTAATTATAAGTTCATTAAACCCACAAAATATAAAAAAATCAGTAGATGAGGCAAAACAACTAAAAATGGCATCAAAACATGAAGCTACAAGAGCTATACAATGGCTCACTATAGGGAGCTAAAGCGAGCATTGCAACGCACTAATCAAGCATTATGCATGGAGGCACACGAACACACCTAGAAAGATGCGATGTGTTGGATGATCCCGTGTTGGCATTAACAATCACATTTGGCCAGCACATGTGTGTTATATATGCACCTTGTCAGACACTTACTGTACACAAGTTCTGTGTGTGTACACAATAGGTGGACACACTACACCATCATAGTCAATGTGTGCATTGAGGGCCTATCCATGTGAAGGAACAGTGCCCACATAAGTGAACAATGCATGTGAAGCAGACGAGCACATGGGGATGGGGCTAATTAGAATTTGCATAATTTTATATTTTTTTATCAATCTTACATATTTTTTTATAAGAAATTGTATTCAAACTTCTATATAAAAAAGTAAAAAAGAATATATCAAATAATTCAAAAATCTGAAAATAATAAATCTGTGAATTCATAACTTTTTAAAAGAAAAATTTTCAAAGAGTTCAATCTCCTTGTAGCGAAACCCTCTTCTCTTTTCTCTCTTCCTTAGCTCATCGTCATTATCATGCTTCTATTTTCACTTTTGTTACTAAAAAGAAGAAGGATTGCTATAGAAAATTCAGGGTGAAAACACCTTGCATATAGTTCATGTACTTCCTTACACAACAAATGACAACTTGAGTTCTAGTGCATCTCTAAGTGAAGCAAATATCATGCATTCTATGAATGCCCTGTGTATTATGTGTCCTACTTCTAGAAAAGTGTAATGATTCTTTTGACCAATTTTTTTAAAAAGATTGTTTTCTTCGTTGAGATATCCTTGATTTTGAATTGTTAAATAATTTATGGAACCTATAATAGATCTTCTAATCATCATCAAAATCAATATTTTTGAAAACTTGATTACTACCAAGGCATGGCTAATAAAGGTCCCCAATAATGACATCCAAGCTGCTTTAGAAGGAACAGGAACAAAAAGAGTCATGATCATGGATGAAATAATATGAGTTAGAGGAGTCATTTCTGAATCAAGATACTAGAGTGATCCCTTCATCTACAACAAGGTTTAAGCCATAATTACCATCAAACAACTACCTGAGGTTTAGCTTTAATGATTTCAAGGACCTATCAATGCAACATCACAAAATTAGAAGGGAATGATCCTTATAGACTAATTAGTGCTAGAGTTTTAGAGCTGAATATTTCTCTATGCCCATATGGCTTATAAATATGAAACATAAACTGAATCATAATGCTCTAGTTGACATTCATCCATTGATGACAACTCTTTACTTCCACATAAATGTTGGGGTAAAGAGTCAGGAAATTAATGAAAATGTATTCATTGACTACCTCCATATTGATCGGCTATTTCATTTGTCATTAGATGTCTAACATGTGTCCATCGCATATTTGATTAACTCCAACGATAGTGAATATTCTATCAAAACCTCTGTGCATTCATTGAATGCCTCAGAGCATTCTCTGATTAGCCTCTAAGTCATTCTTTAGCTTACCTCTGAGAATTCTCTAATCAGCCTCCAAGTCATTCTTCAATTAGCCTCTTTTCCATTCTTTGACTAGCCTTAGGCCATTCTTCTACCCACCTCCAAGTATTCTCTAATCAAGCTCTAGGCTATTCTTTCACTCACCCCTAGGCATTCTTCAATCATCTTTGATCATTCATCAACTACCTTCCTTCGAGTATTCTTTGATAATCTCCAAGAGTTCTTTAACTAACCTCCAAGCATCTTCTGATTAGCCTTCAAGCTTCATTTGAGTAGTGTAGCAAATCTCAACAATGTTTTTTGAGATTTCTTAAGGTCTCCTTTCTAATTGGACCTTAGGAAACTATCATAAAACATAAAACTTCAACCATTACAACTTTTGCAAGTCATTTGTAATTGCTTGAAACTATTTTTTTTGTCTAAATTTGTCTATAAATACTCCTATAATTGAATGATTGGGGATCTTTTTAGCACTTCTTAGGTTCCTACAATTGTTGTAATTTCTAACCCTTGTTAAATTTTCCTAGAGAACAAAGTTCTAATACATTGTGGTGTCATTTCTTCCACTCAATGCTTTCACTTCTTTCTCTATTTTCTTGGGGATATTTCCTTTATCACATGTATACTCTTACCTAATTCTCAAAAACCCCCCTAAGAGTAAAAAATTTGAACTTAACCTATTGAGAAAATAACCTTATACAAGAAGTTTAGAAAGAAGATTTACATCATCTTAAAATTGCCACTTGTCAAATCAAATTGAATCACAAATAATGACAACTCCACAAAAAACAACAACAAATTCTTCAATGCATTAGCTCAATATTTAAAAAAAAAAGTCAACAATAAGAACTATTATGTTGTGATTTACATAACATAAATTTCACAAAAAAAATGGCATGTCCAAATTAGAAAGTTAATTTGTTTAAGGAAATTGACCAACACTAACTAAAAAATAAGAAGCGTCTAAAGACAAATACATTGTGTTTTAGCGGCATAAATGAATGCATAAACAGAAAAATAAAAATCTTTCATTCATGTTAATGTAAGCTTAGTATTGATTGTGCTAAACCTAACTACTAAAGCAAATAGTTCCAAGTGAAATGATAAAAGTTATCTTCAAAGGATTGACAATTTGTTTGGATGTACTTTAAAATCAATTTGATATTCTATGACATCAAATCCTACAACAATAAGGATCATGTTTTCCCCACATGAAGTAAATGAAATCAGCACATGATTGTCACTAAAATTCATCACAACGTGCATTAAGCTATAATATTCATCATTTTGAAACCACATAATGATTTAAAATTTCATCCAACCAAGTGGGGCCCTATCATAGAAGAAGCTAAATAGAAGCAAAAAAACTGTTAATATTATTCCTATTGAACAGTTATCGATGCAACTTTTTATATAAATGGCAAAATAAACCAAGATTAAAAATACCAATAAAAAAGATAATTTTTAAAATATTTTTAAGGCAATTAAAAACCAAATGATACAATGAAAAAAAAAAACTTTTCATCAATTACAAAAAGTATTCAAGCTCTTCATTTGGTACAAAAGGCCGTTAAGGTATAATCCAAGCATTATTATTTCTTTTTTCATTTGATCACCCATGTACAGCATAAATATCGATAATATTTCATATTAGGTACATCAATATCCATTAGGGTGATAAACTTTTTGATTTACTCAAAGGATAAATTATATTTTTAGATTTATAAACATAATGAAGATGATTGGTTGTTTTAATTGCATGTATTTATTATAATAAATGTAGTTGTTTGAAATATTTTAATTTACCTCATAAAGTTAATTAGTGAAGAATAATTTTTATCTAAAGTTAGATTGTTGTATGCTTTAATTGAATATATTTGAGTTCAAAAAATGATTGTTTATTCATAAGCATTCATTTTAAGATTTGTGAATCATTTGATGTTCTTACACTTAATGGTGAAAATGCTTTATCATTTTATTAATGATTTTTTGTATTATTATTTGGTCCATTTGCTAGATGAAAAATCTCAATCCATAAATGCCTTTGAGTTATTTATAAAGGAGGTCGAAAGTCAATCAAGCAAAAAAAAATCACAAGGTCAGATAGTTGCCTAATTCCTTAAAAATCAATACATTTGTATTTAACACATAATGTATAGATTATCTCAATACAATGATGTTGCAAATAGGTGAAATAGAATTTTAATTGACATGACAAGAAATATGATGAGTAACTCCATTTTACAAAAACAAATTCGGATGTATGCATTAAAACTGTTGCATATTTATTTAACATGGTTAATAGTATGGTAATTCAAAAGACTTTTTTTTTATTTGTAGCTTCGAAGTATATACCTAGTTTAAGACAACCTTATCTTAAGGAATACACAATAAAAATAAATACATAAAATATATATTACAATAAATTAGACCCAAAGTAATACAGAAAATTCAAAAGGGTATATATTTTATAATCCAAACTATAATCTTAAAATATTTAATATTGATACTGTCAAATTTTTGGAGAATGGTGAGGTTAGTTAAGAGTGATAAAAAGCAAGCCATGGTTATGAGAGAAATAAGGGTGATTGAACTCATAAATGTCTTTTATTATCTACAAAATATAAAAGTTTTGTTCCAGGCATTGATGAAATTAATCCACAATTATCAAATATCATTGAACCATAACCAATAACATTAATATGTCAAAGAAAAAGAAGATACAGCTATTTCAAAGAGTTTTGTGATTTATTTACAAGAATTAAGTTTTGATGTTAGCATTAAGAAGAGTCTACTTCTTTCAAACAAGTCATCGAATGTGATGAATCTGATAGAAGGATTATTGCCATGAAGGATGAGTTAAAATCCATAGAACGAAATAAGATCTGGGATTTTATTAAATTGACATAAGGTTGCAATACAGCTGGGCAAAAGTTGCTCTTTAGGATCATACTTGACTCAACTGAAAATAAATGAGGATTTTATCCTGCAGATTTTCAAATCAGTGTTGCTACGGATTAATTTACTGTGAGGTGAAGATAAAAACTACCGAAAGTATAACTAAATACGTGAAAGTCACCAATGTCTTGAAAAAAGCAGAGGTATAAAACGAAGCAGAGTATCATGGAAAATAATAGGTCCAGTTAGTTAACAAGCTAAGCAACTATTCCTCTACAATTAAATGATTGCATAGCTAAATCAGAACTCAGCGATGTCACATATGACAACGAAATTTTGTGTGAACTTGATCTAAGAATTCACTAACGAAACCCAGCTTAAACGTAAAATCAATCTAAATCGCTTAAAAATATCCGTGAAAATCCAATCACAACAAGTCCGTGAAAAGGCAATGAGATCGTTAAAAGGCAAAGGGAACAAAGAACTGACCGGCTGCCAAGAAATCTGGAATTGCCCCGACCGTTTTCCGCCCAAACCCGAAGGCAGTGTGGTAAGAAAACCTTTCGCTGCTCGTCGATCTCCCGCTCCGCGAAAAGCGCCACTCCATTTCTTTGTCTTTGTTCCACCCTCTGCTTCAGGCACGGTGATGATCTACGATTGTTAGGATCGGCGTCGGCGGGATAGAGTAGGTTGCCGGAATCCGATTAAGTATTCGAGAAAGCAACTCGCATGGTTGCTCACCACGGAAGTAGCGGTTAAGGGAGAGGTATGAGCGCGGTGTTAAATAACGGCGTTTCGGTGGGAATATGGTGGGCTTCAAACTTTCAAAACCCCAACCGAAACCTCGGCGCATTTGCCATTTGAGCAAATTGAATATTACGCCAATACGTTAGTAGAGGTGGGAACGATCGAGAGCGATGGGCGGAAAGAGAAGCTCCATGCTCTTTAAAAGGGAATGAAAAAAGGTGGCCTCTTGTATAAATGAAATTGAATTATTTTTTAAAACAGTATTCACACATTTATTTTGGAAAGTTTCATTCTATATAACACAATTGATCAATGTGGTGGTCAAAATAAAATGAGAAAAATAAAAATAATTTTTAGATAATAATGATAATAATTTAATATATACAATTAGTGGTGAAATTATCTGAATATTTGATAATATATTGTATCACAAATAGCTGGTAAATTATCAAGTGATGATTGAGACAATAAATGGATTATCATATGACTAGAAAAAGATGATAATTATTAAGTCAATAGATAATGTGACACCTCAAACCAATCTTTTACATATTTAGTGTTATATTGTCTAATTCTTTTTATTTTTTTTTCATTTAAAAATATATAATTTCCTTCTGTTGATTTTAAAATCATGTAGTATAAACAATTTAAAAACCTTTATCAATCATAATAGAAACAAATAAAAAATCTTGATTATAATGTCAACTTTTTATACAACCTTTAAAAGTTACAACATTTCATATTTTTTTTTCAAAATTAAGTTTTATATAATGTAGTTGAATAGAAATCTATACATGCTCATCTACTCAAATTAAAAGAAATATTATTACAGTAATTATATACCTAATAAGAAAAAAAACTATCCTCTAAGTCAGATAAATATGATGCTATCTTTTATTGATCTCTTTTAACATCATGATGAGTCTTATTTTGTTTTAAAAATATTAAGTTAAAAAAAACTGAGCTGATTGTTATTAGATTAATAACAAAATCATATATATATATATATGTGTGTGTGTGTGTATGTATGAGCGCGCGCGCGTGCGTGTGCGTGTGTGTGTGCGTGTATAAAGTATTAAACATTGGATCTATCACATGTATAGGTTAGTTTTAAGTATATAACAAAGTAAAATATGTGAATATGCAATGTAAAAAAATACTGACTTTTATGCATAATCTTATTAATGTTTTATCTTTGTTTTTCTTTTTAGAAATAGTTTCATAATGGAAAAGAATATAATTGTTTATATATAAGCTTTTATTCATTTTGTTTTCATCTCATTTAAGATGTTGCTTAAAGCAAAGCCTTTTCATTTTTTATTAAAATAGAATGGGTATATTCTAAACAAGAATAATCCTAAATGATGACTTTTTTAGCTTATCTCTAAATCATGTTGTTTTGAAATAGAAATCACCACGTTGGGCAACCAAAATGTTGTCTTCTTTAACTCATCTCTTAAATACGATTTTTCATAATAATAGCTACTATTTGGACAACCAAAATATCGACTTCTCTAGCTCATCCCTTAAACACATTATCATAAAATGATCATCGATATTTGGGGCAATCAATATTTATACACTTTTATTTGGAATTTTCTTTACCCATTGCCAATTTATTTTTTTCATCTTTTTTTCTTCTTTTCATATTCTTATATTTTCCATTTTTTTGTAACTACTATCACATTCTTATTTTTTCTTTTCTTTTTCATATTTTTATCTTTTCATTCATTTTTTGTATCTCTTATCATAATCAACATTATAGCAATATATTATGAACAACATATAAAAATAAAACAAAATTTCACGATATGACATTAGGTTCAACAAGTCATGTGACAAATCAAGGCAAAATGTCATTATAATTAAAGATAATAAGCAATCTCAAATAATTATTTTAGCTCACGACATAAGAGTTCTATCCCTCTAGCAATCATCAAACATAATTACAAGATTGCTCACTCTATTCATGACTTACTACTCTTATTCCATCACTTTATCATTTTGTAATTCAATTAATTTAAATTAATCAATAATCTATAACATTGGCTACATAGCAAACAATTACAACATTTTATCATTAAGTTGAATTGATGAAATTCATTTCCTTGTGGCGTCGTTACTTTCAATCATCATTACATCAAACTCATGACCTTTTATACACAAGCATCCTTCAATTTATTATCTCATATCTTTATTTATGATGTCTCGAGTCTTCAATAATACATCAATTATATACATATAAATACAAGTTTGCCTACCTTATTTTCAAATATAGTGTTCACGTTATGAATCAAATTTCCTAATTGGGCATTTTCTTATTCTTTTTTCTTATATTGTTAGGGTTGCAACATTACTACAATACAAGCACCAATTTTCTCTCATGATTTGCCCTTAGCTTGTGCTCAAATTCTCATGGATTTTTTCCCAACTCTTGGTAACACCTTCTCTCTTTCTTTTTTTAATCTAAAAGCTCTCGACCATAGTTCAAACTACTCCAACTTTTACCAAATATTTCCTATGCCTCATCCTTCCCCTCTTTTATATGCATATAATTCTCATTTATCTTCTCACTGCTCTCCATCTTTTATATGAGATGAAAAGTGATGATGATGAGAATAGTAGTTATGATAAAGATAAATCTAAATCATAACTTGAATATATTTGGATTATAACTCAAATAAACTTAAATCATAACTTAAGAATATGCAATTATTTATAATAAAATGGAATCTATTACATCAGTTCAACACCACCTACTTAGTGCAATCTATTTCGCATCATATACTTTTTTAATTGAAATTCATGGAGCTCTTTCTAAATTTTAATAATTTTATTTGTTTATTTATTACTTACGATACTCTTGTCATTTCATTATATTTATATGTGGTTTGAAAGCAAAAAAATGAGGAGTTAAAGTCTTGTAGAGAGATTGATTAGATTTTCTATCAATCTGTTAAATAATTCATTAAGCTTTAATGTATCATTTTTTGAGCAAACAAATGGTATGCTTAACTTAATCAGATGGTTTAATCAATTGGATTTGTGAAATTTTAGACATTCACAATATTGTCCAAATGTGAAATCTTATTATTTGAGAAAAATAACACTTTGAGTTCATAATATGTATAGAAACGTGAGCATATTGTGATGGATTTTATACAACTTGATTGTGTAGGAAAAGAAAGAAAAAAGAATCTATGAGTTATAATTGTTATCGTTGTGATAACATAGCATTAGTTGATTTATACGTGTATATTCTTATAATAAATTTCATATTAACAACATCATGTGTTATATGAAATGAGGCTTAAACATTTTCATTTATATAATGCATTTGAATATTGTGTGTATCAAAACATTAAAAGATAAAAATGTCAAAAAATAAAAAGAAAAGAATAAGAAATAAGATCAAGTTGTATAAGCCTTATGCTATATAACATAACATATTTTGATATGAAATAATAACAAGATGACAGTTTCTTCTATGACGTCATCCCATAATTACTCTTATGATACATTCATTATTAGCTATGTGTGAACCTTAAATTTTACTAAGATGATATGGTACAACTAACATTGGACCTTAATCTTAGATGTTACTTTTCAAATGTTAAGATAACTATCATTTGCTATGTGCTAAGACAACTAAGCTAAGATCTATTATCATTAATACTTTATGCTGCATTTTTTTTACTATCTCTCTCATTCTAGTTGAAGAAATTTTATAGAAGATGATCTCTTTTAAGGTGGGTTAGGGTGGTATCATGACACTTTTTCAAAAATGTCAAATATAAGAATTTTAATAGAATTAATTAGATGTTGCATTGTATATTAGAAAATAAACTTTCTTATTCTAACAAATTAACAAGAATACCTTCAACTTTTGTACATTAAAAGCATAATAGAAATATGGCATGACATAAATTAACAAAATGGCAATTAGAATCATCGATATTGACATCATCACCTACACTACTATAATGATTCATATATTTGAACTATATATAATATGAATAAAGCATATGTTATAATCTATAATCTTTTATATTGACTTTTCATAAAATTACCTTTACTTATAAATAAACATTGACACACATGAAAGATTAGTAATGTGTTTTTAAACTAATATGATAATATAAATAATAAAAGGAATGTTTATTATAATTTTTTGGTTTAAAACCTCTAAAAGGTCTTTATAAAGTTTTTTTTTCAAGTTATCCATAACATTTTATGCTAAAGCATATTATTTTGTCTTTAATTTTTTTTAATTGTGAACACTTTTGTCACATATTTGTTTTTATATTTCAAATAAAAATTAGTTTAGCTAGAATGAAATTTTTATTCTTAAGGTACCAGGTTCCATTTTTTTGAGTGATGCACTTGAATAACACTACTTATTTTGGGGATGTATTAGACATGCAATGGGTGGAAATACATTAGGGTTGATGATATTAAAGCATCGTAATATTTGTTAAACTCTAGTTAGAATGTAATAAATAAGATGTAGAAAATTGCAATATTTGTTTTTTTTTTCATATTTTAAATAGAATAATTCAAAAGTAGAATAACTACATATATGACAATAATTTAAGATCTTTTAAAAAATAAGCGATCTAATCCATGCGAGGTATATTGCCTACAATTGAAATACAATCTTGTTTGGAAAATTGTGGTTAATTGTAGTGAAGTGAGTCTAAGACATTATGGTAGAAACTTTGCAACAAACATAGCTTAAGTTTCTTTGAAAAGAGGCATACAATGAGCAAAATGTGAAAAATTATTTAATGTGTTTATGGTTTTCTATTTTAAACTAAAAAAAAATTTAAACCCCATTTTCTAAAAGAACACTATACTTTACAATGATTGGAAGAAAGAGATTTTAGGGGATTTGGTTTTGCAATATTTTAATGTCATGTATGTTTATTAAAACTTTAGAGTATTTTATTTGATAAATTTTCAAATAATGTTATTCAAAATTATAATTTCATCAACAAAAAATTGGTATAAGGATATCATTTAAACTAGGTAATATCTAGATTTTGATCATTTTATTATTAAAATTCAGAATAAAAGATTATTTGAGTAACATTAAATTCAATAACAAAAAAATATTAATAAATTTTAGACATATTGATATTCATATAATATTCACATTTATATGACAATATCATCTAAATAATACTCAAATATCCTATCAAGAGCATTTAAAAAGTGTTTTTTTTTTGTTTTAATCTAAAAAACATAAAAGTTTTTTGTTCATTTCTAATTCTCATTGCTCTTTTTTTTTCATTAAAACAGTCAACTTTTTGTGCATCTCATACATATTATCTTGTAATAAAGAAGTAAAACACATTTTTTATAGTTCCAAATTCTTTGTAGATTTCTTCTAAGTTTGATTTAGTTACTTCCAAAGTTTTGTTGTTTAGCTCCATTTTTTATTAACTTGTCAATAGAAGTTTAAAACTAAGATTATAAAATTAAATGAAGCATTTTTTTATTATTTTTTTTGTATTATATTAATAATATTGTTATTAAATATACTAAAAAAATCTATAAGTAATTTTTTTTTTATTTTCTCCCTATAATTATAATAGAAGTAACTACTTGAAGTATTTATATGCTTTTCAAATCCAAATCATGTACTATTGATTAAGATAACTATGAAATTTCCAAGTGCTTCAAGACAAATAAACATAATGAATTTTTATTTTTTTGAATGATAACCATTAACTCTTTTATAAAATTTAACCAAACCATTGGATGTATCCCAAATTGTACTTTAACATTATATCACATTTCATAGGTCAATTAATTTGTTTAATTACTAAAAAATGATTGAACATTGTATCAATTTTTCCTTTGAATCAAAGTGAAATTAGAGAACTATGAGCAAGTTCAAATGAGATGAAACTAATTATATATATTGTTTGTTTAACATGACTAAAAATACAAAATTTAATCAAAATTTGGATAAATTCTATTCAAATTAAAAATTAATAATCAATGAGCCAAATTTAATTTGAATTAAGATTAAATTAAATCTTTCTACACTAAGATTAGATCAATTTAAGAGCCAATTTTTAAAAATCTTACCTTCCTTCACTATTAGAATGAGTTGTTAAACCTTGGCCTACTTAAAAGTTGAAACATGACTCCTCTTATAAAATATATGGTTAACTTTAATAATTGAAATAAAATGGTTGAGGAGACAAACGAAAAGGTTTTCTTGAACTGCCGAAAGAATCCATGCACGTAAACAGGCCAAGTCGCCTCAGAGCGATGCTTTGCTTCCTAAAGTTGCAACAAATTCTTCTTATTTAATTCACAAACCTAACCAAAGAGCTTTTAGCAGACAAAGGTTAGCTTGAAAGCAACTCACTCAAATCACATCTTGATGCACAAAATGTTAGGATGTTAAGCACTTTGTAGATTGTTCGGCTGCACCTAATTTTGTTGGACTTTTAAGTGTTTTAACATTATTGAGGTCTTAGTTTAACACTAAAGATGCACATAGTTTTGTTGGACAATTACCCTCTTGCTCGTTGCTATCGTCACCTTTCTGATCTATAGATATCATAACAAATATATATATAACATTTTTCATGTCTTCTCTTTTGATTCCTTAATCACTTTTTGTTATTATTTTTGGTACTCCAACAAAAACTTGTTTATTACAAATTATATGTTAGATATATATAGAAATGAATGTAGGTATATATAAATTATAATTAATGTATTTAACATAGTATTATGTTTTATGGCATGAAATTTTGCATTATGTTGATGAAATGAAATTTCACATGATTATGTGTGTGTGGATTTGTTTCTTGGGTTCAATGATTCTTAAGTTTCAAATAGTCAAATTATAGAAAGATATTATGTTCAAATAGTTCATGTATCAATAATTGTTTTAAGTCACTTGATAAAGTAGAAGAACATTTGTTTCTTGAGTGCAATATGTGGACTCATCATAGAGAATAATGGTATGCTTCCTTTTGAACAAAATCAACATGGACAACAAAAAAATGGCAATACAATAAATCTATAAAATGTGTTTGGCAACCTAGAATAATATAACTAAGATGATTAGTTTAAGGATGACTTTCTAATGATAATAAAATATTTTAAAAAATATATAATATATTGATCTTCAACAAATCAATTATTAACACAATAATAATGAGACTTTTGACAAACATACTATTTTAGTTTGATATAAGATGTAGAGACAAATTTATGTCTCAAGTGCAAGAAGTTTTCAAAGCTATCATTTAACATCTAGTTGCATCATTTCAAATATCTAAATAATAGATAATGCAATCATTAACATTTTATTGGAATTGTTCATTAACATTCCTCCAAAAATATCCATATTATCAAAGAACAATTACCAAGAAAAGAAAGAATCTTGAAAGAATTCAACCATTGTTATACAAAAATTCATCTCATTAAAAGTGCTACATGTTATTTTGGGATGACAAACTTTAAGAAGAAATTTGTCATTCTATAGTTCTTCATGATTATAAAGAAGAGTGTATAAGATGGAGAGAATTGGAGATGAAGGAGAAGGTAGATGCTCTATGCCTAAGAGATAAAAAAAAAAGGGTTGTTTGCTTATGCCTTTTCAAAACACCATAAACACATGCATAAAGAACGGAATTTGTTAACTTTAAAAGTTTAATAGTTATATTTGATTTTGTTAATAACAATATTTTAAAGTATTTTTTCTTAGTAATTTAATTTGTTTACTTAGTGTGCTTTTTAGGTTATTATTTTAAAAGATAGCTTTGGTGATCATAATAGCCATAGAGTGGACTTTGACATGAACAAATTATGTAAATATTATAAAATAGCTCAAGGACATAAAGAATAGATAAAACATTGAAAGGTGTACATAAGTCTATAATTTAGAGTTTTTTTCTTTCTTTTAAGAGTGGTGTGAAGATTATGTTTGATATTTATCTTTCATTAATAAAAACTTTTATATGCACTTCATCATATCCTTACACTTGCATATTATAAAAAATATATTTTTTATTTAAACATGATTTATGTTAATCCTAATTGTAAAATTATATCAAATTTAGATTAATTTATTTTATTTTTAGAATTAATAATTGATCATTAAACAACTAATTTATTCAAACTTGTTTTAAAAAGTTTAATGATTTAATTTAAATAAGGCAACGGTCAATTGAACGAATTTAAGGAGTGTTCACTATGGAATCTTAAGAATTAAGCTAAACTCCTATTCTCAAATATGAAAAAAAAAATTATTGTTCAAATTTATGTAAATTTAGATTAAATTTATTCATTTTGGACATATGATTGATAAAATAAGGTTAAATGAATGTGTCTTATTTGACAAACATGCCCATTGGTGGTGTAAAGGCTTGGATTATACATTAAATACATTAAAAACTTCATTAACAAGCTTTGGTTCAAATGTAAGTTATTTGACCATTAATTTAAGCATTTTGATAAATAGGATAACTTAGTTTAGTAAAGGTTTTCACATTAAGCAACTAATTTGCTTATCATTCTTTCACATGGATTAACCCAAGTGTGACATTTCTAACAAAATTCAAATATTTCTATCACATAATGACTCAAATCATATTTGAATTGGACATCATTTGAATGATTTAAATATTAAAAAATGAGATAAAATATAAATAAACAAAATTAAATCAAAACTAAAATTCTTTTTCACAATATTTATTATAAAATACATATGATTAGTTGATTTTTTATTTCTTATATCAAAGTTGAATCATTTATTGATTTTAAAATATTAGTATATGTACAACACATAATACATGTAATCCATTTATAACACATGATTCTCAGTGTATGGTAGCTAATGTGTATCGTTTCATTTAATGTTATGCAAAAAATGGTTATTGTAACTATGGTACATATGAGCCTTACGAGCAATACATTCTATTCGTGTATGGTGCATTTAGACCAAATGTATGATACACTAAAGCATGATATCTTACAATAGCTAGTTTGACTATTTTTGGAGAAAGTGAGATTTTTTTCATAATATTCATGTAGTGATTGCACAAATAGTTATAAATACACCCCATCTTACTTCATTAGTATGGTTAGAACTACTACTCATTTACTAAGCTATTTTTCATTGCAATAAAGGAGTGCAAATGCATGCTTGAAGGATTACAATATAATATTTGCATACTTTCACACTTTCACAATAGTCTTGTAATATTTAGGAACTTTTTTGCTTAATCTACAGTGACCATCATTGGACATTTATCCATTATAGAGGCAAATCGTAAGGGCTCGAATAGGTATAAATATACCCAATCTAGCTTCATTAGTATTGTTTGAACCTTCACTTATTTACCAAGCTATATTTCATACAAAGATAGGCCATCACGAGAGACTTCATTGCAATGAAAGGGTACAAATGCATGTTTCAAGGATTACAACATACATACTTTTACATTTTTACAATGCTCTTGATAATGTTTAGTAACTTGTTAACATAATATACAATGATCATCATTATATAATTATCCATTCTACATTTTGTTTCTATGTTTTTATATCTTTTCTAATCACATTAAATAAGTGATCTCATTGTCTCTATTTGTGGCAAGAGCATGTCTTACTCAATGCTTTGTGTTAAGAGGTGAGTTTAGTGGCTTTATGTTGAATTTGTGCGTGCCTATACCAGGTTGTAACATTTCAAAGGATACGATAGACCAAAGCATTAAGAAGTTAGGAAACAAGTACAAATTATCGTTCAAGGTAAATAAATGTGTTAAATCATAATTTTATGATTTTTAAGATTTTTGATGAATTATTATATTTTTTTGAAACTCATACATTGAAAAAAAGAGCAATGCTTCTTAAAAGAAGAAGACAAAAGATAAAATAAAATATAATTTATTTGAAACTTAACAATATTAAGTCAATGAAAATTGAAAGTGTTGAAACATCTAAATAAAATATCTGAGATTCTTATGAATTAAATAATGGTTTTTTATAAAATTATAATATTTTAAAAATTAAAATAAACCTAAGTCAAAATATAAAAATTAAACTAGAGATAGAGCTTATTGAAAAACTTAATATAAAATTATCTCGACATAAAAGGGAAGTGACATGAGTTGAAACATTAAAAAGAATAAATAATAAAATAATTATATAAGAAATACTAAGTGATGCAACAAATTTTAAAAAAATTGGATGACAAGTAGAACTCATTAAGAAGAATCATACAAAATTGATAAATGAATTTTTTTACTATCAAATTAATAAAAAAAATACAAAACAATATTTAGTCTTAAAATTTAGATTAAAGTTTATAGCATGTATTTACACTATTTAAACCCTAAATGAATTGCTAAAGAAGAAACTAAGCTATAATAATTCCAAGTAGAAAAAATCGCTAAAAGAGTAGGCACATCCATTCCAAGGGAAGGAAAAGTCATGGAGCTCAAGTGATGTATTAGGTTAAAGGATTTGAACAATTAGGAGAAAGAGGATGAGACATGGGAATGCAAGGAGTTAGTTGAGCAATTTTAAAAAAGGAATGTTTGTGACCACTAGGGGTATCTAAAAAAAATTGGAATAACATTCAAGTTATGAGTAAAGGAGAAAGAGAAAGAAATTCAAGGATAATAGAGTAAGAGAAACTAAGGGATTCAATGAAAGTACTAGCAAGTCAAATCAAGGAGAAGGAAGTAATTACTTTATGCTATCTCTCAAGAAAGAAGAAAAGGAAACTGAAGAAAGTTTTTAATGTGAGAGGAGTTGATGAAAGAAAAAAAGAAAGAATAAGACTCAATCTCATGAAGGATGTTCACAAATAAGAGTGATTCTATGACATGGCCCTTACAAATTGGAAATAGAGGTAAGCAACGTTGTATATTATATATTCATCTATGATGTATTGGTGAATGTAGTTTATTTACTTACTATTAGTTTGAATTTGAAAAAAATGAAAAATTTAATTGTTAATAGTTGGTTATTGCTTATATGATTGACATGATTTACATGTTTATTATATTGTTATTAGTCGAGTGCAATTTATTTACTTATTATTAGTTTGAATTTTTTAAAAAATGGAAAAAGTTAAATGTTGATAATTGTTTATTGCTTTATATGTTTGACATGTTTTATATGTTTATTATATTGCTATAAATCAATATTATTTAAAAAAATAATTTTAAAGCAATTGATTTCATGGGTGAATATTGTTTTCATGCAAATCATTCTTGTTGATCATGATTAAGAATTTCATGATTCATTTCACATGTGTTGATATCACATGAGTTTTAGTTTGTGCCAACATTTGGCATGATTCTTAGCATCAATAAGAAATCATAAAAAAGGGGAAATTTAATATAGAGTTCCTTAAAAAAATTTAAATCTATAAGAAATTGATTAAAGTTTGTTACTCAAGCTAGATAAGATCAATAAGAGTGCTTCTTATAATTTATTGCTTCATCATAAGGTGATAATTAAGAGAATAAGGCCATCAAGAGTGTATCTTATGATATGATGGGTAAGTTTAAATGATAAAAAAAGAATTTGTAAACTTAAATGTTAATGGATCATTAATGACTTAAAAAAAATCAATTAATCAATGGAAATGTTAAATAGATAAAACAATATTATTGCATTAAATTGAGACATCTAATGAAAGCATTTCATTACTATGCATGTGTACATGATTAGTTTTTTTTTATTTTACACATGCTATGATGTGATACTTGATTTAGCATGTGGCATAAGCCCAAAGGAATAATGTTTTGTATCTATGTTATATGATTTTTATCTTCTAAATCAATGTCAATTAGCTTAACTTTTTCTTTAACATAATAATTACAGGTGAAAGCAACACACATAATAGAACTCTAGAAAAAAATTAAAAGAAAGGATAACATAACTTTGGATATCTACTTCATTGTTTTTTAGTGATCATGGAATAGGTTTATTATGATGAGATTAAGTTATTATATTAGTTAATCTATTTTAGGCTTGTATGGGTTGCTATTTTATTTCATTACAAAATTTGTTTAAGCTTTTGATTAAACTTAAAATATATATATATATATATATATGATTTTATTTTTAATACAAACTTTTCTAAAAATATGATTTTATTTCAATCTAATATAAAAGGTTATTTTAAAAGAAAAGGAGTTTTACAAATACTAAGGATGTTTAGAAACTATACTTATGTATTATGGTTTTCAACATTAAAACCAACAAAAGTTATTTCGAAAGAAAAGTGAAAAGAAGTTTCAAATCGATTTTTTCACTAATTTTATAGATATATTATAAATAAGAGACAATTGTGGATGCTACGAGGGTCTTGTGTTAATTAGAGGATTGTAAAACTCTCAGCAAGTGTTGGTGTTGGAATGTTTTATGTATGCATCTTTGTCTACTCAAGTTGTTTTTTTAAGAACTAGAACTTTATTGATTTGATTGAATAGGAATGGATGAGGTTTTAATTTGTTTCCACTACCTAAGTCAAACCCTTTGAATGAGACATCTTTTCTGATTAGATCAAGTGTTGATGGGTGAGGATACAAAAGCATTGTAGCTGTGATTAAGGTTCATAGCTTTTATCTAACTAAATAGTTTATAGTTTCATCTTAGAACAATTATGGTGCACTGAAACAATAACGTCACATTAACAACATTCTAGTCTATTACAAAATGTGAAAAGTGTAGTATTGTTGACGCACCATCTCCAAATTGGAGTAACATACTAGTCCAATGTAGTGGGATGTGTCAATTCGATAGTTTCATTAACCATGCATGTTTGATGCTAAGACGAGAGTCAAGATTGTGGTACAAAAGTATGCTAAAATGAATAGTAGAAGTTTTCAAAAAGTGTACTTGTCTAATGTAGTGGGGCATGCCATCACAACAATAAGATAACACTAACTTAGCTCTCACTGTGTGTACTTGTCCAACACTGAGTAGAGAGACAACATTTTGGTAATAAGGTGTCTAGGATTGAAAAGTGTAAGCTTTCAAGAAGCATACTTGTCTAATATGAAATCAAGAGGCATAATCTTGATACAATTATGTCAAAAAGTGAATAGTAAGACTGATTGTGAGGCATATCTATCCAATGTACTTGCTGAGAGCATTCATAGGTATATGATGATGCCCTTTTTTGAATAGTAACAAGTGATAGGCAAACATGTTCAATTCAATGATGGCTTTGATCATAACTGTATAATGAGTTGTGACCAAGTTGCTCTGGCATACTTGGCTGAACTCCAAAGGAATATCATAGCAATTATACAATCATTGTTCTATTATGCATATTGAGCATAATTGGCTAATGCCAAGGCAAACTAAATTATCTTGGTGTGAAGCTATGACAATGTGAGATGTAGTAGGGTAAAGCATTTTTGGGTAATTTAGCACTCTTGTGGTTGCTGAATAGTAGATCAAGATCTCTCCTTTTAACCTTTTTAACTATTTTATTCACTTTCCCAAGATATTATCAGAATCAATACCATTAGATTATCAAATAAGCATTACGACTATACTTTGTTACTTCATTCCAAGTTTTATACCTTATAACATGATAAACGTTCTTATTTATAGAGACCTCAAAGGATATAACAATAATTTTCTTGACTTAGAAATATGAAAAGTTACTTACAAACATTAATTGATATTTTAAAATTTTAAAGGTTATTCAACAATTCAAAAATTCATCATAGAATTTTAAGAAATTATACTTTGAATTCTAATATAAGAATGTCTTGACAAGTTATAAAATTGAATGTAATAAATAATTTCCAAGTAGCTATGCATCTCACGTGCCAATGTGGCATGTAATGTGATTATGGTGGTGTAGGTAGAGAATGGCAATGATGCCTCAAGTTTGGTTCATGGGTCAGCCTGGTTTGGAGTTAATGTGGGTTCCTAGATCTATGTTGAGGTTGAGAGGATCTACATGAGTAAGAGTGGGTCAGAGTAGATTGGCATAAGAGTCGACACTAGTTGAGCAGATCTATTAATTCTACTAATGAATTTTCTTTTTGTGATGGTTGATGTGAAGGCTTGATGTTCTTTAGAAGTTTGATTGATGTATGATGAAATGGATAAAACCTATCTTTGGCTTGTAGATAATAAAAAAATATTTAACTTCAATTAATAAATCTGTATAATGGCCTACCCAAGATGCAACAGGTTTAGCATTATAAAATCTTATAATCATCAAGTAAGTAAGCACTTTTCTAGAAGCTAAAAACTTATATAAATTCTTTAACATAAGGGGTCTTAACCTACAAAGAAGAGCAATTTAACTATACTCACATAATGTAATTCCAAGTTGTTGATAAAGTAGTAAGGTTCACTTAAGTGCAGCCCTTGGATTGTAAACAAAGTAAACCATATATCCACTTGCACAAGCTAGAGAATAAGGCATGATGAGTAATCTCTCTTAGAAGACAGAATAAATAATAATAAGGTAAAGCACTTTTTGGGTAATTTGGCATTCTTGTGGTTTTTGAATAATAGATCAAGATCTTCCCTTTTTACCCTTTTAACTCTTTTACTCGCCTTCCCAAAGCATCATAGAAAATCACACCATTAGATAATTGCTCTTGACACGTCTTGTATCAAATAAGTATTGCAACTACACTTCATTACTTTATTCAAAGTTTTATGCTTTACAATATGATAAACATCTTTATTTATAAAGATCTCAAGAGGTATAAAGATAATTTCCTAGACTTAGAAATATAAAAAGATTCTTAAAAATACTAATTGATGTTTTAAAATTTTAAAAATGATTCAATAATTCAAAAGGTCATCATAGAATTTTAAGAAATTATTCTTTGAATTTTATTATAAGAATGTCTTGAAATGTTATAAAATTGAATGTAATGAACAATTTTTAAACATCTAGTGCATCTCAGGCTCTAGTGTGGCATGAAATGTGATTGTGGTGGTGTGGGCAGAGAGTCGTAATGATGCCTCAAGTTTGGTTCATGGTCAGCCTAGGTTGGTGTCAATGTGGGTTTGTAGATCTATGTGGGTTGGAGTAATTCAGCATGGGTTGGCATAGGTTGAGATGATTTGCGTGAGTAAGAATGGGTCAGAGTAGATTGGCACAGGTTAATGAGTTAACATCAGTTGAGCAGATCTACAAGGACTGGAGCAAATCAGTGCAAGTCAAGAAAATCTACGTGAGTTAGCTGAAGGAGAGGTCCATGTTGATAACTGGCAGGTGGGCATGTTTCACTAATCCCTTATTTTTATAATTTCTTGATTTTAAAAAATTATAATAACATTTTTCTTATAATTTTGGCCTTTAATTTTAAATAATTCAAATTTGAATTCTATTTGTATAGAATTTTTAATAATTAAAAATTTTATGTTTGACATTTATGTCTCTCTTTAAAACTCAAGCTCATTTTTCTAAAGATGTATATAATTTTTTACTTACAATGATGATGATAAATCTGCTCTTTTATTTAATATTCAATCTTTTGATCAAAATATTTTCTTGATGTACTTGTTAGATTATCAATAATAAATAAATAATTAACTCTCATAATCTTAGGATGTTTCATTTATTAACTCTTGACATACCTTCTTTTCTTAGTGTTTTAAGTTTTTATGAAGTAGACATATTGTAAATTTAGTTAAGTTTTTAATTAAAAAAAAATCTGATAATTAAGATTTTTTTCTAAATGGGATTTGAGATTACAAGGATGTATGTGTTTATTTTCAAATTTCTAAAAACATAATACATTTAAGCCACATGTGATATCAATGTACATGTTTATCCCATTTAAATTTCAACCTTGATCTTGAGAATCCTTGCTTGATCTTCAAATGGGTTATCTTGATCGTTTATTTTTGTTCAACTTACAATCAATTAGATGCTCAATTAGAGCTAGCTGAATTGGGTGGTCATTTATCAACATTTTTGTACTACCATAGGCTCATTGAGTTAATAAATAAGAATAGTTTTTATATTTTAATATTTTATATGCATATCATGATTTCAAATTTTGATTACACTAAATAACCTTCAAATCATTTTGAATAAATTTCTATGCGAGCTACCCATTCGACTTTGCATTTTCATATTTTATTTAAAATTTTTTATCCCCATTTGTCATTTAATATAATTTTTTTAGAAATTCATTTGTAAAATAATATTGAAATTTTCAAATACAATTTTGAAAAAATTTCCAACCCAAATCATATATATATATATATATATATAGGAGCTTGGGATATTATAATTTTCAAAAGTGATAGGCTATATGATGATCAATTTGATCTTTAACAAAATTTGAGCTCTAAAATCAATTCTCTATTGCTTAGGTATTAGACTATCTGATATATTACTAAATTGTAAGACAAAATTCATGTTGAAAATGAACTTAAAAGAATTGTGAAAATATTAGAAAATAATCAAACTATTCAATGGTTATAAGAGCAATTATTAGATAATTTGACAAATCATTTATTATTTTGGGATGTTTGTATTTGATGTGATTGGATTGTCTGATATTTTGATTGAACCATTTAATATTAAAATAGATAAATATTTTTGTTTATTTTTTGAAAGAAAAAGCAATAAGATGTTTCTATAGACTTTGTAGTGTTTGTTTTAAAATGTAAAGTTGAGACCACTTTTGTGATATAAAATCATGTCTTGATTCTATATTATTTTATTATATTTTTTTATTATTTAAATTTTAAATATTTATAAATTTAATCATTACATATAAAGTAAATGAAAAGATAAGATACTCTTATTCATATTTGATGAAAATAAAGTGAAACAAAATAGATCTCAAATTACAAATAACAAACTTATATTCAAGAGTATTTAAGAGAAATTAAAAAATGGTGACGAAAACCCTAAGATGCGAGAAGATAAAATGATGAATTTAATTTTTATTCATGCATAAAACTATATAGCAATTATACCATTTTATAAACAAATAATCTTCCAAATATTTGCTTCTAATTCTAAAATTTATTCTTAACTTAAAATTTAAAATTATTTAAATATTTAAACACCTAAACAAATACTTAAAATATGCTAAAAATATTTAAAATATGCAAAAAACACTTAAAATATGTTAACAAATACTTAAAGTTTGCCAACATTACTCCCCCTCAAACTTAAAGTATCCTCAAACCTAATTAATTTCGTAATTCTTCAGACTTCTTCACTCCAAGCGATTTAGTAAAAATATCAACCACTTGTTCTTCAATACTGTAATACTAAGCTTATAGTCTCATTGTTGACATGATCACGAAAAAAATAATTCTCTTATCTTGATATGCTTGCTTCTCCATGTTGAATTAGATTTTTTACTAATTTGATAACTGACATATTGTTAATAAATATAGTTGTTGACTTTTCTTATTGATGATGTAACTTCTGTAATAAATTTTGTATTGAAATTGCTTCATAAACTGTTAATAAAGCTGCAATATACTCTACTTCATAAGATGAAAGGGCAATGACATCTTATTTAGTTGATCTCTACATAAATACTTATGAACCTAAAAAGACATAATAACCAGTTGTACTCTTCATTTTATCTATATCACATCTTCAGTCACTATCTGAGTTGCCACATAAATTTGTCCCATTTTAGTTAGTAAAATACAAATCATAATCAAGTATTTCTTTAATGTACCTTAGTATTCTTTTTACAACCATCTAATATATTTCCTTTGGGATTTCCATATATCAACTAATGAGTTCAATAGAATATAGAATATCAGGTCTTGTGATAGTTAGGTAACAAAGACTACCAATAAGACTGTTGGATAAAGTAGAGTCAATGCATTTTCTTTCTCCTTCTTTACTTATTTTTATTCGTATATAAAGTGGTATTGCCATTGATTCATAATCTTCCATTCTAAACTTTAGAAATTCACTAGCATATCCTTTTTGAGAGATTTGGATTTTATTTGTCATTTGCTTCACTTCCAAATCAAAAAAGTGTGGTATTTCATCATTATCTGTCATGGTAAATTCATGTTGTATAGTTCTTTTAAATTCTTGAAACAATTCAAAAGAATTTTTTGTATAAAACACATCATCTACATAAAGATAAACTATAAGAATATTATTGTTAATTGTTTTATAAAATATATGCTTAAATAGATATTTTTGGAATCTTTTTTGTTGAAGATATCCATCAATCTTGGTATTTCATGCTCTTGTTGCTTGTTTCAATCCATATAAAGTCTTTTTCAAATGATAAACTTTATGTGAATCACTCATAATTTTATAAACTTTAGGTTGATCAACATATACTTCTTCTAAAACTCTATTCAAAAATACATATCTAACAATAAGTTAGCATACCTTCCATCCAGATGTGTTGCAAGTACTAAAATCAACTTCATTGTATCAAATCGAGCAATTGGAGCAAATACCTCGTTTTAATCCATATTATATTTTTGGTTAAAGTCTTTTACTACAAGTCTTATCATGTATCTATCTACTGTTTTATTTACTTTATGCATGATCTTTTAGACCCATTTCACTCCTATGAGTTTCTTTTAAGGAGAGAGATCAACCAACTCACATATATCATTCTTTTTATAAATATTATTTCTTCATCCATAACATCTTGCCAATTTATATCATGCACTACTTCATCAAAAGAAATGAGTTTATTATCAACAAAATAACAAAATAAGTTAGAAAACTTAAAAGTTTTCTCATATATCTCTTATAGACTTTTCATTATTCTGTTTAAGTCAATAAGATGTATTGTCTTATGCATAATAGTTGTTCTTGAGGAAGAGCATGTTGGAGAGTTCAAATCATGTGTTTGTTGATTTTGAATTTCTTCTTCTTGCCCAAGTGTGATAGTTTTATCATCATTCTCTTCCTTTCACTTCTAAGCATCTTCTTCTACAAACACAACATTATGGCTAATAATCACTTTTTTGTTAAAGATTATAGAGTTTGTAGCCTTTTGACTCCTAACTATACCCAATGAATATGTATTTTTCACTTTTATCATCTAATTTCTTCCTTAATATATTGGGTACCTATGCATATGCAATACAACCAAATATGTAGAAATGAGAAACACTTGGTTTATATCCACTTCAAGCTTCTTGTGGAGTCATATAACGTATAACTTTAGTAGAATAATGATTCAACAAATAAGTTGAACATACAACTATTTTTATCTAAAATTCTTTTAACATATTCCTCTCTCTCATCATTGTCCTTGTCATATCAAGGATAGTATGATTTCTTCATTCAGCCAGTCCATTTATTGTGGAGTATAACTTGCGGTAAGTTGATGTCGTATACCTTCTTGTTTACATAATTAAATAAATTCATTTGATGTATACTCACCATGTTTGTCAGATCTAAAGATTTGAATGAATAACTTACTCTCCTTTTCAATATTACATTTGAACTCTTTAAATATAAAGATAGTAACAGATTTCTCCTTAATAAAATATATCTATATTTTTCTACTAAAATCATCTATAAAAGTAATAAAATACTTATTACCTCTAAAAGATAATGGCACCAATGGATCACAAATATCTGTATGAATAAACTACAATGGCCTTTTAGCTCTCTAAGTGCTATTCTTTTAAAATGATAGATGATGTTACTTTCCAAATATTCAAGCTTCACATATATGATTTGGATCATCTAATAAAGGAAGATCTTTCACCATTCTTTTCTTTGTCAATAACTTCAAACCTCCAAAATTAAAGTGACCATACCTTAGATGCCATTTCAAAGAATCATTTGAAAGATGCCCAAGATAATAAGCTTCACTTGTTGACTTTAATTGAAGAGAAAACATACGATTTGCCGATATATTCATTTTAGTAATATTCTTTTCTTTTGAATCTTGTAAAAGAAGATAACCATTCTTTATATGTATGATATATCTTTCTCAATTAATTGCCCAAGTCTTAAAATATTATTTTTTATATCAAGAATAAAATATGCATATGAAATAATAATTAGAAACCCATTCTCTTTATAAAGTTTTATGTTACTTTTTTCTTCAACTTTCAACTTTAATGAATCTCCAAGACTCACACTTGCTTACACATTTTTAATTATATTAAATAGTTTTTCACACATATGGTTGTTTGCTCCTAAGTCAAGAAACCATATATCTTCTCTTTCGTTGTCATCTTTTTTCAGCCAATAACGATATTGACTCTTCTTGTGATGTTTCAGCATAATTTAATTGATTATTTTTATGCCAACAATCAGAAGCATAATGACCAAACTTATGACAATTGTAACATTCAACATTTCTTCCTTGTCTTCTACCTCGAGAAGCACTATTCCTTCCATGCCCGTGTTAAGTGTAAAGTTGATTAATTTTCTATTGAGATTTGTTTTGAAACGACCTCTTTCATGTCCTCGATATGAACCTCATCCTTCTTTTCCTTAAATTTGAATTCTCTTTCTTCAAGATATTATCTTCTTTCAAATTCAATTTTGATTCTAATGCTTGATCAATAGGTCCAACTTCAGCCCTTTTCTTTAGTCATTGCTCATGCACTTGTAAAGAACACATTAGTTCTTCAATAAATAATCTATATATATGTATATATATATATATATATTTAAATTCTTCAATTGCTATTACCACATGCTCAAACATAAGATTTAAAGAATAAAGTATCTTTTATCACACATACATCGTCAATTTGTTCTCCATTTCTCTTCATTAAGTTCACAATAGCAATTAATCATGAGACATAATCAAAGAAAGTCTCATTTTCATTCATCTTTAACTGCTCAAAATCACCCCTAAGTAAGACGTACGCACTTTACATGTTCAACACCTTCGAAGATCGTGTTGAGTTTATTCCAAACTTCTCTACTTGCAGTCGTTTCTGTAACTTTCTCAAAAGTGGTTCATCAAGCCATTGAATCAAGAACAATGCCTTTTTATCTTTTTTTGTTTTCTTTTAACAATTTCCTATTCACTTTAGTAGCATTTAATTCTTCAAAGCCATTGATAATAATCTCCCAAAGGACTTGCGAGCTAAAAGAGGCTCTAAATTGATGCACCAATTATCATAATTGTTGTTAGTCAATCTAAGAATTGTTTGTTGCTTAATTTCAAATATTTTAAATAACAACACTCTTCTAAATAGGGCTTCTGCTCTTCTCCTTTCAACGCTGCAACGTTCGATCTTCTTCTTCTCCAAGCTCTGATACCACTTTGATGGAAATGAAGTAAAACAAAATAGATCTTGAATTACAAATAAAAAACTTACATTCGAAACTATTTGGGAGAAATTAGAAAATGGTGGCAAAAACCCTAAGGTATGGGAAGACAAAGACAATGAATTTAATTTTTATTCATGCATAAAACTAAGTAGTAATTATACCATTTTATAAGCAAATAATCTTTCAAATATTTGCTTCTAATTCTAAAATTTATTCCTAACTTAAATTTAAATTTTAAATATTTAAACACCTAGAAAATACTAACAAACACTTAAAATATAATAACAAATACCTAAAATATGCTAATAAATACTTAAAATATGCTAACAAACACTTAAAATTTGCTAACAATATTATGATTATGTTGAGATGTGAATGTATTCATCAACTCTCAACCTACAAGGTTCTTGTTGTTATTTAATTTTACATATAAGATTTGTAGATCAATGAGAGACATCTGTATTACCCAATTCTTGTGTTTTACATTAGAATGCATTAAAAGCTCCTATGGGATTTAGCTATTGGAATGGATTGGGATTATTTATTATAAAGATATACTTAATCATCAATTAATATTTCAACGATTATAATAATATTCATGGAAAGATTCACCTGACCAATTCATTGTGCATATTGATGTTACAATCATAACTTCATTTAAAGACAAATTGATCACCCATTACTAATGTCATTGATAAGCAACACAACACATTCTACACTTTGCGAGAGTTAGATTATCTTGCTATGCTATCACAAGTGTTCTTTCATGATATTAGCTAATTTTGTAGGACATCATTGTTAGATAAAGAAACTTTTAGCTTCATTGACTTACACATCAAAGACAAAAAATAAAGAAATCTATAACAAGGATGACCTTCAAAACAATTCATATCATGTGTGAATTGAAGGATGGCTATCTTTTATGACTATTTTACAGCTTTGTTTGCAAAGACTTTCAATATAGTCAACCATCCTTAAGATTATAAATATTGTCACTATGATTGAATTATGTTACATACAAAATGTATAAATCAAAAAACAACATTGTTATACCAAATTCCATAATTACATTAAAATGAAGTATATTTGAATTCACAAAAAATCATACAAAGTGCGTATAATAGTGGCTTTTAGTTTTTATTCTTTCTAAATAAAAAAAAATCTTCTTTTAATATTTAATTCCCATTTTTATAAATAAAACAACAGGAGTCATTTGGGATGGTTCATATTAATGCTGTTGCCGACTTTATGATGTTATGTTTTATAAGTTTTTAATTTGTTACATTTCTAGAAGTCCTTAAAAATATATATATATATTTTTTTACAAATTGCCTTTAATAAAGAAACAGTTAATTTTATTAGTTTCAAAAATAAAACCTAGACTGTGATGTCCAAAGAACCAGACACGAAGAACCCCGCCCGCTCTGTAGAAGGCCAAAACGTGGTGGTGGTGGAGCAGAACGCCGCAGCGAAGTGAGAAGACGAGTAAAGCAAACAGCCAACCTAAACTCTCAAACTCTGAAATGAGGATCGAGGAGGTACAATCGACGACGAAAAAGCAGCGGATAGCCACCCACACACACATCAAAGGCCTCGGACTCGATGTATACTCCCTCCTTTTCTCTTTCATGACTTACTAGGGTTTAAGAATCTCTATGATACTCTCTCAGGTTGCTTAAAAATGTGTTTTTTTTTTTTTTTTGTCTCACTGCTTTGTCTCGTTTTTCAGGTTGCGGGGCACGCGATGCCCATGGCTTCGGGGTTTGTTGGGCAGGTGGCGGCGAGGGAGGCTGCGGGATTGGTGGTGGACATGATTCGGCAGAAGAAGATGGCCGGTAGGGCCCTTCTTTTTGCCGGTCCTCCCAGTACCGGCAAGACGGCTTTGGCTCTCGGTATTGCTCAGGAGCTGGGGAGCAAGGTAAGTTGCTGCCCTTGCAATTTTGTGGTGATTAGAAACCGAAGTTTTGATACTTAACTTGTGTTATTTTTCCGTTTGTTTATCTTTTGTTCGTATGAGTTAAATCCTCCATTACTATTTAATTTAGCTTTGGATGTGAATTGCAATTTTTGGATTGGCAAAGGATACAATTTCAATTGCCTACCTATCTTAGATTTTGTCAAATTTCAGAAAAAAAATACTGTTTTGTTTGAGATTATCGTGATATCTTCCCAGTATACTATCATTAGCAACTTGTGGGTACTTCTATCTTTTAGAAGAATAAATCTCTCTCTCTCTCTCTCTCTCTCTCTCTATCTCACTCTCAAGGAGTGGTGAAAAGTTAAACGTCCAGGAGATAGAAGACAGATGGGAAAGATTAGGGGAGAGAGGCCATTGAAGTCCATCCAATCAGCACCTGGGCTCTACTGGCCTCTTTTTTCTCCTAGGGATATAGTTAGGAAGGTGGAGGAAGAAAAAAGGGGAAGAGAGGGGAAGGAGGAGGGGTTGGGGTAGGGGCATGGGGTAAGAGAGACTCTTCGTGGGTGGCAACACAAGTTCAATGGGGCAATTGTAGGTTAGCATTGTTGATATGCCATGCAAGAGTTGATGGGAAGAATTATTCACCATGATAAAGGTGAAGAAGAGGAATTGCCAGCACGCATGATAAAGTTCTTCACTAGAGGATCATCTATCATCTTCTCAAATGAAGATTAGTGCATGTGATGTTGGCCATTGATTTTTTCAATGGATATAGGTTTTTAAGATCATGGAAGACAACCATTATGATTGAGGAAAAGCTTGATTCTATTTGTAGCTGTTGTTTTTAATGCTCTAGTTGATGCTCTATCATAGGTCGAGATGTGGGAGGGGGAAGGGGAGCTGTAGAAGGGTGTAGGGACTAGGTGATGACAAGAGTTTAGGTGTAGCAGTTGCAAGTTAGCATTGCTGTCATGGTGAGAAAGAGGAGGAAGTGTTCAAGGCACTTGATAATCGGTGGTTCTGATGCTTTGTCTTATGTTCTTTGAGATCCTCTTGAGCCTTGATAACAGTCAATAAATTTTTTTTAAGACTTTTTTTTGAAAAACCAATCAATAGAGCTTCGGTAATGGCTATGTTGATGAAGATGCTACTGTCATAAGGCCAAAGGTTGGCAATTCACTCTTTAATTTTGTCTTATTTCCAAGCTTTTCCTTGTCTCTACCCATTCCTCCATTGATCTCTATTTTGTAAAAAGGAGAACACAATGGGTTGGAGATGTTTTTGGATTTGGAGTCTATGGATATCGCCTATATTAGTAGGGACTAATGAATTCATGTCATCTCTATCATTATTGATATCTTTGTTAGCTTTCCTAGCTTCAAAAGGTATGTAGCATCTTTGGTGAATCCAACCACACTTTTAAAGATTGGTAGTGTCTCTTGCATATATTGTCTCTTCTCATATCTCTATTAGTGTAGGAATGACTTATGGTGACTTTACTTCTAGTTTGCTATAGTACATCCATACATTCACCTTCAATGGTGATGTTCTATTGTTGTTGCCTCATCTACTCTTGTATTGGACTTAATGCTCTTGCTGGAGTACTTTTACATTATAAATGTTCTTGGTTGTTGTGGGGCATTGGTTTCTTATTTTGTTGTGTTTGTTGGTTTGTTTGTGCACAATGGTAGCCTTACCTTCATTCCTTATCCGGTCAAGCTGACGTTTGTCCTGGGTCAAGCCCTCAATTTCTTGTGGTTTTTGTTTTGGTCCCTACTCTTGTGTTCAACTTAATGATTTTTTGCTTATTTAACTAGGTTCTAGTTACCTTTGCCTTCAAATGGTTTTTTTATTGTTTTTTTCATAGTTGATCATGCTTTTCTTTGATATGTGGTGGTGATTCTTGGTTTATATGGCTACCTTTTTTTATCTCATTCTATGCTTCATGTACTGGTGGCTACCCCTAGCTTTGTCTAGAGTTTGTTTTGGTTTTTTTTTGTCGATTTATATTGCTTCTATTGTCAAATGTTGTCATACTGCTTGGGTAGTGACAGATGATTATGTGTTCCTTGGCTATCTAGGATTGTGGTCTATATTGAACCCTCAAATTGTTGCCTTGAGTCTTAGAATTTGAAATGCTTCCTTTGGGTGTCGTCTTTCTTGCTAATATGGCACATGGCAATATTTGTTGAGTCAAAGTTATGAATGACTATTTCATAACAATAAAGATGTTATGATTTTAAGACTTTTGTGTTAACCTTCAATGCATCATTGTCCTCTTTGGTTCACAATCATCCCTTTGCTCTTTGCCATGTTTTGTATTGTTAGTTACTTGTCCCTTTGGGTCGATGCTATATGGTGTTTAACGTCATTAGAGATTTATTGAAGGGCATAATGTGTGCTTATAATGTTGTATAGGCTCAACATTGATCGATTCATTGTAAGATACTACTCAATTCCAATTCTTAGGCTATAATTTGTTGTTGTTGTTTGATGTCCTCTAGATCATTTGTAATTTTTTTTTCGAGGCACTATTTCTTTAAAACATACTTCTTTTTTTGTCTGAATTGTTGTGGGCATGGAGTTGCATTGTGTTTTTGTCAAGGTGGTGTGTTTTGTTTTGTAGCTAGATATCTCCAAGTATTTGGAAGGAGTTATAGTATAAAGTTGCAGTTTCTTAGGGAGTTGTGGTTATCCTTCCTTTGGGTTTATGTTATGTAGAGATCTTTGGGATAGATGATTTTAAGACTTTGGGCTTGTTAGATCATAGCAATCCCTTTAGCATGGTTGATTAGAGTTGTACTTTTTTTCGTTGTGTAAGAGTAGTGTCCTTTTGTGGTCCCTTGGTTAGAATTTGTTTATGTTTAGTTTGTGCCCTTGTATGTTGCTACTTTAATCAGTGGGGTTGCAGCAATGAGACCGTCTTAGCCACTTATTTGCTTTGGTCATTCATCTTGCTCTTCATGGTCAAGTGTAAGTTGAACTTGCATGCTTGACACATTGATGATAGTACTATTGTTAGTGACATTGCTAAAGTTCTCAAGCAATTTATATTACTTTCTATGAGGGCAATTGAATGTAACGAAGTTTAAGATGTATTGGTTGGCTGTCAATCACAATCACTTGGATTCAATATTATTAGTCTTGGGCATTGCATTGCTCAACAGTATGATAGTGTTAAATTATTGGGTTCAAGTGTCAATCATGATGTTTCCTTTATCACTGCTCTAGCTCATCATTATGTCACTAAGGTTGCAACATACAAGGGTTGCGTTCTCTCCTAGCTTCTCTCATATTGGTTTGTGGTTCTTGTGTGTGCATTGAAGGATCCCCAAGGTTGCATATGCCCTTCCAATTGCCAAGCCCATTACTTTTAACAACCTGTTCATTGTCTTTAATCATGCTTTATGTCATTATCTCAAGTATGTTGTTGTTGTTGAAGTTAGGCTACTCTACCTATTTGCTTTTGCGGCCTTGGCATTTTGTTTGTTGTGGATTTGTACTCGTTTTCCTTCTATGCCTCATTTTAACCGACCACTTTGTTGTGGGCTCACTTTCTTTTGTGGACTTAAGTTGATATTTATTTAACTCAAGAATGCAATGAGTTGCTATCCTTTTGCTCACAGAAATACCATCAGAAGTTGTTGCATCAAGCAAACCTCAACATTCTTTGGCAACTCTCACTTCTAAGTACTGGTCGTAGCCTGGTTCTACACAAACTAATGCTTGTCTCATGCTTTAGTTTTTGTCTTTTGGATTTATTTTCCAGTGTCTTCTCATGGATCATGCTTGGGTTTCCTTGTTGGTCACATCTTTATTGATCAATTGTTCGTAACTGAGTATCATGGTATCGTTTGTTGTGCTATGTTGATTTAATGTTTGTTGGATATTAGTTCTGTCGGAGTGGGATGTGCCCCTTCTCACATCATTATTTTTTATTTTTTTTAAGTATTATGTATGAACCTTTTTGAGGAGTGAATTTGTAAGCTTTGGCCAATCTTTATTCAAGTGTGTTGGTCCTGTCCTTTGTGTCACAATGTTTCCTATGATGTTGGAGATGACCATGCTTTGCGCTGTGCTTCACACCCTGGCTATGCATTCCATCATGTTGAAGTATGTTTTGCTTTGGTGAAAATCCTTGGTTGCTTTGGGCTGCAGTGTTGGTGTGAGGTTTCATTAGCTTTTCTTAAATATAACTTGCAATCTATTCACCCTATAGATATTCTAGTTTATGAGTGTCTTGAGGTTAGAGATCTCTGCCAGGATTTCCAGTGTGTATCATTATTTATTTCAGCTGCTAGTCCTACTATTTTGGTTGATATTCCACCTGGGAATGCTGCTTGCAAGGTCAAAAATCATCTGTCTTCTTGTCATGCTCTTGGTATTGTGTTTTGGTCATTTGCATTTCACACTTCTTGTTATCTGGTTGTTGCTGTTGCATTGCTTCCAAAATGTACTAGTTTGTTTTGTTTTTGTTTTAATTTGTAACTTTTGAATTCTGTTATATGTGTGGAGGAAGTTAAATTAGTGATAGATTCCTTTGTTGAGAAGCCTTCAACTAATTTTTTTTTTGTAGGAATTTTTACTTTCTGGTTGGTTAGTACTATTTGAAAATAGAAGGTTCCTGCATACCATTGTGATTGGGCCACTGTTATCTATTATTATTCATTGTGAATACACTGAATGTCTAGCCTTTATATATTCTGCTGTGGCAATGTTATGTAATTCAATTGTAATGCAGAAACTTGCATTGTAGTTATCTGTTTACCTTGGAATTATAGGTTCCATTTTGCCCGATGGTTGGATCTGAGGTTTACTCATCAGAGGTGAAGAAAACAGAAGTGCTTATGGAAAATTTTCGGAGGGCTATTGGTCTCCGTATCAAGGAGAACAAGGAGGTCTATGAAGGAGAGGTTAGGTTTTATCTCTTTTATTAGTTAATTGCTTCTTTTTTTTTTTTTTCCAATTATACCATTCTCACAATATTGCAAACAACTTTGAATTTCTTCAGTGATCATGAATGCAGTACATGTTAATTATGCCAGCCTTCAAGCACACTACTTTGTTCTATTTCAGGTAACTGAGCTCTCCCCAGAAGAAACTGAGAGTACAACAGGAGGATATGGAAGAAGCATTAGTCACGTCATCATTGGGCTGAAGACTGTCAAAGGAACCAAACAACTTAAATTGGATCCTACCATTTATGATGCTCTCATAAAAGAAAAGGTAATTCATGACTTAAGTATTATGTCTTTGCAGCCTTGTAAAAACTATTTTCTTCAACTTTAATGACATTGATAGAAAAAATAGGGCAAATTTATGTTTTGAAGATGATAGCATGATTCTTCCGATGGCACCCATGTTTATTGTGTAGAAGTTGTTGATGTTCTGATCTTTAGTATCCCATTTTTTAGCAAAAATAACTATGAGACGTGATGCTTAAAAGATGTTCTCCTTTCTTTATTTATCTGGGTTTGTTATGCATATTCTTGTTGTTGGAACTTCCTTTTTGCTGCAATACTTGTAACTTAACTTAAAAACCCTCAGCGTGGTGATGCTAGATGTGGTGTTATACAATAGCTTTCTGGCTAAACATATTTATCTCTTAATAAATGGTCATAAAAAATGTTTGGCTTCCAAACTAGCTGCCAATTTGTTTAGAAGAAAACAATTTTCTTGGACAAAGAAACATTACTAGAATTTTATAATATAATTAAAAATATGCTGTTTTTTGTGAGTTTTCATTATTGGAAATGTCATGCCAAGAATGCAACCCAAAGGGCTTAGGGATGAAAGACTGCTATGAATGCATTGTGAAAATTATAGATAGGGATGGAAGCAACGTGTAATGATGACAGACCC
The DNA here is from genome assembly GCA_023846275.1 of Vanilla planifolia. Classification (NCBI taxonomy): domain Eukaryota; kingdom Viridiplantae; phylum Streptophyta; class Magnoliopsida; order Asparagales; family Orchidaceae; genus Vanilla; species Vanilla planifolia. Next base: position 28,365,889 of record CM043873.1, read on the forward strand.
TTGTGCTTTTATTACTTGGGCTTATCCAACCCAACCCTTAGTTTAAGCAATAATAAACAAACAATAAAGCCAAAATTTTCATTGATTTTTTCGTTATTTTTATGGTAACAAAAAGAGGCCTTATAAAACTTTATCATAAACTTGCTAAGCACTTTAAGGATCTCCTGAAACATCCCAAGAAATTACAAAATTCCATAACCTTAAATTGTCAAATTGGATGGATCATAAGGTGCAATCATGTGAATGTAAGGTATAATATACAGATCATAGGTACTATTAAGTCATTTTTTTCAGGTTTCCAATGCTTGCAATTTGTGATGTTGCCAACTTTTTGCTTTCACCACTATGGCATTACTAGGTGAACATACATTCTAATATTAGAGCTCATGATATGAAATGGATAAGTGTTTTCCATGTCTTTGAATGATCCCATCAGATAAAGTTGGTTTGACAATTCATTATGGTTATTTAAACTGAGAAATGAGAAATAATTTGGATGAAATTGCTTATTTTAATTGTTTTTGTTAAACAAACTCTGAATAAATTATGCCATGAAAGCCTTAGTTTTATCTTTTTGCCTGTTCTATTATCTGACCACTTATAATAACAACAGGTTGCTGTAGGTGATGTAATATATATTGAAGCAAACAGTGGTGCAGTCAAGAGAGTAGGTAGGTGTGATGCATTTGCCACAGAATTTGATCTTGAAGCTGAAGAATATGTTCCAATTCCCAAAGGAGAAGTACACAAGAAAAAGGAGATTGTTCAGGTATGTCATCTCTTCTATAAATCAGCCAGCATTGGATGATTTTGTTGCAAAGTTCTGATTAGGGGCAACGTTTCTTTTATTGATGGCAATAAAAGAAGAATAACTTAATGCATCATCCATCTTTATACCAGTATATGCCCATATCAGATCTTATGGTGGCTTTGCTCATGGCATCACGATTGTTGAACCAGCTCGTCTTTTTTTTATTTGATTCCTTCAATGAATGTGGCTTTTGCCCTCCCAACATTAACATCACTCAAGATTAAGCCAATTTTAATATATTAATTGGGCATGATGAGTTTTCAAATCTTTTGACAATCAAGACTTTCATTTGAAGAAAATATTTAGTTTTTTACTTATTTTGCAGCTTTTATCTCAAATGTGTTTCATGAAAGGCACTGATATGTTGATATGTTAATATATCTAGTCAACAGTGATGTATTTTGTCAAAAAAATTTATAAATTGATAAAGTATTCTTCTGTGAAAGAGAGAAATCTAATCTTTGCTATTCTGGCATGTGAAGTTTTTGTGAATTTTATGAACGTTAGTATATATACGTTGACAAACTTGTGAACAAACAAGGATATAGCTCCTTAAGTTTATTTATATCCTTATTGGTCTTAAAGTTATTAGAGTTCAATTGTCATAATTGGTCAAAATGAAAGTTCTATATATTTAGAATGTGTTCTTTATTGGTCTGATTCTTTTTCAATGGACAAATTCTAAGTAGGTCTAATGATAGCTGACCTAATTTTCATGCAAATTATTCTGGTTTGAAAAACCGGCATATAGATCCTTATGTTTCCTAAAAACCACAAGCATTTATTTATTTGTCTTAATTTCACATAAAATACCATAAATGGTCTAGAATAAGAGTTGCAATAAAATCCTTTAGTTTTGTTTAAATTACAGCTATGCCTTCGATTCCTATAGCAATATAATTGGTACTGCCTCCTCCTTTGCTATCATCACTATTGTAACCACTGGTTCATTTATCATCACAACTCTCGCTATTACTACCTCCATTGTTCCTCTGCAAAGCAGGGAAGTTTATGGTTGGAAAATTCAATCTAGAAAAATTACTACTTAAACTTGCATCTAGGAGTTGCAATTTTTGTGACACATAAGGATGTATCTACTAATTTTTTGAACTAGAAAGACCTACTTGAGAGATGGGTCATTAGGGAACTATCTACAATGTATTATTTTTCATTAATAATCCTTTTAGTGGTACTTAAAATCAAAACCTTATTGATACCTACCTCCCCCCTTCCCTCATCTCTTCCTCTTGTTTCAATTTATTTTTGATATACTACCTTGGTCAACAAATGTTGGGTTATTTATTTATTTATCTGCTCAAAAAGTAAATACCTAACATTTTGATTAAACATCAGATAAGTTTGTCTATATTTATTAGAATTCTAGTTTTTGATACCCTTGTTAGACAAATCCAAAAGCCATTTTTGACCATAAATTCTCGTTTTGAAGCCTTCATTATTAGTTCAATCTGCAGATTTGCCATTGCTATTCCTATAAATAAGCTTTAATCTAAGTCATCATTCCTATGTATCCTCTCCTCTCTACTTCTTGTATTGACAACTTCCGTCATGGATCTGGATGTAAATTTAACTGAGCTGCTATATAAGATCCACTAAAGTATGATGAACTTGAGCTTGGGGATGCCTTTACATGCACAGATTAGTGTCACCAACTCGAACATGGTCAAGGATGATCTCTAAAATGATTATTTTCTCATTGTTGTGTTATTGTTTATGACTCCAGTAAAACATTTTGCCCATCATATGATGATGTTGTGGGAGAAACTATGGAATATGAAAATTCTAACTTGTTTTAGTGGGCATTTTATTTTGAGTGAAAGATAGGTCCCTTTGGTCCATTGACGATGGCATGCATTTTCGGTGGGATTACTGTATGAGAGGTTGAGATTTGTTGTATTTTAGTAACAAATGTGATGAAGGGTTGGAGGCTAGGACTTCCTCCTGTTGGCTTCTGCATTTAGCTTTTGAAAGGCAACCCTAACCTATGTAACATATTAGTTGATTGTTTAAAGTGTTTTGCATGGCCTCCATGTTCAACTTAGCTAACATAATGTTATATTGCTAACATTCATGAGTGGGCTGTGTATTATATTGTTGAAGATTTTGATACTTGGTCACTATAATGAATACTAGAGTATTACTCCAATAAATAACAATGAAGTATACAAAAATTATATTAAAATATATGTATTCTTTTCTTTTATTATCCTTTATGAAGTTATTTGAAAGATTCTTATTAGTTGGCATTTGTTTTCCCTTGTTTAGGATGTCACCTTACATGATCTTGATGCTGCTAATGCTCGCCCTCAAGGTGGGCAGGACATACTATCCCTTATGGGACAAATGATGAAACCTAGAAAGACTGAAATCACAGATAAATTGCGACAAGAAATTAACAAGGTTTGTTTTTTTTTTTTTTTTTCAGTTAAAAGAACGTGTCGTTCTATATGTGGATACCTTGTGAATTGGCACAAGTCATGTTAGTTTAGCGTATATTACAAAAACTTGTGCAAGAGTTATAATGGTGAATTTATGTAATGTAATTCTTTCTTACACTTGGGATGAGTAGGTCGTGAACAAATACATAGATGAAGGTATTGCTGAGCTTGTCCCTGGGGTGTTATTTATCGATGAGGTAACTTGGTTAATATCTTAGCTTAGTTATTTTTCTTTTTCATGACAATTGGTTTATTTAGAAAACTTTGTAGGTTCATATGCTTGACATGGAATGCTTTTCTTACCTCAATCGTGCTTTGGAGAGCTCAATATCACCTATTGTCATATTTGCTACCAATAGAGGAATATGTAATGTAAGGTATAAAAGAAAGCCTAATTTGAATGTCTTTACTTTTATATTATATTCTGTAATATAATTGAGACATCTATTTTCTTTGACATTTCCTAACATCATTACATGATAGCAAATAGACTGTTGTTTGCTATAAAGTCGAGGTTACCTTTTAGAACATGATTAAAAGCAATTGTTAGGCTTGCTTATGTGGGATACTATCTCTTAAAAAAAGATGGGTGGGATCGTAAATCTTAAAATAGATTGGCACTTAAATAATGGAAAGAAGAGCACTACATTTTATAATCAGGAATGATGAATCTTATCTCTTAGAGGGACAAGTAATGTTAGCTAAGTGTGGGGCATTGTAGGATTGAAACAATCCTTCACAGAATTAAATAAAAAAGTTCAATTGTCAACGTAAATTAAATCATATCTTCTACTAACCATAGAGGGGATGTAATAAGGGATGCTGAAAGAGGACTAATAGTAATGAAGAAAAAAAAATTCATTTTCTCTAAAGTGAAAAATAGAGGCAAAGGACAAAAACAATCCAACAATAGCAGGCATGTTGTAAGATATCACTTCATTCAATGAAGAACAAAAAAGGGAAATATTTGTTTAAGATGAACTTAAATTTTCTTTTCTTCTTAAATTAATAGTTATTCAAGCTATCTTCTTCTAATGGGTCATTTGTTGTACTTGATATTAAGGGCAAGTTAGGTTTAATAATAAGTTGGTTGTCTCTTTAAACTATTAAGGAGCCCTCTGTTAGCCCATTTGGAGGACTTTGTTAAAGACTAAGGATTGTGTTCTCACAATTATATGTAGCTTTGTCTTGAAGATCAAACATTCTTGTTGAGTTTTCTCATTCGTAAGTTGCAAAGCCTGAAGGTGCACAATTAATTTTAACTTATTGCTATGCCTCGTTAACACCTTAGGTCGACAATGCTCCCTTATGCAAGTTTTCTACCACTTTGTGATCCACATTTGGCCAATATACATAAAGGACTAATCAACCCAATGTTGATGGTACTTTAGATGGGCTGGATCAATGTAGTAATGTTGCAAAAACTCTAATGGGATGCAACCCTTCTTCTCACAAGTAGGATGATAGAGTGAAGTGGATGGATTATCATTGCAACTTAAAGAGTGGACATAAGAAATATGGAAAAAAAAACTTCAACTTTTTTAGGGAAAAATTGTCCAAGTATAAGAGAAACTATCTTACTTTCAAAGACTATGAAATAGATTTTTCCCTTGGTGGCAAATCCTACTCTTAAACTTGACCTCCTAATACTTGTTTGATTCTCTTTCTCTCTCTCTGTCACTCTTTTTTTGTATCTGAGAACAACTTTTATGGATCTTTCATGTTGGATCCTTGAAATTGTATTATTTTTTGTTGTATTATTCTTGTTGGATCTCTGTCACTTTGTTTGATTCTTTTTTTAACACTTGGATCAAGTTTTGATTCTTTTGTCTTTGTGTTCTCTGGTATTAGTATAGTTGTTGGCCATTATTGCCTCTACAGTTTGAGCTCAGGTCATTCTCTACTTTAGCATGTGCTTCCTCTCGCATCCTCATACATTTTAGTACAATTCTCATCTTGCAATCCTGTTTTGTTTTTATTTGGAAATACTACTTTTGTATTAGTACTCTAGTATCAAGTGTACTAGGTTTCTCCATGGTATTAAATGTGCTCCATGTGTTTTGTATGTGTTTCTCTAGCATGTGATTTGATTTTTTATCATTCTAGATGCGTATTTGAAGGTACATTAGGGATTTTAAGATCTAGGACTTGGCTTGCTCGAGCGATTCTCGAACTAACCTAGATGAGTATATAGAGATATACCATTTTTGGTGGTTAGACCCATGTTCACTTTGCTACTATGTTCAACTTCTGAGTTTTTGTTTTTTAACTTTTTTCGTGGTTTCATCTACAAGCCTTTGGAGGTCTATAAGTTTTATTGAAAGAACAATTTGAATAATTTTAGCATGAATCTAAAATGAAAAAAAAAGAAAATTTCCATGCTTGGAACTTTAGCTATGATACTTAGTGTTTTAGGGTCAGTTGTGAGTGATTCCTTGGTTTCTTAACAGTTGATATTGACCTAATTCATAAGTGTGGAGCTGCAATGTTATTAGACATCATTCCTCAATCATCTCATATGTTTTCTTTTTTGTCGCTTTCATTTTGATCTCATCTTCAAGCTTTTGTTATTTGAAGCAAGTTTGTTCACTTCACCTTATTGATCAATTTCTTAAAAATTCAAAAACATAATCAATGCATTTCTTGCTTTGTTTCTATTATATTTTGAGTATACTACCATTCTATAGAAAAATCTAAAGCTTCGTCTAAGTTAATCTATCATAAAAATTTCAACAAAAATCAGAAGTTAAAGATAACATTGAAACATTAGTATATAATTAATATGGATTTTGTTTATATATTTAAGCCTTTTAAGTTATTGGTATTTATCTAGTTATATATTAGATCCAATTTAAGCTTGCATTTTGATCCATATAAAAATTATCAGGGTTAGGCATGGTTGAAATGTTCATATAGCATGCGGAACTCATTGTTCTTGTCACCTTTCACCAAAATTAAGCATAATGTTGATATCTAAAGTTGAATAACTCTCAATGTGCATGATGGTGTTGATAACCTTTAATGGGATTTGCTTCGACTTCGTTCAAGTGATTTGTATATTGCTTCCATCGTTTAGCTATTTGTGACGAAGTAATTGGAGTGTCATCTATACAATGTAGGTGGTTTTATGAGTCATGTTGGCATCATTGATATTCACCATGATATTTAACTTAGTTGGAATATTTAGAAATAAGGACTTGGTTAGCCCAATTTGATCCCCCATTTATACAATTGATTTATTATAAAATAATTATTATATAATTATTTATAGGTGAATGGATTGCAATTTGATTTTGAGCTAGTTTGATCCAACTTAAGCTTGATTGACAATTTGCTCATAACATTTTGATTTAAGGAAAGATGGATTATATTGTTTTTTCTTTTTTCTAACATTATCCTTGGTTTCAAACATTGTTGATAACCTTTAATGGGATTTGCTTCGACTTCGTTCAAGTGATTTGTACATTGCTTCCATTGTTTAGCGATTTGTGACGAAGTAATTGGAGTGTCATCTATACAATGTAGGTGATTTTATGAGTCATGTTGGCATCATTGATATTCACCATGACATTTAACTTAGAATATTTAGAAACAAGGACTTGGTTAGCCCAATATGATCCCCCATTTGTACAATTGATTTATCATAAGATAAGTATTATATAATTATTTATAGGTTAATGGATTTCAATTTGATTTTTAGCTAGTTTGATCTAACTTAAGCTTGATTGACAATTTGCTCATAACATTTTGATTTAAGGAAAGATGGCTTATATTGTTTTTTCTTTTTTCTAACATTGTCCTTGGTTTCAAACATTGTTCAAGATATTCGTATTTGATCTCACGCTAGTTTGATTTGATTTAAGCTTGGCTCATCTTGGGCTTTTTGTCATTGCTCTTTCTTTTTCATGTTGCATTTCATTTTGAGTTGACTCATAATTGGCTCATATTAATTTGAGCCCATTCCAAGCCAAAACTAATCCAACCCTTGACGCATGTTCAACTTATGTTGAAGGCTTAACATCCACATATCAGATAAGTAGTGCTCATAATTTGTTTTAAATGTCTTGCCAAGGCATATTCTTTTGATGAAAATCAAGGCCCTAATAAATCTAAGAATATTGTCTTCAAAACTCAAAGCAACTCTAAGGGTTAGCTCATACTTATCTAGCTTTGAGCCAAGGCTCTTTATTGATTCAGAGATACTCAAGACTTGCATTAATTACTATGTGAAGTCTAAGGTTTGTAATTTTGATTTTGATTCAACCCCTAAATTTTGGTTTTAGTTGTTTCATTAGTTTTGGTGTTTGGATTTAATTTTGTTTTGATAATTTTAAAAATAAAGTAAATAAAGGAAAATAAATGATCAAGATTTTATGTTAAATATCAAAACTATAAATGAATTTTTTATTTTAAATAAAATATAAAATTGGAGCTAAACTTTTAAAAAATATATTTAGAAGGCGCTTTTAATGTGCCAACCTATTTGGGCATACACTTAAAAAAAGTCAAGACAAACTAAATTTGTTCTTTTTTTTTTATATAGTAAGGTTCCAAAACTGGCAATTTGGATCTGTTTGGGACAAAAACAAAATAAGTTGGACAAGTTATGGTGTAAAAGTAAGGATTGAGGTCTTAATATTGTGTCAAGTATCTTTGCTAATTAAAAACTATTCAAAACTTGGCCTAACCATGTTATACCCAGTTTTTATTTGGTGTTAACCCTTTTATGTGAAATTTGGATAAAGGTTTATATTCAAAATGGAATCAAGGCTCTTTCCTAATATAAATATTTAGGGCATCACTCAAAAAAAAAAAAAAAAGAAAAATTCAAGTCATGGATAACCCAAAGTAAAATATATCATTAATATTATATTTGTGATTCTTCCTTCAATGAGGGAACCATGACCTCTAATGAGATAGTTTCATGTCACAATCGAGACTTGCTGACCACCAAAGTTTAATAATCCAACTTGTAATCTAGGATGATAAATATTTGATCTTGATTGGATTAGCTTTGTAATCCCTTGCTGCAGCTGATTGCCAACTAAATTGTTGTTTTAAGTGGAAGTACGTCTTAATTTAAGTTGGTAATTCTTAGATGCTTATGCCTCCCTAATCCGTTGTTTTCTAGGTTAACATGCTTGGTATTAACTCCATTTGATTAATTTCTTACATTGAATCCATATGGTATATTCTGATTGCTTAACATTGACAATACAACAATCCCTATCCCTAATTTTTAATCCCTAATCCCTTTTTGATGAATAACCTAAATGGTCAACAATAGTATATTTGGTTACAGAAGCATTAGCAGGATCTGTTAACAGCCTCAAAAAACTAAATATTAGGTTAATGAAAATAACTAAAATAAAGCCAACTGAATCAGCTTGGCATCATTGTTTTGTACTAAAAATCATGGAGCTACTTAAATTTGCTTTAGTTAGTTCATGTTATCGTTGCTGTTTTGGTTGTAATGTCATTTTAATACCGTAGACAACTCAAAACGTATGAATGCCCTTACTCTTGTGCATTTATTTTTCAGAGGAACCGATATGACTAGTCCTCATGGTATACCTGTGGACCTCCTTGATCGACTTGTGATAATTCGGACAGAAACTTATAGTCCAACCGAGATGATTCAGGTTCTAACATTTGATTTTCACCCGTCTTGTTTCTTAAAAAAAAATTTGTACCTTGCTACTTAGCCAAATTAAGGCATTCTCCTCTGCCAGATTTTAGCTATTCGTGCACAAGTTGAAGAGCTTGCTATTGATGAAGAGAGCTTGGCATTTCTTGGAGAGATTGGTGAGCAAGCATCATTAAGGTTTGTTTATTTCTCTCGTAGGATTGTCTTGTAATTGAAGTTTGTTTTGTACCAGTAAACTTTCTATTGGATTGTTTAATCTTGTTGGTAAATACTTGAGCTGCACATTATATACCCGTTAAATGGAGGAAAAATTGTTGTAGTATTCAAAATTGACACCTGCTGTTGTACTTACATTGGTTACCTATTCTAGTTATTATATTGAGCTGTGTTTTTTTAACACCCGAGTGATTACTATTTCATCTGTGAGTGAGATTACAGTTTGCCTTTTTCAGCTCATAGTAACTATATTCTCTAATCCCTAATCAAATGACACTATACCATACATTAGATTAGTGTTTCATTCCATTTGTTTGGGATGGATAGATGTGCATTCCCTTATAGTTTGTCACTATAATAGTTGTACATTTCACGAGTAAAAGTGAAGCTTGAGAACTGATTTCAACTCACAATAACTTGTGAGCCCGAAGGAATTAAATTCCCTTTTAAGAGAAGGAATTAGATTTCATTGAAATATTTTCTATAAAATTCATAAGAAATTCTATAATTTTGTTGCAAATTTAAGATTAAACTTTGTTCTGAGCTGTTTTAAAGATTAAAGCAAAATGCTAAAAGTTAATCTAATTTCAGAACTTCAATAAATTTTTTGGTTTGCAAGATTCAAATGAAAAGGAGGCTTATATATGACGGCATAACTTTTAACTTTGGTGGATTTGGACTAGAATTAAAGGATATGGAAAATAGTTGAAATGGAAAGACTATGAAAGTAGATATGAAGTTGGAAGAGGAGGCAAGATGAAATATTGCAGTTATATCTTAATCTTCTTTGATACCAAATAATAAGGAAAGAGGAGAAGAGAGAGAGAGAGAGAGAGAGAGAGAGAAGAGTTTGTTTCTTATTCTATTAGTTCTTACTCTATTAGTAGGGTTGTGCTTTACTTGCACCAAAGTTCTCTTGGTTTTAGTTTTCTGATCAAATCAACATTTTCACTCTCATTTTACAGAAGCTTATTTATAAAGCTTACAATAGGTTTTTTTAAACCAAAAGAAAAACGACTAAAATGCTATTGTAAATAAAAAATTACAAAAGTAAAAAAAAATATAGTAGAAAGAGTTCAAAACATCATTAAAAAATATAATATTAAAAAGAAAAGTTAAATAAAATTTATTTGATTAGCTTAATATCATATTTTTATGAAGAATATCTTGAATCAGAAATTCTATGGAACTCTAGTAACATTTAGATTTATGCATGACTTAATCTAAAAAAAAAAACAAAGTTATAGTATACTTCAAACAAGTAGCTTTCAGGTCACAATAATTCTGGGGAGTGACTTATTTCACAGATTCAATTTCGTATTTGAACCTGGACAATCCATTTACACTCTTTAGAAAACTTGTTTAACTCTATTAGTATAAAGTAGGCAAAACTACCACAAATTAAAATCACTAACATAGCTCAAGGATTGCACAATATTAACATCTAAAGTTGGCCCTTTCCTAATAGCGAACACTAAGCTGGAATTTAAGAAGGCATTAAAAGGATAAGATAACACAAAAGATGGCAAGAAATCCTATTTTCAACAAAGCGTCCACAGAATATCTCTGATGGGTACTTGAATCACCAAGAAATTAGCCTTGCATGGCAATGAGCATTTAACAAAACCTCTCACGATGCATTGTTAGAGTAAGAAACACCAAGAACTCCTAGCTCTCAAATCAAAGGGGTAACCTCCTTCTTTGGAAATTTGTTGTGCTTAAAGAAATGAGGTTCTGAAGAGATTGAGCTTATATTTCAAGCCATTGAAGTGCATTTTACATCTCCATTGCATGCCCCAATCGCACTCCCCTCGAATGATTTAGCTGTGCTCAGAGCATGAATGATTCGTTGCTCATTAGAGCATCTATGAGTACTTGTTTTGGAGATGATGTTATATTATGAATGATCTGCTGTTGCTTCATAAAGAAAAAGAGATAAATTATCACATTCGAGAAGTCGAATTAATGAACATAGTAACAACCTTCAAGGCCACAATCATACTTGAATTCAATCCAGAAAGCTTTATGTGGGAAAAATATTTTTTTTTCTCTGTTAAGTCTATGAGTTTCCATGTTTAAACCTGCTCCTGCACTCATTTACTTGTCGAGCAATTGATAAAGGCATATTTATTGCTTCAGGCATGCAATTCAGTTGATGTCACCAGCTAGCATTGTGGCCAAAACAAATGGAAGAGATAAGATCTGCAAGGTATTGGCCATTTTATATGATCATACCCTCATATTTCGTTCACAACCAATTGTGTTGATTTCTTCTCATCAGGCTGATATCGAGGAAGTGACTTCTTTATACCTTGATGCCAAGTCTTCTGCTAGGCTTCTTCAGGAGCAGCAGGAGAGATACATATCCTGATGATACCCATTAGCTGTTCATTTTTGCAACGCAGGAAGGCAGCATTGAAGACATCAATTAACTGTTTTGCTTTGCTTCATTTCGATGCTGCGCCTGAAGATAAAGAATTATTCTCTGTGCTAATACTGTTGATGTTAGGTTTTCAGGGGAAGGAAAGATGAGCTGAACAGAGGCAAACTTCTCATTTTTTCTATTAAATTAAATCTGAATACACTTGTTGAACTTGTTAGAACTCTGGATTTGTTTAGTTTACTGAAGAAATCTTATTTCCTGTAGAATGGGTGGGCAAATTTTAGTCATGAAATTGCAAAATGACTATTTGATGTTGGTTTTTTTCTTAGTTTTGTTTATTGCATTTTAAGAGTTTTCGTAGCATTATAACATTTGTTTGTTTTGTTGGTTTGAAATATGATCCAAAGCTGTTTTAATATATTATTGATAAACATTTCATGTAAATATAGTTTTTAATGTAAATATAAGAAAACTATAATTTTATTGTGCCTTGAATCACAACATATTAATTTAGTTTTATTGTCTTGATTCACAATACATTAACGTAAATAAAAAAAATAGCCGAACATGCCTTTTAGATTAGGGGTGATGGTTATATTTTTGCGAAGATGTTGACACTAATTATAAACTATTATATTGAAGTCTAACTTAAAAGTATTTTTATATGCCAACCACAAAAAAAATTTTACATATATAACATAAATAGAAATACAATAATAATCATGCATAAATTGTTATATTTTTCACAAAAATAAAGCTCATCAAATCATCTAACCCCTATTAGACCATCCATTTAGCTTAACATACCATCCACTTAACTTGATGGATTTCATAATCAACCTTGAAACATTCATTGGCTACATGAACCATTTATTCAAAGTTGCAACAGAGTTCCAGAATTGCCTTCACGATGATTCTCCTTTTTAGGGACACAAAACACTATCTCATATTTTGAAGCCATATATTTTTTTCTCTAAAATATAGCTCTTTTGCACATACAAAATCTCAATTATAAAAATCTTTATTCATAAACCTTTCTAATGTGAAATCTTTCATTTTAAATACCAAATAAATAATCACATTACTAAAAAGTTTAGAAAACTTAAATTTTCTTTCCCAACATAATCGACCATTTATAAAAACATAAAACTATAATAATGTCGAAACCCATAAAAATATAGTTATCTCAATAACCTTGATACATAATGTAAAACAACTTAAAACTCTTTTATGCCATCTAGGTGATAACAACTTTTAATCACTCTCATAGCTTTTTTGGAATCCCATGATGTGTATTCTCATTACTTGAAAGTGTTATGTCATAAAACAGGTTAAACCAATCAATACTAATTTAACAGACGAAAATTATATAACATAAATGTGTAATATTATATATGTGAGATCATGTCATATGTTGAGTCTAACATCATTTCATACCATGTATAATTATACTGAAGCAAATCATATGACATATGCATAACCATTAAATGATCAAATTAATTGCACCCTTTTACTTATATTACCATTTTTATTCTTATTTATCTTCCATTTGAGTTTAGTTATGGATCAAAAGCTAAAAATAGTTTTGAAATCTATGGCACCATCTTTGAATCTTTCTCTTAGATGAGGTACACCATATCAATAGTTTCTTAGGCTTCTTCACCTTTGAACCTTTTTTCAAAATAAATACACCCAATTGTTAACCATGATTTTCTTTCTTTTTTTTTAAATTAAAAAACAAGCATTTTCCTTAAATCAAACTCTAATTTTTTAAACGTTCCATTTCCTTTTTGCCCTTTTGCACAAAATTAAATTTGAAGAAAATTTTCATTTTTCTTTAATCTCTAAATTTTTGTTCTATAGCCCAATGTAACATGCTAATAAAATACAATGAATTATTTCATAATAGCTTGTTTATATAATTATAAAGAGAAATAATTGAATTTTATCATATAGCAAACCAATGAGCATGTAAAGCATATAAAGCATTTAAAGCCATTTTCACCCATCACTATTTGAATTCTTTCAAGTTTTAAACTACTAAATTTTATAAATTATTACATCAAATGTGTGCACCAGTGACATGTAGCATTACCTATCTTATTTTTTGATTTGTCATTGTCTCACCTTAAGATTGTGCTTAATTGTGAAATTGCCCTTTTTTTGATCTTGAATTCCTCTCTTTTTCTTATCCAATGCCCACATTTGTTAACCTCCAAAATTCTTAATTTTATAAATATTCCTCTTAAATTCCTTCTTATTCTTTCTTCCTCTTCTTTACTCAACTATTCAGGAGAAATTATTTCAAATTTTCTAGACATTCACATGGCATCCCCTCAAGTTCTTTCTTATACTCGTGTTCTTATTCTTCCATGAATATTCAAATCCTACATCAATTCCATCATACCCAACCTTTGTTCTCCTTTAATAATCACATCCTTTCCTCTATTTATGGTTTTATAATGATTTGTCATCATTCATTCACATACATATCTATCAATTTTGTTAACCATTTAGGATTTTAGAAAATTAAATAAAATAAAAAAAACTTCAAAGATTATCATTTTTCTCACACTTTTCTATCTATCAATTTTGTTATAATAAGAGTGCAAGTTGTCTATATAAGAAGAGAGATGAATTGTAAATATTGTAATCTCAAGAGCAATAATATAATATAATACGAGCCCTTTGACATTCTTAACTGCTTTTACAACTCTTATTTTAAAAATCTTGTTTATCATTGAAACTCTTTCATAAGATACAATATAAATATCATAAATACAAAGTCATACAACTTAATAATAATATCAAGAGACACACTAAATTAATTTTAACATAATGTAAGAATAATTTTCAATTTAACTTAAATAAACTACTTGGAGAAACATGAAATATATTTATTATTGCTATAGCCTTGTTCTTTTCTTTGCCAAATTTTGATAAATATGAAAATATTTAAGTATATATATTTTTAAAAGATTTGTAATCGATCATTAGCCTTTACTCTAAATTTGGCAATTTTTATAAAGTTTTAAGAAGGCTTTTGATAGCTCCAAACACTCTAAATAACTCTTTAATAGCTACATTAAAATATTTTAAAATTTGATCAAATTAACCAATACTCACAAAAATAAACTAAAAGTATTATATATTACAAAGATTGTATTGTATGTTAAGTACCAATTTTTATTAACTATATCATATGTTAAATAAAAATATATCATAAAAAACTTAAGTTTTGCTCACTTTATAATACTTATTTTTATATAAATTAAATATATTGTATATTAAATATTAATGTATCAAACAAAAGCCTTAAATTCATATTCAATATTCAATGCACCAACTTACGAAACAGTTTGAATTAAACATGCTATACATCATGTATAACTTATCATATCAAAAGTTTTGAAAATATTTTTTTTGCTCAATGTATTGTACTATTGACGATGTATTTACTACATGGAACTAATTGTATTGTATATTTATTGACAACATACTATATGTTATATGTTATTTTATATGTTTTTAAATTTTTTTACTCTAAGTACTATATGCATATTTTATGAATACAAATTAGCATTTTAAATATTTAATAAGACATTTTAATAGATAATAAATCTTATGTGAATACATACATAAAACTAACTTGAGTATGACGAGCAATATGAAAAGTATATTTAAAAAGTTTTGATCACATACTTAATTTTTCTCCATTTGTCATAGTGTTTTAAGAATTTTTTTAAATTTGCCAAACATCACCATTGTTCTATTTTTTATAATACCCCAAAGAATAGAACATAAAAAAAAGAGGTCATAGTAGATAGTGAGAACCCCTTTATGTGAAAGCATTTAGGTGGATGATAACAAGTTTGATCCATTGATCCTTGCAACAGTTGTCACAATCAAAAGTCCTTCCCATATTAATATTATGCTCATATTTTGAAATTAATTAAAACTATAATTTATTTAATTGTTGTTTAGAAAACAAGTTTAACATAATAGTAATCAAGACATATTAATATTATGCTCATATTTATAAATAATTATTATTGATTTAAATTGAGTCTTAGACTATCAATCACACAATTTTAATTTCAAAGAAATAAAATGAATAAAGTTATACTTTTCTTAAGATAAATAAAGCAAAAAAAGATGCATCATATTAAGGTACATATTTTACCATGAAACAAATATTTTACATGAGCCAATAACTCTTCTTTATTATCTTTGAGACACCTTTTTTTTTCGATATAAGACTCTTTTTTTTATTATTCTCTTCTTGTCATAAGTATTGATATACTTTTTAATACAATTAATTGATAATATGATGTCAAAGAAAATTAATTATGTAAATAAAAATAAATTTATTTTAATTTTTTTATATTCTAATTCCATTTGAATCATCATAAAATAAATATTTTAAAACTTTATAAAAATGAATTCAAAATATTAATTATTTATTGACACTAAATCATCAACATCTTTGACTCTATGTATTATGTGTCTTTAAACTATATGAGTCGACGGTGATTATATTAAATTATTTGTATAACTTTTAAAGATTTTATTAAAGCATAATTCTATAAAATTATTGACATATATATATAAAAAAACATCTGAAAATTATTTTTATACATTTCACCTTCGGGAAAAAAATATACATTTATCTGTAAAAAAACTGATTTTGTTTGAGAGTTACTAACTATTATATATATTCTTTTGTAAACTCATGATCAATTAATGCTATGTTTTTTTGTTTTCTACAAGAAATTAAAGTCACAAGTTTTATTTATAAATATTATATAACATATAGTTTGAAATTTTTAAAGTGCTAAAACACATACATTGATCTTTTCTTACGTTCTTTTGTGCTTATTATTAGAACAAAAGGACAGATAAATAAAATTCATTATGAAAATAACAGATAAAATAAATGAATGAAAGGCATGCATTTATTGATTTAAACAATAACATTTAATATGATTTATTTTAAAATATATTTTTATATAAAATAGAGTAAAAAAAAGAAGGTGCAGCCTTTATAGAATCCTCGGTTGCCTCCTTTCTCTCCTAAACCCCGTGTTAGAGCAGAACGCGGGGGCATCCCTTTTAGGATTTTGCATGGCGGACTTGATCTGCAGATCCCTGAGGGACGGAGCCATCGAGGGAGAGCATTCGCCTGCACTCACCATTAAGGACTCTCTTCAGTGCCCCTTAGGAACCCATGCTTTCAATTACTTTCTTTGCTCTCTCTACGCCAATCTCCTCGCCGGCAAATCTCAAGCTCGGTAAGTCGAAATTTGAAAGTCTCTGTCGTTAAGTTGATCTTTAAAAGGACGTTTCTTTTTTGTCTGATAGGGGGCTGGTGGTTGTTGCATCGAACCAAAGCCCATCTTCTTACTTCAGTTTGCTGAAGAGCAAAGGATTAGACGCATTTTTTACTGTGAAACAGTAAGGAGTTTCTTATGTTCTTAATCAACAAGTTTAATGAGTCCTTTTTGTTTAATTATGCTTGATATTTTGATTTCAATTTCCAGCTTGCGGGTTCTTGATTGTTATTCGGATCCTCTCGGATGGAAGGCAAAGCTCTTTCGATCAGAGAATGCTCAGAAGTCGGCAGAAGAGACTGATAGCGTATGTAGAGATGTGAAGGATGTACACAAATTGTTTTCATTGATTATGGAACTTGGAAAAGGTATTCTTTTTATGCAGGGGTTTATGCAGAGATTGGTGCGTGTTCTTACTTTATTGTGGATGCATTGCAGAAGTTGCAAGTGAAGGAAAAAGTCGATTTGCCATTGCCATTGACTCGGTATGTAATCTCTTTTTTGTAGCTTTTGCCCCTAACAGTGAATTTTGGAAGATCTCTTTAATAATTCCTTTGCCAATTGTTTTTTTCTTGAGAACATCAAAATCTCTGTGTACAATAGGAGACTATGTTCTTTAATCATTAAGCATGATTTCTTGCTTACTACTCTAGATTTTCATGCTTAATTGCTTACTTTAACATCAATAATCTTTCCATTTATTTGGACTCACAGCGTTTCTCTTTTTTTGAAAAAGTCAAATTTTATCTACATGCATAAGTTCTCAGTTTAGCATGTTTAGTACATGGGAAAGCTTTTCTTTTTCTTTTGAAGAATTCCGAAGGCCATGAACTCCTGTCTTGGATTATCAAGCAGACATTTTTTTTTTTCAAGTTAATGAATTTGCAAAATAATACTTCAGAGTCCACAATGAATTTAAAATTGATCCAACCAGATGTGCCCTTTGGTTTGATTGTTTAAATAACTTTATTGCCTGTTAAAGTGGATACTCTCTCTAACCTTGCCCCTTTGAAATAGTTGATTATTTGAAATTTTATGCACAAAAACTACCTAGCTGGCATGTTTTTCAGGTTCGGTGATTTGTATCTCTTATGGTCGAATAGCCTTAATGAAATAGTGATGGATTGACATATTTTTGTAAGTCAATTCTTAGATTAAAAAGCTATAAATTGATGATCTATGTTGTTGCTAGGAGCTATGTACCATGTAAGGATCCTTTTGGAACTAAAGCAACAGTAATTTTATCATTCATATTTAGTCTAATGTGCATATTCTTTATATATTGTAAGTATATTGGCAAAATGATAGGCATCCAAACTTTGTTTTTCTTCTTTATGACAGTCTCAACAATTGCATTTCTCTTTTTCATTGATTTAAATCTTGATATCTGCATACAATCAGTAGTTACTTGAACTATTTTTTAAATTATACAATTAGTGTGGCTCAAAATTTTATGGTTGCTAATAATTTTCAAAAATTTCAAACTGATATTACATTGGTACATGCGTGAAATATTTTGACTTGTTTGATTAGGGCATTGTTTATGTTGTTCATATGTGTTTTTTGTCATTATATGTAAATATTTATATATTTTCTTCTTTGTCATGCTATACATGTATTTTATTTTCTTTGTTTTTTCAGGTTAATACTATGTTGAGACATGCCTCACTACAATCACTTGTTGGCTTGATCAGTAATCTTAGAAGTCATGGTATGTGTCATTAGAGTTAACTTTAGCATACCAAACATGATAAACCTAGAATGATGTCAAACTCTGTTTTTATTTATTTAATTCAATAACTAGCATTTTTTGTGTTTTGATATAATATTACTTGATAATATTGTCACTAAACATAGTTGAGTTGTTACGTATTTCTATATCTTGCATTTTGAAGTACACCTTTTTTTATTTTTCTTTTGAAGATCTATTATTTGCCACTGTGCTGATACTATTATAATACTTCACACGAGAGCTTGATTGTTTAATAATAAGTTATCTTCAATGGAAGTGGGAGCTTAGTTATTTATGCATGATTAGTATTTGCATTTGATTCATCAATCTTTGAATTTGCTATTTGATATGACTACTACTAACAAGTGAAACTTGTTTTAGTTTCTTTTACCTTCATACTTAGGGTTTTTTCGGTACAATTATTTGAATTTTAAGCTGATTAATGAAGGTTGTGTATTTAGTTATTTACTTCTGAGAAATATGTATTAGAATGGTTTACATTGGGAAATAATCAAATTCGTCTTTGAATTTTTGGTAATAAAGTGTGAAATAAAGTTTTTAATGTTATTTTGAGCAGGAAAATTGTGTTTTGTTTTCCTCATTTATTTTCTTATAAAATAGATGGTATTCCCAAACACAACGTGCCTCCCATGTACCCATCGTGGACTACCACAAGTTGCTTGGGCATGTTTAGGGGATGACAATAGGACCATGCGTTCCCATAGGCATTCCAAACTAGCTATTGATTTCTGTTGTCAGTAAAGTTCTTTGCATATGTTGGATTTGGATTTGAACTGTCATTTATTGATAATAAACCATATGATGTGTTCCATAAATTCTCACTTTTTTGATGAGTAGGCCCTTTTTATCTGATGGTCTTTGAGAAACTTCATGGAATCCACTACAGTATTCATGCCGTGATCACATCAGCAATGTTTGTTTTTCATGAAAGAGCATGCAATTGTTCAAAATTTTCTTTATGATGCATATGTCCTCCTTTTTGTTCTTCTTAATACCTGAACTTAGTACATTATGGATTTATTGATTAATAGATTATTTGCTATCCCATTCTTAGTGAATTGTACTACTTATTAGAACATGTCAGAAGCCTGAATTTTATCTTTCTGATCTACAAACTTAAATAAATCTTATGATTGCAGATCAAGTTTCATGCATGCTTTGGCTGTTACATACAGACCTTCATGAACCAAGAACCACTGCTGCTCTTGAGTATGTTTCTACAATGGTAGCTTGTCTTGAGCCGACGGTGCAGATGGCTGACAGGATAAAAAGTTCACAGAGCTTTTGGCTTGGAAAACATTCACAGAAAGGAAGGTTCCATGTTCGTTCGAAACGTCGGAATGGAAGAGTAAAATTGCTTGTGAGTTGTTAGCCCTCTCAAGTTTCCTTTCAGATTTTAATTGAGACAAAAGCTCAGATTGCTGAACAAAAAATTCTGAATATTCTTAATCATTTTCCAGAATGAAGAGTTCATCATGGAGCAGACTGGAATTGTATTTGTAGTTCCCTCATCAGAAGATGTGTCAGACAATCAAAACCTCTTGCCAAAGGTTAATTCCATCCTCAGTTGTCCTTGAAACTCTGCATGAGGAATAAATTACATAAATTCTGACTGATATTTCTGACAAACTTCTAATGCATGAATTGTCAATAGTTGCAATTTAATCTCCAGTTGTCTGAAAAGGAGAGAGACGATAAGGCAAGAGTCGTTCTTCCATTTGAACACCAAGGTATGAGATTAGGAAGAGTTTGCCACAGCTTACAGCTTAACTCTAAAATGTGTTTAACTAAAGCTCCTTTTTGGATTCTAATGCCGTAGGCATCAATTTTTCTGTCATTTTGAGCACCAATATAAATCCAAATCTTTGGATTGTTGGTGTTATGCTGAGTAACGGTTTGATTTCATATTGGTTAATTGGCTGTCTAAGATTTGATCCAATGTTGTTATAGTCAAAGGAAATTGGATTGAGTTGGGGTTGACCAGATCTAGCACATGGACTGTACTGGGCCAGTTTTTTTTGTGCTGGATTTGATTGATTTGGAACCATGTAAATTTGTAAAATCTATTTATATTGGAAGATTATTGCGTGTCAAAAAAAAAGATAAGGTTTAAAGTTTGATTTGACATGTGAATTTAGGTTAGTTTTATTTGTTAAATTTGAGTGACCTAACCCTAGATTGTGAAATATTACATTGGAAGATCATTGTGTGATAAGTTTGAAGGATAGATGTTTTTATGTCATATAATTTAATTATATTACTATTGTTATTCATTAATAAGTATTTACAAAAAAATATACTATTTACATTTATGGAAGGATATTACGTCAATAAAAAAATGTCAACTTTACGAAAGAATTCCGGGTTAGTTTATTACTCTTAGTTGCTTACATCTATGGTGATTGGTGAAAGCAATGTTGAACATTAACCTTTTCAGTAGTTTTAATTTTCTAGTAAGTGAATTTTCTTGTGAATT
The DNA here is from genome assembly GCA_023846275.1 of Vanilla planifolia. Lineage (NCBI taxonomy): Eukaryota > Viridiplantae > Streptophyta > Magnoliopsida > Asparagales > Orchidaceae > Vanilla > Vanilla planifolia. Next base: position 28,386,961 of record CM043873.1, read on the forward strand.
TACTCAAACCCAATGAATAAATCATGCAAAAAGTGATTTCATGTTTCATTTTTCCACTCGAATCAAACAAAGCTTTTATGACTTTAATCAGTAAATCAACTTTTCTACAAAGACAACTTAAACCAATATGAATGTGTTAGAGGAGAACTTTGAAGCTTAATCTTCCTTTCTTTTGGCCTTTATAAGGGATAACCAAGTGTTTTACTAGTTCAAATGAAGCAATTTTAACTAGCCATTCCATGCTACAAGCATATTACCATAACATGGAAATATTTCAGGGAATGGTGAGCCGATACAACTATATGGTGGTCGACAACCCTCAATGGAGGAGAGTAGAATGGATCTCCATGGTTTGCAATTGGATTCTTTGTCTGTAGAAAAGGAAGCCCAAAGAGAGCAAAGCAAGGGAGAGATACATTATCTTCGGGATTCGGATGATGAGCAACCTGATTCAGATGAAGACCCAGATGATGATTTGGATATATAAGTCTGGAGCCAAATTAGGGTTATGTTTGGTCTGGCTATTTGAAAATATTTTATTTTTTATGATCATGTATTGGATCAGATGGGTTTTTTTGGTTGAAGAATTCCTCAAAAAGTTTAATCCTATTTAGAAAGAAACCAAAATTTGTCCCATACACAAGGTAACAAATTTGAGCAAGTTCTAGAAGTGTGTCAGTTTTTGTATAGAGTACATTTTAGTTGTGATCAGCACATATCTAAACTCATGGCTTGGTAGTTGATATCAATTTGTTGCTTTATCTATTTTGTCGACATAAACAAGCTTCAAATGAATCTTTATTGCTGTTTCTTGATTGAAAGCTTCATTTAGTTCATATATATATATATATATATATATATATATATATATATATATATATGGTGCGAGGAAATTTTATTCTCCTTGACCATTTCTGTAAATCAACATCAAAACATAAAACAAAGGATCATTGTCTTTATTTTTCCTGTGGATGGCAGACAATGTGAATTTTGCAGTAATGTGTCCTTTATGGTTGGAGCTAAAACAAAAATGTCAATTAAATGTTCTCAAAAGTTGGGTTTTTTTTTGTTCAATTAGTAGATAATGGAATAAAGGAAAGGAAAATAAATTTTTTCTATGAAACAATAAATGCTTTAAGAATGATAAGTCGATTTTAAGCAAGTGGAGGATAAAAAAAATCAAGATGCTTTAATACAAATAGAAATATGAATTGCATAATGTGTCTTAGATCGTCATCACACTTGTTTAATGAAGGCATGATAATGACAATCAAATGAGATATTTTAGATTGCCATCTCACCCATCTAATGATAGTATGATGGTTAGCAATTAGATGAGATGTAACTGTAATATGTTATTGACAGAATAAAAATTATTTTTAGAGTTGTTAAAATGCTATTGTCAATATGAGAAGAACCTCCCTCAATAGTGATATGAAAGTAGCATTCGAGGATTGGACTATGATAGTTCATGAGCATTAGATGAATATTGTAAGCATCTAAAAGGAGGTAGCCTTTTGTTGTGCCGAGCAATCCTAGTTTTGTCAAACCAATGAGGCTAGATCTCCGGTCATTTCATCAAATGCTTGACCATGTCTCAAATTTTTTCGGGATACATATTTATGATTCAAATCTTTTGTTGAAAAAAGGATGCTTTCTATACAAATAAACTAATGCCCAATAACTTCGTAAGTTGTGCACAATTGATAGATTGAGAGTATGCTTATCAAACAATATAGGAAGACTGATTGTAACTAAAAGAATTTTTATTTTAGTTGTGACATTATCTATCATTATTTTTTTTTTCAATCCTTTTGACTCAACTCTAGAAGCTTCCATTTATTCTCAAAATATTGTAAGGTCATGATTGTATTTTTTGAGAGACCATTTGTAACTAAAGAAGGCAAATAGAGTATTAAATATGACATATGTGATAATTTTTCTCACCTTGAGGTTTTATGTGTTTTCATTTTTCACTTTTTTATTTTCATTACAGTTTTCTTTATTTCTCTTTTGTTAATTTAGTGAATCCAACATACATTTGCTTGACTTGCTTGTGAACTTTTGTCCAACATTCCCCAATTTTAAGATCTTTTTGTTCTCTTATTGAGATATTCTACCTCCTTTTGATCTTTATCAAGTACATAATTTTAGAAAATGATTGTTAATATGATGAGCCAACATGACATATAGACTTTGTTATCCAGTGGAGTTTTACCATGCTTTCAAACATATGATCCAATTGGGGGGTTCCATTTACTTTCTCTAAGCCAAGAGATTTATTCACTCAATCATGTATCATATAGGTGTCATTATAGGGGCATATTCCTACATAATACCATTACTTAGCAGAGTGATCCATAATATGACCATTTATTATTGGGTTCCATCCTTGATGACCTTCGTCCAACTATTAGTGAATCAAGTTCAATAAGACCACCCAAGATGTTCTTGACAAATAACAAGTGATTAATATGTCAAGCATAAATCTCCTCCTTAATCTTGTCACTTATTGTGGTGCTCCTATAAGACAAGCATTTCCCATCTGTCTTTGCCATGCCTACCTAAAAATATCGCTTCCTACTTTGGCAAAATGAAACCCAACTTCACGTCTAGCAGTCCAATCATAGTCAAAATGATGGATAAAATGACCAATTGTGCCTATTATTGACACACTACTCACTGTGCATATGCATTGCATATGTTGTTTGAGTAATTTTTTAAAGATAGAATAATAATAATAAAATCATTATTTATTTTTTTATGTTGTCATCAAAATTTTATAGTAAGTTTATGCCAAACATAATGTGGCAATAACCTGTATCTTTTGTTTAACTTATTGCAGAGAACAGGCTCACTTCAACCCTTACAACGATGAGTTTGTTTTCTCTTTAAGTAGTTGATGGAGAAGAAGATAGCAATTTAAGCAAACACAAAGTAATTAGGAATATGCATGACAATTTCTCATTCTTTTGTTATCCTACAAGTCTCACCTTCCAATCTTGTTCTTTCACCTATCATCCATGTGATTCTCATCTCTTATCCATTACTGATGATACCCAAGCCACCTTTGTTAGCCTTCTCTAGAATCTCTCTCGTCCAAGTCTATTCAATTATTAGTTCCTCCTGATAGCTTTTCTTTAGCACTTTTATCTAATATTTCTACAAAAGCCATCCTTCTCAACACTCGCTTGTCTCCCTTAGGCAAGCCAACATAATTTTCATGACTAACGTTTGTGTCATTTTGGCTTTCCGATATTGTTAAGCTCGTTCCAATTCCTTTCCAAGGTTTGTCTTGTGGCTGGACTAAGACAATGTCTTGTGACAAGAATGATAAAGCTTTAATATGAAATTGGACTAGTTTATTTAGTCTATTCTAAGGTATTTTGATGCAGATCTGAGTTTCACTTGAATGATGCTCTAATTTGGGATCTGAAAGCATCTACTGAGAATATTCAAGTAGTTGATTAGGTGGCTCCCATGGGCTTTTCCTCTTCCTTTCAGGTGAAAAAGTCCTCTTTGCTATCATAAACAAATTTCATAAAAAATCTATTTTCATGCTCTTCGTTTTGGGGGAGGTTGATGTCCAATGGCTTATCCTAATCGTTTGTTTATGATATGCTACAAGTTTAAGTATAAATATTTATGCTTCTATCTTTTATTTAATTTTTATCAAGCACAATTTGAAAATAGAATTTTCTAGCATTTATACAATTGAATTATGATTTTCAAAATTGGATTTTGGGAAGTATCAACTCTTATCTCCAATCGCATGTTCGACAACTTCACTTTGCAGGCCAAGCACTTTTACAGTGTATTGAAATGCTTTCCTAATACTATTGGCTTTCTAAAGAGGGTAATTGTTTAGGATGAATATAGAATGTGAGAAAATTAAACTAGGGGCCTTATTAACAATCCTCAAAATTTTTTACCAACTAAACTATCTAACATTAACAACACCATTGGTTTTTTTTATTCACCTCAATCTTATTTCAAATTGGATTATAGTATATTTGATAGTAAATATCATTGTATGTATCTTTGTATGGATTCTTTGTATTGTGGTTTTAAAGAGTAACTTTAGATTCATTTTACACTCTATTTTCCTTTTTTCTTTTAGGAGTTAAATCCAATACTACAATGTGTTACTTTTACTTCCTAATAGTATTAAAACTTTCAAATTTGAATCATCTATGATTGTGCATGTCAATTGAGTAATAAAAGTAAATTAATAATTTTGTTATTTCACCTTGTTGACATTGTTTGACAATACTCACAATAAAATATATGAATCTAATGAATTTTCTCGTTGCGTTGGAAACAGTGACAATAAAAACATTCAAAAATGAAAAATTGTTTGAAATTTTTTTGAAATTGAACTCAAATCATTATTGAATTAAGCCAAATTGAACTTATTGTAACTCATCATTGTGAGGTTGAACCCAACATCGAATCAAATATGAGCCTAGCTTGGCTTGTTAATGTGATGATTCTAATCAACTTAAATTATTATTAAATTTATTGATGACCATATAAAGTATCAAATGAAACATGTGCAATTTAATACAAGAGGGTGCATGTGTGTTAACCTAGTTGAGGTCTCTAGTTCAAAATTGGAGACTATAATTTTTACCAAATTGTAGAAAGGAATAGATATAGTTAGGCTTTGTTGACAGTGTACATGGTTTATAAAAGGGTAAGGTGCAACAAACTTGGAACACTTATGAGTGGGTTCAAGCTTGAAGTATTTTTGTGTTGATTCAATTTGAATTGAGGTCAAATTTGGGTTAATTTCAATGCAACCTAGAGTAGATTTTGAGTTCGAGTTGAACCAAGTTTGCTTGAACTCAACTTGATATTACCTCTTAAATTCTTCCTTGGTATGTCATCGTGTTTATCGTATTTTATTATGTAATTATAAATGTAAGAAAGTTGTTTGAATTGTAACTAACTAATGATATGCACTTTCATTAAAGTCTTTCATTTGTCTATGTAATTAGGCTCCTATTTTATTGTTCTAATTAGGACATTATTCTCATTAACAAGATATTAAATTGATTAATTTATATCTATTTTAAATTCTTTCATCCTTTTTGCAATATTCTTGCACAAATATTTTTACTTTGTTCTCTTGACAATTAAATAATAGATTTGGCTATATAAAGACCTCTATCATGAGAAACTTTAAAAGGGACAATTTTTTTTTTGTTAATTATTGTTCATATCTAAGATTTTGTATGCTCTAGCAATCACTTCTTTAAAGTTGGAGACCTTAGCCTAAAAGAACTAAACATCATATAAGTTATCCACTCTTCAAATTAAGAGAAAATAATCGATGGTGAAGATATTCAAGTCCTTTGTGACAAATGGAACTAGAATGGTCAATGTTAGTATATGTTCAAATATTAAAGTGCGATGTGGGTATCGGGAAAGACTTGTATAGCAACATAGTGTTAGGTAATGGCATGATCATATTCCTAATGGTGGACTGCTTGAGCAAGGAGACCACGGCTCTCATGCCCAATGGCCTGAAAGATTAAGGTGGCTGCCCCATTGGAGAGTAAATATATCTTGTGGATTGGAGGTTCCATTCTTGCTTCTTTGAGCACCTTTCAGTAGGTCAGACATCGTTGAGCTTAAGTCACAAGGATTTGTTTGGTTGAAGGTTGTAATATCAAGAAAAAGTTAGAATAAACTTTACCTTGCTTTCTACCAAAAAAAAAAAAAAAAAAAATTCAACCCGTAGATGTGGATTTCAAATACAGTACGATGAATCTTGTCCGTAGATTGTCCACCTGAAATGCTTTTGAGCTTCCCAAGTGGAATGTTATTCGCCATTGGAGAGTAAATATATGTTTGATGCATGAGTTATGTCTGGTTGTTTGCTTAAGGCATGTTTCCTCACAGTCTTATTATAATAATACTTGTGTTGAATGTGTTCTCTCTAAACTGAAGCATATCTGTAAGTTAGCTACATAAACGTTATCTTCTGTTAATTTAACCATTATTGCCATGTCTTTTGTAGAAGATATCGTGAAGTTTTAGCTATGAAACTGTTCTCAAGTAGGCAAGGACAAGAAGATGAATGTGTTCTCATTAACAGTTTTGCAGCAATCAAACAAGAGAAATGGGGGAATAAGCCGGCTTTTAAACTCTTGTTTTCATGCACAAGCATGCAAATGGAAATTATTCAATGGACCGGTTTTCGGATTTACCCAAAACCCAATTTGATCTGGTCATAAGCAAGATGGGTCTCGACCCCGATTTGACTCACAAGGTGTAGACAATCAAACTCTTTTTATTCATCTTTTTCTTGTTTTTCAAATGTTCTTAGAATCAATTTGTGAATTATAAAGAAAATTAGCATGTGAATTTAATAACAAATATTATCATTTTAATGAATCAATAAGTTTGATAATATGTAAATTTTAGTGTGTTAATTTTTATAATTGTTGATAGTACGTGTCACATATTGATAAGTGATAGGAGATAATAAATGATGATAATTAGCATATTGTAGATAATAATAGGTATATATATTATGTAGAAAATAAAAATAGATATTTGAATCACAAAGAATATCACTTAAGAAAAAAATAGGTAAAAAAAAAAAGAGATGAGAGAATAAATATACCTCAATTTTAATTAATTTTTTAATGTTTTACTTATGTTTGGTGAGATTACTCTACATCTTCTTAGTATATTCTTTATTTATAATTTATTGGGATTTTTTTATCTTGTTGTAGCTTGAAAAGAAATTCTATTATAATATTTACATGATTTTTACCTATAAAGATGTTTTATATTAAATTTAGTTTGATCTTTTATTTCTGTTTTTATTTGTCCAATTTGTAAGTTTGGATGTAATGTTATTATTATTATATTATTTTTTATCAAAAGAACAAAAAAATCAATCAAATTTATAAAAAAATAATAATTCATTTTGATAGATGATCAATACAATTTTCAAATTAGATTATTTTGGTCAATCGCTTGAATTATTTGACTAATCATTATCATCAACCTCTACTTTTGTGAGTCAATTGAATAGTTGAATTTTTTAAATAGACCATCCAATCTGATTGTAAAGAATTTCGATGTTGAAAAACAAAAAACAATAAAACTATTCTTTTAAGCTAAAGTCATGCACAGACCATGAATTATCTTCTACAATATCTTAAAAACATGAATTTAAGCCCACAATTTTAGTTTAATAAGAGATTATAAGAAATTTATAAGAATCAAATCTTATCTTTTTTATCAACTCTTTATTTATTTATTATAATATTATTATTTTTCTTTGGATCTCTTAATTGATTCTTCTATTTACTCTTTTCCTCAACTCTTTTCATTCTTTATTTGTTTTTCCAAAAATATATAAAAATGAATTTCCTTTTCTTTCACTTTCTCTATCGATTATATATAAAAAAATATATACAAGAAATTATCAAATTATTTTTAAAATGTTTGATTTTTCAAACCTTGCTCATCCACACACTTCTCAAAATATTGAGACTCACTTAGAAATTTTTATAATTTATTTTATGCAACTTTATATAAATATTTTATTATCTCTTTTAATTTTTTTTAATTCACTGTAAATTTATATTGTTCTTAAATTTAATGAGTTATGTTTTATAAATTTAGCTTTATGAGCTCTTTAATTGTTGACATTAATTTATTTGAGAATTTATTAATAAAAATAATTCATTTTCAATTGCCCTTTTAACTTTTTAATTACACATCAATATTTATTCACCAATTCATAATTCATCCCAAGGTTCTACAAATACTCTTATAAATATTTTTATTATACATTAATTGTGTACATATAGTACAAAAAATAGTAAGCGTATAATATATTATAATTAAAAAATTAACATAATATATGTAAACATTTTTATGTTTAGTACAATTAAGCATGTTTATATATATATATTATAATTTTGTTGAAGTATAAATTATTAAAATGTACATTTTTATTATATATTCATGCTTTTTTAGAATAAAAAAATACAATTATGCCGATTCCACACCGAGAAGAAGAGATTTGACACCCGCTTTAATAGCACATCGGAGAATACCTGTATCAAAGACTTCAACGAAACCGTACTCTGCAGCCGACGTAGTTCAAGAGACGGGAGATGATAGAGTCAAGAAACCTCCCTCCCTGAGAAAGGAAGCTGCCTGTGAGTTCCATCGTGGCGAAGCAATGGCGAGCAGAGGAGAATTGCAGGACGGTGGTAAAGTTGAACTGATTGATCTGCCATTGCGCAGTTCTGACGCGATAGAAAGGAGAGATGGGTGGGGAACAAGTCCCATTTAGGAGATTCGTCGAACAGTTTGCAGGCAACCGGAAACGCGTTCCCCAATTTTAACCTAGTGCGCAGGGTTACTGCTTGCTACGCTATGCTTTGATGGCTGGATGGCTGCCTCTTTATTTTGCTCAGTGTGAAATCTGTTACGAGGTTTAGTTCCCTTCCCATTGTACTGTGTAGTCTAATGGTTGCTAGCTGGTTTAACGTATATCCACATTCTTTTTCAACGGCTTGTTCTCTTTTATAAGAGGAAATCTCCTTTGGAAAGAAACTTCAAGAGATAATGCTTTTAAGACGTGAGTTCTATTGAAAATTGTTTGAAGGCTGGAGCAAAATTTAATTTGAATTGAAGTGATTAAATTGAGTTAGGGCAAAAGATTTGGCTCAACACCATATTATAAAAGAAACATAAGCCATGGTTGAATCACTTGGCATGGCTTGATATCACAATGCTTATGTATTTATGGGTATTATAAGTTAGATTATTATATTTGATATTGACAAATTTGTAAAACTTTTTATGATGAATATTTGAATGATAAAATAAAAATTCATAAAAAAGAATGATAGTTTACTTATTGAATTGAGCTGAAACAAATAGCTAATGAAGTAAATTAACTTGAGTTAAGATCAAATTAATTTTTTTTACCTAGACCTTATAGCATATTGAGATTAAGCATCCTCATGTTGATCTTGATCCCAAGTTGGATCAATTAAAGATTGAATATTAACTCTTTTTATTCTTTTTTTTTAAATATATTTTATTCGATCTATAATATTAACTTTCACAATGCCAAACCTAATATTTTGATGATTCACAACATTATTCATAAACTACTAAATCAAAAAGAAAATTTTCTAATACTTTTTAAAATTAATTGATTAAAATATTCATAATATTAATTTATTTATTTTTGAGATATATTATTTAAAAATATTTTTAAAAAATATTAATAATAATGCAATAACTTTATTATTATTAAACAAATAATGTAAAAACTAAAGATTCAACATAAATAAATAGAAGAGATGATCAAAAGATGAATTGGAAGAGACTAATAATGATTGAGATTTATATTTGTACCATCTCTTGATCATTAAAATCAAGTTGTTCTTTTCTTAAAAATAAAATCTAATTTTTTTTATTGCTCATTTTAATTTTTATATTAAATTCTTATAAAAAGTTTTAGATTAATATTGATACAAATTATGAATTATCATGAATATCATAAAAAATTATTTTTTGGAAGAGTTCTTAAGAGAAATTATAAAGTAGAAAGAGAGAGACCATAATATATATATATATATATATATAATTTATTTATTGCTATTTTTTATTACAGGTATCAATATAACCTCTGAGAAAGGGCAAAGGGTTACAACAAAAGAATGTCATCTTCTTTACATGAGCAATTACAAATCATAGCATATTTTTCCATCAAGAACAATAGAATAAAACCCTTTTTTTTGTACCCTATAAAAGAATAATTAAACCGTGGCACATACATATGCAAGTACAGGTTGGCAACCGTGTTTAACAGCTCATATGACTGGCGCAAACCCTAAAACCAAAGTGAGATCAGGCGGCCGCTCGTCCTCGCATCCACCTCTCGCCGGAGTCGACTCTAAATCCATCTCCATCAGAACCATCATACCATCCTCTCCCTCCACCAGCCGACCCAAGACAGGTCCTCTCGTCGTCGACGTCGACTCCGCCGGCGACCGATGTCGCCGCATGTGGCCCCCCAGGGCTTGCCCCATCGGGAAGCCCGCTCCACACACCGCACACTCGTGAACCCGAGCCTTTTCCTCCGGTATCCTCTCCTCCTTCGGCCTCGTGTGGCCTGTTCTGTGCCCGCCGAGGGCCTGGTACGTGGCGAACCACCTCCCGCAGGTCTTACACGTGAACTCGTGTCGTGAGTTTCCCATTTCCCTTTTGAGGTACGCACGCAAACACACGCATATATGTAGTCTCGGTTACTTCGATGGCAGGCAACCTAAAGTCGGCGTAGACCGCGTTTGATCCGCGGTCAAAGCCTGTGTCGTTGTCCCCGCTGTGCGGCCCAATAAGAAACGAAGCTACTTCGATGCTGGAAAATATGTAAATTTACACGAAGCAAAGCCCTCCACATACTAAGTATCGCCATCACGTGGCAGATTTGATATATTTTTTTTTCTTGAATTGTCGATTTATTTAACTCGAACAGATAAAGTTGACCGAACAGAAGAAGCTTCTTTTAGAACAATACAGAAGCTTTCGGCGTAGGTTAAAGCTCATTTTAAAATCAATTTCAAACTTTATATTTTATTTTTTTTATTAAATATTATTTTTAAAATTTAAAATCACAAACACAAACAAAATTTTTAGGGGAAGTCGGTCGAATAAGGTGGCCACCTGTCGGAACGATTAAAGATTTTATAACTTTAATGAATAAAAAAACGTGTTAATTAAAAAAATATCGCAAAAATATGTATGTGCGTAATTCTTAGAACCCTTCTAAGTTAAATACAAAGGACATGACGTCGGCTAAGTAAGATGAGATTAGGTGGGACCTCGCGCAGTGGAATTCCTCAACGGCTCTAAAACTTTCCAGAATATTATTATTCTATATTTCAAAATTCAAACGATAAAAGGGTTTTTATGGAATTCCATAGAAGTTTCATTAATCATCCGATAATGCTTGTAGGGATAAAATAGTAATACTTCATATTTCAAAATCTAAACAACAAAAAAGGTTAGAATATGAAATTTAAGATTGAGCATTGTTTACATATTTTGATACATGATTTTATATTATTGGTGTTGATTTTGAATTTATAAGAATTTAACAAAAACTTAGATGAAATCTTTTTGAAAGTTTATGGAATAAAGAGAGAGAGACAAAGTATGGATTTTATAAGTTAAAAATATTCAAAAAGAAAAAAGTGAGAAATAAAATTCTAACTCTTTATAAAGAAGAAAAGCAAAATTAAAGGTAAGCATATATTTGAGATTTTGAATTGTTTTTAAAAAATTGACAGGTGTTTTACTTGTTGCAAAACTAGCCCCCTTGGAGGTGTATTATTTTTTAGTTGATGAAATAAATTGACATTACTTTTGCTCGTGATTAAATTATAATTATCATTATTTTAGATAATTATAAGATTTAATCATCTAACTTGGGAGCAAATCTTATTAATGAGATGCAATTAGTTATAATGGTTAATTAGGGGTTTGGATTAGTTGTATTGCCAAGTGAAGCTCAACATCTTAAAGAAATTAAAAGTGTATTATGTTGATGGATGATCTTGAAAAACATTATCTAAAAGATTGATCTTAAGAATTTGGCTTTGAGAAACAAATCTGAAGGATTGAACAAAAGGATTTGGTCTGTACTATAAATTGAAATATATCGAAATAAGTTTTACAAAGGTCAACATATGAATTTCTACTTACAATAATAACTTAATATAAAATGATAGTAAAAAATAATAATAATAAAGAGCAAAATGATATCCCTATAATAATCATAATTAAATATGTATCAATATACAATTAAATATCATGTACTATCAACACGTTTACAAATAATCATTTTATGCTTTCCATATATAACTATATTATTTTCTTAATCACTTTCTTAAGTTTTTCATTATAAAAGAGCCAAAATTTCTTAATCTTTATCTCTTTTCTATCTTATTTTATGTGATATCTTATTAAATCACATCTAAACCTTAGCACATTATAGTTGTACAACCATTTTAATTATATTATCTTTACATATCATGTCTTACACAAAGTATAATTGATAGTTGAGAATAAGATTTCGAATATTATCTCATAACATAATATATAACATAGGCTATTCAAGTCTAATATTATGTACTAGATGTTAATCATATATCATGATACTCATGGAATAATTTCTTAAAAAAATTATTTCATATTATATCATGTTATCATATGTTATGTTATAATATAATATTACTATAAATAATATATATTTAAAACTCATATAATTTATTGTAATATATATTTTTTCTTTTCTTTTAATTTATTATTATTGTTTCTCTTTTTCATATTCTAATATTTCTATCACATACATTATGTCTATAAAAGTTTTTACGTACTATATATCATATCATATCCTTTGTATTTTATGATATATATCAAAACGTAATGCATAAGTAAAGGATTCATTGCTAACATATTCAATTGTATATTTTCACTTATAAAATTAATAGTTATACTATAATTAATTTAAATTTATCTACCTTTATTTTTAGGAATAACTTATTTTCCATTTTTTAATTTTTATTTCATACGTAAGAATAAACATGCAAAAACCATCATAATATGCTTCTTATCTAAATGCGTTTTCAACTCTGATTTTTTTGCCTAAAGCACTAGAGTTTATGCTTAAACAACTAAAAATTTCTCAAACTCCCCCAAACCAATTGATCGGACTGTCCGATGTAGTAGACGAACAGTTGCTCCCACACTCACAGCAGCCAATTCTCTATTTTTCCTGCTACAAACTACTTCCAAAAAGGCAACTTCAGCTTCTAACTTAGCTTTCAAACTCAATCGATCTCGAAGAAATGCCAAAAAATTATGGAAGAAAAGCAAATACAATTGCAACCTCTCAAATACAGCAAAACACAACTGAAAGAAGTTCACACATTCGTTCTTGTTTCAACACTGTTAGAAAGAAATTGAAAGCAAAACCAAAGCTGAAAACAACAAAATCACTTTATGTTCTTCAACCAGTTCGAGCATGCAGGATAAAGGAAATCTGTAACAACTACAAGGGAAAAATGAGGTAAAGAGCTAACCTTACTTAGGTTCCTCATGTTGAAGGAACACACAAAACCTTAGGATTTCTTCAAGGTCTTGATGTAGTCGCCACAAATTTCCTTGCAACCGACAGGAAAACATCCAGAAATCAACCATGAAGAAGAGATAACTTTCACAGTCTAAGGAGACTGCATGCAAGCCTTACCTTCCTCACTTCCTCTTCTTCGATTCTAGATCTAAACAGCAGCCTTCCTTCCCGTTTCTCCTCATCAACAACACAATTTCAAGAACTCCCTTACTAAAAAAATAGGCCAGTTAACTTGAGCTCTTTCTAGTTACAACTGCGTACACTAAATCTTGCTAAAACTTTCTCCAGCAGCTCTAGCACAGTTGCACCTTTCTCACAGTTCACTGGTTCAAAAGTACAAGATTCTTTACAAACTCAAACTCACTAAAATAGCACCTTCATACCAAGCTCCAAGTTCTCCCTCCTACGGCTGAAGCTCAGCATGCAAGAAAGTCATTACTAACTCCATCCTGCTACCAAAGTAGCCCTTTTCATAAAACAAATGCTTAAGCTCCATGAATGAAATGCCAAGGGGAAATTTATACTAAACCAACGGATTGAATCATTAATAAAATAAAAACGTTTTTAAATTCCTTTTATTACAAACAATTTCAAGACCAAAGCTTTCGGTTTCTACAAATTTCAAGCTACACACCAATCGGCGCTTCACAATGAACTCTTTCTAAAATATGTACAATAACAAATTTAACAATACTTGCAACTGACATGGTTTCTAAGACATAATCCAAAATAATAATATTTTATTTAAAACAAGAAAAATTCAAAATATTAGTTCAAATTATCAAAATAAAAGTATTACAATCTCATATGCACAATATAGAACTTGAAGATATTATAATATCTCTATCTTGTAAAAATTGTCCTAAAGCTAAAAGAGCTCTAGATATTGACTTCTTATATCAACCTCAACTTTAAAGGTGGCTTTTCTTTTGAATTGATTTTGTTAGAGAATTTTAACTATGAAGATTATCTTATTTTCTAAAACTTTTTCTTTTATTATTTAGAATCTTAATTGACTACTTTTGATAGATCATATTTAGCTAAATTTTAATTTTTTCATATCATATCTAATGATATATGATAGATCAAAGATATATTTCTTTAATAAATAGACATAAAATATATAATGAATTCAACCCAACTTCATGGGTAAAACCATTTTTAGACTACTTGACCTACTTCTTCTATAATATAAAATAAACCAACATATTTTGGATTTAACTTTTTTATTTTACAAAACTTGAATATACCCTTCAAAGGGCTAACTCTTTTGAATAAATGCTCTAATTCATGGAATTTAATATTTTTAATCTTATTATCAAAGTATTTTTTTTTTATCTTGTCTCTAATCAATTTTGTTTTTTATAACTTCATTAATAAAATTAAGTTTAATTAATATCTTTCTTTACCTTTAAATTAACATAAAAGATAGTGATATTTATTTTTATATAGATTTTAATTAGAAGTCATTCCAATACTAGTTTGATAAGTGTTATTATACATAAATTCTATTAAAGATAAATGACTCTCTTATTGCTCTCTAAAATCCAATATAGACAAATTTAGCAGAATATTCTTAAGTTTTAGTTGTTCTTTTTACTTGATTATCTATTTTTAGGATAAAAACCTGTACTGAATTTTAATTGAATATAAATTTGACACACATTCTTTCAAAAATATGAAGTAATATTATCTCTTTTGGTACCCTATATGTTCTTGTAATATAATACATATAAATCCATGTCAATCTCTTGATTGAATATGTTATTTTAATTTTTGAGGATTGTGTTGATTTAGTTAATCTATCAATTATTACTTATACGTAATCATGTTTTGTATATGATGTTGACAATCATAACAATGATAATAATGCCTTCTCGTTTCCGTTCAAGAATAAGCAAAGGCTACAATAAACCCATTGGGCTTTTCATGCTCCTTTTTTACTTGCTAATAGAATTAATATTTTTAACAAATTTTGTCACATTCTTTTGAGACTAATTCATTAATATCTTTGCTAGGTTCTTAGTACATTATAGTTCATAAATAATGAAAATCATATTTAAAGTTATGGATCACTTTCAACAATAGTTATTTTAACCGTTGATGATCAAATATACATAAAGGAACTTGAAATTTCAATGTATCATTATTATCTAAAGTAAAAATTAGATACTCAATTATCTTTAATTTTTTTAATCAATTTAGACATGTTTCATATTAAAACTAGTCTTTCTTAATGGATTCTATCTAATTTTCTTTGATAGATAATTAATGCAATATTTCCACATTTTTAAATGGAGTTTGTCCATTTTAAATGCTATTTATTTTCCACCAAATTGTTCTATAAGAATATAACTATTTTTTTTACTCAAGGCATTAGCAATCATATTTGCCTCTTGATAAGATAGATTATTTCTAAAGCATAATTTTTTTAATAAATTTTAATCATCTCCTTTGTCTCAGATTAAGTTCTTTCTTAGTGAAAAAGTATTTCAAACTTTGATAATAAGTTAATACTAAATATTATACTTCATAGAAATATTGTCTCAAGATCTTTAAGGCAAAACATAATTATTATTAATTCTAAAATTTTGTATTGGATAATTTCTTATGAGATTTTAATTATTTGGAGGCATGAGCTATTTTTTTTTCATATTACATAAAAAGACAACATAGTCCCAAAATTGATGCATAAAAAATTGATATCTCTTACTTCCTTATGAAAGAATTAGAATTAAAGTTGATGCAAGCTTTTATTTCAATGTTTGGAAACTTTCTTCATAAGAAAAATCATAATTAAAGTTATAAGTGAGCCTAGTTAATGTAGAGGTCATCTTACAAGAATCTTTATAAATTTTTTTGTAATGCCTTATTAAACCCAAAAGCCTCTTGATTTTCGAAATGTTTGTAGGTTTAAGCTTGTTGTCAATAGCTAAAACTTTTTTAGGATCCAAAAAACTTTTTTTTATCCAACTACATATCCCAAAAATATCACTTGAGATAGCTAGAATTCATATTTTAAGAGTATAGCATATAATTAATATTCTTTGAATGCTTACAACACAGTATATTGGTCTTAACGTGATTCTTAGTACACTTTGAATATGCCAAAATATCATTAATAAATATGATAAAAAATTGATCAAGAAATGATTCAAATATTATGTTTATCAGATTTATAAAAGTTGTTAGTACATTTTTCAAAGGCAAACGACAACACCAAGAATTCATAATACTTATATCTTATTTTAGAAGTTATCTTAGATATGTCTACTATTTTTATTTTCAACTAGTGATAGCTAGATGCCAAATCTATCTCAAAAAACAAAACATCTTATAATTGATTAAACAAATTATTCATTTTTGATAAAGAGTTCTTAATAACAATCTTATTTATTTTCTTATAATTAATACACATTCTTATGTTATTATATTTCTATTTTATAAATAAAGTAAATACTTTTTATAGAGATACATTGGATTTAATAAAAGTGTTATCTAATAAATCTTAGATTTAAACTTCTACTTCTTATAATTCTACATGTGTCATTTTATATGCTAAAATTTTAAATTATAGAATATGTGATAATTATGCAAAATAGCATCAAGGAATTAAAGCAACTATAAAGAGAAAGTAACTAGTTCTAACAATCAAAGGACTATCACTTCGAAGTTATTATAATGAAACAGAGAGAACTTTTGGGATATTGTTAAAAAGGGAAGAACCAAATCAATAGAAGAAAGTTTCAATATTTTTTAATATAATAGATTGGTGGAAAAATTTCTAAAACTATAAACACTACACATAAGAGGCAACATGAATCCCTTCCAAGTGAAAGATTGGTCGGAGAGAATTGAAATGTTATTTAGCAAAATAACATATGATGATTATCAGAGGGTGCTACTAATTGTATCAATATTGGATGGTGTTATTGTACATTAGTGGATAGGATAGAGGAGGTTATTATTTAGAAAAAAAAAGACAAACTCTAAGATAACATGGGGGTAGTTTGAGGTGCATTTTTGAAATGATATTTTCCTAACTCTATTAAGGTGAAAATGTGAGATACTTTATCAAAACATTATTTAAGAAATCTTATGACAAACAAGTACTGGAAAACATTTTAAAACTCATGAGGTACGCTCTAAAAATAGTAGCCACGGAGAAATAGAGATGTTATATTTTCACAAAAAAGATGAAGAAATGCCATAAGGAATATGCTAACATTAATGGAATTTGACTCTTATAAGAAATTGGTGGAAGAAATAAAGAAAACTAAACAAAATCTTACAATAATAGATGCTAGGAAGACAACAAAGAAAAGAAAATGGAATTTCACTTCATCAAGGAGAGCCAAAATTTTAAGAAGTGCCAATGATGTGTAAATATCAAGGAGTTTTTTCTGAAGTCCTACCAAGTTTACCATTGAATCAAGATACTGAATTTGTTATCGAGTTAATGCTTGGTAAATATCTAATATCTAAAGCATTATATTGGATGATACTGACAAAATTATAAGAAATGAAGAGTCAATCATAAGAGCAATTTAAAAGAGAGTTCATTAGATCAAGTATTTCACTATGGGGAGCACTAGTACTCTTTATTAAAAGGATGGATAAGAGTCTATACATATAAAGAGAATACTGAAAATTAAATATCATCAAGAATAAATATACATTGTCACGAATTGATAAATTATTTGATCAACTTTGAGTGTTAAGTTGTTTTTAAAGATGGATCTAAGATTCAAATACCACTAACTAGACATTCAAGAAAAGGACATACCAAAGAAGGTTTTTTAAACAAGAAATAGTCATTATGAGTTCATAATACTTTCATTCAACTTAAAAAAAATAGACTAATTACTTTCATGAATCTCATGAATAGGCTATTTAGATAATCACTAAATGACTTTGTAATAATAGTTTTTTTTTATATTCTCATTTACTCCATTAGTGAGTATGAGCTTACTTGATACTTAGAGATAATACTACAAAGGTTGAAGTAATGACAACTATATGCCAGGTCTTAAAGTGTAACTTATGACTAAAGAGTATGCTATTCTTGGGACATGTCATTAGCATTGAAGCTATAACGATGGATGCTCAGAAGGTGGTAATGATAATAGATTTGGTCCATGCCTACCATTGTCATTAAAATTTAGAGTTTCTTGATATTAGCTTATTATTACTGAAATTTTTTTAAAGGGTTCCAAAGTTCACAACTATTATTTTTATGTCAAAGATTTTGAGACACCACATTTTTGGAGTAAAAGCTTAGATCTATTCAAATAAGTGGAGGTTAAAATATATCTTCACATAGAATAAACTTAACCTATGACAATGACATAGGTTGGAATAAATAAAATACTATAATATAGAAATTATATATCATCTAGAAAGGTAAGAATTTTGATAAATCCTTAAGCAAAAATGCAAGTTTGAATAATTACAATTCTATATTAGAAGAGACAAAATTATACATTAAGATGAGCAAGTTACAACTTAATGCAATATCAACTACAAAAAAAAGAAGAGTTTTAGTGAAGTTACAATATTGACAGAATAACTTCAACATTCAAAAGAATTTTAAGACAAAGATGACAAGGTTCAAAAGTTTAGAACCAAACTTATAGAAAGAAAGAGACAAATTTTTATCTTAATTACGAGAGGGATTATATATTATAAGAATAGATTATTCTTCCTTATTCAAGAGAAAAAGTAATAGATATTATTATAAGAAGTACATAAGACAAGATGATACATCCTAATATGACCAAGATGTATTAAAATTTGAAAGCAAACTTTTGATGGTTAGGAATGAAGAAGAATATACACAAGTTAGCAAGTCTTCGAACCTAATGTGGAAATATGAAAGAATTTTCAATGATTTCATAGTTAGTTTATTTAAAACCAAAGAAAGGATGCCGTATGAGTCATAGTTGATCGAATGACAAAGACATCACATTTTCAATTGATTAAATGAATTATACAATAAAGAAATTAGTACAACTATATATATTTCAAGAATAGGCTGGATTTCACCGGCTGCATTACATTATTCTATTTAGAAATTAGAAATAGGAATAAAGTGTGCACAATCCGACGAATTACTTCGGAATTGGATTTCTTAAAGAAATTCTATACAAGAACTATAGCATTTCGTGCCTAATTGGTCAATGAACTTTGATTATCTATCAAACCATAATCATATTGAGGTCTTTTATATGGTTAAAAGTTAAAAATAGAAAGAAATTGTTTGAAGTCCAGGCACAAAATAGCACGGTACTCTTTCTACCGCTACGTTAGTAGAAAGAATAATTGGGAATTTGTCCGATGTAGAACACTCATATGGATAAACTGATTTGAACCATTTACTGCCCTTTTTAATCCACTGCCGAATCGACGACCTATGTATATGTATTGTATAAAGAATGTATAAATAATACAAATTTTTGGAATTTTTTTGTATGAAAAAAAAGGGAAATCTGATTCTCCATTTTAGTATAAGTCGAATGTGAATCAAATATGATTCAGTGATTAAGAATCATAATCAAATACAAAAATACAAATATTTATTAAGTTATATAAGTTCTATTAATAGTTATCTATTAATAATTAAGTATTAATAATTAATAATAAAAATGTTAATTCAGAATTCTATTTCATTTCTATTTTTCGATTCCATTTTTTTTTTCTTTTTTATTTGTTCTTTACTTTATAAACTTCATTCAAACTTTATTTTTGATTTTCCACTGATTTACAAAATACAAAAAGAAAAAAAAAACAACTTTGTTGACAATTTTTTTTAGTCTGAAGAGTCCCCTAATATTCTGATTTATATAAGTTTCGATATCTTTATCTTTGAATACGAACAGAAAAAAGAGGATAGAGAGAGGATAGGCTCATTCCATTCAAAGATATGTGGCGAAAATACCCATAAAAGAAACAATTGAGCGTGAGAGCCAAATGAATCGAAAGATTCATGTTTGGTTTGGGAAGAGATATGAGAATTTTGAAATGAATGAATGGAAAGATAATCTACTTTCATTAAATGATTTATTAGATAAGCGAAAACAGAGGATCTTGAGTACTATTCGAAATTCAGAAGAATTTCGTAGGGGGGCTATTGAACAACTTGAAAGAGCCCGGGCTCGATTACATAAAGTGGAAATCGAAGCAGATGAGTATCGAATAAATGGATATTCTGATATAGAACAACAAAAAGTCAATTTGATTAATGTGGCTTGCAATAGTTTGGAACGATTCAAAAATGAAAAAAAGGAAACTCTTTTTTTTAAACAAAAAAGAGCAATTAATCAGGTTCAACAACAAGTTTTTCAACAAGCCTTACAAAGAGCTCTAGGAACTCTGAATAGGTGTTTTAATAGTGAATTACATTTTCGTACCATTAGTGCCAATATTCGTACCATCAGTGCTTGGTATCCGAGGATCCGTCGAAGAAATAACTGATTAGCCTTTTGACTCTCGTTTAGAGTTTAGGTCTGATTTTTCCCCTTCCTTTCGAGAAATAAAAAAGAGATACTAATGGGAACCCTTCGAGCTGACGAAATTGGTAATATTATTCGCGAACGTATTCAACAGTATAATAGAGAAGTAAAGATTTTGAATATGGGTACCGTACTTCAAGTGGGCGACGGCATTGCTCGTATTTATGGTCTTGACGAAGTAATGGCGGGTGAATTAATAGAATTTGAAGAGGGTACAATAGGTATTGCTCTGAATTTGGAATCAGATAATATTGGTGTTGTATTAATGAGCGATGGTTTGATGATAAAAGAGGGCAGTTCTGTAAAAGCAACAGGAAAAATTGCTCAGGTCCCTGTGAGCGAAGCTTATTTGGGTCGGGTCATAAATGCTCTAACTAAACCTATTGATGGTAGAGATGAAATTTCATCTTCTGAATCTCGATTAATTGAATCTCCTGCCCCAGGTATTATTTCGAGGCATTCTGTATATGAGCCCCTTCAAACGGGACTTATTGCCATTGATTCAATGATCCCTATAGGACGTGGACAACGAGAATTAATTATTGGAGACAGACAAACTGGTAAAACAACAGTAGCCACAGATACGATTCTCAATCAAAAAGGGCAAAATGTGATATGTGTTTATGTAGCTATTGGGCAAAAAGCCTCTTTTGTTGCTCAAGTAGTTACTACCTTCCAGGGAGGAGGGGCAATGGAATACACTATTGTGGTAGCCGAAACAGCAGATTCGCCTGCTGCATTACAATATCTTGCTCCTTATACGGGGGCGGCTCTGGCTGAATATTTTATGTACCGTGAACGACATACTTTAATAATTTATGATGATCTCTCCAAACAGGCACAAGCTTATCGTCAAATGTCTCTTCTATTAAGAAGACCCCCCGGCCGTGAAGCTTATCCAGGAAATGTTTTTTATTTACATTCACGTCTTTTGGAAAGAGCTGCTAAATTAAGTTCTCGTTTAGGTGAAGGAAGTATGACTGCTTTACCAATAGTGGAGACTCAATCTGGAGATGTTTTGGCGTATATTCCTACTAATGTAATTTCTATTACAGATGGACAGATATTCTTATCTGCGGATCTATTTAATGCTGGAATCAAACCTGCTATTAATGTAAGTATTTCTATTTCCAGAATATGATCTGCAGCTCAAATTAAAGCCATGAAACAAGTAGCCGGCAAATTAAAATTAGAACTAGCTCAATTTGTAGAGTTAGAAGCCTTTGCACGATTTTCTTCTGATTTAGATAAAACTACTCAGAATCGATTGGCAAGAGGTCGACGATTACGTGAGTTGCTTAAACAATCCCAATCAGAACTTCTTGCGGTGGAATACCAGATAGCTACTATTTACGCCGGAACAAATGGATATCTTGATGCTTTAGAAATTGTACAGGTAAAGAAATTTTTAATTTGCTTAAAAAATTACTTAACAAATAATAAACCTAAATTCCAAGAAATTATATCCTCTACTAAGATATTCACCGAAGAAGCTGAAACTCTTTTGAAAGAAGCTATTCAGGAACAGATCAAACTATTTCTATTTCAAGAACAAAAATAAATATAATAGAACTAGTAAATAAAACTAGTATACTAGTATAATATAAATATAAGGATCAAAGTAATATATAAAGTATAAAGATAATATATAGAGTAAGAAAGTAAAAAAAAAGATAAATCCTTGAGAAAAATTTGATAATGCAAAACAAAAAAAGGGTCTCTTTTCTTTATCCTTTAAAATTTTCTTTATTCTTTAAAAAAGTAAAAAAGGAAGTTCTTGTTTTTTCTTTTTTCTATTCTAATTTTTCGATTCTAATAGATTCTAATAGATGGAAATCATTCTATTATATATTAGATGGAAATCCATCGCGTCCAATAGGATTTGAACCTATACCAAAGGTTTAGAAGACCTCTGTCCTATCCGTTAGACAATGGACGCCTTTCATTCCTATTTTTTTTTTCAGAAAATGCAATTAGGGAATACAATAAGGGTACAATAAAGCATATTAAAAATATATAATGTACTGCATATCCTATGCAGTGAAATGAAAGAATATATAGCGGGTAGCGGGAATCGAACCCGCATCGTTAGCTTGGAAGGCTAGGGGTGATAGTCGACGTTGGTTGATCATGTTGAATATCTCTAAACATCTCTAATTCAAAACCGAACATGAGATTTTTGTTTCATTCGGCTCCTTTATGAAAGATTAAAGGACTCTCACCAGAGAATCCATTAGATCCATAACATCTATGTCAGCTTTTTCCGAATACATATAAAACTGCTTGCTTTCTAGATGATCCCTCTAGAAGAGAAATTATAGATTTCTAGTATTTCTAGTCTAGTTACTTCGTTCCCTATTTCTACTCGTGGGATCCTAAGGAAAAGAATTTCTACCGAGCTGAAAAAAGAAAAGAAGCCGAGGGTTCTAGTAAACCAAAACCCTCGTTTTATAGCTACTTGGATTTGGCTTCAATCTCTCTTTTACAGCGCAAAAATTGAAGATTTAGTTACGATTGAAATGAAAGCTTTGTGCTATCATCCATAGATCCTTTATTCATACTCATTCAATTGGAAATATTGATACAATCAAAAAATTATGCTTCTCGACTTCATAATCCAATTTTTTTTTTCATTTTTTTTTATGAAATTGATTTTAGATAGAAATCTAGATAGAAATCGTGATAATGTATATTTTTTCCTAATCTTCTATTGAGGGGTAAAGGATGAAATCTCTTTCAGAAATAAAGTTTTGGATTGGAATTGGGATCTGAATACTGAATAGGAAGTATTACAGAATGGAAAGAACCCTTAACTATTGTGAAGTTTGTAATAGAACGAATCACACTTTTACCACTAAACTATACCCGCTATATATTCATTCTTGTATATGAATGAACCTTTTGTCCAACAAAGTGATGAGATACAACCAAGATAGCATCAGAGAAAATTTCAGCATTGACACATATTTTTTTTCTTATGTGTTTTTGTTACTCCTTTTTCTTTTTTTATATTGTTTTCTATTCATTCTCATTCCTATATTCTTCGATATTCTTTTTAGTGACTTAGTTTTTCTATCTTGATCTATTGTTAAAATTGGAAATGGGGGAGAGATGGCTGAGTGGACTAAAGCGTCGGATTGCTAATCCGTTGTATGAATAATTCGTACCGAGGGTTCGAATCCCCCTCTCTCCAACCCCCTGCTCACTTGAAATTTTATAATTGGAATAGATTTCCATTCTTTTCTTCTTACTTTATTTCGATTTATTCATTATTTGTGATACATTAATTTCACATTAATTTATGAAAAATCAATGCAAAATGAAAAACAAATCTCGTCTCTTTTTTTTTTATTCCTCACGCCCAGGATTACGCCCCGGATCATTAGATAAGAATCCGAATATGAAAAGAGAAACAAAGAATATTACTACTGTGTAAATGAAGAGTTTAAGAGTAAGCATTGTGCAATCTCCAAGATCAGATCTTTTTTTTTTAAGGAAATAGATCGCCTATTTTACTTTATTTTTACGGCACACACTTATACACTATGACGTATGGCGTATTGTATTAGATAAATCTAGGTAAAAATGAAAAAAAAAGGAATTTTTTCTGGAAATGCATTTTCACGAATTTGAATAAAATTCAAACTTTTTAATTATCCAAAATTTTTTGCTATATCGAGAATTTAGGTATTTTATAGGATTTTATATGGGGGAAGGCAAAAAATAAGGGAAGAAATAAGCTAATTAAAAAGAATCGTCCCCTTATTCCAATTCCAATTGAATATCAATATAAAATCAAAGAGTTTCATTTTTTGAGTCGAAGTTGAGGGTTCCTAATGTTAGACTGATTTTAATTATCAAAATTTCATCTTTTTTTATATAAAAAAATCGAAGAAATTATCAATATGAATGAATTGAATCTATATTTCATTTTTATCGAAAACTTACAGCAGCTTGCCAAACAAAAGCTAAGAGAAAAAATAGTATAGGGATCATCGGGATAACGTCTACGATTGGGTTGAAAAAGGCATAAGCCTCGGGCAATTTGGCGAAGAAAAAACTACTCGAATAAAGGGTAGAATGAAGACAGATACAAATTAAACTAAAAATATGAAACATAGCAAACATTTTTTTCTTTCTAATTCAATTGAATTGATAACAAATTATCCTATTTGATTAAGTTGTTTTTCTTAGGTAAAAAAAAGAAAAAAAAAGAAAATTCTTATTTTTTCTAACCAATCAAAAATACTTTGTTTACATTCTTCAATCAAATGAGAATACAAGGAACTCGATTTTCATAAAATATCCTAATTGAATTCTATGTAATGATCAATGAATTTTTTTGTATATCTACATGCCTTGAATCTTGTCTTATTCTATATGTATTTTGGTTGGTTATTGACAGTTAACCCATATGGAACTTATAATTATATTATGTTAAACATAAAATTAAAATATAAAAGGGTAAATGGGGCGTGGCCAAGTGGTAAGGCAACGGGTATTGATCAGATAATGGGATTACATGGAGTGTCAAAAACAAAAGTTTTTATAAAGATTATTAATTCACATCACAATTTTGAAAGAAAGTACAAGAAGTAATTGTTACCCAATTGAAATTGAGTACAACCTTTTATCCATAAATAAATGAACAACAGAAAGAATGATCAAGATATTTGAAGATATGCTAATATTTTATGTATTAGTATTTGAAATAAGTACTATATGAAAGAAAGTATCAATCATCAATATATTGGTATGATAGAGATAAAAATACAATTATTGAGTTACATATTATTTTAGAAATTACAAATAAGTGAAACATATATTAAAAGCTCAAGATTACCAAAAAAGAAATATGAATCAGAGCATAAAAAGATTGAATTTCAAATGGGAGATAAGGCATTCATCAAAGTCCCATGAAAAGATTTACCCATTTTATATAAGAAAAAATAAATGACATGCACCAAATGGGAGATATTAGTTAAAAAAAAGGTCAAATGATAATACTTATAAGAATTTGCCCATTTTGTAAAAATCTAAATTTTCTAGAAATTAAAATGAAGGGATTAAAATTTATAGGAATTTATTTATGAGTTTTAAAAATACATAAAATTCTTAAAAATGCTAAGTATACTAGAAAAATTATGAAAACTTATCGGGGCCAAGAATTTAGAAGAATAAGCTTAGTAAATATTTTTTAACTCAAAAAACATGTGTGACAACCATAGAATAAATAACCAAAATGTATGTAAAGGTTTTTTTATTAAATTAAGTTTTTAGAGGTTATTAAAGTTACTAAGTGTCGCCAAAATATCCTACATTTGGTCGACACATAAAGCTAGTTAAGTAGAATCACAAGAAATTAGTTGATGAGTTTTTAGGCTTGGATTGATTAAACACATATATGAAATGTTGAGATTTCTAAATTCATAATCTAATCTTAACACACACACACACACACAGATATGATGGATTGAAAACTGACGTGATGGTTACCCAAATCGATAGGAAACCATTGGAGTCCATGAGGCAAGAAGAGGTGTCCTTTGGAAAGACATGACCATCTGAGGGATATGAGAAACTGGGAATGTGAAAGGGCATTGGTTGATTATAAGAGATAGATAGACTACAACAGTGGAGATTTTTGGGGAAAATTGGAAAAAAAAAGCCACAATCAAGAGCTTAGAGGAAGTGAAATGAGTTATTGCCAAGGATTTTTTGCAACCTAGCAAGAGGATCAAGAAGGAAATTAAAGGATTTGGTGAAAACATTGTTGCTGGTACTATAACCATATTTTAAAAACATTATAGCAACATGGAAGAGAAGTAAGGACCCTCAAGAAAGTATGAATTTTGAGTTTGAATCTTTGCCATGACCACTACAATTGGAAGAGAAGTAAGCAAGCATGTATCTATATGTATCTAGTTGATGTGATGTTTGAAGTCTAGTGACCTCATTAGGAATAAATTTATTTGACCATGAATGCTTCCATGTTGCTTTGTTATGTTACTAATGTTTGTTTTGACAAAAGATTTGCTATATTTGAGATCATGATATGATTATACTTTATTTAAATGTTAAATTGTGATACTATAGAACTATAAAATTTGTGATAATTATTACAAAAAGAATAAGAAAAGATGAGAAGTTGGAAATAGAAAAGGAAAAGAAAAGTTGATAAAATAATAGTTGGTAAAGAGAATATGAGATTCAAAATTTGAAAATTAAGTAATTTTCCAAAGTATTGACTATTCTTAAATGATGTGTTTTAGAAATAAGTCAGATAAGACATTCATTAAGGTTGTTTACTTAAAATGACATATTAAATATGTTTAATTTATTATGAAAAAAAATCTTTTCTTAACTCAATTCTAAAATAAAATAAAAAGATAAATAAGATTTAAAAGATTTTATATAGAAATTGATATTTCATTTATATTTTTCATTCATTTGTTATGTTATATTATATATATAATATTGACTTAGCATACAATATAACCCAAAGTTTGTATTACCTTATATATTTATACATGATTTTACTATTTAGCTAATGATGGGTCACATAACCCACTTTTTACCTAATACTATTAAGTCAAGGTAAGACCCAACATGCAATTGCTAAGAAGCATGAGAAATAGCATAAGAAGCACTTAGCCTTGTTATTGTTTTATTTATATTATCAATTACATCAATTAGATCAGCTATATATTTACTTGCTTAGTCTAGGCATACTAGTTTTCTAGTATACTTGGTTTGACATGTTTAGCTTTTTATACCATTATATGAATAATGTGTTTTAAACAATGTTAAATATTTTTTTGAGATTTAAAAAATAATAAAGTAAAGATTTTAAAATGTTTCCATTATATTTTTTAAAAAAATTCAAATTTGAGTATGCAATTGGTTTTCAAATATTCTACTATAGTTTACTTATAAAAACATTTTCATAACCAAAGAAAGGAAAAAGAAATCAATGACGTAGCATTAATCCTAGGAAAGATAGGAGAAGTTGCCACAACTTGCTTGTTTGTCTTTGCTTATAACAATTCTTAAGATCTTTCTTCACTTATTCACTTCCTTCCCTCTCTCAAGCTCTCTCTCATTTTGTCTCCAAGATCTCTCATAGCAAACGAAAGCAAAACTTTTAATATTTTGATTAATAAAACTCGTAATTCAAAAAATTAATTTTATTATCTTAATATATATATATATATATATATATATATATATATATATATATATATATATATATATAATTATTTTGATTTAATCTCATGATTTATAACATATTATATGTTACAAAATTTTTAGGATGTTATATAAACTCACACCCGCTTATAAGAGTGCGATAAATGTAATATAATGGGAGGGGCTACTATATAATTAGACACTAATTGAGCAATTTGAGTAAGATTTGGGTGTATATCAATTGGGTACTTTTTGATGAGAGACAGTGGTACATCAATATTAGAAGGCTTAATAGAAGGAATGAGAAGTAGTTTTTAGATTGGATGGCTCACCACCATAGGGGTTACCAAGGAAGGTATTGGTATGAAAAAATATAACTAGATGGTAGAAGGGTTGGGTTCACCTAGATAGAGCAAGTTAATGAACTCAATTAGAAGATGCATTTGCTTAGCTATCTATTTTGTGATAGCTTTGAATAGGTATCAAGAGATCAATTCTATGTAATTGATTGAACTATCCATGTTATGCTTTGGAGCAAGAGAAGGATCTTGGTTAACATTTATAGACATTAGGCAAGTGTTCATTTTGAAAGCCTCTAATGCATCGAAAGAGCTAGATTGTTGATGAGAGCACAAAAAATGCTAAGTCTTAAATATCTTCAAAGCATGTATTATAGATAAAGTATCAAATAATAAAATTCCAATCCCAAATAAACTAAAACTATACACAAAAATGTTCAACTAGAATCTTATGGATATTATTATAATTCTATTCCCTTAATTATGAGTAAAAAAATTCTACATCAAATCACCTAATAACACATAAGAAGACAGGATTCGAAGCTAAGGGATAAGAGATGACAATCAATGCATTACTATCTTCTTCAAGTTAATTCTAGCAGAGAAAACACTGACAATAAGTACTTCAACGAGAACTATTTACTTTATAAAGCTTTTTGAAATAGGATTTGTGACAAGCTCTCTAAAAAGAGGACAAAGGACTAGTATACCAATGGTCAACTGGTGAATAAGTCAACTTGCCTTCCCTTGTCGATGACGTGGAACTTATCCAAAAGTCTTTTATTTCAATATTCTCATTTAATCAATAATTTTAAATATCAAAAGTTTTTTTTAAGGGTTTTTATTTAAAACTTTTAACCATCATCTCTGACTAAATATTCCATCGTTTAAGAATTAATTTTGTACGAAATGCGGACGTCGACGTACGATAACGGTACACTCATCACTATCCGTACACATGCATGCTTGTTAACTTTTTGCATGCCGACTTTTTTTTTTAACGGATAAGAGGCTTTGATGCGTTCTAATTGGCTTGGTGTAATATTATTTAAAAATTTTAATTGCCGGCTTAAATAAAAAAATCCAATAAATTAGTTTAAAATATCTCCGTCGAACCGACATGGGTTAAATATAATGAGCTTGCGTGAGCGCAACAACATCTTTGCAAGTACCGTTGGGATAGCAAAGTTGTTCACTATAGAAAACGTGTTATCTCATATAATATTATCTAAAAACTTTTATTCTTATATTAAATGTAATAATAAATTATTAAAATAATATGTATGTATAATTGATCATGGTTAATGATTTGGTTAGTTTGTATCTAAAATAATAAAAAATTAAACAGAATTTTACTTGTACTCTAAGAATCAACAAGTTACCCGAGCTACAAGCTTAAACCTAAAATACGAAAAAAAATATAGATGAAAAATAGTAGCCATCGAGGAATAGAAATGTTATAAATAATATAAATGTTATAAGTTTAGAAAGGGGCTATGTGATTCTAATAGAAATATTATGACTTCTTTAAATTTTTCTACAAATAAGAAATAAGTTTAGTTTACTTATTGAATAGAAAACGATTTTGTTGGAAAAAGAAAATGCTCTAACTTTCGACTCAAAAGAGGATTTAAATCTTAAAATCAAACACAAGATGACAAAGCTATACCCCAACCCCACCTATATAATTTAGAACATACAAAAAACCCTAATGCATCATTTGTTAAAAAAAAAAAAAAGAGAAAAACAATCAATGGGGATGGTACAATGAGAATGAACAAGACATAAATTGAAGGGTAGCAATCTTATTACTTATGATACATGTTTTGGATAAACTTTCATAGTTTCACAATAGACTCCATAGACCTACATACATACCATCACATAAATGAGACTCTTATATCTCTCAATGTTATCATAAGTAATCTTTTATTGCAAAATATACTTGTAATAGTATTGTTTGATTGTGGCATATCTCATTTATTTGTATTTGCTAATTTGATTACAAAAATATCTATAAAATTGCATAAAAAAATATTGAAATCAATAAAAAATATTTTAAGTCTTAATTATTTATTTAAATCTGTTTAAATTTAATGTGATTATAAGGATAGATTTAAGTCATTATCAATTGTTGGGAAAATAAAGTAAATATCCATTTGGGTGATAGCATCAATATAATATATTTCAACTAAGGAAGAAAAATGTCTATAATATTCACTCTCAAGGTTGAATGATAAGTAAAAAAAAGTGTGATTGCTACTTAGCTTTAGTGCATCAAGTTGAAAAGAAGAAACTATACCTGTAAAAACTTGTTATTGCATGTGAGTATCAAAACATTTATTTAAAAGAATTGTCAAAACTATCACCTAATAGAAAGGCCAAATTTGTGATTAATTTGGTACTTAACATATAAATAATAGCTAAGTCACCATACAAAATCATGTGTCTTAATTCACAAGAAGTAAAATACAATTTCAACAACAAATTTAAAAAAACTTTATTAGACCTAATCTATTCTCAATTTTAAATTAGAAGATATGATACATTTTCAAAAAGTGACTTAAGATTTAGTTATAATTAGTTAAAGATTAGAAAAAAAATTTAAAATTTCTTTTAAAACTAAGTTAGTAATTTTAAATTATTGTACTTCCATTTCAATTGACAAACACTTTAGTGGCCTTCATGGATTTAGTAAGCAGGATCTTCAAGCAATGATAAAATCAACTCATTATTGTCTTTATTAATAACATATTAATTTATTTTATAGATGAAACAAAGTATAAGAAACATTTACATATGATATTACAAAGATTATGAGAACACCAATTGTATGACAAGTTTTCAAAATGTAACTTTTGGCTAAGTATTGTATCATTATTTGGATATATAATTATTATGGAAAGAATCTTTGTTAGTTGTAATCCCTTAGAAAGTAAAAGTCAATATAGAATGACCCAAAGCATACAAATATGACTAAAGTAAGATTTTTTTCACAATTTGGTTTAGTATTACAAAAGTTCCTTTAAAAGCTTTTCTCAAATTACAATATTATTAATAAGATTAAATTAAAAACAATACTTTTGAAATAGAACACAAATTGTGAAAAGATTTTTTAAACTTTAAAAGAGAAGTTAATTACACACTTATATTAGCATTATCTAAAAATGATACTAAATTTTAAATGTATAATAATACATCTTTATAAAGATTTGGATGTATATTAATACGAAATAATAGAGTAATAACATATATGTCAAGATAACTGAGATTATCATGAAAAAAAATTATCCTATTCATGATCTAGAATTCATTGCAATTGTATTGATTTGAGGATTTGAAGGCATTACTTATATAACATAAGAAACCAAATCTTAACTAAACACTAGAGCTTAATTTATTTACACAAAAAAAGTAAAATTTTAGACAACAACAATAACTAAAACTTATTAAAGATTTTGAGACAAAAATCATCTATCAACTAAACAAAGATAATATTATAGCTGACTAATTGAGTCAAAAGGTTAGTCGTAATAACATGATAACTAGCTTCGATAAAGCTTAGTTGATCATAGAGATAATTGAACTAAATACAAAGTTACTAGTTATTAGAAAAATTTTGTTTTTATTAGCTATCATAATAGATTCTTTACAAGAATATAAAGGAACTTAAGATAATGAAAATGATACCGATGAAATAAATGCTAGAATTTTTTAAGAAAAGAGATGAACTTTAATCTAAATGAAGGGGGGCTCTTCTACAAAAAAAATACACATTTTGTTAGTTATGGAATTGAAGCAAATCTTAATGAAAGAAGATCACGAAATTAGATATATAATACATTTAAGAATCATAAAGATGTACTAGAAGTTGAGAAAAAAATTCTAATTGGTTAACATGAACTGAGCTATAAATGACTATATGAGCATATGTATGATATGTCAATAAGTGAAAGCGAGTAATAGAGCTTAAGTGGATTGCTATAACTACTCCTTATTACAATTGGAAAATGGGAAGAAATATTCATTTATTTTATTGTCAGATTGCCAAGGGATAGTCATAAACATGATATCATATGGGTAGTTATGAATAGGTTATCAAAATGACTCATTTTCTATCAATCAAAATTATTTATTTAACTAAAAGACTAGCATAAATTTATATCAATTAAATTATGAAATTAAATGGAGTGCTAAAAACAATTTTATATAATAAAAACTCAAACTTTACTTCACATTTCCAAATAATGGTACACAAAATATTTGTTACTTAACTAAAATTTAGTATAAAATTTAATCCTCAGATGAATGGTCAAACTAAAAGAAATATAAAAACTTTGAAGGATACGATAAGATTATGCTCATTAGAATTTGGTGATAATTGATATGCTAATCTAAAATTAGTTAAGTTTACTTAAAATAATAGTAACCAATCAAATATAGGAATAAGATTTTATGAAACATTGTATGAAAGGAAGTATTAATCACCATTATGTAATGACGAAACCAAACTAAACAAAAAGCAACTTATAAACTCAAGGATGAGATGAGAAAAATATTAAACTTATATGAATTTTGATTCAAAATTCATATAAAGAGAGAATAATTATCACATTATCAAATTCTTAAGACAATTTAACTAAATTAATATTTTGGGATGGATTTATAGATATGTTAAATGTCTCATAAAGTATGTAACTAATAACTTAAGTATTCTAAAATGTGAAAATAAATGTATTATCAGATTGAGTTTATCATGATGAGTCCCATAAGACTTATTTTTATCTTAAAAGAGTTTGTTTAACACTATTACAAATTATTGAAGCTTAAGAATTAAATGATAAATAATAATATATCAATTAGCATAAATGTATACATGAATAGCCTAAATAGTTTATCCTAATTGCCCATTTTACACTCCAACTTTTCGTCTTCACATGCATAGGTTTGCCAACAATAAAAACCAGTCATTTCTTTACTTGGTCACTTCTTGTCATTCAGCCAATGAAACAACATGAATGTAATGTCAATGTTCTTCTATTGAATCAAGGAGTGGCGTTGGAGTATTTTTAAAACATAAGTTCCTCTCTTATTGTCAATAGTTATTGCCTCACTATCATTTGTTGTTGTAGGACTCTAGCTATGAAGAGAAGGGAAGAGGGCTCAAGACATAGAAAAAGAGACAAAAGCTTGGGAGTGAGAAAGTCGAAAAAAGGGAAATTAGGAGTTTTGAAATTTGATTAAAAAACGGAAGAACAACTCAAAAGATAAAGAAGTAAAAATGAGAAAAAAAGAGAAAGAAAGAGGAGGAAAACAAAGAAGCAACTTCCAAAATTGAAATTGGTGAGTTTTACACACCATATATTTGGATTTGTACTTGTGCTTAAAATTTCTCAACCAGTGGTGAAACCCATGGTTCTTAATCACAACAAAGCTCTTCACTTCTCATTAAGTTGAATCCAAGGAGGAAATAAAGTGATTTTTAGAAATTAGGTAGATAAATCAAGAAAAAGAGAGGAATATGTAAGATTATATTGAGATAGACAGTTTAGCACAACTCATTTATGTGTTTTTTGTTATTATGTTGTTGCAATGTTAAGTCTAGGTAGGCTATACTATTACTATGTTCTTAAGGTATGCCAAATATTGAATTACAGTTGAAATACATAGTTATTCATGTAGGCTATGTTGTTTTATGTGATGCATACGTGCACGACCACATGCAATAGGTTAGAAATGAATGATGTCTTAACTTATGTGATATGTGAATTGCATGCTATATGTTTACTTTGTGTATGAGTATAACTATATATTATATTTAAGCATGTGCAACATTAGTATTTTCTTGTTGTATAAGAAAAATTGTATGCTAAGACTTGAGTATAAGTAGAAATAACTATTATGTTTGATATAAATAATATATTGTTGCAAGTTAAAATAGTAAGAAAAGATATGTAATAACTTATAAATCATGTGAATTAATAGTTTGCAAATTATGTGGAATATGTAAATGTTGAAAAAGGGACTAAGTGGCTAATAAGTTATGAAAAATATATAATTGTTGAAAAGATTAAAATTGTTATGATAAATAAAAAATGACTAAATTAATAATGAAAAAAAAATTATAAAATCAATATAAAAAATTGTAAAATTTAAAAGCAAGATATTTATTTTAACTAAGTAATTTGAAAAAAAAAATTGAATGATTAATAATAAGAATAAAGAAAAGAACATGGTCGTCATAAGACCAAATTAAAAAAAAAATGAGAACACTGAAATTGCATGAAAATGTTTATTTTATTTCTAATTGTGACATATATGATAAGTTGTTATTTAATTGTTATGATAAAAACTTTAAATGTTTATTTCTTTCATGTTTTTTGAAGAAGATATTACATAGATATAACCCAAAAATATTATATTATTTTATATATAATAATTATGTCAGATTAATTCTGATGAACTTATGAAATAACTCAATTTATTTTGACAATGACATTTCAAATATATAAACCATAACAATGAAAGAAAAAAAATAAAAATAGATTGCTAATTATAGTATCATATGTTGGCACTAAAAGAATTGTACTTGTGATTTTATAAGTTCTATATATTATAACTACATAAACATATAATAAATAATTATATGATTATTACATATACTACATGAAATATTATGGATAATTATATAAGATGTATATATATATATATATATATATATTTGGCATATATGTATAAAAAAATAAATTAAATATAAAAAATACTTTGTTTATTTAAAATTTTAAATTTGAAAAAAAAATAAATTTAAACAATTTTAGCATCAAGAATTTAGGTCATAAATTTATGACGAGAAGGAGAATGTCACACACAAATATGATTAAAACGTCAATAAAAACATCACAATTATAAAGATGGTCACATGGAGTGTCAATCTAAGCTTCAATAAGAATTGGGTCTCAAATGAAATGACTAAATTTTTAATCTTAAAAAGAGTAGCTTGAAAAACTACAATAGAGATAAGATGGCTAAGTAGAGCATTAGTACATTTAGAATTCATAGATGCATGTACAAACTTCAATAGATAAACTAAGATCCAATGTCAATTTATGCCTATCTTAAGGGGATCTCTTGATATTCTACCCAATGATATGTGTTGAATTCTCCAAAGAAATTTGAAACATGCTTCACAACTTATATCATGCATAGGTGTTTTTTTATTCTCAAGAGAGGTGAAGTTCGCCTCTATGACTTCTTCAAAAATTATTTGATGAGATTGTAAGGGTTGTGATAGCTGAACTTTGTAGAACTATGTGAAAGGGAGATGAAGCTTTAATGCATCTTTTTAAAGAAGGCTTTACGATGCTTTTTGATTGAGCACATCCTTATCAAATAGTTAGAAAGATCACTTATTGCCACAACTAAAAAATCTAACTAATGTATATGTGAGACTGAGGCTTGGGCATGTTTATAACGAAAACTTTACTGTTTTTTTAATAACACCATTTAAATTTCTTTTCAAAATAATCTTTTTTTAACCTCAAACTCGGGAAGAAGCAAAGGATGAACAAAAATGATGCTTTTTAGGATTTAGAAATGTGAAAGAAAAGTAAGATGTAACATATAATACAATCACTATTTTATACTTAACTCTTTTCCATTTTGAATGTTTTTTCAACAAAAATCATTTCTCTCATCTCTAAAAAAAGATTAACTACTTTTTTAGAAGTGGGATGAACGATTTAAAAAGAAGAAAAAGAAAAAAAGAATTGGGGGAGTAAAAAAAAAAAAAAAACAAAAAAAACATTGGCGCTTCCAAACTATTTGCCAATCTCTTCTATATATTTATTGGAAAAAATGGGTTCGACAAATCCTTAAATAAGATATTAGAACTATTTATCTGTGGGAAATGGCCTAAGGAAGAAAAGTTGGGGAAGTCGCAAAAGGAAAGCACGAATTCGTGGCATCTACGGCCTGCCTTCTCTACCGTCACCGCAACCTCTACAGTACAGAAAACCATGCTCCCACCATATAAACATTCCCCCCCAAGGCATTCAAGACCAAGACATCACAACCCATATAGCAAAAACAGTCTACCCGCACTTCGGCAAAAACGCAAACACATGGTGGGCATCAACAAGAGACCCGGCCACGATCACGACAGCCACGATTGGGAGGAGGATACTCTTACCGTGGCCAACGTCCTCATGCTCCTCTCCCGCGGCGGCGGCTCCGTCGATGAAAATACTCCATCTTCTCCGGCTACGGCGGCCGCGGTGGAGAGGATTTTCGAATGCAAGACGTGCAGCCGTACGTTCGCGACGTTCCAGGCTTTGGGAGGCCACAGGGCGAGCCACAGGAAGCTAAGGTCGGGGTCTGCAGTGGCGGAGGGGGAAGAGGCGACGGAGGGAAGGATGAGGCTACATGGGTGCTCCGTCTGTGGGTTGGAGTTCAGTATTGGGCAGGCGCTTGGAGGGCACATGAGGCGTCACAGGGCTACGGCGGCGGCGGCCTCGGCGGACGAGAAGAAGGAGGGTCAAGAGCGGAAGAGGATGATGTGGATGGATTTGAACTTGACGCCGATGGAGAATGATTTGGCGATTAGGAAAAAGTTGCGCATTGGTCCTATTGGTGTCCTCGGAGATTGGATCCCTGTAATGGGTTTTTCTCATTAATCCACTTTTTTTTAAAAAAAATCCTAATCGGCTTAAGTTTTTTTTAATAAAAATGCTAAATCTAAAAAGATTGAAATAAAAATAATAATGATGAATTATGAGTTCATGAGAAGAGCTTAATATTTTATTTTTTTATATATGTATAATATATAAATGTATAATAATTTCGTTTTGATTATTAGGCTATTAAATATATAAATATATAATAATGTTGTGGCAGACACGTCATGCATCTGTTACTACATGTGTAGTTTAGACTGCGTTCTTGTACTATGCGCTTCTTAGACGGTGTGTTGATTAATTAATGCATTTTTTGTCAAATATTAAATGATAATATATGTACCAAATTCACATTATTTCAAAACTTATCAACAAAAAACCAAATAGAAAAAATGTCAAGTCGTTATTGAGAACAAAAATATACAACAAAATAATTTAAAATAAAATCTAACAAATAAAGTTGAACATTCTAATAAGTTATTGTTAGCTTATAATAATATTAATAATCATGATTAACATTATCATTTTTATATATGTCAAAAATAAAAGCTCAAGTTCATAATAATAGCTTAATTCAAACCAAATATTTTCATCAATAACAAAATGTTTCAAAATGAACATCATTTTCATCACTACAATATGAGAAATCCGATTCTTCACATCCTTTTTAAATATTCTCAACTCGAGCAACAATATAATTATAAATATATTTATAAAATATTTTTTTAATGTAGAGAATTCTCAACAATTTTCTAACTTTTTCAAAGGTATTCTATAAGCTTAATGTTCAACTAGTTGATATTTAAATGTATTTGATATCCAAATGATTATATATTGGATTATGTTTTTGTTGGCTTTAATAGATTGATTTAAAAGTTTATTTCACAAAACACATGAAAATTCAAAATGTGAAATTAAATAATATTTATCAAATGTTAAAAAATTAGTTAAAAAAATGATTCTATAAATATTATAAGAAATGAATATCATACAATTATTGTCCTCTACTTGTTTGTTGAAATATTTGAAAAGCTTTAAATTTAAGATTATTTGAGGACTATAATTTATCGATAAACAACATGATATATAAAATTTTATCCAATTATTAGATTCTTAAATAATTCAATTCTCATTTTAAAAATTAAATATAAAAATATTCACATTATGTAATGAAAACCTCATCTCACAATCTTTCTAAAATTGAATCTTAATAGATCACCTTGTGAAAATCCAAATCGTTCAGATCGAGTTAGGATCATAAGCATTGAAAGCTCTCTTATATTATTGAGATTACAACTTTAAAAATAATAAGAAACTATCAACTTCATTGTGAAAATAGTTTACAAAATCATTATAAACATGATGCTTGACAATTTACCTAATCCATGAAAGATCAACAATACACAACAAATTAAAAAATGATCAAACTGTAAAATGATTCACTTTCAACATATTTACAAAAATAGTGAAATGACAAACTCGACTCAATTGGCTAGCAATATCCTTCAATTTAGCATCTTTGACCTCACAACAAATCTAAAATTTCTATAAAACTCTCATCAAACTAAATTGTATCCAATATCCTTATCTAAAACCAATATATATGACAACTAATTTTGATAAATATATAATACATGAGCAAAATGAACCTAAAACTCACCTTTATAACCCATTTTTATATAATCTCAATACTATAAACCTTTTTAATTGCAATAGAAGTATTCTTACATAAAAAAAAGTTAAAATGAATTATCTAATTGTTTACTCCAAAAAAATACAATAGGCCTCAACAAAAATCTGCCAAGTTTATATACATCAAATGCCCCAACGACCCTCATACAAACCACCAACTTGTAATTTTTACAGTAGTAAAAGCTATCTATGCTCCTTATACCAACCTGAACTCACTAATTATTGTCAACTGTTATAACCTTTTATAATGTAACATCACTTCATCTGTTCATCAAAGTGGACTTTCTTCTATGCCGGCAGAGCTTTATAGAAATCAATCAACCAACGCCAAATCTTCTTTAAGGACATTGCTCAGATCAATACCTCTTTCTTGTGCAGCTTCCACAATTTTACTATCATCACATAGTCTTGCGTAAAATTGCCACAGCTTCACAGAAAAAGGATAAACAGAGACGGCTTGTTTGTGGAATCTGAGAGAGATCTCACTTCTCTCGGAACTACTCAAAATAGCAGCAGTTTCTAACCATATGTGCTCCGGTGGTACAGGAACGGCTTGAAACAAAGAATTAATCAGTAAAGAGGATGCCCAAAACTTCACAGAATTGAAGCTTGGATCGGCCAAGGTAATGTTTCTGCTAAAAGTTCTATACACAGACAAAGCTAATTCATAATTTGTTGGCATCATTTCCATTAAAGTTTCCACGAGATTAACTGCAGCTTTCAGGTCACCGAGGTCTTCGGGCAAGAGAGTTGGTCCATAACATACTTGAAGAACAGAGTTCACCAAACTGGAATCCTTAGAAACAGCACCCAGAAGATTATTGATCATCTGCTGTATCCTTGGCTTCTTAATCGTTTTAATGAACCTCCTTGATATCGGTTCGAAGTCAATTCTTGAACGTGGATCGATCAAATGGCGGTTCAAAAGGTTACATAAGCTTTCCAACGAAAGTTGTTTCTGAGATTCAGGAGCAGATGATATAATGAATGCAGTATGTTCCTTGACGAAGTGTTTGTAGTCCTCTGGAGCAGATAGCTCTAATGATTTATTCATTGCAGTGAGAGCTGCGGTAACATTTTTCTCCAGCAGAAAATGAAGGCATAAATTTAGAAAGCCAAAACTATCATCTTTCGTTGTAGTCTTTTCCCAATACAACTTTGAGGACGACTCAACAGAATTTTCAGCTACTGATGAATAGTAGCAACTGAGATTGCTGAACTTGTAGTCTTCATACCATTCAACCATGAGCTTTTCAACTAAATCAATTCTTCTATTGGATAAAGCAAACTCTACATATTGGTTCCATATGCGTTGGATACCAGGGGTTCCCTTTGGCCAATTACTAAGGACGGCTTCAAATGCCGAAATTTCTGAGCCATGAGTCCAATTTTCAGGTGTTCGAAGAGTCATCAGAACAAGCTCGATGCACCATGGGTAAAATTTCAAGTACTTGTTTAACAGATCCATGAAAGCAAGAGAGCCCTCTAGAGCAGCTACACATTTGACATGGCTCATGGCAAGGAAACACAATTCATGTAAAGAAGATTTATCTATTTCCTGAGGAGTTTCAGCCGGGAGTGAATCCATCTGAGACATGGCCCAGTTCATAAATTTTAGAATGAGATCTTTCCTACTGGAATTAACTTGAGCAGGTGGCCAGTTCAATTCAAAAGGTAGATCTTTCACAAACTCAAACTGCTTTACGATGGTTTCCGGAAGCTTTTCATAAACCAAAAAGTATATAGAACTAATCCAGAACAAACATGTGTCAGTCATCGTCAAGCATGAGTGGATGTCTGGAAGCAAATCATCAAATTCACCAAATTGGGTTGCAAGTTGCTTGCATATTATACTTATAGCCTTGTCAATTTGCCCACTCATGCATAAGAAATTAATCATCTGCAAGAAGATATCCAAGATGAAAGGACTACAATGCTTGGTTCCATCATGAGCTCCAATTCCACATAACACCTTAAGAGCCTGATCATACGCATTTGCACGATCTTCACACAACATTCGACTGTTAATATAGAGAAGCCACAACTCATAAGAACCTTTATTGTGCTGAACCTGAAATGCAAAACCAAGATTGTAACCTAACCAAACAAATACAAAATTGTTAAAGGCAGAACACATGGAATAATGAAATTGCATGAAGTAAACAAGCAACTTTTATGATAGTAGATCACAACAAGATGAAAATTTCAGTAACAAGCAGAAAAAAACGTTCTTTTTTTGACATATCTAAAAACCCTCTGTGAAAAGAACCCATCAAGCCAGTTTTAAAAGGGATAGCACTTTCAATAAGCACACAGTTTAGAAGCTGAGCAATCATCTTACTATCCTTTTATAAAATTATGTATGATATTTCTAGCTTAGGGCATATCAGTGTCGATGAACGTGACAAAAAAGGTTAAAATCTATGACATGGTGGATAGGAGGAAGACAAGAAAAAAAGAGAAAAAGATATATATATATATAGAGAGAGAGAGAGAGAGAGAGAGAGAGAGAGATCTTGAGATACTAGCAGTGGATTGGGAGCCAGACAAAATGAACTAAGGATGGTCAAAAGGGCCTGGTTAGTTCAACTATTTCTGACCCCGATCATCTAAAGGCTCTTGTCAAATACTTGAGAAATGTAACAGTACAGGTTTTCCATTAAACAAATTTGAATTGAACATCTCATCATTGCTGTATACTACCCTCAACACTAACCAATGCTGGAAGAGGCATTCTTCCTGAGTTCGACTACATTAAACAAATTCGACGTCAACCACCTACAGCAACCAGAAATACCATTGATTGCTCACAGAGGATCAACAAAAAAAGGAATTACTTTGATAATAATGGCAACAAATTTTGAATAGCAAGCAAATCCTGTAATTTACTTGAAAAAAATGTAACAAAAGGTAGCTTGACAAGTGTTGATGCAGAATTTAGATTTAGAGGAATTGACAAAAACTTTATTGAGAAAAGAATGCAATTACAAAGAAGAGAGAGAGATAATTTGGATCTTCACAAGTTAAGGATGATCAAAGAAGAAGAAAAAAAGTCAAAAGATATGCTAAAAGTCTCTATTAGAAAAAAGTACTAATCTTCAAACAAGTAGATTAATTGCCATCAACTAAACCCTATAGGCTTATTTATAGCTGAGTTTAAGTATGGGCAAGGGATTACTGGATCTCATCCCTCTTCCTTTATCTCCTTGGCAATAGCATTGCATATGACATAGGAAGAGCAAGGGATGGCTAAATCTTATCTTTCTTCCCTTATCTACTTGAAGGCAATGTTGCATGCAACAACGACTCATAATGGCAACGCAGAATGGGCAAGGGATGGTTGGACTGCATTCCTCTTTCCTTATGTTCTTCAAGGCAATATTGAATGCGGAGGCTGCTATCACGCTGCTCATGATAGCAGCACAAGGGAAAGGCTAGAGCCCTTATCCCTTATATGTCTTAGAGCACATAAAGGGGTTGGGTTTCAAAGGTCCAGACTGGAACAAGTGTGATTCAAGCGCCTTAAGCTCAAGGTTCTAGCCTCGAGCATTTTGTCCCCAATGCTTGCCGTGTAACAATGTTCTAAATCAATGGCTGAATTTTGGCTTATGAATTCTCATATTTTTTAGTAAGTTTTCAAATAATGTTATAAATGCAAAAAGAAGTACCACAATAATGATTAGCAAGAATGAAAATTATTAGCAAACAAGGTAACATAATAAATTGATAGGAGACCTCTCAAATGCATAGGTTACAAACTTGGTCAAAATTGTGACCAATTCAATCAATTGTTTCCAGCGTGATTTGGTAAGCTAGCTTGTTAACAATATGATCCATCTTAATAACATTTGAAGTTGTTGGAAAGTTAAATTGGGCGTTGCACGATTGCACAAGTGCATAATATTTATTGAGGATTTTATAAATAGCAATACAAAATTTATAAAAGTTTGGCTATGCATCAAAACATTAATTTGTGATTATTTTTAAAATATACAATTAATATTGAAGGTTTTCATGCGGTAACTTGATGAAAATCCAGTTAAAAGGAACTCCGAAGAAGTTCTAACTAAAACTTTTCCATTGCCTGGGTAAGTAAATTTCCATGCAACAAAAGAAGGAAATGCAAAGGGGATGCCAAACAGTAATATTGCAGTATAATCATGTAACAAAAAGCAATTACTACAACAAAGCCCTCTTTTTTCTCATAAAAAATAGACAGAGGGTTGACAGAACAAATAACTGAAAGCAACAGCAGCTTACTGCATGAAGAAACATGTCGTCCTTCCCTATAACCTTCTCCTTTATGTAATAGAAGTAGAGATAAACAACCCACAAGACAACTGACGAGGGATAGGCCTCAATAGCTCTTGCCAACAAAGACAAAACCTGCACAATTTTTCACAAGGTGATGAGAATTTTTTTACACTTTTCAGATCTCCTAACACAAAATTATCAAAAAAAAAAAACACGGCTCAAGGTATGGCAGTGATTGGTCAAAATCAAAGATTTACTATCCGCCAAAAACATGACCTTCTTCCTCTCCTGTTTATAAAACTTTCCATTAAATTGATTAAGTGCCACCTCAAGCAACTGCTCCACATCACCTGAACCCTGTTTAATACGTTCCTGCATTGAAAGAATAATTAAGAGTTCAAAAAATAACGAATAAATAGCATTTGAACTAATGCGTGGGTATGAAATCATTGTGAAAAAATGATAAGAAAAAAATATTGGGGTAATTGGGTGCCATCAAAATCTGGGAAAATGTACCCACTATTACACATAAGTGAAACCATAACCTAAAAGCAAAACAAAAAATGCACAGGTGCCTTATAGTAAAAAAAAAATATGTTCTCCATGTACCCTGACATTCTTTAGTATTCATACAGGTACACATCCATTTAAAAAAAAAAGCTTAATATGCTTGTCATAATCCTATCCAATAGCTAAATCCAGCGTGGGAGCAAGGGTGGTTTCAATATGTATAAAACGATAAAACAATTTTTATTTATCTTTTTTATAATGCATAAAAAAATAAGAATAAATCATTCTGCTTATTGTTTTGCCATTTTTTAAAGTCTACTAGTGCAACATGTCCAAGCAAAAACTGATTAATATTCTTAATATACTAATATTCCAAATAACACATACCAACTGTCAACTAAAGTTCAACAGTAGACAAGATTTGAACAAAGACAAAAGTTGTAAGGTACAGCTGTGACTCCATGGAAACATAAAGCAGTGGTCTCAATAGCAATGGAATGAGAAATGACAATCATTAAAATTTAACTAGAATATCTAAACAGACCTGCAAAGCATCACATACATGTTTACTATACAAGTACATTGCTTATCATA
This sequence comes from Vanilla planifolia, assembly GCA_023846275.1. Classification (NCBI taxonomy): domain Eukaryota; kingdom Viridiplantae; phylum Streptophyta; class Magnoliopsida; order Asparagales; family Orchidaceae; genus Vanilla; species Vanilla planifolia. The sequence goes on from CM043873.1 coordinate 28,430,864, forward strand.
AAGCATGGTTGTGCTAGCATACATGCAATGAACAAATAAACTATCTTACCACGCATGGTATTTCACCATCTTGACTCTGGCAATAAAGAGAGAGCCTATTCCAACTACAATCTGCCACAGGATCATCAACAGTGTTCAAGCACAGGGCATCACGAGGAAGAACTCTCCGCACAGATAAGGGTAAAGAAAAGGAAGCACAAAAATCCCATAAATGATATTGCCAGTTGCTCCCAGCCAACACAGACTGGGATAGATAGGACTCGGCCTTTATAAGGTAAGGACCAACTTGATATGTTGGAATCGAAAGAGCATTATGAACATTATAAGAATTTCTAGGTGCATTCTCAGACTTCAACCGTTGTAAACAAGCAAAACGTGATCCTGCTTAACAAAATCACAGAATAAATGAGATCAGATGAAAGCATGAAGATAATAGGTCAAAAGTAAAATACAGAAAGCTGAATACATATTGTGCTACATGTAAACATGCCTGACTTGACATGTTGCCATGGGCATTCTTCATCATTACATTTCCCACGGAACTCAAACATGCATAGTGGCCAAAAGGGATCGAACTCAACAGAACTGTGGAATCTGCCAAAAAGATCTTTGTACCCAGTTATAGCAGGATTCTTGGAACTGAGAAGCAGTGCAGTAATATCAGGTATACAATCTGAATTTTCCATCTCTTTTGATGTCAGTATGCTGTTATTCTCACTAGTATTAGAGGTTTCGGTTTTGCAATCAGGAAAAAATAGAATTAAATGTCTACACAATATCTGTAGATCTGAATAGGGCAAAGGGAAAACTGAAGCAGTAATTGGAAAAAAAGAGTTATTAGAATCGTTGTTATTGACATTGTTAGTCACTTGAAGTTTCCCATCTGCTGAAGATAAAACCTTGACATGCGACTGACACTTGGATGGTGCACTAAGCAGCCAGCTGGTTCCTTTGCTTTCTTTCGGCCTATGAATACCTAACCAAATCACATGTTCAATCATCCAGAAGGGTAAACTAATTTCCTGATTTTGAAGCAACAAAATAAAAAAAAATTGTTCCTCTAACTAATGAAAAATACAATAAAAAAGTGCAACACAAATAAATCATACTACACGAAGCAAGTATAGCATCTGTCAAATTTTAAATTCATTGCATGCACAACAGCACAATACGCTAACACATCCACAACTAGCTCATTAGCAGATAAGTTAAGCAACATGATCAACAAAGAGAAAAAAAATACACTGGATAACATCATCAACTGCAGTTTGGAGTTTATTCATTTTTGTTTTGAAGAAGTGTTTCTCAAACGGTACTTGGTAGCTTCAATTACGTAAGTTGGATTCACCTAAAAGTAGCATACATTGCATTACAATGTTATGATGAACTTTGAAAGCAGTTTGGTCAATCTAACCAGTTCTTTGCTATATCATTCCTCTTGGTCAGTCCATTTTGTATTTATTTTCAATCAAATTGGTTATCATAGCACATAGATATATTGAAATTTTCCTTGGCTAATATCCTATACTCTTGTAAACATTTCGGTGAATTTAATCCTTTTTGTTTAACCTATGCAAAGAATATCCAAACAATATATCTCCCCAAATCATATAAGCCACAAGGCCCAATAAAACCCCAATAACCTCACATCAATCATCCCAACCAAAAAGTGAATTTAAAAAAACAGTACTCCCCTCTTGAACAAGGCACGGGCCAGCAACCATAGAACATACGGGAAAGGAACAATAACTCTTCCCACAACTCCATTCAAAAAAGTAAAGAAAAGTTAAGGGTTCCTTAATATAAAAGAATATCTTGATCCCTCTATATCCTGTTGACCCTATTTGTGCTTTTTAGATCACTCTCATTTGCCACCAAAGAGACTTTAATGAAAGCATCCCTCAAGGCCTCCAAAATGACATCACCCAATAATGCTACTATCAATGAGTATTGATGTAACCAATATTGAAGAATATACAGCAGTTCAAACAAGATTTTTCTTAAGGTAATAATTAAAGAAAATCATTGGAATTTAGATTTGCTTTTCCTAAGGTAAAGGGTTAACTAGGTGCCATTTGGTTATTGCATTTATTTTACCATCAATGAACATGAAATAAGGGTTGGGAAGGCAATATTGCTTCCATGGATTTTCAATCAGAAGTATTTAACATAATTATAGATGATGACAAGAAGATGATATAAGACTCGGTTGACATTATGATGATGTCATATATATATATATACATATAATCTTCCAATACAAATATTACTCAATTTAGAAAATATTATCACTCTGTTATCTTAATATCCACGCTATTCACAAAGATAAGTTGTTCATACTAGATTTTTTTTTCTATTAATGCAAAATCAAAGCACCCTCAAAATCATGCCAGTGTATTTAAGCTATAGCCTATCAATATCAATAATATCCCAAGATGCATGAGAATTTAATCAAATAAATATTTTTAAAAAAATTAAATATCATTATCACATAAATTGATGCTTTGATTGTATTGAAATCTAAAAAGAGGAAAGACAAATTATAAACTTTATTAAAAGTATATTAATTAATCATTTTGAAATTTTATTAAGTATAACTAGATTTGAATAATTTATTAAATTAGTAAAATATATAACAATTTTCAAAAAAGAGAATACAAGTCTTAAAAAGAGGTAAAAGAACTTCCCATAATGAAAGATGAATTACTATGAACCAAACGATACAAATTTCATGAAATTCAGACATGAATCAAATCATAAAACTGAAGGGCTAGAATTACGGAAAAAAATATTATAATTTAAATTATATGATTTTTGAAAAAAGAGTTACTAAAATACTAAATAATGTTAAACAATTATAAAAAGTTATGACAAATAGTATATTTTATTAGGAATCTAATTATATAGATCATATAAAAATTGGATATATATATCAATCATAAAATGACACATCAAACTTCTGGACAAATAATATTTATATTATTTTTTATGAGAAAAATTTATACAAAAATTATATTAAAAATTATAAAAATTTTATGACGTGTAGAGTTTGAAGAGTAGTTTAATATAGAGTTGGTTAATGAATTTTTAAAATCAATTTGTATAAAAAATTTATGATGTATATCTAGACATACAATTTAATTAAACATTAACTAATTTTATTTATTTTCCTAAACTAAGAAACATGAAATGAGGAAGAGGTAGAAAAGGCACACATTTTTATTTATTTTTATTTTTTCAAGAACCTAAATGATGACATGAGAGGCACGACATGTTCACATATAGAGATGTGCAGCCATTTGGGAAGAAATTAAAAAATTACAAAGGAAAATAAAAAAAACTTGTGAAGAAAAAGTTGAGAGTGTTTTTTGGCGAGTTAACAACAAAAAGAGAAATTACTATTATTGTGCAAGTAGAGAGAAAGGGAAAGAGAATTTTTCACATTAATCTAGCAAAAAGAAAAGAAAAAAGAATTGATTTCTGAAAATTTGTTCTAAGGCACACAAACAAAGAAAACTAATCACTATATGAGAGCATTACAAAGAATTTCTAGGGTAGACAAACTACGTAACTTGATACACATGTTTGGTGGATTGAAGAATTCAATATAACTTAGTGCATATGCAATGGTGTCTTAGAATATTAAAACTTGCCTTTCTAACTACTAAACAAAAATTCATTGCCAAGTATAAGAAAACAAAAAAAGCTTTAGAAGGTGTCAATAATCATTTCATTTGATTTATGCTTGATGTAATGTAATGATTAACACACACACAGCATAGTCAAAACATGCAAATTGTTATGATGTTTCTGTAAATGAATTCAAAGATTTATTGAAGTATTTTAGCATGCTTGTAACATTGCTTGATGCAACACTGTTAACAGTATGCCTTTTAACAACATGCCTTTTTATTATTGGCTCTATCATTATCATTTGGCATCTCATATAAAACTTAATATTAAATTAAGAAAAAAGGAGGAACAAGACAAATGTTTTAACTATAACGAGTCCATTACAGATAAGCAAAGGTTTTATCAAAAGCATAAGCAAGGTCTTGGATAATTAAAAAGGGTCAACCATCATGCTACTAAAAAGGGAAGATGCTCGCTCCAAAGTACATTTGGAGATGCAATCCTGATCATGGGACCAATGACAATGTGTAACTCATCCCAAAGTATGGTATGGGGTTGTGCACCAAACCAAATTGTTACTAGGGATGTATACTTAAAATTTGATGAGAATATTGAGAAGGAAAGAGGAGTTACAACTTAAGAACAAAAATGTTTAATAAAAAGTAGAGAAATAAAACAAATTAACAAGGAAAAATAAAAAGATTGAACTTAAAAGGTGGGAGTATTGCTGTGACATATTAGTTTTATTTTAGATAATTTTATTTTATCATTGTTATTGAATATAGTGCTATTTGAACCCACCATGAAGCATGATGCAATTTTATATTGCTTTGTATTCTTTTTATATAATGTTTGTTTGTTCGGCCTATGTCGGTTGTCTCAACAAATTTTATAATTAAATAATTTCAAACAATAAAGATACATATCATAGGATATAAAGAGAGTAATAAGGAAGATACTAGTTTTACATAATTCTTATTTTAATTTATATGGTTATGTTAGGATTTGATTCATATGTGACATATGTGACATATGAGAAACTATCACAATAACTTTCTCTCTCTCTCTCTCTCTTAAATATATATATATATATATATATATATATATATATATATATATATATATATATATATATATAAATTACTAAATGAAAAATGTTTCAAAGAAATCCACAAAATAACTAAAATATTATTATAAAGAAAAAATAACTATCATTCTTTTTACTTATAAATTATGTATTATTTGATTTACATACACTGATAATTTATCAAATAAACTAAAATCACAACTAAAATGATCAAAAAAGAAATATGAGTTAATATCTATTCTAAGGTCACAAATATTATAAACATCAAAATAACAATCTATACAAATTAGAAATAAAGGATATTGGGGATTAAAATAAATATAAAATACAATAAATATAAAATACTATTAATCTAAATATAGATTTTTTATTTTATATGCAGGTTAATAGAATCTATATTTAATTAGATTAGTTAGATTGAATCTTTATATTTTTATTTTCTTCGCTCACACTCACACACGTATGTTTGACATTCGACAATATTATAACTTTAATTTTCAAAAATTATTTTTTGTGAACTTAATTTTTGCAAAGAAATATAAACTTCTTGTTTGTAAGAACATTTGTTTAGTTTTAAAGAAAAAATTTTATTTATGATAAAATGGTTTTCATAAATAAAAGTTTTCTATATGAGCAAAGAACCAAAAAAAAAAAAGATAAAAACTAAGTGGTGGCATAATGAAGGGTCACAAGGTGAAATTTGGTTATTGTCAACAGTGACTTGCATATTTGATAAGATGGACTAGGATAATTTTGTTTCCATGGATTTTCAATCAGAACTATTTAACATAAATATAGATGACGAGTGATAGAAGAAAAACCAAGAGTGGATAGGCTGGGCTGACATTGTGCTGATGTAGGCAAAGAGCAAGCTAAGAAAAAAAATATAAATTACAAGAGATTTAAACTAAAATCAGTATTAAAGTAGCATGTGAACGTCAGCTCTTTATGAAAAACATCAAATATCATTGTAATTGGGTTATTAATATTTTCGATATGGATACCATAGCATAATTGATGTTTAATTGACAATAATACATAAGCAAATGAATTACAGCATTTAAAGATTAAGATCAAATTATACCCAACTTGATAATTCAGAAACCATTATTCTGCACCAAAATAGCCACCAGAAAGTCAATCAAAACATACCACAATCCATCTTCACAAATGAATCATCTAGACACTAACTATTGCCAATTTGGATGAACTTTTACAACCCATATGTACGTGCCATACTGAAATAACAATTATCAAGACACCAAGACTGATGACAATTAATCAGCCATTACACTCTGAATGAAAAATAGAACTAAATCGTTTGCTAGATTTGCATATGTAAAATCTCAAAAAGCTGACCAAACTAAAACAGGTTTAATCAAAAGGCAGGAAAGCAATCGATGGATAAACATAAACAAAGCAAATATAAATCGAGGAAAATACTAAATAAGGAATGCTTACAAGTTGATTAGAAGGATCACCTTTTGAACAAGTTTGTTTCTTCTCTGAATTTGGCATATTTTTTATGAGCAATGGATTTTTCACTTCAGCTATACCCCCAATCCTTTTGCCCACAACATTGCCTCCTTTACATGTATCATTCACCTTGGGTGATGCTCTAATACCCATCCGTGCAACTAGCTTTGATCTCAAGGAGGCTTCAAGAAGTTCGTAGTCAGGAGAATTGTCAAGGGAAGGCTCCTTTCCATTACCAAAATTAACAAGTGCAGATTTTGATTCAATAAATCTACTACTGGAAGGGAAATTTTCTTCATCATCATCTGTTGACATGTTGAGATTGTGTACATGGGGAACTGCTCCATCTAAAGCACTATAATCTTGTTGGACTGATGTACTAGCATCAGGATCACACAGTTGATCTGACAAAAGGATAAGCTGATCATAAACTGATAGTCAACAATAAGAACTCAAGCCATGAACCAACCTTCTTGAGGGCTCTCTTGTCTCAGCCAATTTGATGGACAGACAGAATTGGAGGTTTTCATGAAAAAAGCACTAAATTTGGTAGAAAATTGTTCACGTTTTTGATACAAAAGGTTGCATCTCTCGTTGGCAGCAACCAAAGCCCTCTGTGCTTTTCGATAAGCTCTAAGTGAATGCCTTTCTTCAAGCTCACACATCCGTCTATGCTCCTGTGCCTCTTCCAGTTCTTTATCATGTAGCTCCTCCAATTTAACCAGGGACTGTAATTGCATGCACCCACTTTCCAAGATGTTTACCTGACATATAGATCAGGACCTCATCATATTAATAAAAAAGAGAGAATAAAGAAGAGCATTATCTCTATGCTAAAATCAAAACCAAAATAATTTACCTCATTGTTTCCTGAACGACACTCAGATGATTTCTCCTTGACATAGAGTGGTTCAGCAGACATTCCGACCTCAATTTTAGAGGTCATTAGCTGGTTTCTCAACATAAGATGCATAGAATCAACATTGCCTGTAGGCTGATTAATCGTCTCATTCCTCTTTGAAATTCTTTCAAAACTCTAAAGAAACGTTGAGACAAAAAATCAAGAAAATAGATAGAAAACATATTCAAGTTTGTGCTATCACCATCACATCCACTCAGTCAATCCCCAGGTCATGCTTGCACCATATGATTATACTACCTTAAAAGCAAAGCCTTAATGGTAAACAATCAAAACTATTTTGGGCATAATTTGTTTGAAAAGATTATCACTTATCAATTGTATAGAACATGGTTATGTGTTAGCTGAGCAAAAAGGTAGCTGCTGTTGTTGTTAAATCCAACGCAGCTTCTGATATAATTAAGTATGAGGCAATACTACAAAGAGAAATTAGCTGGTTATTATAATTCAACATTTACAAGGCCTTCCACTAGCTCATGCTTTTTATCAGAATACAAGAAGCATACTTTGACTGTGACATGATTATGTTGTCTGTTCAACAAGACTGGAGTTCAAACAAAACATAAGAACAAAATTTCTCGGAAAAGAAAGTGCTTACCCTTTTTTGCAACATAATCTTTTTCAGAAAGAGATATACCATGCAAAGCAGCAATTAAATGTACCTCAAATGGGCTTTTATATTTTGAAGCGGCAGATTCTTTTAGATTTTCTGGCACAGAGTCATGATGACTACAAGAGCTCTCAGCAAGACATTTTTTCCAATCCTCTAGCTTAGAAGACGTGTCAAAGTAAGGTGCACTCGAAGATTTTTCCAACTTCAACCGTTTCTTTGATGGTTCATCAACACCAAATCTTAAAATGGTTTCATCAGCATTTTTTCCAAGGTCTTCATGATTTTCTGGCTTCATGGCACAAGTACCATGCTGTTTAGAAGCAGAGACTATAGTTGCTCCATTTTGCAAAGCTAAATTGTTCTGTTCCTTCAGCCGATCATCCCGTGGAGCAATTTTGCCACTAAGCAACACTAAACTTTGATCAGCCACAGATGAGCGCTGAACTTGCCCAAGCTCCTGGTTTGTTATTTCTTTGACAACAGGGCTTTGGCTCTGAAGGGTAGAGACATTTTCAGCTGAAGGTCCCTGAAACCCTGAAGTAGGCACATTAGCTCTGTGTACGGAGGAAAAAGTAGTACATCCTTTCTTCACGAAAGGTGTAGGTTCATGTTTTAAATCACTTATCTGTTTAGCATCTTTTTCTGGAATGTGTTCTTTTGAATCACTTCCACTGTCATCATCTGAAAAGCTTATAACAAGGTTATTTCTTGCACTTTTTGCATGCCAATGACGTGCATAATTATGTGCAGATCTGAGAGGAATTTGCTTTCTCTTAAAATGTTTAGGATAGCTCTTTCGGTTGCATTGCAAAACTGATGACCCAAAATTCATGCTTGATGTGCTTAGGCGAACTGCAGTAGGAATCTTTACAGCTAAAGGGAAAATAAATACAAAGAATAGATGCATTGCATACACAGATTAAAAACAAATCAAGATGAATTTCAAAATTTTGCTTGAATCACTAGCCATGTGCCAATAAAGCATGCTACAATAGTGCACAAAGTACAACAATAGGATTTAGTACTTAATTATCTTTGACTTGATAAAAACCTTAAAACAAGAGATTAAAATGGATTATTACGAATAACTTGCATGTGCTGAACAAAGCATCTCATTCAACAAAGAGAAAAAAATATGAAGTGCTTGATTATAAGAATGATGATCACATACAATTTTCTTTCTAACAATAGATACGAAAAATAGATCACCATAACAATTAAGGGATATATATACATAATATTGGCAAAAAGCTACCTCAATTGTGTAGAATTATAAACAAGCTTTTAAGCAAATTACTCAAAGAATAGAAGGGTGCACTACATTCTCTGTCAGCCTGGAGTTTGCATTTCTTCTTCCAACCATTCGACAAGTAGTGTTCTGCTGTTGTTTAGCAGTCAAAACTTGAATTGTCTCTTTTATTATACATTGTTCATACATATTAAATCAGAAGCTGTATTAAGGTGCTAAACCTCAAAATCACCAAACCTGAAAAGTTAGAGGACAGGCACTTAACCATGTAATGGAAGGAGCAAATTAATTAAAACCATCATATGGACCATTCTTAAATAATTTCCCAACTAAAACTTTGACATGAAAAGTTTTGAAAATACAAACAGCACCACACTTAGAAACAAAGAATCATATATAACAAATTATATTAATTCTAGTTTGATCCAAGAGTTTGTAGGTAACTATCAATTTATTATTTTCTATCTTATTTTTGTTCTAGATTATTACGTTTCCATGTGTACAAAAGTCTTGGTCAGGAATTCTTCATCTATACAAGGATGGTTCCTATTCTTTGGCTCTTTTCTTTTTCCTAGATATTCCAAAAAACTACAACTAATTTCATGATAATAGAGCCAAACAAGGTATCTAGTTGTTTATGTTGTTGTTCCCCTCATGAAGGGACTAGCTGAATCTGTTCACCCCAGCACAGGCTGCATGCACAGGTTCTCATTAAGCGTGCAAGTGTCTGAATTCCTCTAGACTTGAACTCATCACTTGTCGCTAGTGCTCTTCGAGGGTGGTCAGGTCTTCTACTACTAAAAGCCCTCACAATTGTTATTACTATAGCCCAATTGTTAAGAGACCAACAAGTCTCTGGATGAACTAAATGTTCAAGATTAGGTCTATCACACTCCAATGAGAGGTATTATTCTTCTTGTCTTTGTGTGTTTTTCTTTATTGCTCCTCAACAATGTCAAAACTTTTCATCTAACTCTAGTCCTTGTTCACCCACTCAAACCATTTCTTCAATCCTAATACATCTACTCAACAAATTTGAAAACTAATATCACTTCAAATAACCCAACAAAACTAAATGGGTCTAATTATAGAGAATGGTCCCAATTAATCATTTCAATAATCAAAAGGAAAAAAAATGGATTTGGCAATGGCACAATGGTGCAAGAGCACCTAAAAATACTAAATATCATCACTCTAGATGCAGCCCAATTCTAACTCGTAGTTGCTCTCAAGCTAATTTCATTTGGATGGAATAATTAGCATGACATTCAAAATGATAGGGTCGACATCATTGAGACTCTCATAATTGTGATTCAGTTCACCGATCAATGTTGCTCTTGGATCACCTTGTATGGGTAAATTGGTCATTTGGGTCAAGTCTCCATATTGCCCACACTCATTTTATTTCATGTTTTCTTTATGTGGAAGATATTGGTCATTTTCATATTTGATATTTTAGTCTCACACCATATAGAAGAGTTCTTAACTTTTGTGAAAACTCTATATAAAAAGAGGACATTTGCGCATGCTAATACTTCAGTTTTTTAATCCTACATTCATAACTTTTTCACTCAAGAGGATAAGTTCTATATATAACTAGAAGAATTATTATGATTATGATATTGAGTATTTTACCATCAACTCTTTCCAAGTGTATGCAGATTCTATTTCTTGGGAACAAAATCCGATCGATGTTATTCTGACGGTGCCCCAAGTAGCACAGGGGTGAGGTCTAAAAAGGAAGATCCTTACCTAAGCTATTTTTAATGAATCTAGTAATTTTTTGAAATATATTTTCTTTATTTCCATATTTTATTTTTTATCTTTAATAATATTCTTAGGTAATTTAGAATTTCTTCTAATCTCTTCTTTTCTTTTCTCATCTGATTTTTTTTAAGTTGTCTTCACTCCATTCCATAACCCTTCTCGCCCGATGCTGCTTGTGTAAACTGCATATCTATATATTCTATTTTATATGGCATCGTTTGTGGTTGGTTTGAGCCACCTTCTGTGTTTGTTTTGATCCATTCTTTAAAGTAAGAGTGCGATTCCTAGTTCTGATGGGTTTCTTAACCTATTGGCGATTCAATGATTTTATTTTTAAATGGTTTAGTTTTTCTTGTTCCCTTTACAGATTTGACTTATAAACTTGATGTGGATGAATATCAACTTTTAAGTTTGGCCTTAAAATTTATTCACATGACAATTAATTAACTTGCATGACATCTTATCTGACATCACACAAACCCACCACCTCCATTTGAGTGCGAATATTTCCAACTAGGATGCCAAAAACACCATTGTTATTGCATAGCTCGTTAACTCGATGGAGAATGGCATTGAGTAGACTTTTTATTTTTCAAAACAACAATGGAGATATAGGACACAATAACGAAAATTTAGAGCTTCAAAACACCTCGTAATGTTTTCAAATCTAATATGTAATTAGAAACATAAAGGAACTAAGTGTCAAAGAACACTACAAAGCACTAATAGAATTTTGGAAAGAGATGGATTCATACTATGAGAATAAATAGCATTTCAAACAAATTGCAATCAAACATGCTAAGAATGTTGAGAAAGATAGAATCAACTCCTTATATGGCCTCAATAAGAACTATGATAAGACATAAGATCTTCTGGGCTTAAAGCCATTCTCTTTAATCTGATAAGCATTTGTTGAAGGCATGAAGAAAAATGAAGATCTATTAAGCTAAAACGAAGTAAAGCTTCTCCAACTTAGGACATTCAAAATTCTATCTCTAGTACAATCACTATCACAAGTCTCACTATACTCATGACAAGCTATAGAATTTATATGACAAATTGTCTTCACTAGAAGCCAAACAATCAAAGAAAGATGCCTTCCATTTTTCACTAAGGCTAAACAATCAATTCTGCCCTGGCCAAACAATCAATTCACATAAGCAAGTGGAAACCCTAAAGCAACTATTTAATTAGTCAAAACCTTCCACATTTTAAGAATGAACCACCTCAACAATTGCTTCATTTAGCACAAAGAGATAATCCTCACGGGGCTTGGTAGTTAAGGGGGGCAAATGATGCCATGAATAGTTGATTCAGGAGCCATAGACCACATGATAAGTTCTAGGCAGTTCTTTCCACATTTAAGACTAGGAAAAGCAGCACTAGTATTTTAGTTGTTTATGGTACCACAATATATGCTAAACAAGAAGATATTGACCTCTATGCAATTTACTCAAATCAATTTTATATGTTTCTAACTTTCAACATAATTTGATTTCAAGTAATAGATTGAAAAAGAACTTAAACTATTCATTAACTTTGTTTGCTTCTTACCATGATCCATAGAACCTATTTTAGAAGAAAATGATTGACAATGCTAAGAAATACAAAGATGTGTATTATTTAAGAGATTTTCTAACAATTTCAAACTCTAGTTTCCATAAAGTTAATCCTCTTAATTCTTTATCAACCATGTTTTTTGAAGTCAATATATAGCTCAATTGTCCTGGTCACCCAAATTTGAAATGTGTGAAAAATTTGTATCCTAATTTACTCATCAACAAAGATATATCTTCATTTTCAATGTTAACATTCATGCCAAATAGATAACTTATGTACCAAACAAAGTTTTACAAACCCACAAAACTATTTTATCTTATTCATAATAATATTAAACATATTTCTAGTGAAAAATAATTAATCACATTCGTTGTTAATTAACTCATATTTTTTAGGTATAATAACACACAAAACTATTAAGGCATTTTTTGTGTTCTAAAATCTCAAAAATCTTGCTTACAAATTTGTTCCAAACCACCATCCAAATTCTTCGCACTAAAAATAAAAGAGAATACTTCACAAATAAATTCAATTATTATCTTAATGAGAAATGAATAAATTGAAAGTTCTTATGTCTATAAACCCAGACAAAATAAAATGGCTAAGAGAAAAAATTGACATTTACTTGAAACCGATAGATCCATGATGATTGCCAGCAATTTTTCTCATCATATTTGGGGGGAAGCTATCTCAACTATAGCTTAACTCATCAATAACTTCTATAAAAAATCATAGTATTTTACTTATAATGAGATATTTTTCGAAAAATGTTCCTTACATTCAAATCACAAACTCCTTGACTTCCAAAGAATTCAATTAAACTATCTTTATGTAGAATAATAGTCCAAAAAAGGAAAACTAATGACAAAATCCTACTAGTATATTTTTATTGGCTACTCACCAACTCAAAAGAGATATTAATGATATTATCCTTATTTATATCCTTTGATGTCTTCTTTATTGAAAATCTATCATTCAACTACAATGTTTTTCTATAAGAAAAATAGATCCTTCAATTGCATTTCTACTACCCATATTTGAACCAAGTCCTAAAGCTCCACAAAAACTCCAAATCCCTACTCAATCTCAATCTCCAACTTAGTCATATCAATCTCAATCCCTAAAAAAGAGATCATTTATAAAAGACCATTTGTTCCTCAATAGGGTCAAGAGTTCAATCTAGAGGATAATGGCCAACATAGTTAAAACCAAAGATATTGGTGAGAGCTTGTACTAAACACTCAATCTATAATTTTCTATCATACTCAAGGTTATTTCAAAAGTTTCAAGCATTTACAAACTGATTAGATAACATTGAGACACCTAAAAAGATTGAAGTGGCTATTTAAACTCCAAAATAGAGTAAAATTGTAACAAATGGGATGAAAAATCTATCAAAGAAGGATACTTAGGAAGCAACAAAAATACCAATTGAAAAGCAACCTATTGGGTTAGGTGGAACTTTAAACACAAGTAGACATGATAATTGAACAATACAAAGCTAAGTAAATTGCCCACAGATATACTCAAATATTTGCAATTGACTATGAAGAAACTTTTTCCCCTATTGACAAACACTATTCCATTGTAATTATCATCTCTATGGTTGCAAACCTAGATTAGAAATTGCATCAAATAGACAAAAAATATATTTCTCAATAAAGAGAGAAGAATAGGTATACCTATGAAGATGCCTCCAAGATTTGAAGGTGAAACTTAAGGAAAAGTATTCAAATTGATACAAATCCCTTTTATGTTCGTAAATAGTCAATAAAACCTAGGCTCAAATGGTTCTACAACAACATGAAGAAACTCAATCGTGAACAAAGTGAGTCAAATCATACTCTATTAAATAGTCAATTGGAGGATGCAAAATAGTATTGATTATATATGTTGATGATTTTATTATCAGCTGAAATGATTACACTAAAATTGACTAACTCAAGAAACAATTGAGTAAAGAATTTTAAAAGATTTGTGTGGATTAAAGCATTTCCTCAGAATAAAAATTTCAAAAAACTCCAAAGAAATTTTCATCCCTCAAAGAAACATATTGGGCTGATTAAAGGAGATTGGTAAGCTAAGTAGCACACAAACCTCAACACTTGTGGAACTAAATTTGAAAGACAAAGCAGAACATAAAAACAAGGTTGGGGATGGGAAAAGTTATTAAAAATTGATTGATAAGTAAATTTTCTTATCGATAACTTCTCCTAATACAACATTTGTGGACTGGTGTTATGAGCTAACACATGCACTCTCCAACTCCACATCTTCTAGACATGATAAAACATTTGCTCGTGTATCTAAAAAGGAGACCAAGGAAAGAATTGTTCTTTAAAAGGCTAATCAAAAAGTGTTGATGACTTTGCAAATGAAAATTACGCTAGTTCCCAAGAAGACCATTGCTCTAACTTAAGATATTTTAATGAAATACGGGATAATATTGTTACCTAAAGGAGTAAAAAAATAATTTGTTATAACTTTAGTGGTGTTGGCATTGAGTTTAAAGCCCTCGCTCTAAGAATCTTGGAAATATTGTAATTGAAAAGACACTTGAAGATTTCAAGCTTTTAGATTTGACCTCAATTAAGCTATGTAATAGCAAAATCTTATTAGTATTGTTCACAATAAAAAGAATTATTAATCTATCATATGTCCCTATAATTGTTCAGGAAGCAAATGCTTTTATTAAAGTTATACCTATACGTAGATTTAAATCAAATGTTAGCAAACTAGGAATGATAAAAATCTATGCTCCAACTTGAGAGAGAGAGAGAGAGAGAGAGTGATTATGAATTATTATTTACTATCCTAGTTTTATTCTATATTATTATGTTCTAATTTATAAAAATATTAATCTAGAATTATACATTTATTACAAGAATGATTCGTTTTCTTTTTTGGCTTTTTTCTTTTTCTTATTTATTTCATCCCCAAAATTTATTGTTTCCTTTTATTGGGTTCTATCATTATACTACATATAGACAAGTTTGCCTAATGAATAAAATATTCAAACTTTTACAAAAAAAACTACTCTTTTTAGAATTAAAAATTATCCTTTTATAGCAGTCATAATATAATAATATTATATTTTGTATTTGGCCAACATAGTATTATTAATTATATTAATCCAACAATATGTACAAGTAAAAAGAAATGATTGCATATTGCAATGCAAAAGAAGAGCATTAAATCAAGAGCTATCATTTGCATAAAGAATGAGAAGAAAGGTGAAAGATGGGCACTAGTAAATTTCTCTTCTAAATATACTAAAAAAATGGTATTATGGAGATCTTGAATTTTTTAATACAATAATGCATATAATATATGCAATCAAAAGATACAAAATAAAAAAAAGCTGGTGTTTTTTAGCCAAACCTTACAAGTTGCTCTTCTAGTTTGACTTCATCTTGAAACATTTTCCAAGAGTTGTTAAGCCACTTACCTCTCTAAATAGTGTTGTTGTCATTTGCCAAAGCAAAAGAAAGTTGCCTTTCCACAACTAATAGCTTCTAGGGTGCTAACTGCTACCATCATCATAACTAAACTTTTCATCGTTTTATACTTGATAAATTTTTCGCACCGTTTTTTTCTTCAATGCATTCATTTCTTATTTTACTTGTGTTCAATTTTCAACCTCAATTGAATCTAATGGATTCATGTTGCTAGTTTGTATTATTTAAATTGTTGTTTGATATTCTATTATAATAAAAATTATTACTAGTAACTCGACAATACTATTGAATATTGTTCACCTTTTTGTCCATAATTGGGTTATCTCGATTGCTTTTCCCGACCATTTCCCAAACCTTATTTTTTTTTTCATCTTGCTTCCCATATATTTCTAATCTCCTCTTGCTCAAAGGACTTAGAACGTTGCTGCTTTTCCTTCAAATATCCAACTCTTCTTCTTATTTATAATTCATCTAACGTTTTCTACTTGGTTCTCATGATTCACTTAAGGGATATTGATCAGCCTTAAAATGTCAGTACAATTTTTTTTTTTTTTCATTCCTATCAAAAAGCAGCTGAGTGTGAATCAAAATCTACTTCAATTTTATATTCTTAAAATAAATAGGATAATAAGCACACTTTATTCAATCAAATAATCTCTTCAATACTCAGAAAGCTTTACAGCACTTCATAACATACATTAGCTACAGTTCAATTAGCAGTAATATAGACGTAAATGTCCTATGGGGTCCCTTTTTTTGCCTGAATCATGTTAGTCAACTTTGTTAGTTGGAAAACAAAAAAACATTAACTTAATTTTGCATTCATGATTCCAAAACACAGGTAAGAATTTTCAAACAACATGAGATTATATATTTGTCAATTGTGTTTTTGTTAAACTCAAACTGCATGCATATACATGCAGTTGAAACTTAATTATTAGACTCTAATCTAATCATTTAAGTTCTAAAAGCTTTAAAAAAACATTCACACTTCAAAGACAAGTTTGGCTGATGAATAGGGCATTCAATCTTCTCAAAAAAGATACAGCTTATTTCAGAGTTAAAAAAATTATCCTTCTATACCAATCACAATATACACACAATATTACACATTGTATCTTGGCATCATAACATAATTCATCATATTATTCCAACAATATACACAAATAGAAAGAATAATTGTATACATTACAATAAAAAAGAAGAGCATTTAATCTTGAAATAACATTTGTATGAAAAATAAGAGAAGTGATAGTGGATATTTGCAATTTTCTCTTCTAAATACTAAAAAATAACATTTACAGTACATTCTGCCTGATCATGCATTTGCTAATATGATAATGCATAACACATATGCAATCAAAAGACAAAATGAAAAAACAAAACTAGTGTCATTTAAGCAAACCTTACAAAGCTTAAGGTTCTCAATGAGTTCAAGTCCATGTTGCAGTGTTTTCAAGGAACTACAAAGTGGCTTACCTCTTTAATTAATCTTGTTATTATCTGGCAAAGAAAATGCAAGTTGTATCTTCCCATTACCAATAGCTTTTAGGATGCTAAATGCTATCACCACAATAACTAACCCTTTTATCCTTCTATATTTGCCACATTTCTCACACCATTTTCTGCTTTTATGTATTCATTTCTTCCTTCGCTTGTGATCGATTTTCAATGTCAATTGAATCTCATACCTTTATATTGCTAGTTTGCATGATTTACATTGTTGTCCGTCCTTTTATTATACTCAAGATTACTACTGATGACTTCCCAATACTTTGGCTCGTTGCTTTACCCTACATTTTCCCAAACTTTTTTGTTCCATCTTGCTTCTCTCATATATTTCTAATCTCTATCTGTTCAAAGGACTTGGAATGTTGCTACTATTTATGCAAATACCCCTCTTTTCCTCATTTATAATCCAACTCATTTTTCTACTTGATTCTCACGATTCACTTAGGAGATATTGATAAGCCCTATGAAATGCTTGGAAAGCTAGAATTCATGCATGTGCTTTCCATAATATGCTTAACAATGTCAATGCGATTTTTATTTGTTAATAAGAATCAAAATCTTCTTACTCAAATTTGATATCCTTAAAATAAATAAGACAATGAGCATTCTTTATTCTCTCAAGTAAGTTTTTCAATATAAGTACTACAGCATTTTAAAGCATACAATAGTCATAATTTAAACAATAGTAATACAGACAAATACATTTTATGGGGTTGTCATTTCTTGCCTGAATCATGTTAGTTGGCTTTGTTAGTTGGGAAGCAAACAAAATCAACTTAATTTTGCATTCATGATTCCAAAAAAACAGTCGAGCATGGTGAAAAAATGAAAACATTTATTTGTCAATTATGTTATAATTAAACTAGAACTAAATGCATAAACATGCAATTGGAACTTAATTATTAGACTCAAATCTATCCATGAAGCAACAAAAGGTTTAAGAAGCATGCACACTTCAAAGGCATGCCAAGCCATTGTTCTGTATTTATGAAGAAAGCATGCCTCTTCAATAACTTCGATGTTGTATCTCATATCCATGCTTATGAAGAAATTAGTCAAATCTTCAATCATGTCTTATATATCCACAAGTATGAAAAAATTTCAGTTATTTCAAAAATGCTAACATAAGATTGTGTTTCTTTATTGTAAATATGCACATATAACAGTTTACAAAAATATAACAAAACATACATCTATGCATGCATGAACTTAAATAAGGTATATAGCATAGTTCATTGTTTTCCATAATACCTAGAATAAAAATTACTATTATGACTTTTCATTGAGGATTTGCATGATTGAAAAAATGGTTCAAATTAATATAAGTAAATGAGCCATAGTCTACATAGATATATATTAGATTCTGTAATTGGGTAAAACAAAAAAAAAGTGGGTACAAATAGGTATGGGTTTCAGAAAATTCAAGAAGCTAAAAATAGTAGATTGGAGAAAATTATCTTTCTCTAATACATTGTGACACTTGAAATTCAACGAATTAAATTTATATCAAATTTTCAAGCATTCTATAGTTCATTACAATGAAGTACAGTCATTTATTTAACTTTTTATTGATTATACAAATTAGAAAGTGAATTATTTCCACTACTTATATATAATACATTGCATGTATTTATAAACATACATGTAATAATTACAAAAAACTATTGAAAGGGGACCTTTGGACCATGTACAAAAGACAAATTATATTTTACCTTAAGGTAATAATGCAAAAAATATTAAAGCTTTACATGGTATTATCCAATCTATTTATATTTCACCAAGTTGAATAAAAAAACAAAGAGCATATTGTAAGTTTTTCTTAAAACAAAAAGCTCTCATTCCACAAAATGTCCTCTACTACATAAAATTCTCTATCATCATCAATACACTCTAATGCATTAGCATCTCTTTCCAAAGACCTAGACTCATATGTCCTTTCTAATAGTCTCGTCATTTCATACTTAGTAAGCCTCTTATCTTGTATTTCCAACAACTCAAATTTCTTAAAATGAGAATTAACTTGGCTTTTGATGACCATGTTCAAACTATTTATTTGTATGACTAAAATCATAATTCCAAATCTGTAAAAGAGTTAGCATAACCCAAATAAAAAAAAATCAAATAAACAGAAAAATTATGAGTTAATTACCTGACATAAAAAAATCACATTTCATGTATCAACATTTAATTGATTGGATGTGTTCCTATTTACCCAATATCATGCACATTCTTCCTTTCTAAATCAATACCTTCTATAAATTAGTATTAATGATAATAGAAAACTAATTAAACATTTGAAACTTCAAGAACATGCAAAACATAATCCATAATCTTAATTTACATTTTAAATGCAACATAAACTTCAAATAATAACAAAATTAATGCCTTATCGCATAACCCGTTTAATTTTTAAAACCAGCACTAAAGACTTGACTAAATCATAATCAAAATTCAATAACTATGACTTAGGTTGAAATGATAAATTGAAAAGAAAAATTAGAATCATGAATAAACTATGGTAATTTAATCCAAAATTACCTTATCAAGACAAAATAATAATAATCAAATAAATATTTTTTAGCACAAACAAAATCCATCAAAAAAAGATTACTTCTAGCATCCTTCATACATCATGCAATACTTGCAATGATATATAGTAAACATCTACTATAATGGTTGCAAAACTCTTTCCTTAACCAATATCTAAATAATATTAACATTCATTTTCTTCAAATCTTATCATCATCTTATCCAATTATTCAAATTACAGCATTCATGTATGGATGATTTCATTCAATACCATGAATAAAAGTAGGTAAGATGCACATTAGAATTAAATTACAAAGCCAATTACAAAAACCTTCAAATTCTATTAAAAAATAAAGATGTTTTTTCGTTTTTCAAAACAAACGAAAATCAAGTACCTCAATACCATGAAATTATGATTAAAAGGTCTAAAATATCAACCAAATTAAAATATGACTAAAGATAATATTAAAGTTCTTTGATTTGATCATGATCCATTGCAAGCTTTGGACAAGACAAATTCATTTTGAAATTGTCATACCTTGTTGATGACAACCCTCGCATGATTAAAGATGAAACTCATTAAACATTTTATTTTCAATATTTTAGTCAAATTACACTATCGAAATTGTTAATTTTCATTTACTTGTGCTAGATGGAGAAATGTGCACATTTTTGTCTAAATTACTTTATAAACATTAATATAGTTAACTTGAGCAAAAAAATATACACATAAAAGAAGAATTATTCATCAAATTCTACACTAGGTAAACGTAATCAAAGCCTGGATCATAATCAACTTGTAACATTTCAATCTTAACTGAATTAAACTCAATCATCTCATACAACTTAGGCACAAATCTAAAATCAATACAAATTTCAAGAAATGTTTCATTGTAAGCAAACTTAACTTTTAATGAAATAAACAAATAGATAGATTCAAGTCCCAATCATTAACTTTAACAAATTGATTCATAAAAAAAATTTTGAATCTAATTTTTCGACTAGATGCTTTTTCATTAACAACCAAATAAGCTTTACCATTAAACCATCAAGTTAGCATATGAGTTTCATGACAAACTAAAAGCCATAATTGTGCTGTGATGTGGATTAACAACATTTTAGCAACCTCCTAGCAAGATTCATTGCCACATAAATTTGCAAGGGATCTATTTGGGACAATTTGGATAACCTAATTTTGACTTAAATCAAGCTTACTCCACTTTTCTATATTGTATTAGCATCTACTCATCTTAAGCATTCCAACAAATGCAATGTAGTTTGACATCTACTAATGGATTAAGGGAAAACTACAAATAAGCCCTTCAGATTTGCTTAGTTCTCAATTAGATCCATCCATTTTTGGAAAAAGGTAGACAAGACCATAATTTTGGTATAAATTGCAAGTAAATTCATGAACCAAATTTTATTATAAATGAATGAACCAATCTACATTCAATAAGCTATCCTCTTCTACCATAAATTACTATTCTATACCAAGCATTGAAGTTCTTATGATGGTGAGTGAGTGGCGACACTGAAACATAGAAAAAGCAGTGATGTGATGACATTAGAGGTATAATGGCAAGAAAATTGAACATCTCCTCCCAATTCTTTGTTGAATCTCCAAAGTTGACCATGGAATTGACATTGCTTGTCGATGATGGATGATTGCATGACCAACACCGACATAACATGAGAGATTAACAGAAAAAGAGTGACAAATAGGTAGCATTGATCATTCATCACAACCCACATCAACTGATCCACTATCGTTTGCCACAACACCACTCCACCACAGCTAATGAAGAATAATTTAAGGTTGAGAAGTTTAATTTAAAGTATTTTAGGAAAAGAAACGATGGTTTAGAAAAAAAATAGGCCAATAATCTACTATAGACTTACTTCTTAAAAAACCAAAGACATACTTAAGAATTAGATCAAATCCCTATGAACAGTGTGCATTTTGAGCATATTTTAATAAAAACAATAGAAACATGTCTACCTATACAAGAAACACAAATGCGGAAGAATTAGCCAAAATGATTTCTTTTGTCGTGGGCAAAGTAATATCCATTTAGAGACATCAACTTTATGGAAACAAAAACTTCACTATTTTGTCATTATTACATAAAGAAAAGTTGAATCACACAAAGGCTTCAGCAAAAGCTCATAGTCAGGCATTCTCTATAACAAAATAATAGATAATAAATTTATTAACTGCTTCTCAAGAACTACCTTACAAAAAAAATAAAAGGTCACTTATACCACCTTAGATGTATAATAGAACTATTATGCAACTAAACAACAAAGATTCATAATTATTGCACAATATTCTTCTATTTATAAAAGATTCCAGAATTAAGACTAGCAAGTTTACCAGGTTCTTTTTTTTGTAGGTGCTTATCCTTTGAGGCAACATGCACATATTGGATTGTGTTATTTGGTTGAGAAACAGAAGAAATAGCCAAGTCCTATACAAAAAAAGGGGATAATAAGAATGATTTAACTTAAATTGCAGAAAGTACAATAGATACTCACGGCATTGTCTAAAGTACATGTAGCAACCTAAAATTAAGATGGTTAATTGTTTAAAGGATACATAAAAAAGAAAATCTAAACCAATTGTAGAAAATACAAGACAAAATAAACTAACTAAATAAGCATGCAACAAGGTAGCAACAAAAAAATTGAAAGGCCCAGCTTCAGGTACAACTAGTTGGACAGCATTTGATAATATACTAAATCAATAGATCAAAATCCATGGAAAGTGTTAAAAGCAACTGTGTTAAGCTCAGACATCTAGAATCTCGTAGAGCTTAATAACTTCCAAGTTTAGGCAGACTTTGTCAACATAAGAAAAAAGGAATCAAGTTCCATGCACTTCCAAAAAAAAAGGGGAAATAAAACAAAAACCCCCAAAAATTAATAATTTGGAGACATTTACATTAATCTAACACACTGGACTTGATCAAGAAACAAGCCCTTAAACATCAAGTATACATATTCCTTGTGATAGATATGATTCATATTATTACTAGCCTTTTGCTATATATTTACATCATTATAAGCAACTCGATTTTCTCATGGATGCAAGTACTTGTAATATTAGCTTTACACATACAACTTCTCTCAATGCTATCTCAAGTTATTCATAAACATTTTGGTAATCCTTTGTATTCATATAAAACCCCTAATCCTCTTTGCATGTTATAATTGTATTTCTAACCTTCATTTCCGCTTGATTGGAACTTATTTATGTCAATACCATCAACTTTCCAATGACTTTGAATGACAAATCCAACATATCTAAATCACTTGGTCAGCAACTACCATGTCCATAACAATAGTATTTTAATTTCAAAAAAAATGTAAAAGCAAACCCTTTTCCTAATAAGCAGGATCAACTATATAAATCCTATAACATGCCTTAACAATTAATTAAAATTCTTCCTCAATAATTCCAGTCCTTCGTAATTATACAATTTCACATCTTTTTTAGTCTAACTCTTCCCATACAGAAAAATTTTAATAACTTATATCTCCTAAAAAGTATTTAGTAGTACATTTTTAATATCTTCAAACCATTTAAGACAACTCTCCAAAGTTTATCTTCAATCTATGCTACACTAACATTCTCTTCAATGCACTCATTTCTAATCATATTCTCCCACATATAGGTCATTCATCGATCTCAACATCCTTATCTTTGCAAGTTGTATGTTTAGACTTCGCATACTAACAATCAATATCATGTCATTCTGTTGGTCCCACCACAACCTTATAACACTAACATTTAATTTCATAGGTGATGCTATGAACACAAAACAAACCAAAAAAGCTATATTCCATTGAAGCTATTACAAATAAAAAAAAAAAGAAATGATTTGAATATATTCCAATAATATGAACAGTTAGCTTAAGAAATTTAATTTCCTAACTTAAGATGATATCCATAGCTTTCAACCAACTAAACTTTGTGCAACCAAATCAAGCAATGGTGAAGATGCATAAAAGGAAGAAAAACCTCAAACATATTAAAAACGTACACCATCTATTTCCAATTTTGCACATTAGAAGTAAATCAATACTCCCACTAAACCTTATTGAGTTATAAAGCATTCATAAGAGCAACATTATTTACAATGGCTTTAACAAAGACAAGCAAGTTGCCAAAATACATTAGATGGGAGAACTAAATAACTGAAAGATCAATTAATATAGTTTCCACCAAATTTACCTTGTCAAAAAAAGGGACATCATAAAAAGTAATTTAAATAGGTATGGTAACAGAAGATCAACATGCCTAAATCCTTTAGAGATTCCTAAGAAATCAGTCATTTAGTAGGTTAGAGAAACAAAGATCTTAGATACCATGACAAGTTTTGATTAATTGACAGAAATCTCAAAACTTCCAAGTAAAATATAGCTTGTTCCCTTTTGATGGCATCATAAGTATTCTCAATAACAATTTTTAGACAAAAGCAAAGAGTGGAGTTCTTTGATTTCAATTTTCTCATCAAATTGGGGGTAATGAGAGACCCTCAATTGATCCACAAGGAATAAAAAGTAAACTTATTTAGTTATATAGTTCACCACATCAACTAGTTCATTTTGTCAGCAAAAAGTGTATGAGTCATTCCCTCGTTCAACTTAAGGCCCAAAAATGTTGATTTCACTCCACCAATCACCATCAAAATTAGACTGTCTTGAAAGAAAATCACATTAAATGCTTCAATATGTGGAGACTAATTTGAATCAGAATGTATGATCATATTAAATAGCTTTTTGAAAAAGTAGATAGATGAACTACAATTCCCCTGCAATGAACGATATACAGGAAAAGAAATACTAGGATATTAAAATTTAATTGGGATAAAAAAAATTTTAAAATATTTTAAAGGATGTACAATGTCTCATCAATAACTTCAACTAGATTGTGGAATCAGTCTCTAGAACAAGATAACTATCCATCTTCTTGATAGCCTAGAAGAAGAATCTAAACCTAAAATTTCCCAACAAAAGCAACTTTAACTAAAAGATTGTTACACAAGCATCTTGTACTGGAAGAAGCATTTTATGCTCAATAAACTTAACCTTCTCCTCTAAAATAAGTGAAAAATATCAATATAACTATCACATTTCCTTTAAAGATCACCAAGCAAATGTTTAAGAACAACTGCTCTCTTCTTTAACAAAAAAAAGAACATGCACAACAATCCAATCTTTTATGGCATAACAAAAAACTTTGAAGGCATTTCATACAATCACATTGCCATGTTAATGTTATCTAAAGATCTTAAATGTTTGATTTGATAACATTGTTAATAACATTATTAAAAATTATGATTGAAACGAGGTATTTAAATATGGCCTAAATTTGGGTAGCATCTAGATAATGAGCACCTTGATATTAAAGTTGAATAAAATTTTTTTTAAATAACTTAAAGTTAAACAATGAAAAAAACATCAACTTTTAGATAAGACTAATATCTAGATAGCATTGACATCTAAATGTCAATGCTATCTAGATAATACTCCATTAAATATCCCTTCAAAGATTGTTTAATTAATGTTGAGTCAGACAACAAAAAATATTGACAATCCAAATGACAATCAAATATTCCCTAAAGCTAATAGAAAAATTTTAATCATAAAGTCTCATATACAAGAAGAAGCCAACCAAAACCTCAAGACGATTTCAAGAAAATAATCCTTCGCCCCATGATTGAAGAGCCAACAAGCTATTCATGCACAATGGTTTGATTTTTCAAGATTGGAGAAACCTCCAACACTATTTGACTAAAGCAAAATAGCAAATCTACATATTCAACTCATCCAAATCTACATGGAGAAGGTTCATGCGGAAATAGAAAAAAATGAGAGAATTTTTTACCTTATCATCACCGTATTCTTATCCACAAGCTTATATCAATTGAGAGCTCCAAAGCAATCCAATCACACCAATACCACAAAAGAGACATCAAAATTAATGCCAACATATTCTTCAATCATGTCCATCATTCACAACACAAAAATTTGTGGAATGAACTATCTCTTAAATAAAGATAGCCACCAAAATAAGTTACTTGATAGTGATACACATCAATCAAATCCACATAATATAGCTAAAATTTTATTACTACTCTATGATGCCCAAAGCTCAATTTGTGTCAATTAACAATCAAAGATGATTTGAATTTTCATTACACAATTTCCTCCACCTTTAGCTTAGATTTACCACACCAATGTTTTGATCCCTTAAAAATACACATGCTCTCTACATATCTACATTCTCCACTTCACAAAGCCAAGACCATACCAACAAAGAATGAGAGATTATCAAAAAGTAGAAGAAACCCCCAAGTAAAACTTATTTGTACTAGAGGTGTCATCAAGTTAACTAAACTTTATATCACCAGCTTTTTCCAACTGTTCAGCAATAGAGCATAAAGTTGGGGAATTGCCTTCAGTCCAATATATAGAGCAAGCTAATCTCAACCATAGTTTTAGCATCCACATCCAATCCTCAACCTCTAGAGCCATCCCCTAAAAAAAATGCTACATTTGTTTGTAAAAAATGATATGGTTTTTCACCTTTTAATAGTCTATAAATCATCCTTTTTATCAATGTAGATCATCAGATCATACTTCTTTTCTTAAAAACTATCAGCAACACAATTTAGTAAGGTCTTAGGACTAGCACGTTTTTTACTGTGCAACTTTTCGATAAAAATTCTCCTTGTCAAAATGGGAATGTCTTTAGGCATAGCAGACAATAATAATCCTCCATGAAAACTATAACTAAAAATAGTATAGCTCTCAAAGTAGTAAGCACATCCTTTCTAGTTGAAATACCAATGATATGAATTATTCTCCTGACAAAGTACAAAGGAGAATGGAGAGATTAGAACTTACCAAACTGACACAGGCCTAAATTTCTTGGTCAAAAATATATCAACTTCCACTTTTTCACCGCAAGAAATACTCTAATTAGCTACATATGTTTTCCAACATCCTTTCAGATTACCACAAGCCCCAAAAATCATATAAAAGCTCTTTTTCAAGACAACAATCACCAATCACAATTGTTGCATCTTTAAAGTACATTTTTTTTACACAAGAAGTGTCTAGTACTCTAAGTAAA
Source organism: Vanilla planifolia (assembly GCA_023846275.1). Lineage (NCBI taxonomy): Eukaryota > Viridiplantae > Streptophyta > Magnoliopsida > Asparagales > Orchidaceae > Vanilla > Vanilla planifolia. The sequence continues at coordinate 28,457,811 of CM043873.1, forward strand.
GAATTTTTCCATAAACTAACACCTAGAAACTTGCCAATTCAAAACAATCTGTCCACACTAAGACTTTGGTTTAAAGAAGCTTTCACATTTGAACCATGCATAAAATTTCCCTTAAATCTTTGACTCATCAATTCACACTCTATCCTTTTGACTCACAACAAAATTCTCCATGGAAATAACAAGCTATTAATTTGCATGATGAAATTCTAAGGAAATAGCTCAGTAATACAAGCATCAAATCCTCCCAAGAATAACAACAAAATTTCATATCTTCAATAAACTACTAAGAAAGGGAAGAGGACAACAATTTATAGCTAGTTTCTATAACAATTCTTAGCATCATCAAGACCATTTTAGGTGGGCTTTTAACTTTCAATACCAATTCATTGTATTTTGTGCCATATAATGCACCAAATTTAGTTTTTGTAAGTAATTATGCAACTAGAATATATTTGATGTTAGACACATTTGATTATTGCCATTTTATTCATAGTTGGTGCTAGCATAACCACACTCTTATCCACATTCACATATGCATCCATATTCATTCCACACCAAAATGCGCCAAAATTAGACATTCCAAAACCAAATCACATGCAATGGAGGCCATCTGAATCAGTAAATTCATCTACAAACACATTGTACAAATTTAATGGGTTTGGTCTTTATGAGGATCCTTTTTTCATTTTTTGGTTTTTAGATTTTTTTTTATTTTTCAATAGTTTTATGTGGTTTAGGAAAGGTTTCATTATTTCAAACTTTCTTCAAAGCCATGTTGTTTAAAAGTTCTTTCCATTGAAAAGAGAAGATTTGCTCACCATATTGGTTATGCCTTGTCTAAGCTTTAGGCTTTTAAAATGCAACTCACAATCAAATCATATTTTCAAATAACCCAATGTAGATCTTCCCCCTAGAATTATTCTCAAGCCATCTTTTTTTGATGAAATTCACTATTAAGGAACCAAATTTCCCCTTGTGTAGGATTTGAAGTGTATAACATTTAAATTAATTTTGGGACAACTATGTAACTCTTATGCTCTTCTTTATACTTTCAAATTGAATTACAGGTAAATTTATTTTCATATTGTTCATTTTATTGATGTTTTCACCACATGACAAAATATGTGTGGACTTTTCTACTTCTATTCTTCCTTATTGCGATTTGTTGCAGTATAGCTTTATTTTTACCTCTAGTTGATCTTATATAATGCTTGAAAGTTATCTAGGCATAAGATACAAAATTATATATCTCCTTACACTCAAAAGCATCCTACATGTGCCAATATTTTTCTCTAGCCTCCCAAGGTGTGTAATAATTCTACATAAATTTTGCATAAACAATGGCATTGTATCTCCACTTGCATTTTCTTGCTTTTTGTCTTTCAAAATACTCTTATCTATCCTATGCATTCAATGTACATGGTTCAAAATTAAATATGTCTGTCTTCCATTACAAGATGTCCTATGAATGCTAATACTCATGTTTTTTTCTTAATAATCATATTTCTAAATACCAATGACAAACTAAGGTTTAGTTTAAATACATCTTTTAAAAATTACTAATTTCCATCTCCCATAAAATTACTCAAAGTTATGCAAAATAACACCTTTCAAAAAGCTCTTTTCTTACATATACATAGGTATTTCAATAAGATCTTTAAATAGCAACTTTTAGAAAGATCAATTTAAAATAAAAATAATCAATTGCCTCTTTACAAAAACTGTAGCCATGCGAGAGACATTTAAATATGTCCACCATTTCAGAGAAATAATTCAGAACTTCATATGGGAAAAACATAAGATGCAAGATGAAGCACAAAACCAAAATCAGTTGGATAGGAGAGAGAAAAAGCCACAATTAAGTTAAATTTTCTCTTTCTTTACGTTCTTTCTCAATACTTGTTAACTTCATCTAAAACCATCATTTCACCGTTTCCAATAAAAACCAAACCTAACCCTGCTCCAGAAAAATCTTAAAAGCCGAATAATGCCATTGCTATTTTCAAGATAAGCATTGCTGAAGGCATTAATATCTACAGTAGAAGTAGGAGATAAGTATTAGACAAGCTACTGGCAGCTGCACTAAATTCTCTTGCGATCCTACTAGGGAACGTGAAAGAAAAAGTAACCTACCCAAAACCAATAACACTCAGCCAAAGAAAATACACGTAAAATAGCTGCATAGAAATCGCGAGCGAATATTTTCCATTACTCGCTGAACCAGATATAGCCATCAATTCATCAGAAAGTAAGTTACAACAAACAAATGCGAGGCCTCCAGAGGCAACAAAACAACGGAGAAACACATAGATTTCCCAGTTGTTAGAATATGAGAAGCTTTCCAATCACAGTTTCATCCTTCTCATCTAAAAGACAAAATAGGAAGTGCCTCAATTAATCCTGGTTAAAAACATATCGAAACTCGTCTTACTAGATCCGTATAATCAAATAGTTTAATCAAGAAGAACAAAACTCAAACGGAAACAGATAAGCAAGGAATAGAAGCTTCGGCTTGGCTAAAACCTACGGCGTCGGAGGAGGAGGAGACCTCTCCCTCCTCTCTGGATTTATGGGATTTGGACTTGCTGCCGCCGCCACCATCGGAGACGGAAATAGCGGCGGCGGAGCGGTTGACGTCAGCAGAAGAACTAGGGTTACCAGAAGAGGGCATGGAAGCGATAGCTTTGGCCCTCAGGTGCTCTACGTCATCCATTCCACTTCTGTTCAGTCAGAACAGGCTGAAAAATCCGCAGGCAGCGGTAGGTGAATTGTCCAACAGCGGCGACAGTATACAATCACGCACTTGCCCGGGAAAACATGAACTTTTCTCTTATCATTTCTACACTTTTTGAAATTGAAGATTTTTTTTCCAAAAAATAGTGAAAAAAATAATTAAAATAACATTTAATGTTACTAAAATTAACAAAAGTAATTTCATGAATTTTTTTATTTTTTATGTCAAGAAGCACAAAAAATTTGAAAAATTCTTATAAAAAAATTAAATTAATTAAATTATCTATCTTCTTTTTTTAATAAAGATATATTTTATTAATAACTAACATTACATATAGTATTGTATTATAAAACATAAATGGCAAATGTCCCATCAACATATCAAGTTAGGGCAATGATAAAAGAAAATAATGTATAATTTTATATACAAGTTGTCAATAAAAATGATGAAAGTATTTGTCTAATGCATATACAAATGAAATTTCTACAGTTTTTCAAAAATTGGTTATAGTTGTTGATTAGCCAAGGCTAACTAATGTTATTGAAATCAAAAGCTTTTTCGATTGATAAATAATTAATGAAAAATTGTCAAATGATTTTTTACATATCGATGTTTTTTTGACAACGTTGACTCAAAAGTTTAATCCATTAATACAAACCTTGGAGTCCAAAGAGAGATTTTAGATTTTGAAAAAGTTAAATTCTACACCAATTGATCTTTCTTGAAAATAACATTGAGTTTACAATAATTCTTCTTTATAAGAGTTAGGATGTGTACTCACGTGGAATGAGAAAGTGATATCTTATGCTTTTTCAAGTAGCTAAGATTATAAAAGAAAAAAAATATTTAGTACATTATTTAGAGTTATTTATGAATGTATTTGCATTAAAAAAATACATATGAGAACTATCTCTAGAGGATAAATAACCAATACATAAAGCATTGGCCTAGAGAAAGTATTTAGTAAAAAAGAGTTAAATATAAGATAAAGACAATGGCTTGAGCTAAATAAGGATTATGAACTAGAGACTATATATCATCAATGCGAAACTAATATGATAATTGATATCTTGAGCAATAAAGCTAATTTGAGTAGCATGATATCCATTATTTAAGAGGCTTAGTTGAACATTAAAAGTGCTCAATTGCAATTGAATATTTTATCGTTAGCAAAAAAAATTCAAATTAAAAATAGCATATATTTTTTCAAATTAATCCAATAAATCATAATCTACAATTAAAAAATAAAGGTTTTGAACAAAGTTTTCCATGAGGAAAAATACTTTACAATAAATAAAAAAGGGCAATCCATGATATTAAATATGCTTGACTAAAATTAGCATACACCAAGGAGAGTAAATTAGGGATCTTTTTTTCACAAATTGCTTTCTTTGATACAACTCTTTTTAATACTACTTATTGAGGAGTTATGCCTATAAGAAGGTAAATTAAGGGGGTTAGATTGTGATCTTTTTAAAACTTTGATTGTAATAAAAAAAATATTGTTATAATTTATCTCATGTTCTCCACATGCCCTTAAAAACTATCTTGAGTTTTCAAAATATTGTTCTGGATTATTATGAGGATCATACAAGTATGATATTGACATATGACTTTTCCTATTGTAGTACTTATAACCTTTATGAAACTGGTTGGTTAAGGATTGTACCCATTTAATAAAATGATCATTGGCATAGGATGAATTTTTTCACAAAGTTTGTTACTTTCTAATTTTGGGATACTTAGCATGAGTACGATAATGGGATCATACCCATACAAAAGTATTCTTTCAGTGTATTAACTTAGAGAACTTAAAGAAATTTACTTTTGTACATGTATAATAACTTCATAGTTGTACTAGGCAATGCCAATTAGCATATGATATATGTCATATGATAATCATACACACACATCAATGGATTGTATTGGTGCGATGTCATTTTGACACTACTTTTACTTAATTTTTTTTAAAATTTCTATGAATGAAATGGTTCATACAAGTATGACAACTTTTTGTATTATATGATGCATGAATTAGGTGAAAAAATAGAACACGAGCAACCATCTCACATTTTTATTATTATAAAACTAATGCTAGAGTGAAAAAACATAATGTGTAGTAATAGAACAATAAGTTAAAGCTTTCAATAAGGGTTGCAAATGATGTAGCAATAAGATATTTCAAACATCACAATAAACCAAGATCTATATTGTGTTAAGATTGGGTTACTTTTATTTTTACTATGATTATACTAAATATTATGTTCAAGGTTGGTATGTTTTATGTTTAATTCAAAAGAATCACACTTATTAGAAATAAAACACAATTTATGTTATATGTACATTTTCTAAAAAATTTCACATTTTTTATGTTACATGTACATTGGATATGTTTAAAGAGTCATCCTATAAATCATTGGATTGTCAAATGGTATGTGTTAAAGGAAGGTAACATAACACATTCTTTAAGCTACATATTGATATTAGTTTGTCCAATGGACCTTTGTACCATCCAACACATCAAGCCTAGCTATTAAAATCTAGCTTCATGCATAAATGAGACTATTCATGATGTATGCAACTTGTAGGAAATTAAAGGGAGATTTTAAAAGAACTTTTCAATGCTCAATGATACCACTATAGATTACATTTCCTCCATTAATGGTATAGTAAGCACTCTTTCCTTCATTTTTTATTCAACTATTCTTACATTTATGATTTCCATACCAATTTTCTTATCCCTCTTAAAAGTATCATTCACAGCTCATGATGCACGAGTAAGAAAATGAGTATGCTTAAAGCACTTTCCACTTTCTACTTCAACTAAAATACATACATAACCTGTGTCCTTTAAAAAGGAATATGGTACACGTTGATTTTCAATGCTAGATAATAATAATGTAAATCCCTTACTTGTTATGTGAAGATTTGCTTATCTAGATGCCTTATATCTATCATAAACTCAAAATATTTAAGGTTTCCTTATAAATGCCTTAAGTATTTATCTAACTCAACTTCAATTTTTTGACATTGTTTATGTATCACTTCCATAACAATCATGAAGCATACCCACATTTTATATTGTGCAATACTATCAAGTGCAATAAAATGTCAAAAAGCCTTATTCTTGATTTCAACTAAGGCATTAGTTTTAAATCTACAAGGTTTTTTATAATAAAATTGTATTTTGAACTTGAAATGATAATTTGAATATAATCATAAAAATAAATTTTATAATTTAAAAGTAATTAACTAATTGATTAAAGTCAAATCTAAAAAAGTTTAATATAATTTTATATTAAGTATACTTTTTTATATTTTATTAATTATAAAACAAAAAATTTTTAAAACAAAAATGAGAGGAATGCCATTTGATGGTCTATCATATAATATAACTATTTATTAGTTGGTTATGGCTTTTACTCCATTTTGTTGGTTCCTTCAAACAATCTCGTGAAGCATATTGTATGGTTCAATGCATATTAGATGGGTTACTAATGGACAATCCAATGTCAAGCCTAATAGTGGTTCCATTGCAAAGGGAATAAACTAATTTGATCATTTGAAAGTGTGATCAAATCATTAAATATGTTGAAGAAAGACATGAAATTAAATTTACAAATGACTAATAATTGCATAGAGAAGTATTTGTAATGCCCATGTATATTGAACATTTTAATCATTCCTATGGATCGTAATAACATTTTATGGATTATAAAAGATCTATGAATAATTTTCATTAGTTCAAAAAATTTTGATGTTCACAAGAAATAATGCTACATAGCACCAGTCTTTAGTAATTTTCAAGGTTTATGGATTCAAAATGCTCAAACTAATTAAAGTGTAATGGTTATAAGAAGTTTATAAGAAGTTTATAAGAATTTAATTTTTTTTCTATTGTATTTCATTCTAATATTATTTTCTTTGTTTTATTCCTTTAGTTAGGTTTTGTATGCAATTCTTCTTTAAGAGATGATTGTTTAAGTGCCTTTAAGTTAGTGTGTGTATAGAACCTTCTGTTTTTAGTAGTTTAAATGTTAAAGAAAATCATTATTTTTTCTTAGTTACATATTTTAAGAGTGGTTATAAGTCAAGTATTTGGGCTTAACCATCTTGAAGCCACACTATGATTTTACAAATATATTATTCTTTTTATAAATGTTAAGATTTGATAAGTTATAAATTAAATTTTTAATTTTTATTTTTATTTTGAAAATTTGCTTTATCATCATATTATTGGTAAAGGATCATAGTTAAACAGTGTGTGAGATATCTCCTTAAAAGAATATATCAAATATGGAAGAATAAATTAAAAAAAATACAATGATAATGATTCATTAAAATTGGGTATAATTAAATCATAAACAAAAAATTGAAACTTATTACAAAAATAATATATTTTAATTATCAAAATATTTTGTAAAACAATTATTAAAAATATTAAATGAAGTCTGAATGTTATAAACATGGTATAGAAATTAAGAACATATGAAAAATGCAAAGAATAAAAGTATTTATAAGGTTTTTTAAAAGAAATTATAAATTTCTTAAATCACTCTAAAAATCTTAAAAATGCTAGCAAAGTAACATAAAATGATCAAATGAGGAGAATCTTGCAAAAAAAAGCTAGAGTAAAAAGGTTGGATCTTTTCAAGCGATTCAAGAGGATTAGCTTAGGAAAGCATTGTAAGTTCCTCCTCTAATTTATTTTTAGTATGATCAATTTAGTAAAATATGTGTTTGTTAAAGCATGTACAAGCTATATCAAAGACTCTATTGAGCATAATTTCAATCTTATTAATTTAGAGCACTAAGAAAGAGAATTAAGAAAAACTATTTAGAACTCACAAAAAATAGAAATTGTCATTATAGGTTTTTGTGTTATAGCATAAATGAAGGATCAAATGTTCCAACATTAATATTGGAAAAGAACTAAAAAATAAATTTATTAATGATCACATGATCTAATGCTCATCTCATAAGGATCAGATGTTTCAATATGAGTGTCAAATAGTATGGTATTTTTCATGAATTTGTCATAAGCCTACATCTAACACCCAATGAATTATTTGATGATCATATGATTACTATTGAATGGTATAAACATATAGAAGATCAAATAGTCCAATAACATAGATTGAACTGTTAGATGCGTTGATAGATAAATAGAACAACGAAAAAGAAATTAAGTCATAAATGTGAAAGGTGATCCAATTAATTTAATTAAAGAATGGTAAACATTAATGGAGGTGTTAGAAAAAAACAGACGTCAAACAACATTACATGTAGAAGGAAGATGAAAGAATAGCTAATAAAATGCAAAAGTGCATAATTGTAGGAAACATGAAAACAATATAAAAAAGATTAAAATACTACGACAACTAAGGCAAGCATATTAAAACATTTGATTGTGCATTAGTCGATGCTTGTTTCATACCCTCAGTCATTGGATGAGTTATTATATATTGCAATGGAATTCATATTCTCTATTGATTACTTTATTACCCACAAGTTCTATATACTTGGAATTTGTATTCCATATGGTAAATATTGCATAGTAATTGGAATATGAATAACATTCTTGTCATGAAGAGAGAAAAAAATATTTTGCATAGAAAATTGCTAACTACAAAATGACCATAGTTCATCCTACCAAGAAGCATGAGCAATAAAATGGAAAATCCTATCGAATAAAGATAAGATTCAAAGGATATTTTAACCTTTGATTTATCGTGTCCTTAAGGATATGCACCAAGATTTGAATAGGTCTTACAATGTTAGGGATAAGAACAATATGATAATTTCTCCTAATATACTATTAATAAGGTAAACTAGTTCATATGGTAATCAAAGGATCATATGAAAGTCAATTGGTCTTAAGAAAAATAATACTCCATACGAAAATTAAATAATCATAAGAGAATTAATGATCAAATGGCAATGACTAAGGTTTATAAATATAAAAGTATTTTGTGGCATGGCATATTACTATATACATTTATTACTATAATGGATATAACTAGTTATTTTGACAATAAGTAGCATGATCACAGTTTTGTACTATCTTCTATGAAAATGGTATTGTTAGCTTTTTTACATATTGACCTTATGATTATGACTTAGCCTATTTTTGGCTTTAATAATTTCAAATATAATAGAGACACATCGAGAAATGTTAAGGGAGTAGTAAAATGAGTTAAAAACTTATCATAATAATTATTTTGGTATCATTTTAATGTTATTGATAATTATTAGAAATTGAGATAACTGAATTTATGTATTAATAGATTATTATGATAACAACAATGTCAACTTATATTAGTTAGTCTTCTACTATAATAGATGAAAATTAGATTTCATGTTGATTTATTATATTTTGCTTTATAGGTGATAGAAATTTCATTAAAAAGATTATTATGTTAGAAAATATGAGTAATACATGATGTCTCTTAATTTAAGTCTTAGCTTTTGATTTATAAAAGTGTTAGACCCTTGATTCTATGATTGCTCAAAAAGGTTTTGAAGTTAACAACCTAATTGTGTTAGTTCAATAGCAATGGGCAATGAAAACGATGTTGGGCAATGAGAAAAGTGTCGAACAGTGGGAAAGTCAATTTACAGCTTAGAAGAGGATTCTTGGGTAGTTATTTAATCGATTGAACAAGATAAAAAAAATGATATGGTTTCATCTTAATTTGGATGTTTAATTGACTTTTTGAATTGTCTCAATTTAATAGTAGGTTCGGGGGTCTTTCCTCCCTTAATCACTTCTTTGTTAATAATTGTGATGTATCAAATGACTCTTGAAAGGAACATATGAATAAGGATAAGAATACACTTAGCTTAATAGAAATTGATAAAAAATAATTTTGAATAAGATTTTTAAATAACTATGCTACATTTAAGAAAGGCATAAGATAAGAAAAATAAAGAGACTCTATGTATAATCCAAAAGCATTATAGAAAAGATTTCAAAGAAATATCAATCTCCAAATGCTCAAGGAATTCAATAATGATCTATATAAAAGAACAATAAACTCTAGAATAATATAACCTAACAAAGATAATTTTACTTTTATGCGAACTAGGAGATCTAAAAGAAGATAAAAGAGAAGCTTGGAATGTCGAACTAATCCAAAAGAGACATGTAAAAGCTCAAAATCTTTACAAATTACATGTTAAATAAACAAAAAGGGATAGCACCCTTGCTTGAAACATAAGAGGGGCCATGAATATGAGATTAATCGCTCACCTAAAACATCTACTTTTATCTAATAATATCACATTAGTTGCCATACTAAAACTAATGACACATAACAATAATCTACCTAGCATGGTTATGTCATTAGGTTTTGAACATTATACAAGAAATTTCTCTAACAAGATCTGGGTTACTTGGAAAGCAAGCATGACATGTAAAAAATTAAATGATGATGAATAATTCATTCATCTACTCATCTACAAACCTAGATTCTAACTAATAATTTACTATACTTTAGTCTATACTTAATATGCAAAGGACGAGAGAAGAACACCATGGAATAATTTAACTCAAATTATGGCAAATCTAAATGTCTCATGGATGTTTGAAGGAGAATTTAACTTTATTGCTTCTATTAATTAGGATAAGGTACCTTCCACTCCTAACTTAGCTGCAACGCAAGAGTTTAAGGATTCTATAAACCAATGTTGCTTGAAAGATCTTGCTTACTAGGGTTTAATCTTCAATTGGGTTGGGTAAAGAAAAGGATAATGGGTTTGAAAAAAGCTTGATAAAATTCTAGTAAATAATGATTGAACAGAAACCTACTCTATAACAATCATATAACATATATGTAGAATATGTTCTAACTATTCTCCACTGCTCCAATTTCTTAATGGTCATGATTCTTCATTAAAAAAATTTAAGTATCAAAGCATGTTTTTGGTATATTCAACATTTTATAGGTTGGTAGAAAGTAATTGGTCCATATCAACACGCCACTTTGGCATGGTGTCTTCAGCATTTAAATTAAGAAGGTTAAAGGACAACCTAAAATAATGAAATAAATCCACATTTGGTAACATTTTTCAAGAAATCAAGGTGACTAAAGAAGAGGTGAAGTGTAGAGAACAAAAATTTCAAAAAAGTCAAACTGAGGAAGATAATGTTGCTCTAAACAAATGATCAACTTATGGAGGAACAAAGGAAAAAATGTATTGGTACCAAAAGGCTAGAATTAGATAGCTTAAAGAGAGTGATAAGAACACAAAATTCTTTCATGAATTTGTTAAAGACAAGAGGTCTAAGCTCAACATTGGTTGTATTAAAGATTGAAAAGAGAAAATTCAAGAGATAGCTTTATAATATTTTCAAAAATTGCACTCCTTTAACAAAGTCACATTGGATGAGGAATTATTGGACAAAATAGCTAAGTTGGTATTTGAAGAAGAGATGGCTTATGTAAGAGGTCATAATTGAAGAGATCAAAGAAGTGATATTTCAATTAGGCAAAGATAGTGCATTTAGACTAGATAGTTTTAATGATCACTTTTTCACAAAATTTTACAAAATTATAGCCTACAATGTGCTAGAAGCATCCAAGGATATTATAACTAGAAATTTAATTCCTAAGAGCATTATAAGTGCAAATCGTGTTGATTCATAAGATAGAGATACCATGATTATTTAAGGACTTTATGCTAATTTGTATATGCAATTTTGTTAAATAAAATATTATATAATTTATTGGTGAATAGGCTACACATAGTGTTACCCAAAAGCATATCCCCTAAACAAGTTGGTTTTATTAAAGAGAAATTATGGATAACATTCTTCTTGCTTAAGAATTGATGCGATCTCTTAATAAGAAAAGCTAGAGGTAGAAAGTGCAATCTCAAACTGGACTTAAAAGGCACATTTGATAGATTGTCAAGGGATTTCTTATATATGACACTAGACAAATTCAACTTCTTAGCACAATCTAACAAATCAATCAGAAATATTATAGGCAATTCATGGCTATCCATCATGGTCAATGACATTCCTAGTGGATTTTTTAGCCCTTAATTAGACTTAAACAAGATAATTCCATCTCTCCTTTGTTATTTATATCATCCATGAATGCTTTCAGTAAGGTGTTAAATAGTATATTCATCAATATTAAAGTAATGCATTATGCACTACCTAAAGGTCACCCACTAATTTCACTTCTCAGTTATGTTGATGATATAATCATTTTCAACTTAGGAGAATTGAGATCGATGAATACTTTAAGCAAATTTTTAAAAAGGTTCTAAGACATGTGAGGTCTATAATTAACTATATTGAAGAGCAAGTTCTACACTGACAGAGCAATGAAGCCAACATCAACTAAAAAGATAAGTAAGGTTGTAGCTTTTAGCATAAATCTTTTACCATAACATACTTGGGATGCTCTCTATTTACTAGTAAGAATGAAGCAATATACTTTTAGTAAACCCTATATAAACTAATCAACAAGATGGTAGGCTAAAAGAAGACATTTGTTATCTATGGGTGATAGATTAAGCCTAATGAGGCATGTCTTAATCATTGTTCTAAATTTTTCACTCATGATAGTGTATTCCTTAAAACAAATTATAGAAAAAACTAAAAAAGTTATGAATCATTTCCTTTGGGGGTAGGTTGAAAATTTACACAAACATCATCAAGATGCTTGGGACAAAGTGTATGCTCCTATGAAGGAAAAAGGTTTAGGACAAAAAATTAAAGGATATAATGACTCCTTTTTATGTTAAGCTAAATTAGAAGCTCCTCATTAGCTAATTTCTATGGGCTAAATTCATAAAATACAAATACATGAATGACAATGCATTAAAGAAACTAAGGATTTGGTGTTCGAGAACTCAAATACATGCATGAAGTGAGGTTCCTTCATATGGAACCTTTCTATGGATGAGACATTTAGCTTATAATATGCATGGAATGTCATAAGAAGCAAGTTCCATATCTTAAAATCTAGAAAAATAATTTGGAATGATAGAAGCCCCATTAAGATCTCAAGGTTGGTCTTGAGTATCATAAACAAATTCCTATCTTTCTTGGAGCAATTGCACAGACTCAATACTTAGTTTGCTTCCAAATATCCTCATTGCTCTAATGAGGACTCCTTATACCATGCTTTTGTAGTTTGTCATATGACAAAGAAAGTGTGGTCTTTCTTTGCAAATGCATTCATAATCCAACAGATGAAGCTATATAACATTTAAGAATTACTCAATAATTGGTGATAATAGATCAGTGGGAGCTTAGTAAGATAGGAAGTGCTTCAATTTCTTCTAATGTTAATATGCTTGAATATTTAGAAGGTAAGAAATATGAAATGTTGTTAACTATTGCTACAATATACTCAAATGCTTCCCCCTTTTCAAGAAAATGAGAATTTGAGTATGTGAATTGGTCATTTAGAGATTCACTTGTCAACAAAGTGAAGCTCAATATAAATGGTAATTGTAAGGAAAGATTTGCAACTATATGCATCATTCAGGATCATAAAGGTTATTTAATATAGGCTTTTGTACATTTAGATAATCATAACTTAACTATAGAGGCAATCATAAATGCTATCAAGAAAGATTTAGAGTTGTGTAAAAGCAACAACATTATTATGGTTGAGATTAAACTTGATGTATTATATTATTTTAAATGATCTAAGAAAGCTAAAACTTCATTTATAGCAATTAGCAAATCAAGCTAGAATTTCAAGTAATTTCAATGGAATGGCACTTCATCTATAAGGAGGACAACTAATTTGCCAAAAGGATAGCTCAAATAGTGGAACAATTGAAGAATGTATAGACATTGGACAACTTTATTGATCCACATCAATGCAGAGCCAAATAAACTTAGAAAAAAATCACCTACCTTATATTCTTTCATTATACAAAGTGCGATGTTTAACCACTCCTAAGGAACATTAATGTAATGCTTAAATTCAAAATTATAGTTGTCACTACCAAAACAACATATAAAATAACTTATCACACCATAACAAATGACATTTCATTTCCTCTCATCCTATACTAGATTGTTGATCACACATAATGATATCAATGAAGATTGATTATGGATGAATGAGCATTATAGGGTATATTGTTCACAAAGGTGGCTACTTGGACTTGAACGACTACTACTTTGGTCTTCAAAGAAGCAAGTTTGATACTATTTAGTTTTGTGCTCATCATATTTAGATGTTTAGCCCACTTTATTAATCAGACAAATATGTTCAAATATAACAAGTTAGATAACAAACTACAACGTACTGGTACGATCATTTTTTATTTTGTAATGATAAAGCACATAGTGTTACTATTCATCATGTCACATTCTTAGACTAAGTTAGCTGCCTATTTGTTATGCTATGACGTTGAGTTAGTACTATTCACTTTTGTTCTTATTATCACTAGATGAACTGCTCAATTCATGCATGAGAAAAATACGTTGATATATAATAGATATGACACTATCACTTTAATATTCACACAAGCTCTAGTTCAACAAACTATTATGATCACTTAATGTGATATGTGCAACATTTTGTTTAAAGTGTAACATAATGGAACATTCACACACCCTGTTAGATGCATTACCATGATTCGTTTCATGATCGTCTATGTATGATGTAAGATCCTTATGCATGGTGCATTCCATAAGTTGGTATCATACACATACAAGGTATCTAACTTGTATCTCTTCAAGTAAATGCACTAAGAAAATGCTTTCAAACTGATACAAATTCTATTATCATATTCTTATGAAGTATCCAAAGACTTAAGAGCAATGCATTAAGTTAATATATTCATTGTACATTGATGATCCACTTATCGAATGTGTATGATCAACATATAACTTACATATATGTGAGTATTAAACATATTATATTTGTACAATACGTTCAGTACAAAGCTTTGAAAACCTATGAGAGTTTTTAAAGATGTGTTAAGAACATGTATCATATCATGCAATGACAAGTGCTATACATTTACAATCTATTTTAGGCAATTGAATTACATCAATAGTACAAGAACAACACCAAGAACTCCTTCCTAATAATCACTCTTTTGTTTTAGTGTGATCAAAACTTGAGATGGCTAACAATAGCTAATTACTTTGAAAATCTAATTTTGAGTCATTGAAACTTCTTGCTTTAACATCTCATCACTTAGGAAGTATAAATACTATATCTATCATATGTAAAAGTGCTAATAAACTCATTAGCAAAATCTTAAGAAGAACCAGAGACCTAACTACACATGTAGCTTGTATTCACTGTTTCATCTTTTAAGTTGTTATTTGTGAACAATTTTGTAATCTTATATTTACTAATTTGATTTATATGCTAATATCCTTCTATTTCATTTAGTAATCGTGTCATGTTGTTTACTTAAATGAAAGATAAAAGTTTTGTATAATATTGATTTATACAAATACTATAATCTTTATAAATTTGTAATTATAAATCTTTTAAGTTTAATGTGTATGATCTCTTAAGTCACTTTTGTATATTATTTTTTGACCTAATATTTTGTAAGTCATTAACCTAGAAATGAATCTAATAAGTCTACTTGTCCCAAAAAAAGCCTTTATATTATATACATAATCTATTATCTCTTTATAAAAAAAATGCCTTGTAATGCCTATAGTTTTATACCAACCACCCTCTTGAGAAGTTGTGTGAACCATGAGGGTTGCACATAGTTTTTTTGAGCATCTCTTAATATTGGTCCTTTTTTAATTTCAAATACAGTATATTTATTTATTTTTTCATTGAAACTACTCCTTTTATTTTGAGGCAACTTTTTTATTTTTCTAAACCAATTTAAAAAAAATAATAAATTAAAAAAACATGTTTTTTAAAATACTGGTCTCATATCTAAAAACCATAAAAAATTAAATGGAATTAAAAAATAAACAGAAATTGATAGCACGAAACAATAGAGTAATTCATTTTTCATTTTTCATTTTCCATTTTCTAATTTAACAGCTAAAACTATGTTGTCAGCTCAAATTATAGAATATAAACAATCACATTACGAAATAACATAAAACAATTATATTTTTGAAAAGCCAGATCTCATCTCATGTGGCATGGAAGTAATACAGAAAAAATAAAAAAGCAAAACTGATCTCACAAAGCGTTTACTCTATTATCTTATATTCTGATGCAATAGAAAGCCATTTTTACTGTTACACCAAGGTCTCCCTTAACGACCAAAATGTGAAAGCACAAATGGAACAACAAAGCCAAAAACGACTAAGTTTTTAACAGAAAACACCAACGAGATGAAAGTACAGTATTCACAAGTTCATCCTTCTTCCCGATTGCAGAAACCTCACACTTTCTAAAGAAGGAAAATTGTACTAACCCTGGGTGGCTGATGCATGATAATTGTCCAGGTCGGCGTCGAGTTCGGAAGCGGACAACGGCGTGTTGGCTTTGTTGCCCTTTGTCCGGCCTCTCCGCCTACGGCCACCACCGTCGGCTGCGCCGACGCTTCTCAAGGCACTGGCTCAAGCAGATAGAAACATTTCATTAGAATCAAGGCTTCAAATTACAAATATCTGATCCAACCAAGGCATCGCCGGAAAAATGAACCAAAAGAACCAAACTAGGTTTTATCTACTTCATAGTTTTCAAGACTGCATTTGAAATTTACATGAGTGATAAAGTACATACCCTATCACAAGTCAAAAGGGACAATTTTGCTTTTATAGATCTAATTTATTTTGAATTTTTCAAACATTAATGCACCTTCAACCACTCCAAAGCAAATAATGCTCTAGCCAGATGACATGTGGGCAAACATAATGGTTTTATCATAGTTTTGAAGGAAAAAGATGAACATGAAGATCGATCGACACATAACAATGGAGACTATTTTTAGATGGTTCAACTCATCCTTAAGCCTACATCCATTCTCAAGGAATCCACTTGAGCACTTATGTTGAGGAAAGATCAATGTGTTAACTTCAGCATTTATGTGAGCCTTTTTTGATAACCCACAATGCAATGCCTTTAGAAGGCGGTCTTATACATGGTGCATAACAAGGGGTCGATCTATTGACTTTAGCATTTACGTGAGCTTTGCTTGTTAAACTACAATATGATGTGCAAAGGAATGTAGCAAAATTATGGGTTGATCTATTGGCATTAGCATTTATGTGAGCTTTATTTGATAATCCACAATATGATGCCTTTAGAAGGTGGTCTTGGTCCATAACAACTAAAGCATGCTAGGTTATTTGATCAACATGATCAAGCTAGCGAACTAAATATTTATGTTTATTAGGGACCAAATGGTGCAATTGGACAATAATTGAGTACAATGCAAAGGAATAATATATTTGTTATTGTTGATCACTTGCTAAGGAAAGGATGTAATAACAAAAGCAATGGAGATGTAGGCCATCAGAGAAGAGAATGGAGCTCTACAAGACAAGTTGCAAATAACATTTTGGATGAGGACTAGAGCTGGGATGGTACACAGAAAGACAACATCTAAAACATATCTTTGGAGGTTGTGAAAGAGATCCACCACAATAGGCTATGGGATCATCCATACAAAATTGATATGAAAGTCTTAATATAACTCTACTCAATAATGATATCCTACATCATGATGGTGTATCTTTGATTCCTTCTAGATTGGAAGGGTGTCAATGTAATTAGAACATGATTCAAGAGGCTATATAATCTTAAGGAGTTGAATTGAATAGGGTGCAAAAATAACATGATCATAATGACTGAAGATATTCTTCTTTGAAAGTAATGAAGTTTTTCTGCTAATGAAATCATGTTCTCTCCCTACATAATGACTAGAATAGGCAAGATTATCTAATAGATGTGGTCGAGTTGAAGAACTAGGCTAGGTGGTGTTGTTTATTGATTGTTAGGTGTGTAAATGAACAATAATTGGTATGCTATGATGTACAATGCAAAAGAATACCATATTCAACATTGATGGTTTGTCCAACCGATGGCCATGTAATTGCAAAGAGATGTGATATGGCAGCTGAAAAACGAGTGTTTACAAGACTAGATGTGAGAAGCGAATTATCATCTCTTTCAAGTTATTACAAAGGAGTGTTATGCAAATAGCATATTGAATAAGACCCAAATATATAATGGTAGCCATAAGAGAGATCTCTAGACTATATGTTTTGGGCTTGTAAGGGAGATCCACCACTATGGGCTTTGGGGATCATCCATGCTAAAATATAGCAAAGGACTTACTAACTACTTATTCAATAATTGTATCCTACATGATTTCATACATACCCACATTTGATTCTTTTGGGTCAATTGAGCTTCAATTAGATTAAAGAATCAAGAGTCTCTCTCTAAAGGGCAAGGATTGTCCAATAACGAAGCTTTTCTTTTGATGAAATCAGCTTCTCTTTCCTTACTATGAGATGTTTGTTATAATCTCAATGTCATAATTGTATAAAGTTCAAGATCTTAAATTTAAATTTGGGAATTGACTTGGCAATGTGGTTGTCAATTAATGCTTCAATTAAAGTTGTTTCAACATGAGATAACCTAATTGGACAGTGACCATATACTAAAAAGATGCAAAAAAAAAAAGAGACATGCTATTTGGGATGATAAACAACCACATGTCTCCTTTGTAGGCACACTAATTTACCTTTGGTCTTTCAAATTTAATAAAAAATCGATGTAAGCGTGATTGTTTCTAGTTGATAGATGAATCACCCTACATCAACTTCTTGCGCCTTGAATAAAAGTTGAAATGCTAGCTCTCTTAATCACTTTACTAAGTTTTTAGTGATTTGTGATTGGGCTTATACTTGCTCTTATTATCTATTTGATCTCTAGTAGCATTTTCACTTTGTCCTCCATTATCACAGCTACAAGATAAGTTCTCAAAGTATAAAACAAGGATTGTAAAAAAGGTTTCACTAGATCTTTTTCCATAGCCCTTTGGTCATAATGAAACTAAAGGAAAATCTATAGATCAAAGCTAAGGGACCCAATGATAGACTTGATACCACCTTCATCAAGTTTCTCATCTAGCAGATATAAAACCCCCTTCTTCAAGATCTTTATGGATGTGTTGTACTTCTATGGCGCTAGATCTTTGCTGAATCTTTATGGAGGTAAATTGAATCACTATGGTGCTATGCCAAGACAACTTGGGCCAAATGCAATGTCTGCAATCTTTTGCATTGCAAGTACTATTGATGAGTGACACCCTAGAGGTTTTATTCATGGTTGAGAAAATGACACAAATCAAGGGCTCTATCTTCGATAGGAGGGTTCTATCTCTCTGGATATTATTCTCATCCTGAAGTGATGTCTTTGTCTAAGCCCTAAAGTGCTAAATCATCAAACCAAAAATTGACAATTATGTTGTAGCAGCTCCTAGCATAGTGAAAGAGATCGAGGTACTTTGAGAAGATTGCTCCAAGATCAATTCAAACCCTCCCTTATTGTCACTCTCAACCGTCAGTCTAACTCCAAATTCATCGCTTGTATATAGTGATAAACATGTGGTAGATACAATATACAGAAGCCCATTTGCAAGAAGTGTTGTATGCTTCATCGAAGGAGCAAGAAGATTTGGAGGTGAAAG
Organism: Vanilla planifolia; assembly: GCA_023846275.1. Taxonomy (NCBI): domain Eukaryota; kingdom Viridiplantae; phylum Streptophyta; class Magnoliopsida; order Asparagales; family Orchidaceae; genus Vanilla; species Vanilla planifolia. The sequence continues at coordinate 28,477,159 of CM043873.1, forward strand.
TGATTATTGTCCTGGTATGGAAACCAAATGCACTTAACATGATTCCCACAAAACCAATTCCATTCAAGAAAAAGTAGTGCTCACCTAGACTGCTTTTGGATGGAGTGATTGTGACCGTCTCCAACCATCTTCATGTTGAGTTCATATTCACTACAACAACCACTACACCTTCCATGCATGGCAACAACACTTTTTCTGGGTTGAATCTATTTTTCTCCCCTTCAAGCATGTCGACTGTAATACTTATGTATCCATGCATGGAAGGCACAACATCAATATAGTACCAATCATATTTTTTCCATTCAATTTGAATCGCAAAGAGTTGAGACCCTCTGATACTATGATTGACGAAGTGGTTAGGAATCTGAAATACAAAACTATAATGGTTGGTTTGCTAGGAATCACAATGGTACGAGCAGTGAGGGTTAAGTGGTGATGTCGGATTGACAAAATCGATTGCTAGAAAAGGCATATTCACAACGGAGCTTGCTAAGATGGCGTTGATAGCTAGCGAGACACAATGTTGGGGTAATAAGAGGAAATGCTCATAACTAAGGGTTTGCATTGCTACAAACAAGGTTTCAAGATGTGAGTGCAATAGGTGAGATCTTCCCAATGCAATAGCAAGGTGATCTGAGGTTCGAGGATCCATGAGGGAGGAGGTGCTTGATAACATTGATGGTTTCGAATAGCAATATACGTCATCCAAGATAGTAAGAGGGAGTTGGTACAAAGGTGGTCAGAATTGATGGGTTGTGGTTGAAGCACAAAAAGAAATAACAATGGTCTTGGATGGCAAAGGTTGTAAGGAGCAAGGAGGAAAGTGGAAAAAATGGGATAGTTGGATTACAATTTCAATAAAGAGAAAGACGGCCTAAACCTTCTAAGGAATCCTCCTATGCATCCTTAGTTGATGTCAAAACAATACCTCTTTTTTTATTCCAAAACAAGTGCATAAATAGATTATAATAATGCCTTGATTGAAACTACAAAGGCCAAAATAACCCAAAATATAAAAATTAATAAAATAATAAAAAAATAATAGAAACAAAAACACATAACATGTGCAAATATAAAACAAAAGATATCATTGGGTCTCATAAATGATCTATTACAACCCATTAATGACTTAAACTTTTTAAACAATCTTTAGAAGCATTTTGTTATACATTTGACTCTGATTTAGCCCTAAATTAGTTATAGAACAAGCTTGGTGAATTTTGCTTAACAATCATCCTTCTAAAGCAACCTACTCTCTATCAAGTTTGTTGGGATTGCATAGTGCGATCTACCATCCACCAATCTCCTAGAGTGACTTCAAAAAACCACCCAAGGCAATCCTCCAATCACTTAAGAAGGTTGAACCACTTTTTTGGAGCTTACTTTCATTTTTATCTATGCGTATGGACATTGCTACTGTTTATCCATGGGTAATAGCATTCGATCAATTGATGAGTTAATTACTAGGTCATTAGGTTTTTACTCTCTTAGTTGGGAGGTTCAGTCACACAAGTATGAGACTTCATGGCTTGTATGGGCCACCTATTTTGACTAAAGATTTCATGGCTTAAAAGGAACTAGTTTGATGATTTATAAGAGATTTCATGACTTGTTGGATACCAACATCATGCGTTGTGTCATGGACCCCATATTATGTTAAGACTTCATAGCAAGTGCTTTATGCATATGCATTTGTTTCCCCTTCTTTCTCTTTGTGTTGTTTTACTAAAATACATTGTTTTATCATTTGGCTTTGTGCAATGAGCATATGGTTTTATGCTATGACCCTCTTGAATATGAAGTGACAACACATCTACGCAATGTAAAATAGTTTGTAGGGAGAGAAGGGGAAAGGGAAAGGATAGGAGGGAGAAAAAGAGAAGGTTGGTTACTAAGCCAAACTTAAAAGAAAGAATTCACTAACCACTAAACTAAGAAAGTTCTAATAGAAAACAATTATTAAAAGTTCATTCTACTTTATCTAATTACATCTTATTTATACATGAAAACTCATGATATTAAAATTAAAAAAAGCTACTTCATTATAATCTTTACAAAATATAAAATAAATAATATTTTTGTTTTTCATCAAAGCTCTCCTTCCAAGAAAAAACCTACCCTCAAGTTTTATGATTAAAGAAAGAGATTAAAACTCCATGTTAATCAAATTTTTCATTCAATTTCTAATATTTTTTATTTGTTTATTTTTTCTACATTATTTTCTTTCTTTTTTGTCAAACAACAAAATCTGAACATCTCATATCCTTATCTCTATTCTTCTCCTCTCTACAACACCTAATGTAAATGGATGTACAAAAACTCCATTGCCATGGGGATGGAGGCACCAAGAAAGAGAGGTTAAAACAAGATATTTCAATATCTATTTAGTGACACCTGATTGCAGTGTCAAGTAAAGGAAATGGGACTGAGTATAATGGTGCTACAAATGTTAGAAGAAAGTTGTGGGCTAGAGGAAATGGAAGATCCTAGTAAGGTGTTGACAATGATTGGAAAGCCCATTGGTGGTGACAAGCGGAGAAGAGGCATGTAGCAAAGCTTTTGCATGGGTACCATTAAATGTGACAGGCATAAATCTCCCAATAGCCTAACACTCTCTCCAATAAAAAAAGTAAGTGTTTAGCATCAAAAAACAAAAGACAATAACAATGTATCTAAACTACTTGAGGTCGATTTTATCTAATAACTAATCCAACACTCTAAGTGGCTAGCAAATGTTATACTCATAAAATGAGCAATGATAATTGCATATGTAAATTGAACACATCAACCATAACCACAATAAACCAAAAGAATCATTTCTTTTACCTTTAATTGACAACCATATGAAATTGGCTGCTTGTTTTACTTGTTTCAGCTTCCTAAATGCCTTCTCAGGATATAATCAAAATTAAAATGACTAAAGAGGAAGAGAAGAAAACCTCACTCATTATTGACTTTGAAGCCTTCTATTACAAAATCATACCCTTTAAGCTCAAAGGCATTGAAGCAATTTACAATATGATCTAAAGTTAGAAAAGCAAAAAACATCGAGACTTGTGTGGATGATTATCTAACAAAAAAGAACCTTTGTCAGCGAACAACTACAAGGCTTAAACGACTTACAAGACCTAAAAATTCAGAATCAAACTCAACCTATTAAAGTACACTTTTAACACATTCTCAAAAAAATTTCCTAGCTACATGGTGTCGAGGGAAGTGATCCAAGTCAATCCCAACAAGATGAAGGATCTGCTAAACACGTCTTTTTCAAAAATCTTGTGGAATGTCCAATGCCTCACCAGAAGCATTGTTGGACTCCATCATATATTTCCAAATTAAGGAAAAAACTCAACAATTCTTTAAACTTATTTGTAACAAGTCCAGACTTTGATGGACTAAGAATTGCATAAGGGCCTTCCAAGAGTTTAAATACTATCTTTCTCACCCTCCTATTTTGAGAAATCCAGGACATAAGGTCTTCAATTATGCATTAATTTAAGAAGATAAAGCTACTCAATGTTCAATTTATTATGTTTCTCACACTCTGAAAGACATAAAGATGAGATATTTCCCTTGTAAAAAGATCACACTAGCTCTCCTCATGTTCACCTGGTGACTACATGATACATCCAATCCTATATCATCAATGTCATCACAGAAAAGTCTTTGAAATACATCCTCTAATCAACAAAGGTCTTATGAAGATTGTAAAAATAAGTCAAGCTTTTCTAGTCCATGAAAAAAGATGAAAATATTTGTTAAAAGACACAAAAAGTGCAAATTGTATGCTTCTCTTCATTAACAACAAACAATTTTAATAAAAACTATCAACTTTTCAAGGTCTTTCTCTATCTAAGGCATGGGTTTCCTTAGACCATTCTACGTAACCAACAGTTGGAAAAAATTCCTCATTGTCGTGGTCAATTAATTTTCAAAATAAATTAAGGGCAAGCCTCTCGTGGGCTAGATAACAACAAAAGTTCATAACGTCCTCTAGATAGATATATTTAGCCTATTCAGAGTTCTGTCAACTATAATCACTGACAATGTCATCATGTTCTAAGCTAAGGCACTCCAAAATCTCTACAAGAAATATGGTTGTCATTGGAAATACAACTCTATAGCCCCTCCTTGAAATTTGTTTACAATCAACTAATGTAGTATTATAATATTTCATCATTGTAAACACATCATCCATTAATACTCCAAATATTCCAACTTCTTAAACAAACTTGGTGTATTCCAACACTAATGTTCTTGATGATATCACAAACTATGTCTACACCATCTCTCTCTAATTTACCCCAATAAGCTTTTGTTGTTCTCTTGAACCTGCTCCTTAATAACCATGGGCTTGTGTCACATCTCAAATGGGAATTCCAATATGCCAATACATATCTCATGAGTTTCAACTCAACAAATAAAACCTCTCATAATGAATATCCAAACAAAGAGAAGTTTCAAGTTGATCAATCTATTCATTCAACTCCTTAACATTCACCTCTCTGCATAAGTTGACAAATCAACTCACTTTGACCTAGAAGGGTTCTTGCCATTTTTCAAATTGCAAGATTGCAAAACTAAGGTCATCTGCTTCTTCATGAACATCCTCCATTAAATAAGGATTGTTATGCCCTCATGTTCATTCAACCTTGGGGATAATGTCCTTCCTTGGACCTTTCTTCAAGTATAGTCATCAACATAGATTGCTATTTCATAAAGATTTCCACCAATGCTTGAATAGTTTGAGTTAATGGTTTGATTGGAATTTCAACCATGCATCATTGATTCGATTTTGGTCATATTCTCTTATTTGGACAAGTGAAGGGGTAATCGACTCCTTCCTTACTTGAACCTCCTATAGTTCAAGAAGATTACCATGATGCAAGATGAGTTATTCATGACCAATTATACAGTGATCTCAATCAAGAGATAGGGTTTTGTTACAAGTTCTCTCTTGAAATGTGAAGAGTAGTGACATGAATTGAAAAGAATAAAATAAGCCAAAATATGTGCTTTGCTTAAATTACTAAGTTTCAAAAAATTAACCAAGAATAACTTCTCTTGATTCTTCAAATATGAACTAGAATGGATTTCCTATAATGGGTGGTTTTACATCAAAATGCTTACTAGATATTACATGAAATAATGATAATTCTAATAACTAAGTTTTCACTAAAGCCCTGGGTTATGCCATACTTGGTAGCATAATCCACTCTTGCATGCAACTATGACTATGACTCATAAATAATACATATGATTCGAAATTTCTCACAAATATAAAATAATACTATACAAATATGACTCAAGGATAAGCACAACATTAAAAAATAAGGCTGTCAAAATATAATTCAACAAAAAGCATAACATCAACTAGAAAATGCACATGAACTAACAAAAAAATTGAAACCATATAACATAACAATATTACTCTTGATAAGGATGCCATAAAATGAAAGGGGGTAGTCTATTGGCTTTGACACCTTGTGAGCTTTATTCGAAAGATCATAATGTGAGACCTTCAACTGTTGTTGAGATTGCTATGCATACAAAGAACCCCTATTGGAGCCTTTTGTTCGAGATAATCTCTTTGTAGTCAATTAAGACAAATTAATTGGTCGATGTTATGATATCTTCTATGCTTAAGAAGAAAACTATGAACTTGGGTGTATTCTTACTTGCACTAGCTAGAAAATTGGAGCCTTCTATAATCAATGATTATGGGCAATGCCACATTTAACATCAACTCCTACCTTGTTCTTATAAAAAATTGCAATGTATTGTGAACAAGGCTAGCTATATCATCCAAGATATACCTTCATAAAAATTTCTTGGTAATATAGATCACCTTAGATCATGTCATTATTAGGTTTTTACATGATTATCGTGTCCTTAGCCCTCTATCACATTGGACCTCATAGTAATCAACCTTACATAATTTTTTGAAATCACTTAAGAAAAATTCCTTGCAAAGAATGTCAAATAAAAAATCTAAAAGAAAACAAGGTCTAATGGTAACAAAAGAAAAGCACAATCCACTGAGCAAATAAAAAAGATATATTTGAACCTAATATGCATCAAAAATTTTTTCCATTTATAGTGAAAGCAGAAAAAGGCTTTTTTAAGAGAAGAAAAACTTTTGACATAAATTATCTAACATTGCAAAGTGTATGAGATATGTACTTCAATATGCTTAAGCTTATGGATAACATTAACAAGCATTACAAAAATAAACACCAATGAAAGATACCTTCTTAAGGCTATTACTAAATATCACAACATGTTGTCTACAATAGAATCTTGGTTGTAGAAGCAGGCAATACAATAGTCAACTTGCTTAGGGGACCGCAACTCTTCCTTTTTTCAAGTGGCACCAAAACATTAGCAATGGAACAACTTTATCGGCTCTCTACAGGATGGTAATGGGCAACAAGAGCATTGAGGATATTACGATAGCTATTATAGATGACTTCACTCAAAAATGAAAAGTGGTGTCGCCTATTGTCCTCCCTCATGTTTTACATCCACCCAGGACTATAATGTCTTTTGGACAAGCAATTATACTCTCCGCTCCCATGTTCGATGACCAAATAAGGCATGTTGTTCTCTCTCTTTGGCCCAATTGGATTCCTAATAATGGTCTCATGGGGATCATCATTCGTGGTTATTAGAACATTATGCAAGTAAATATTTATGATGTTGTGCTTTATGTCTTCTCACATGCACAAATGCCTTGTTGGAAAGATACCCTCATTATATTGATTTTGAAAATGTAAGATACATAGTACCTTAGTTAATTCAAGCTCATCAACTTATGTTACAAGGTATAGAAAGTTGTAACTAAAATTCTTGCCTCGAAATTGCAGGTGATGCTTCCCCATATTATCAGACCAAAACAAGCATCTTTTATTTCAGGACAATCTATCTCTGATAATCCAGTATCTCAAGAACTAAAACATAGGCTTAATACTTCTTCCCACGAGTCCCACGAGGGACTCATAGCTTTAAAATTAGACATCACAAAAGCATATGATTAGATTAATTGGGATTTTCTATTCATTATGCTACAATATATGGGATTCTGGCAGGTCTAGTGCACTTGGGTGAAAGCTTATATCACTAAGCCTTGCCATGGATTTTTCTTAATAGTGAGAAACTATTATGGATCTAAGCATCTTGTAGCCAACTACAAGGGTCCTCATTACCTCCATATTTATCTACTATTACATCCAAGTTTTTGTTCATGATCATCCATGATATAAGGGACCAGGTCTGGAGTTCGAGGAATCAATGTTTGCTTTAGGGTCTATCCATTTCATACCTACTCTACGTCGAAGATATCCTTTTGTATGGCCCAACAACTTGGGTTATTATGGCATCTATCAAGAGGGCCCTTACAACATATTATAAGGCATTTGTTCTTCAAATCAATTTTAAAAAATTCACAATTTGTTCAATAAAAGCTTGCAACCGAAAAAGAGGAAGATCATAGCTAACAAACTGAAGATGAAGCAAACAATTAAAACGAAGTATCTATATACTTTATTAACCGACAAGACGAAAGTAACTTCTGACTACTTACTCCACATCACAAGCTATGCTTGCAAGGATTTCTTTGTGGGGGGAACGTGATCTCTCTCTTCCTAGTCATGTGATCCTAGTTAATTATGTTTTTTTAGCATTGCCAATGCATTGTCCATCTCACATTCTTGTCCTAACCAAGACATTGGCAGAGATTGAGCTAATTATTTGAGCTTTCATTTGGGGCGGATCACGCATGTTATTCATTATGTTGATTGGAAGATAATTACTGGGCCTAAAGATCTTAGTGGCATAGGCATTCACCAACTAATACCATAGTAGTCTTCCTTGGTGGCTCAACATTCCCATGCTATTATTGCTAAAAGGAACACATTTTGGATTCAGTCAATGCAAACTAAATATGGCATTCAACCCAATCTATTTCATTTTTGGCAGGGTGATTCAATGGATTGGAGACTCATTTGATATGTAGAGGATGTTGTGAGAAATAACATGGTTTGGAAGATTGATGATAGCAACCTATACCACAAGTTGCATGAAAATCGGCTGTGGCCAAAAGCTATCCATTGCAGGCCTATTTTTGTCAACATGGAAGCCCCCTCCCTTATGCATCCTGCTGCATTCTTGAAGGCAAACGAGGAATGGAATGCTGATTAGCTATTCCTCTTCTTCGGCCCAACCTAATGCAGTGGATTATTAACAGTCCTCGTGCTCCTACTGGGACTGGTTTGGCATGCATCAGAAGCATCTCCTCTGATAATGTTGGGTTGTACCATAAGTGTGCTGGAATGGATGAGGGTATCTCGCCAATAAGGGCTTGGGAGTGGAGGATTCATGTCCAGTCAAGAGCCAAAACATTTATTTGGCATGTGTGCAGAGGTGCTGTCACTACCCGCATGTGGCTCGCTGCTTTTGCAATTGGATCTTCTTGTGACTGCCCATGGAATTGCGACAACGTGGAAGATCTAAATCATGCCTTATGGAGCTGTAGGCTGGTTCTGCTAGTATGGGATCTACTTTTCCAATAGATGGAGGGGTATAGAAATCTTTCCTCTCTCCAAGATCTGTTGAGACAAACAGGATTGTTTTCACAGCAACCTTCAATCTGAGTTGTTCTCTCTTACAACCATTGGGCTCTACTCTGTTTGGAAGAATCAAAATAATAAAGCATATGCAAGACCTTTGTTCTCCCCCATGGCCTCATATAGATTTATTCAGCAGTCCACCAAGCAGCTACTTCATCCTCCTTGCCTGGAATCGTAGGACTAGCAAAGGCCCTTGACCTCACCATCACAACCTCTTCTCATCCTGAACCCCCTGATTTGATGAAAATTACTACAATGCAGCTATTTTGGAGTGTGGCATCACAGGTATTGACATCGTTATGTGTGTCTACTGTGGGAGGCTACTACTCATTGAGGGATGGAAGGAGTTCTTGACATCTCCTAGTGCTATGGAGGAGCATGCCATCTTGGATGATATTTCCCACGTCGTCCACCACTTACCCCATTCATTGGGGCTCTGAATTGAGTTGGATTCTTTTCAGGTTGTTTCTCTTTTGAGGCATATGGCTACCTTCCTTGCTGACAGGAATGAGGCCTTCTTCTGTGTATGGCGAGTCATCAACTGTTTTAGAGCCATCATAATCTCGCATATCCTTAAGCTAACTGTGCTGTTGACTGGGTGTCTAAAAGGGAAACCAAATCTAACTGTAGATGGGCTTGGGTTATGCCTCTACCCCCGAAACTTTTTGCCGTTCTTGTAGCTGACCAGTATAAACCTCCTCAAAAGGTACTAGGCCTCACCACCATATTCAGCTCTTAGAAGATGAATGCATTGTTGTGGAACAAACAACTTCATATGAAATTGAGCAAATCAAGTAAGGGCTCATCTAAAACATGCATCCTAATTAAAACACAGAGCACAACAATAACTTATGTCTAGAAAAACCACGGCACTCGACAAAACCACAACTGTAAGCCGTAAAAGTGTAAAGAAAACGCCAAAAGGAATTAATGATTATTTTCAGTATACCTCTTTGGAGCTCCACTAGGATCCCCAGATCCACCACCAGATACCCTAGTGATAGCAACTGGTTTCTCCATGTTTGTCCCAACGACCTCTATTCTCATAGGCTGCCCATCAAGCTGCACATTGTTATACTTCTTAACGGCAGATAGAGCATCAACCTTTCTTGCAAAGACAACTTCAGCTGTGCCCTGGGAAACAAAGTATTATTCTAAGTACGCTAGTATATCGTACAAATCAGAATGTCAAACTTAAGCTCAGTAATAAACCTTTGATCTGCCACTCCTATCATAATGGACAGAAAACCTTTTTAGATCGCCAACCTCAGAAAACAGTTCCTGGAATATACTAACCAAACATTAGAGCACAACACATATAACAACTAGCAATAAAAGAAGTACATTGACCAATCAACGACAAATAGTAAACATCTCCAAATTTGCAGCAAGAAAGTAAGAAATTGGATAAACCCTTCAACAAATGTGTTGCTTATTGAGTGATAACATGGAGTAAATGTACACATACAAAGCATGCGTTCCACAGAGACCAAAAAATCATGATGTGCTAGGCATTTCAAAAGACAACTTGAAAAGTTTGCTAATGGAGACAAAGTTTCAATAGCTCAGCTTAAAACTTATTCTGCCATCATAAGCTGAGCCAGAAAAATGAAAGTAACTTTGAAGTAAATAATTTCATAGTTATAGCAACATTATCAAACTATACAGCCAATTTTAGAACTCGACACAACAAAACTTTAAATTGCAGTTCAAGAAACATGGTATCTATACACAAAAAAACGGTCCATACACTTCAATAACTATAAAAGAAGGTACATAAATCAATATCAACTCTTCAACAAATATACCAAGCAACATAAGATGTTGTTCTGGTGCATGCAAAAATACCAATTACAAGCAAGGGCGGCAATGATTTGAGAAACTTTAGGGAGAAAACTCAAAAAAAAAAAAAAAAGAGAGAGAGCATAAAGAACATTCCAAAAAGTCTTGGTTTAAAGGAAGCTAAACAAAAGCCCAGATGACAATAATAAAAGGTTCAAAAAGAGAGGAAATCTACAACAAAAATTTAATATCTCAAATTGCTTTGCTCACATATAGTAAAAAGTCGGTGTAACTCTAACCATTAATAACACCAGAATAGGAAAATCATTCAGCAATTTTAAATACAGCATACTTTTAAGTATAACTCTGTCTTGGATTCAAGGTGAAGACATTTGTTGCTAAACTCATCAGGGACAAGGAAGAGAGTCACTATCACAAAAGCATCTGGCTAACCACTAATCTCCTCATAGATGGATGGATAAACTCAATTCTAACAGTGTTGGTACTCTTTCTCATTTGACTATATGGTAACCTGAAGCCATCTTCTCCCGCCCTTCGCCAATAAGCCTTAGGCCCCAATTTTGCCTAGATGATTTCCAGAGATTCACAAGGGTAGAATAGAAAGAGAAATGTGATAAAAGTAAAATATTCATTAGTTCTCTGGGGTATAGAAGGAGAGAGAGAGAGAGGGGAAGACAAATATGGAGAACTTCAAGATAGAGTGAGGGGAATTTCATAATTAATATTTTCCCATAGGTCTATCCACAAGAGAAACTTTTGAACTCAAGAAGAATCAAATTCAAAAAGGATTTTAGCCAACAGTAAGGGAGATTTGGAGGTGGGAGAAAGGATTAGGAATAAGGATAGCATGTGGGGAACCTAGACATCAACAAGACCAAAGATCACATCAACGGCTTTAGGCGTGTGAACTCCTAAGATAGGGAAGGAAACAAATTTCCTTTTTATTGCATCAGATTAGTTAAAAAAGTCACTAACGGGTAAAAAAGCTTTGTTCTTATCTTTTGAAGCAAATGTATCAAATACAAATTGACACTATGAATCACATAAATATAATGAATTATAAGATCAACCAGCATATATCAAATCAAAAAAGTTAGAAATAATGGTCTTATCCTATTATTTCTTGAACTGAGGGAAGATACTAAGTAGTTCTTTCGATAGTATTGTATGGAACAATGAGTTAGCCTAAATCCACTGAGACGTCCACCTATGGATCATAGTTTGCTCTATGATTGAAGCCTCATCGCCGACAAAAAAGGTCTTCGAGAGGTAGCCTTAGTTTGGCGAGGACCAACACAAGTCTAGTACAAGAGAGAATGGTCCAATAGAAATAATAGCTACTTATTCATCCATTTTATAGAAAATGAGATTTCCTTGAGTAAGGGTAATGGGATTGTAAAAACATCTTCCTTTCAAGATTGCTTCATCTTTTTGTTTTGTCTATGAAAGGATGCTTAAATAGTCTTCCATTCATAGGGAACTTATTTTGAGGTTTTTTGTTGACATAATAGTACCATAAGTGACTTGTAAAAAATGTGATCTTTAAAAAGAAGGTCTCCAAACTCATAACTAACTTTTTTGGTTGTTTCAATCTTCCTAACCAAAGATGCATAATGACAAAAAATCCCCCTTTCTTTTCATTCTACAAAGCTAATGCTAGTTTGAACTAAACAACATTAGAAACTCTACTACAACATCTAGCATCCATTGGCCAATAATCCAAAATTATCCCAAGTTTTGCACTTCCACTCTAAATGGTTATATGACAAGGTTGACCCAAGCTATGAACATGAAAGGAAACAAATGAAGCAATTCTTTTAACTAAAGCCATCTTGAGCTGTCCTGATCTTCCATCAATTTATTTGTTTGATGATTTCTCATTATCATCCCTAGACAAATGAAATGAAGATGTCCTACCCATCTCTTTGCTCAAAAAAAAACTCCAAGCTTTTGTAGTGGGCTATAAGATGAAGAGTTCCTCAAGAACGGTTACATGAAAGAAAGTGGTCGCAATTGTGTTGTACCCGCTTGCATGGTCCCTAAGGAGGGACCATGGAGGATTGACAACCGATAGCCAAGCTTTCAACAAAATTTTCATTCAATACAAGTCACTGCTACCATGACTTGACAACAAGCTCAACAACCCAATAGCTAGTGTTGCCGTCTTCTAAACAATGACCTTAAGAGTGGGCAATCGATTAGCAAGGTTTAACAAATTTGAATAAGGCCATTTCAATTGAAGATAGACAAGTGCTTTCCTAAATAGAATTATATCATGGGTCCTTCCTATTAATATCCTAAAAATAAGGGCTCTTTCATTTAAGGGATGGCTACTAGAAAAGTTTGATAATTTAATTAGTCGAGAAGGGTTTAATAACTCCTTTATATCATTTCTTTTAAGAAAATCTACCTTAAAAAAGTGAATTTGAACTCCCTAAGACCTATCGACAAGAAAAAGAAAGGGCTAAGCCTAAAAATTTCATTGCAAAAATGCTTAACAATCATTTCCAATGTTTTGGTAAATATGGCAAAAGGGATATTCAAAGCAATCCAACAAGGGTTAAATCGTCTCTTTATTTTTCTTTACTTCATTAATGAATTTAACTAATTCCTGTCCTTTATCGTTAAAGAGGATCCTTCTTAGGATATTCAATCCTTTTTCAAAGTTATGCTCTAATACAATTGTTGTCCATTAACTCAAGAAAGAATCCATTAACTTTCAAAAAAAAAATAATAAAAGAAGAATCAATCTCAACTCTTTTCCATTTTGACCTAGGACAATTATTGATTGTCTAAAAAATTGTTTGTGTTTGTTCTAAATATTGAATTTTTGTTTGTGCAATTTGGAACAACTCTTTCCAATTTTATGATTTTTTTTATTAAAACTTGTAAGAATTTTATATTAGTTTCATTCAACCTATCCTTCCTCCTAACCTCCAGCAAAAGTCGACAAAGGGTGCACAAAATCTTCAGCTAAATACAGAAGTGCACATGAGAGAAATATTACCTAGTAATTATAAGACTTCAATTCTTAAAATACCAAACATTTCTAAAGACAATCGAAGTTCTCTCACTATATTTTGCCACCCAACCTTGCCCCCCCTTTTCAGAACAAGTGCTTGGGAAGGACGCATGACCTTAGAATTTTAGACCTTTGTTGATGACTATCATGTCAATTCCAATGTGCAAATGTGTGTCTAGGTTTCAAGGTTATCATTATATTGTAGCCACATCATGGTAGTAAGGGTCATCATCCACATCATAATCAAATAGATAATAATAACATTACCAAGAAAATGAAAGAAGCATCTATGTATGATAACACATTAGAAGCTAAAATCTTTACAAATTGGCTAGTTGGCATTGAGAATGTAAGAACTAAAAAAACATGGTTATACGTTATATTAATAATGTAATAATAAGAGAAACAGCCTAAAGGGCCTTGTAGTCTAGGGTATACTAGATAGCTAGTACAAAAAAATGAGAAGATCTTAATCAATTTCAAAACCCTGATCCCACACAACAAGCTCACAGTTTCAATTCCTTTCATTTACTAATCACATTACTAAATGTTTTGTGACATTGAGTAAATTGAATAGTTTTCCAATTAAAAACATATGCACATTTATTGACATTATGTTCACAATTAGTTTATACTACCACTTTAACCTTTATACATAGAGAGGCCCCCCACTCCCCAATAGATTTCTATCTATTCTATTTCAATTCTAATGTAGTGACTATGGCATGAAACTTTGCAATATGTATTTCTCTTTCATCTTATCTTTATACCTTCTTTTAGACCCTTATTTGCTGCTTGTTTTATGGTACTGATTTGTTTCTTTGGTTAAACAACCATCAATCCAAATGTGCCAAGTAATTAACCCTCAAACAAAAATTGGTTCAACAAAATTGGTTATCTAGAATACTAGTCAACTTATCCTTAGATTCCAACAGAACCAGAATATCCAATTTGATTATATACAAACTCTAGTATTGTGTAGCATATTCAACTACTTTTTATATAACACCTTTGTCTACAATCAGCTATATAAGTATACTACCACTACATTTTATAACTACTTGAGATGAACTATAGGATAAGGTATTCTTTACTTGTAAGTTAAAGTGAAGTAATTATTTTAGCTTGCTTCCCCTACAATGACAACTAATGATATTCATTTTAGAAGTTCCCATCATTCCCTCAAAGGGCCAGTCCTAACCAAACTCCATACCTTCTACAAGTTAAATTGCAACCTATCAACTCTAATCTATCATTTTAAACTTTATATTATATGAAATAAGAAAATTATGAAATTGATCAGAGATCATACTCTAATAGTTAGCAAATGATTTACAAAGTTAAGTTTCATATTCCAATTATTGATGAGCTTGAAAAGTCATTAGCAAACGACTTATGTACAATCACTATAGATAATGCTTACATCCAAAAGGAGAACCCATTAGTTCGCAGTGATTTTTTGGTAAGAGCTCAAAATGTGCTTCATGCCTCTACGACTTCAAGGTCTATCCCTAATAAGAACAACACCTTTAAAGGAACTTGTCAAAAAAAATTTCCCTTCTTTTGCATCAAATTTTATGACAATCTTTATTCCTTAAGTAGGTAAGACTATGGTCATAGTAATATTTTTCTACTTGATGGCAAGATGTTCTAGTTTACAACTAAAGGGTGACCTTTAGAATGGTTTATTAAAACTTTGCTCTAATTATTCCAAAATCAAAAGGGCCTAACGAGAAAATATAGAATGCCCACAACAATTAGTAATGAACAGCCTTGAATCTTTTTCAATTTCATCTCCAAACAGTCTCAAGTATCGACCCTAACGGAACAAAATAGTTGAAATGCTAACTTACTACAAGAAATCAAGGAAATGTTTCTATCAAAAGGCAAAGGCAATAAGGTTCTTCTAATTTAGGCTAGGATGGTTCAATATTGATAAGGAGCATACCATAGGAATTTGAATAAGGAAAAATTGATCTAGGGCTAAATGTTTGATCTTGTCCCCTAGTTTAACATGCTAACGAGGAAGCTATTGATATTCCATTGATCATATTTACACTCTTAAAGAGCGTATTTGTTCAAAGTTGAGTCAATCTATTATTATCTTCCAATTCCTTTGAATATTATTTATTTGCTAAAAGGGTAGAGAATAAGAATGATCATTAAGAAGTTCACATTCCAAAATAGGTTCTTGGAAATTAGATAAATTTATCAACTTAAAAGCATACTCCCAACTTTAATCTCCATAGCACATTTTTTTATAGGTCTTATGTGAAGAGAGGCTGAACATGTGAAATGATTTATGTCTTGGTTTGATAGCTAGACAATAGAAAAATTGGACAACAAGTTTTAGATAAAAAAAAGGAAAGAATTCTTGAGGTCAAATTTCTCCAAGAGTACAAATGAAACATTTCTATGGAAAAGAAAAATGTATACCATGATACAAAAAATGTCAAAAAAGTAAAATATAGATAGGTTAGAGTGTGACAATTAAATATAATAAAAATAGTTAAACATAAACATAAATAAAATAAATTTATCATATTATCATACACAAAAAAAAATATCTTACTTTTTGTGAACAAAAGACAAGATATTCAAATTACCATATTTTATTTAAGATTATATTCTAATTATTCAAAGACATGGTAATCAAAATCCATAATATCAAAGCATCACCATCGCACCTATAATGTAAAAGCAAATTTCAAAACTTTTAAGGCTATTCTAATGTAAGCATTGTAACATAAAACACAACAATTCAAGAAATGTATCAAATAATAAAAATGTTTGTTGCTTTTAATCTTACATAAAATAGCAATCTTACGCATAATATTGAAAAAAACTCAATTCTTCATTTCTCTTCTATCTTTCGTGTCTCTAAATGATTGTTTTTATTTATTCAATCATGTTATAGCAATACATATAATATGAAAATAGATCCAATAGCCAATAATAAATATCTAGGAGTACTAAACCATTTATATTTGTTCACATCCTATATGCGAAGCATCTCAATTGGATATGTAAGTATCAATGTTTCATAGAAGATAAGTGGATGGAGCATGACAAAAAGGGAGAAGACAAGATCAATAAGAAAAAATTACCAAAAATCAGGTAAAAATCACGAACTTCTAATTTTTTTTTCCAATTTTCTAGCTTTTTTGTAGTTAATGCTTTGGAATAGCAGCTGAGCATTTGATGTCAAAGAAAAATGAACAAAGGAAAGTTTGTATGAACCTTGATGTCATCGTTCGAAACACCATAATCAAGGTTGGAGATATAGAGCTTGGTACCAGTCTCTATAGAAGAAGCCACAGAACCCTGAAACGAATTAGCTGGCCTCTGATCGGAGTACTTATCGTGTTGCCACGCCGACTCTGGCGCCTGGATGTGACGAAAGCCATACAGGAGAAGATGATGAGGAAATCATATGAGGAGAAACCATAAGTTCGAGTCTCTGCGCAAGGTGGGAGGTGACCATCCGACCTCGTCCGCAAAAAAAAATCGAGATCTAGGTCGATGTCGGAGGTGAAGAAAGCCCTACGCATACCTTGATGAGGGAATAAGGTGACGGTCGGTTGCCGGGGCGGTTTCGCGACCGGCGAATTGGGCCCGACCCGGCCGATCCTCTCCCCCTGCCTTTATTAGGGTTTCCACTGCCTGATTTCTTGTTGCTCTTTATGAGATCATCAAGGCACATGTCCAACGCGTTCGACATCGCCGGCAATGCAACCTAGCGGCACAGAGGGAGAGACCAGAGATTGGATATGGAGAAGAGAGGCTTCTATGATGGGAACGAGAGTCAGCAAGGCTAAAGTCCAATGTCAAAATATTTTTTAATTCAAAGATACTACGCACCGCCCCACCCCACCCCAACCCCCCATCAGCCATCGTTAAATAATTTTATTTAAAACTTTTTTAAAATATTTTTAAGAAGAATGTTTTTAAATATTATGGAAAATTGAATATTTAATATTTTATTATTGATAAGTTTTTTATTAAAATAACTTGTGTTATAAAATAATGAAAAATTTTGGTTGTTGGAAAAAATAAAATAAAATGAAATTGTTAATATTATTTTAAAGTTGACTAATCATCTTTTGTTTCTATTTTTTATTTAAGAAATATCATTTTAAAATGTGCATTTATGTCTCATTTTATTTTAAAATATAAAATTATAAAAAAAATAATAATGTATCAAACAGATTTTAGAGTTTTTTTATTTTCCATTATTATGACAATAACAATAAGCTTGAAAGTTAATGAGCTAGCCATTTAAATGAATGAAATGTACAAAAATATTTTATAAATTTTAAAAATAAAACAAAATAGAAACATAACAATTAAAGATTAATAATAACTTAAGAGTTGTTTTATAAAAATTAGTTGATGAGCCCATTTAAGATTTATCAGATGTGATACATATTATAATTGGAGCATAGTCTAAACTACCCTTTAGTCTAATTTCAAGAAGATTTGTCAATAACAATTACCCTTCTAAATATTACTTATAATTGGAGTATAAGAGATATTATAACTTTCTTAACTTCTAAAATTATAAATATAAATTTTAAATTTTTATTTAAAATAAAATAAAAATTAAATATTTAGAAATAATATATATTTTTCAAATTTAAAACATTACTTGATATAATATTAGTTTATTAAACTCAAATATTGTTTAAAGCTATTTAAGAATCAAGTAAATTAAATCCACAACAACTAAATATTTTGATGCTTAAGAGTCATTTATTATAAGCAACAAAGGGTTGAAGAATCGTCAAAAAAAAAGGTTGACTTAAAAATATAATGATAACTAAGAACACATAGTATTAAATTATATCTTTGTCTTACAATAATAATTTTTATAAAAAAAAGGAACTAAAAATATAAATAAAGAAATAAAAAAAATTAAAGAACCAAGATTTGACCATCTTCAAAGAAATTTTAAAAAAAAACATTTACAAAGAAACTAAACTTTGAGATAATAATTTATTTATAAGAATAAATAAAATTAATAAGTTATTTAACTGAAAGTACAATAATCAAATATATAAAACAAGTTATCACTACATGTTAGTGGGAATGATGAAAGTAAAAATACAAGATTCAAGTCATTCATGAGAGTAGGTGTACATGAAATAAAATCATGAGTCATATGTGACATGAATCGATGAAAATTTGGATAAAAGGGATTTAAAAATAAAAAGAGAAAGAGGGAATAAAAAGTTTTATTCTTGTATGGTTATCTAAACCAAACTTAATCTATTCCATCTTAGGTATCCTGCAAATGTTTTTACTATTTTGATTAATTAAAAGTTCAATTAAAGAAAAAATCAATTACAAAATATATATATTTAATAGATTCTTTTCAAAACTCAAGAACAATCTGATGTGTCTCACTTTAATGAGCTTAAGGGCTAAACCATAACTACAAATATTACAAACTAAAGAGCAAGTCCTCTCATGGCCAAATGATGAAAAAATGAAATAAAGATCTAAAATTTTTCCTAATTAAGTTGTGTAAGTGTTCCTTAAAGAGAAAATTAAAATAAAAAAATACAAAACTTGAGATTAAAAACTTTTAAAGTAATTCTTTACGATGAGAATATTTAAAAAGATTTTTATATCAAGTTTGATAAGATTAAACTTAAAAATAATTTAAAAAGATAACAAAAATAAATCACCTACGGAGACATTTTGATTTTTATAATAAAATTTGGGACACGAAATCAAAGCTTCTAATATAAAAAAATGAATAAGTAAAATTCTAAAAATGATAAATCAAGAAAACCTTAAAATAGAGTAAATATTGTGAGAAAGAGAGAGAAACAGAGAAAGAGAGAGAGAGAGAGAGAGAGAGAGAGAGAGAGAGAGAGAGCAATAAGAAGAGAGATTAACGTAAGCTAGAGAGCATGTTTCCACTTTTGTTTTCTTAATAAACCAAACCCATAAAAAGAATGTTCCCTCTTAATTGAGTAACATATTCTTAAGCTTGCAAGAGACTCTTGAAAACTTGAAGATTAGGAAAAGAGCATAAAAAATAGAAGAAAAGTTGTATAAGAGTCCAACAAGATAGTTTATTACTAACATGTGTTGACATACCCTTGAAATAACCAAACTTGTTCAAGATAGCTTTAAGAAAATGGTTAAGAGTTGTTTTGATAGTGAAGTTATAGAAAAAAATCATAATTTATAACCCTAGCTTTCAAAGCTATTAAAAATATAAGTCAAATTAAGTTTAACATCTTTATTATCCAATAAACTATTTTGTGAAGATTTTTACATCCAAATGAATAGATATGACCGAAATATCAAGGTTATGTTAGGAAATGAACAAAGTTAGAAACTAAACTTTAAAATTATATATCAAATAAACTAGTTATAAAAAAATAAAATTGTATATCAAATTAATGTTAAGTTGAAGATACCAAAGTTTATTAGTTAAATCTCAACCATTGGTTTAAAGCACTATCATGTGGTGGACATCATTAATAAGCACCCAACCTTTCAAAATCTAACCTTTGAGATTTACATCTCGTGGGCACACAATCAACATGAGCTTGTTGAAGTAATACTCTTAAAGCGAAACCCTCCAAACTAGATTGTCGAGGCTAGCTTCGCTAAGCCAACCTTATGATGCTTGCTCTTTAAGAAATTCTTTAAAGTCATGTAGATCTAACTTCTTTATATTGTTGAGCTCTTACTTTGTATTTATAACTAAAGTTGTCAAGTCAGTGTTGTTGAGATCCTAATTATTACTAATTATAACATGTTAATAGTAATTATACTCTTACGTGATAGTTAAAATTAATTATGTCAAGCCAACAACAAGCACACATCAATGTTAATACTCAAGTCATTATAATAGAATTATAGATTTATAATTTTCCACATGTGAAAATGAGTTCAGTGTATGTCATCTATTTCATTAGTTACAAATAGACCCCAAGAGGTCCAGTTTGAGGACACATGCAAACAATAAACTTTGAGATCTAAGATTCATGTTTCTTTCTCTCTCTCTCTCTGTCTCTCTCTCTCTTTCTCTCTCTCTCTCTCTCTCTCTTAAGTAGCCTAGCATTATAGTGAAGCTTTGAGCTCTCTTTATTCTTTCATGGCTATATTTGGCTTGTAAGAATCCCAAACTTTCTTCTTCTTTTCTTTTCTTGTAAACTAAACTTAAGCTCTCAATAAAGTAATTTTTGCTATATTTTCTTAAATTTCAAACCAATATTAATATTTTATTGGCAATGTTTATCGGTATCTAATAAAAATATTGAAATGAGAACCAAGTGAAAATTTTCTCTATAAGGAAGATCTCTTGATATCATTGATCAAGAGGTTATAAAAGTTTTTAAGCCTCTACCTCAGTTGTCGTCTACATGTTTCTCTCTCTTTCCACTCTTAGCCTTCTTTTTTATTTATTCTTACAACAAATGGAGTGATTCACAAAAGTTCTCTCTACTCCTTTAATTATGGAGCCTCTCAAAATGGAGAAGTCTATTCCCAATTAAAGAATCCTACCTCACTTGATCCTTCTCATTAATATTGGTTCTTAAGGCTTAAGTAGCTAAAATTATAACACCCAAATCTCCTCACCTTGTCTCCTTTAAATAATAAGTTTCACCAATTCCTTCTTAACAACTACAAGTTTGTACTTCAATAATCCTATAGCTCCTTGTCTTTAAGCTCCAACTTATCCTCTACTCCCTTTTTTCTCTTGTCTTGGACTTGAATCCCCATCAATAATTCCTCCATATCTACTCAATCAATCTCCTTAGATTCCACCCTACATTAGCTTAATGGATTTTTTCACTGAAAATAAATAATCTCGTGTTCTTTGGGCATGAAATATGATATGCACATTATAGAAGAAGTTTGTCCCCTCCATAAGAAAATCTAATCTAATCCACTTTTTAGTCAACTATATTTGTCATCCTCTACTTTCTTTTATAATAACTCTAATCCTTATATTTTTTATGGCTAGCTTGCATGTCACGTGTTCAATACAAGATCTTCTCTATTCTCTTAAATGAATCTATGCTTGAATGGTTTTGAAAGCATTCCTCTAAGTTCATATCTTCTTTTGATCAAGTTAAGAGATTATTTATCACCGCCTTCTCAATTTGTATCAAATTTGAGAATATTTTAAAGTTTTAATTTATGTTATCTCGAAGTAGAGAATATTTCTTCTTTTTCAAATACTTCAAAGATACTCTTAAGAAGGTAGATCAAGAGAGCTTGCTCATAATTAGATTAGTTCTTATCAAGTTTTCTACAACCTTATAACTTTTAAAACTCTCTCATTTGCTACCTTACAAGATCGCTCAAAAACCTTTTTTATCTAGTCATTTACTATAGTAATGAAGAAGCAATTTTTTTGCTTCTTATCGATATTTTGAAAAGAACAACACCCTCTCCATGAAAGTAAGTTGAGTTTAGGTAGCACAAGAAATATCAATTGAGGAGGTCACCATCTTTTAGATCTTTTAGCTCTTCATTCTAATACTACTTTATGAAGAAGTTTTGGCTATAATAAAGAAAGAAGGCATTGACTAAAAAAGGAAGCCTCTCTCAATGAATAAAGAAAGAAGGCATTTACTAAAAATTGAAGCCTCCCTCAATGAATAATAAGGGCAAAACTAAATTCTATAAATTTTATGAAATCTATTGTAATACTACTTCTGAATGCACTATCTTAAAACCCTAATTGAGACACTTTGAAAGAAAAAAAAAACCTTCAAGAGTATTAAGCAAAGATGCCTTGTTCAATTTTTACCCCTCAAAACAAAAGTCATTGGATGCTGCTTCAACCCAAACTACTCGCAATGACCAAGCCTTACCTTTGATGTTTCAAGAGACAAATTGAACAAAATAAAAACAATCAGGCAATGCTCATGACTAATTATAAAATAATTAACTTTATAATGTGTATAATTATTAATTAGATATACGAAATAAAATTTTTCACGTGTTATTGTATGATATAATTAATTAACATGTTTAATTAACAAAAAATAAACTATTTCAAACTTTATAAATTATTATATTTAAAATACTTATCGAAATGAGTCTA
Organism: Vanilla planifolia; assembly: GCA_023846275.1. Taxonomy (NCBI): domain Eukaryota; kingdom Viridiplantae; phylum Streptophyta; class Magnoliopsida; order Asparagales; family Orchidaceae; genus Vanilla; species Vanilla planifolia. The sequence goes on from CM043873.1 coordinate 28,499,690, forward strand.
ATAATTAAATTTAGATAAAGATAGAGTTCTTTTTTTATTTTTGAATAAAATGAGAATAAATAAATATCATAAAATTTTAGTTAATGAACCTCACTTTATTAAGGGGTGGGGTTTATCCTCTAACAAGTAATCTAAAAAAGTTATGACAATGTTTTTAGGGTTATGAAAGAGAATTTAAATTTATAAAAAGAGACTGATCAAGAAGCTCAATTTTGGGCTCTTTAAATCCTAAATTATGAAAAAAAAATTGAAAAGAGAAAACAACAAAAATCATCATCACAACATGAAACACCAAAAAGCCATGGGCTGGGATGTGCATGATGGCTCACTATAAGCATGTCGGAGTGCACGTTGTAGCTTATCTAAAGCCCGCACATGTGTCGACTACCTATTGTATATGTCATACATATGCATGGTAGGTGAACCTATTATGCCATTATTATCAAAGTGTGAATGGAAGAATTATTCGCAAGCATGAATCATATTCACAAGCACAAACAGTGCCTCAGCTAGACAAGAGGCATGAGAATGCATATAGCTAGGTTATTTGAGGCATACGATTTGTGACATTTTATATTTTAATCAAAATTACATATTTTTTATAATAAATATTATATCAAATCTTTTATATAAAAATTAAGAATTATGTATGAAATAATTTAAAATTTTAGAATTCAAAATCTCTTAAAAAAACTTCTTAAGCAATTCAATCTCATTATAAGAAAAACATCTTCTCCTTCCTTTCTTTCTCATTTTCTTATCATTATCATGCTTCCACTTCATTGTTGTGACTCAAGAAAGAAGGTATGTTGTCAAGGGCTCAGGATGAGAGTACCTTATAGACAGACCATATTATTTTTAAATCATAATCTTTTAATTCAATACTGATGATAAGAGCAAAGGAGAATATAGTTAAAGAGTAAGCCACAAAAGAAAATCAATAGAATGAGAAAGCTTCAATTGAGGTAACTACATCAACTATTTCATAATCAAGTTTGAAGACATAAGTAGCTCTATTAACCCAAAAAAATATAAACTTTAATAGAGATAATGTTAAAATCCTAATTACTTCCTATGATAAATTCAAAAGATAATATGCCAAAAGAAAATACTCTTAATAAGAGAAATTCTAAATTATTAATCTTAAGATAATTAGAGATAACAATAAGAATAATATAATCTCACCTTCTTGGTACATGAGAATTCATGACATCCTTTTAAGATAAATGCTATACTTGATTTATCAATTTATGATAGTATAATAAATATAAATAAATTAAATACCTAATTAGAATAACTATAAACATATTTTTCTTTGTACAACTTTATCAATTGATAAGGTAGCATATACTCGATTGAAAATAAGAAATCAAACACTAACATTGAGGAATGCTTAACTAAGAAGTGACATAGTCATAGAAGTGATATAAAGTAAATTTAAGAAATTACTCTGAGAAATATTTTATCGCATGGGTTACATAGAATAATAGTAGAGAAAGCAACATAGTCTACGACACTAACTATGACAAATATACATAATATATCACAGAATCTTGACAAGTCATGAGTTTAGGATTACCCATTAAAGATATATATATATATATATAACTATGACAAATATACATAATATATCACATAATCTTGACAAGTCATGAGTTTAGGATTACCCATTAAAGATATATATATATATATATATATATATATATATATATATATATATATATATATATATATATATATATATATATATATATATATATATTATCAAAATATATTGTAGGTTTATATTACCCTACTATCACTAAATTATCTTTTTTTCTTTTTTTAATCTTTGAAACAAACTAGTATATTCGTAATGGCTATTGAAAAGAAGAGTGATATAAAGGGACAAAACAAGAACAAAATACTAAAAATTATAAGTATAAAATCTAATCATTAGCTATAAAATAAAAAGTGTTATCTAACTAACTATGTTATAATAACAATCACTAATAGAACTAGAAGTATTATGATCACTATAAGATGATATTATACAAAAATAAAAATATTAAAAATTATATTTTTAATTTTTTTTAAAAAAGTTTAAAGAGGGTAAAATACTTATTAAAACTAAGACTAAAAAGATATTTAAAAATATTAAAAAATTATTTTTTTAACTTTTTTAAAAAAGTGTAAAGAGGGTAAAATACTTATTAAAACTAAGACTAAAAAGATATTTAAACTTTTGTTCAAGTTGATAAAAATTTATCTCTTATAGTTAACTTAAATAAGATATCTTATGAAATAAAAACATAGAGATGAAGTCTTTACTATTCGAATATAAGTAAAAAAGAACTTATTGGTACTATTATCAACATTGAAAACTAAAAGAATCTAATATTATAAGATCTTATGAAAAGGTTAAACCTTAAAACTATATTACATCTAATACCTTATTTTTTGGGATGAATTCATAAAGACTATAAGACAAGAGTTGAAAAAAAAATACAATATAAAGTTTACTATCACTAAAGATTATATTGATGAGATTATTTGTGTAGTAATACCTCTAGATGTATACTAAATAATATAAAAAAATATCTAAATTTATGGGATTAAGATGTCATTTATTATCGAAGAGCACAATGGTGTGATTTACAAAGGATGAACAATATTTTTTTAACATAAGATAAAAATGTATCAACAAAAGAAATTATTAACGATGACCAAATTAAGAGGCTAGTAAACACTTGCTAAAGTAATGTTCTACTAGTAGAAAAATCAAAGAAACTATTTGATAGAGATGATAAAAGTCTCAATCTCTCAAATAAGATAACCAAACTAAATCTTATAAAGAATTAATTCAAAAAAGAAGATTCGATGAGACTCAAATCACACAAAAAAGGAATTTATTATTAGTAGCTCAATTTTGGGCCCATTGAATTCAAAATTGTAAGAAAATCGAGAGTGAAGATAAAACAATAAAAAATATTATTGTGGCATGAAGTTAAAAGAGCCGCACATTGGGCCATATATGGTGGCTCATTATAAACATGCTAGAATGCATACTGTAGTGCCTCGACCAAGTGCATGTAAGGTGTACGTGTGCATGTATTAGCCACCTTCCATACTACCACAATGAACCCATGCATAGAGGGACTACCCATATATTGGAATAATACCTATGCACGTGAACATTGCATGTCGTTGTAAGCAGCATGAGGCTAAGCCACTTTGGACATAGAATTTGTAAAATTTTAAGTACGTAATGGATTGTAGAGATTACTTTGATGAGAATGAAACCGCCAAAGTTTGCATCTAGTTTTTTCACTCGATCAATTTGTTTTGAATTTTATCAATCAAATGATTGAAATAAGTTCTTTTGACCTATGTATAGTTAGAAGCCTAAATAATTCATAAGGTTTATAAGAATAAATCTTAACCTCTTATATATTTGATTTGTTGGAAACTTGCGTGTTACAAGAGGGGGGGGTGAATTGTTCCTTTTACAAATTTTTAAACAATTTTAAAGTTAATTACAATAGTAAAGAGAAATTATGAGCAATAAAGTAAAGAATGAAAAGCACACACAATTTCAAGTGGTTCGGCAAAACCTTTGCCTACATCCACCCCTAGCTGACCCAGCCAGGCTTCACTACTAAACACTGCCTTTTGCCCAACCGGCGGGTAGGCCGAAACCCTCACAACAACCAATCAACCCAACTGGTACCAACTAAATACAATCAACAGCAGCAAGACACACTGCACACTCACAGCAACAAAGCTGTTATAATTTTGGCAAGAAAACAGATTTCAGCTTTCAAGTAAAAGTTTTACATCAACCTGTACCACAATCCTTTAATCTTAATTTGTGACACAACTACTAAACAAGTATTAAAAATGTTTAACTAAAAAATTCAACAATATAAATTTCGTTAAAAAAAAACAAATTATTTGGAGCTCTTAAATATAAGTCCTTGTGTACTTAGAGCTCATACTTAACAATTAAATCTAATTAATTAAACTTAAGATAATTAAAGAAATCACTTTTCAAACAACAGCTTAAAAAAAAACGCACTTCTGAAAGCGCTTCAAAACAGGACTACGCGCCTCTGAACGCGCTTTCCAAACAAGACAATGCCCAAATCGCGTTTGCGAGAGGCGTTGTTCTGTTTTAGGCGGAAGAGTTGTTTCGGAGGTGATTTGGTCTGAAATTCGACGCAATAGAAATTCGACACTAATAAGTTGTATTCCGAAAAGCTAATAGAGATTCCAAGGCGTGTAACAACAATCAAATTTGGTGAAGATTGGTCCGAAAAATCAAGATTGGCGAAGCTTGAATAACGGAAAAGATTTGCAGTAAATTCAACCTCAATCTAAGTAGCTAAGCAGAGTATGAGATGTAGTTGAGTAAGCAATTGTAAAATAGAAAAGAAAGGGAACGAAACGTGCAAATTTGAGGCGAAATGAACGCGTTCCGTTTCGCTCCGAGAAGGCTGAGGAAGACGATGAACAGTAAAATTGCGCAGTTTCCGTTTTTCTTGTTTGAAGGATTTTTGAGTTAAATGCTTGCACATTTCTCTTCAAAATTAATCCCTTTTATAGAAGAGGGCTGATCAACAATGTTGATTTAGCCGTTTTCTTCCAACGGCTAGAAGAGGAGAAGAAAATAATTTTAAAACATAATCGTCCCCTTAGGTTCTCGCCTGGCCGGTTCGGCTTGGTTCCGATTCGGTGTTAACCGAACCCTTTTGGCCCCGGTTTGGCGTAAAGCGAAATTTTTAATTAAATCGGAAATAAAATTTTGAAAGCTTTAACACTTGCGAAAATAGTCGAAAACGCTTTAATAAATAATAATAATTATATTTTTATTTAAACCAAAATAAATATGGTGTAAAATGTTGATTATACAAGTCAAGGACTTGAGAAGCATATGAATCTCAAAAATGCAATCCTAAGTGTGTCACATATTGATTAACAGGATGGGTTTAACAATCTAACCTTGATAATGTAGTATATGAAAATCTCCAAGTGGTTTTGCCACGCCGCAAGGAGAACCTGATTGACTCTCATGAGCTGACGTTTGAGAGTCGTTCTTGAGCCATGCCACTAATGAACTTTGACAATGCTTTTCATGTGGATCGCTCCATGGATTAATCGACCAAGCTCTCCAATCTCCTAATCCCTGTAAGCACTTGAGAAGCATGATCTGAAATACACTCAACAAATCATTAGTAACATTAGTACAATGGTTTTGTACTCATCAAACTCATGGAGCACAAAGGGGTTCAACATGATTAACTTAGCTTATGCTTATTTTGTTGTTGCAAATAACCTTACTTTTATTTTGGTTAATTAATAGGCTAGTTGAACTTTGGAAAAGTTATAGGAACTCATTAATCTTACCAATAGTTTTTGGATCTCCTCTATAAAAGATAATTATATCATTAATAAGCAGGTGAGTGATAGCTGGATAGGAACTTCACTATCCATATAATATCATTTTTTTAGCTAAACAATTGTTAAGATTTTTATTTAAATACTCCATAGATAAAATGAAAGGGATTAAAGACAAAAGACTACCTTGCTTAAGACATCTTGAAGTTTGAAATTGGAAATCCATTATTAATTCTTGATGTTCACGTATTATGTAGGTAATTGATATGCACCTTAACAACTTCTCATTGAAATTCAACTTGGATAGTATTCTGCTTAGCAAATCTCATGATATGTTGTCAAAAGTATTCTTAAGATAAAAGATCCAGCTTGATAATATAATTGACACTTTTTTGTTCTTTTATTTAGTAAAAATGCAAATTCTTATGTCAATAAAATATTATCAACACTATTTCTACCTTTTATAAAATTAGTTTGCTCTAGAGAGAACAACTTATTTAAAATTGGTTGTATTCAATCTATGATGAGCTTGGTGAATATCTTTTTTATAAAATTTTGAAAACTTATTGGTCTAAAATTAGCAAAAGTTTCTTGATTATCAAATTTAAGAATGAGTATAATGCATGTGTTGTAGGCATTAGAGACCAATTTAAAAATATCTTATTGTATTCAACACATCGTTGGATATTAAATTCCAAAAATTAGTGAAGAATTTATCATTGAAATCATCTGAGTCCATAGAGCTGTCTAAATCCATGTTAAAAATTATTTATTTTAGTTTCTTAGTGTTGTCTTGCATTAATCTTTTGTTGTCCTCTTCTATTAATAAGGGAAGGATGTAATTAAGCATATTTTCATCTTCAATTATTGGAGAAGATTTAAAATTTATTATGAAAGTGAGTGATAATGGTTGTCATAATTTTGTCCTCTTGTTTGACTCATGTACCATATGAATCCTTAATGCATGAGATTTTTATTTTGTTTTTTGATTCTTCACTATTGAATAGATGAATTTTGTATTTATTTCTCCTTCTTTAAGATATTTAATTCCAACTTTTTTGTTTCTAGTAAGATTTTATCTTGTCGAAAGCTTGAAGTAAAGAAGAGTTAACAAAATCCATCTTTTTCTTTGGTCCCCATTTGGGTTTGCTTGAAAGATGGCTTCTTTGTGTTTCACTTCTTCCTCAACTAATTTGATAACATCAAAGATGTTTCTAAGAGCAGAATTGTTCCAATCTTTTGAGACACATTTTAAATCTTATTAGTTTTAAAGATAAAACTATCATCCAAAGTAATTTGTAGACAAATTCCAATTATTCTCCACTGTTTGCATTAAAAGTAAGGTGATTCATCCACTTATTTTGAATTTTGAATTTTGCGGGGCTTGATGGAAGGTTTTTTTATGAAATTTAGTAAAAGAGTTGCATAATCTAATCTAGTTCTAGCAAAGTGATGTATTGTAAAGTTTGGAAGTAAATTTTTCCATTTTTGATTAGCCAACACCCTATCTAACCTTTTCCATACTCATTTACCATTCATTTTTCCTTCCTATTTAAAGGAAGAGCCTAAGAAAGATAGATGTTTAACATGACAAAGATTTATGCAATCACTAAGTTCTTACATTGGCTTCAATTTAAGAGTAGACAATCCTTTGTACTCATCAAAGATATGACTTCATTAAAGTCACCACCCACCATGGATTAAAGGAGTTGTTGGCAATGTTCAATAGGTCTACCCATGACATTCTCTTGTCAAATACTATTCATTTAACATAAATGAAAGTACAACTTGCTTTAGAAATTTAGTCTTGATGTTTGACAAATGTGATGGATAAACTATTCCTTATCAATGTCAACATTACACCAAAAGTCATTTCAAAACGATCATATCTTATTTGATCGATTAGTACAACAATTCTAAAACTTGAGTTTAACACCTAATTATTGAATCTTATCCACATATGACATATGTTCCAATAAGGCAACTAGTCTAACATTATTTCGTTTTGATAATGTTGATTAATCATTTGATTATCCTTTTATTAGCAGCATCTATAATATTCCAAATTAGGAGATTGTTCATGAGGACTAGTATTACTTGCAATTTGTATAACATAAGATCTTTCTTAATTATCCTTCAAGCTAGATGGTTTTTCTTGAATCTTTAACATTTTTCTCATCCTTTGAGTTTGCACCAGAGTGAACTCCTTAGTTTGGAATTTAAATCCAAAGGCAGTAGCTCTTAATTACAAAGTTTTAGTTCTTGAATATCATAATATTATTGAATTTTATAATATAACAATTTGGAATTAGAGACTAGATCCTTATCTTTACTTTTTTATAGATTTTTTTCTTTAAGAGATTATAGTCATCTAATGGCTATTTAGTTAAATAATTTTGCTCCCTTATATTTATTAGTTGTCTTTCATCTTTGTTGGGATATGCTCAATCTCTTTTATTTTTAATAGAGCCTATGATTGAACATTTGTAATAGATTACATGCCTGATGAGCTAATATCTAGAGTAAGAATATCGGTGACCTCATTCTACTACTATTATCAATTATTTTGCTACATTTCTTGTCAATATTATTTTTATTATCTGTAAGCTCTGTTTCCTCAATATGAATAGTTAGAGATGCCTTAGAGTCAATCGATGCTTTGTTATGTTTGCATAAGCTAGCTCATGTCCTTGTATGTAGCATCCTCTATAATATTTAGGAAGGTTATTGTCACATCCCACTTTTGTAAGACATTTTTTTCTTTGGATGCAATTAAGCTTATGCAATAATTAATGTATTCAACTAGCCACTTTTTATTGTCTAGACTTAACAGTTAAACTTGGAATCATGATACTCTAATTTAAATATCATACTATTAGTGTGTCAAAAAAATGAATCATATTCGTGCTTCAACTAAGATCCTCATTGAGCCAAGAATTGATCCATCTCAGGTTATATAACATTCTTAATACACGAGTGTGCACCAAGAAATCTATCTATAAATAACAATATTCACATAATGCAATAACCATAAATAACAAGATAAATTATGTTCAAATAAATGTTAAGTATAGTCCATGTTTAAATATAAATAATATATATATATATAGTATAAAAATAAAAAATACATCTCAATGCTAAAAATAAATAAACTTTGACCAAAATACTATTTGATGAAAGATTCAATAAGATGTTGACCTAGTCTCCATTCACTCACTGTACAAACAACTAACTCTCTACATCTATAAATAATATAAGAGGTAAGCTAAGCTCAATAGAAGCACTTATGTCTTACTAATAAAATATACATACAATGATATAACAGTAAAGTATAATCATCATATCAAAAAAATCAGACGACTATCACATCCTACTAAGCTAAGCCAAAATATAAAATTATAATTATCCATCTTATCAAATATCCATTGGAGCCCAACATGTTGTAATGAAAACATAATCAAGATTAATCTATAAGACACCAATAATCTAACACTCCTTTAAAGCTCTTGAGGTACTCAGCATTGTCTAGCACTTCTATATCATCACATGGTTTCACAAACCAAAACTTAACCTCCACCACTTATATGGACCACTCCATAAGGCCATAAAAGTCCTCACAATAAATGGTGTTCCTCTATTATAAACTCAAGAACACTTATAATTGTACGCAACCCTCACACCTAATGGGATTCTTAACATCTAATATATTCGACCAACTTTGCTTTGGTTGAGGAGTCCATCAACTGGTGTCCATTACATCTCAACCTATATCATGAGATGAATTTTCTTATAATCATCTATATTGTTTTATTCACAAATATTTAGGGTTATCTAACCATTAATTTTTGAAGAATCCTAGAGTTTTTTCAAGACCTTAATCCATTAACTAAGCTATTTAGGATCTCCTTAACTGTATTATGTTATTTGAGCTAACCTAAGATTTCTTTCAAACCTGATCTACTTATCTAGGATTTCATGGGCACCCTAATCTATTATATGATTGATCTATAGTTTCTATTAAACCCTTATCCATCTATTTAGGATAGTTCTCCCTTATTTGTTTTTTATGTACATGCTTAGTTTTTGGCTTTTTTTCTTAATATGAGAGTCTAAGTCCATTAACATAACCAAGTTACCACTTAATTACTTAAGTTATAAGTCTCTCTTAAACCCTTTTTAATCATAGTCTTTAATATTAACTTAAGTTCACATGAGTTTCACCAGTAATACTCACTTATCTCACAAGTCAACCTAGGTCATACCATCTTTTCTAAAGATCTTGCTTAAGCCATATACACCACCCAAACTATCATATAAGGTGTTGATCCATGGCCTAAGAGCTTAATTTAGGGTTACTAATGTTCCTGCTCATCCACAAAGCTACAATAAGAATTAGCTAAAGAACCAAGTATATATTTAGCCTCTTAGTCAAGCTTAGCACCACTTCTAAGGCTAACACCTAATTCTCTATTTTAGCTCAACTAGGGTCTAATTGAGAACCTCATCTTGGGTATGCTCAAGGTCTCATCATGGTTTTGGTAATTTTAATAGTCTTTATGAATTATGCACACTTAATTCTTAGACAAACCTTATTCTAATCCAAGGTCCTTTAGAAAATGTAATCCTAATTTACTATCCTTAATTGAGACCTTAATTTTTCTTAACCTTCTTCCAAGGTTAAGTCAAGCCTCTCAACAAAAAATCTTGAGAATTCACTTACCTTGGAAGCCATCTAAGGTCATATTTTTGGTCTCACATTGTAATCTAAAGTTTGTGGCCAAGCATTACACTTAACCCCTTGGACTATCTTAAGGCAACACAAATCTCAACCAGCCATTCATGTAAACAATTTCAAGTTTTAGATAGGGTTTAATAACAAGCCTAAGGCATTATTACAAAGCTTATTTGAGCTAACGTAATTCTTCTTACCAATTCAACCAAGACCCTTAAATGTTCTTGACCTTATTTTAGGGCTTAACCAAGACTCTCAAGCTCTCTTCACAAAGTACCTAAGTATTCCCTCTTAAGCTAAAGCAAAAGTCCCTTAATGTCTTTTCTTACTTTTTAAGCTTAGAGTTGAGCCTTATCACTCAACCCTAAGGCTTAACTTGTGACAATCATCCTCGATTATTTGAAAATCTTAATTCTTAAGTTTGCGTTTTAAGGAAAAATTCTAACTTAGGTTATGTGGGTGTCATATGACATAGTTAAGTAAAATCACTCATAAACTAACCTATTAGGATTTTCTTAAATATGTTAGAACATTCTTAGTTGAATTCTATGCCTCAATTTATATTAACTTGAGTTCATCAAATTCATATTGGTTTCATAATTATCAATACTTTCAAAAGCTCAAGTCATCAACATATTCATGATCATTCACTGCTTTCATGAGATAAGTCTCGATTATTATCTTATTGCAAGCATAAATTGGAATTCAAGAAAAATGATAATATATATATATATATATATATATATATATATATATATATATATATATATATATATATATGTATATTACATCAATTTTAGTAAATTATTTATGCTATCATTATCACAATATTACAATATATAATAAGGGTCTCCAACAAAAATCTTACCACAAAAAAAGGTCGTCACAATTTTATACTTTTATACTTTTATTTTTAATAATTCTAAGTAAATACTACTAATAATCATAAATCAATTATAAACATTCATCACAATTTAATATTTTATCTTCTGGCTAGCATACTTTTAATATTAATAAAATCCATGATATAACTAATTGTGTAAGAATTATCCATCATAAATTCATCTAATTAAAATAACCCAATTTAGCATGAGCTTAATATGATGCTACTAGTAATAAAAAAATCTAAAATTGCATACATCACAATCTTCTTTTCATCATGATCAAGAGCTTCAACATACTAATTTTGTTAATTAGAAAGCATGTGCATCATGTTCTATCAATCCAAAAACTATTGCTCAACTTTTACATCATAACATAGAGCTTTTGCATGTTAATCCTAGTAGTTAAGAATTAGAAACATGAAAAATTCACCATATTAAGAGCCATTATATATTTTTTCAACATAACAAAGAGTTATAACAAATTAATCTTATTAATTAGAAAGTAACCATATGATTTTTTTCACTAAACCTAGAGCTATATCTCTCATATTATATATTAAATTGTAAGCTACAACATGCAAGATTTGCAAATCATTGCATATATTTCATGTTTTAAATCAACCATAAGCTACAACAAGCTAATATTTCAAGGAAATACTCATAGTTTTTGTTCCAAATTGAATCATGAGTTATCATAGCTGTTTTTGTAAAACATTGCATACATATCATGTTTTAAATCAATTTGTGAGCTACAAGTATATTTTAAAAATCAATACATATATTTTATGTTCCAAATTAAATTATAATAGCAACATGTTAGATTTACTAACATTGCTTATATTTCATGTTTTAATTTAAGATGGGAGCTACAATGGTTGAATTTTCAAAATAATGCATATATTTTATGTTCCAAACTAAACCATAAGCTACAACAAGGTAAATTCATAAGGCCATGAGTATATTTCAAGTGTTGCTTTAAACAAAGAGTTGTTATATGTTGGATTTAGAAGTAATGCTTATATCTTACATTCTATAAGCTATAATATGTTATTTTCACAAATAAGGAGTCATAACATATCATGTTCTTATACTAACGGTCTCTTATATGATATGTCAAATTTTGCATTAGCTTCTTCTCAATTGTATTTCATCCTAAATATATTCTACAATGAACTAACATAATATTTTAGGTAATCCTCAATGACTAACTCCAGATTTTTAGTACGATTAACTAGTCGTTATTTTTGTTGGGTTATGTTTGCGCTTGTATGATTAAGAAATCATACGCATATAATAATGTAGAAAGTACTAGTTGCCCAGACCATTACCTATTTAATTATCCCAAAAAGTATCATTCTAGTATGATATAGTACATTATATGTTATATAAAAGTGCAAACCAAAGACTCATACATGATTCTCTTGAGTTTATGTACTCTATACAAGTAGGGTGAAGCACTCCGTAATGCATGGTGAAGTTCAAAGCTAGCATTCATTTTAATGCTCTTGGGTTTCGTTTATTTCATAAAATTACAATAATCATATTATATTTATATGAAGCTTTTCAACTATTTATTATTTTGTATTCACATGAGTCAAAGAAGTATGATACATGAACATATTTGTTCAATTTTTTGTCTAAATTAGTCTAAATTATATGTATGAAAACAAATTATATAAGGATGATAATTTCATTTATCCCCTTAAGACGTTCAAATAGAAAGCAACGTCATGCAAGTCAATAATGGATATCGCCAATTACAAAGCTGTTCAAACCTAATCACATATCAATTAAACTAGAGTTGTATAAGATGGAGTCATTATTCATGTACAACATGCACACCAACACCTATTAGGTTAGTTATAAAAGTATGATATGTAGATTGTATTGTATGATTAGCATGTAGTTAGGGTGTTATTCTTTGAATTGAGTTGGTTTTTATTTAAATTTGATTTTACTGTGACCTAGCATGCTTCTATTGTCAATAACTTAGTTTTTGACATAATTTAACTCTCAAAACTAATGCATACTTATGACTAAAGAATACAACTCTCAAGAATTTTAGTGTTGATCTTGACATTACAAACAAACCAAGATGTGTATGAGTACAAAGAGTAATAAGGACAAATGTAGATCCTAAGTGCCACAAGAAATTTGTTGTTGATTTTGACATTCTAAAAAGTATCACCATTTTTAGGAAGACTATATTCCTATTACTATTAAGTCTAGCTTCCACATCTTAATTATTAGTTTGAATTATCTATTTAATTTCTTAATCTTAAATAGGTATTGAAATTATTTCTTATAAGATTTTTTATAATTCAATAAAACTTATTGTATTTTGTTTCATTACTTTATTTATTGATATTTGTGATAATAATAAATCAATCTTAATTAAGATAGTCATTTTTTATTATTTTGGTAATTTTTAATATTAGAACTTAATACATTAATTAGTTAGAAGTAATTCTTATATATTATAACAATAATTTTTATCATAGGTAAACATTTATAAACATGTATTATATTTAAGGTTTAGTGACTTCAAATAATTTGTCATTTATTAATGTTAAGTTCAAGTTAAAGAAAGTATTAAAATAAACTTTTTTCATGTCAAAGATTTTTTATTACCCTCATTATATTTGTGCTCAATTTAAACATCTTTGATCATGTAAATAGATAAGAAAAGAAGCATTCATTCCTCATAATTGCTTTAAAATTATTTGAATTAAGCTTATATAAATAAGTTTGTATTTTTGCTAGTATCATATTTACCTTGTTTTGTCAAATTGTTGATCATATATTCTTATTTATTAATTATAATATTTTTTTATTAAGAATGTCTCTTTAAGATAAAAACTCCTATATTATAAATTGTTTTTCTATTTGTTAGTGAAATTATCTACTTATTTAATTTCTATCCATTTCACAAGAATGGAATTAATTTAGAATTTTTTATATTATCACTTGAGTTTTAAATATAAAATCTCTTCCTTCCTCTTATTAATGTGAATATTGAGATCAACTTAGGAGCATAATTTTTTGAAGATAATTTTCTTCTTAATAACATGAATTTATTATTTTTACATTTATATCCTTGTTCAAATTTTAGCACTTTATTAAACTTTATCACCCATCCTTTTTATGAAATTTCATATTGATCCACAAACACAAAATAAGATACTAATCCTAATCAACATAGAAACAATAAGAAACAAACTTTAATTCAATTTGTACTTGCATGTGGCACCGACATTAAAGTTTTATCCATAAATGGCTCTAATATATATATATATATATATAATCAAAAATATTTCTCAAATAAATAAGATAATATAATATCATTAAAAAACATCAACATAAATCAAAATAATAGTATAATGTTATTATTTTAAAAAATAGAAACATAGAAAAATAGCAAACATGCTTCAAGTTGCAAAGATATCAAAGGTTTTAAACTTGATACTTGTTTGCTTTTTTTTAATTTTTTTTCAAACAACAACAATATAGTAAATATTATATGGATGTTTTTTTTAAGGAGACATTATATTGTCTTAATTATTCAAGCAATGTTTTGGATAACTAATCGACCAGATTTTGATTATGACTCCGACTTTAGGATTATCTTAATCAACACTTATTAACATTTTTTTAAATCAATTCAACATTTGTTAGATTATTTTAATGAATTAATAAAATTGCTACCATTAACTTAATCATAATTCAGACATCAACCGTCCATCAGATGGGGTTGTCGGAGAAGTTTAGCTTATGCTGCTCTTCAGCGCAGTAGATCTGTGCTTAATCGTTCAGCCGGTGACTCATTGTTCCATCGGCCGTCTTGAGTGCTACAGAAGCGGACGGATCTGAAGGGAGAACGTCAGATATGAGGAAGTTTGATCCATGGCCGGTGTTCTTCCGCAGGGAGTGGAATAGAAACTGGCCTTTCCTCGTGGGATTCGCAATTACTGGTGCGATCATCGTCAAAATTACTGCAGGCCTCACCGGTAAATTAGATCTCTTGGCGTCTCTTAAAAACCCTCTCCTTCGGTTTCAGTCCATTGGTCTAATTAGTTATTTTCCTATTTTTCCTTGCAGAGGAGGATGCCAAGAAATCTCCGTTTGTGCAGGAGCACAGAAGGTTTGAGGAGCTAACCCTAGTTCTTAGATTTTATTTCTGTTTCTGTGGATCAGTAGAACAAAGCTATCCCTTCCTTTTAATTTAGATTTGCTCGTGGGAAAATGGGGCATGGAAAATTGAATGTGTAGTACTTATTATTCGTCTGCCGCCATCAGCTTGAATTTTTTTTTTTTTTTTTCATCACAGTAGATCGATTAGGGAGTGATGTGGGTTCTGTATAAAATTAGTTGATTGGTATTTTTAAACCTTTTGTTTTCGGACGCTGCTCGAAAAATAATCATGATATTCGCATCTGAATAGTGAAAGCAGTGGTAGCTAATATAGATTGTAATCGTGATTGAAGCCTATATATGCTAAAGTGTTTTTAATATTTGACAACTGATAATGCTATCTAATAGCTGTAATTGAACTGAAAATTTATTTGAATTTAAATATGATTAATCTTTTTAAATGGTGTGAAGATTTGGAAGTAAAATGGCTTATAGATAATATTGCTACTAATTATTATTGATAAATTATTAATATGTGTACTTTAAGGAAATCATGCAGCTCAACTAGCAATCCATCGACATCTTGTAGAATCAAATAGAAAACAATACTCAAAAGAAAAAAAAAATGAAGTGATCATGTATGGCAAATGAGTCCATTGTTCTTCAGTAAGTTGAAGTGGAAAGCATCAGTGAAGAAGTGGAAGCTATAGTAAGTGGGTTTTTGGGTTAAAGTTTTATGTTTTAGTAATTACTTTGCTCTCTCTAATTGTGTAGAATAAATAAGCCAACGTTATTTGTACATGCATGTTAAGGGGAAAAAAGGGCATAAACTTTTCTTTGTATCAAAAGAATTACTTTTTCCTAGGATTTACTTTTCTTTGCAATTATGTGTCAAATGATCCAAAATATGAAGTAAATGTCATAGCTTGATCTTTATATGATGACCTTTTGTCTAAGTAGGTGTTCTACATCCATCTACTTACTAAAATGCATACTATTTTATCTGAATGTAATTGATGGTGAGAGTTGGCCTGTTGATCAAGATTTCCATTTTATGCGATGAGAGATGGCCTCATCACCTTCTTTTAATATGGAAAAGAAAGTTATTAAACTTGAGTTTTCATCAAGATAAAGTGTTGAATGCTTTTCAGCTAAAATTAAGAATAAAATTAATGAATATGACGAAAAATAAGAATACTATAACACAACTTATAATTGGTTTGATATGATAGCCTTTTACATAGATCATGGTTTTACAATTGTTTTCTATGGTTCTTTTGTTGAAGCATGTGAAGTTTTTTGTTAATTATGTATGATTTGTTCAATGACTTGCTTGATTGTCCTATTATGGTTTGTTAGTTTGGAACTTTAAATTAGGTATGCAAATTTGATTGAATGAGTTATCTCAATTTTGTTAGTGTACATTTGAATAGATTAAACATTTTCATTTCCTAAAGAAAAAGGTGACTGGTTAATTATTTTTTAATTTGTCTTATTAATTTCATCGCATCATGTCCCATGCCATTATCTTTAAATTTGTGCCTTGATGTGGTATCCTTAAATGAGCAATTATTGATCCATTCAAAAAGTTGATAATTGTTTGTTTAGTGATGTTTGGCTGTCAAAACTTGCTTTAGGTTAAACTTGAATCAAAGTTTTTGTGTTGAGTCTTGAGCCTAATCTTGAGTTTAATATTTTATGATGATTTCATTCTATGAATTATGGGCATCATGAGGTATGAATGTGAAGATATGTCAACTGTCAAAAAGGTAGGATATGGATAAATTAGGATAAGACAATTAAATATGAGTAGAATTGATACAAATATGAAATTATAAAGTTATGTTACCATATGCTAAAAGTTTAGCTCATTTAGTAGAGTGCTTACCTTTTGTAAGAAGATGTGACATAAATTCTCACATTATGTATAATGATTATAAATATAAAATCAAAATTCTTAAATTCAATTCATGATCATCAAATGTATAATACAAATGTAAACTTCAATTCTCTTTAAATTATTACTTATTGTATTGCCATAAATCATGATAACTTTGTAAGTTGACTTTGGCCTAAGAAATATGTCAAATAATAAAGTTGCTACTTTTAGTTTTAAAAGTGGACAATTATATTAGATGTAGCATTGAAGAAATCAGATTATTTATTTTCTTCTTCCCTTTATATATTTAAATGATCGTATTTATTTTTTTCATTTATGCTATTATCGAATATCATACATTAAATAGGCATCATCATTAGTGCATGGTAAATATTGAGCAAGTATTGAGCTAATATCTTGGAGTATCAATCCATTTGAATTTTGTTAAGTATATTGTACACGTATTGGTAGAGTGTCGATTAGTATGTATTAGACAAGTATACAATATGGATATGTAAGCATAAGAAAAGCGTTATTGTTACATAGATTTCAATTATAGCTTAGTTCCTTGGTATAAGTTTTCTTTCCTCCATTTTTCCTCTTTATTAACTTTTTTGGTCATGGTACCCCTTGATCAAATATTTCTAGCTTTAAGTGATATATAAGGGAGGTTCTTTTTTACTATGTTCTTTTGAAGTGTCTTGCAACCTTGTTCAAGTCCTTTTAATGTTTTTTCTCCAAGACGAGTCACTTTTTGCAACATGCTTCAACTTTAACCATCTATGTTGACTCCTATCTTTGTCGATGCTATGACCCAAGCCATAAATGCTTTGACCTCAATAGTCATCCTTTACTTCCAAAAGTGATCGTGATCCCATTGTTGTGCCTTATTTTATCAAGAATTTCTTTGTCATTGCATCAATAAGATTGGATGAATTGAAATCATGGAGGCCACCAAACATTGAATGTCTAATGACCATGTTTCAAGCTGAATTGAGGTGAAGATTCTTGTGTTGAAATGGGCTTTGTGGTTTTTTATTGGCTATGCTGCAAGCTAAATTGAGGTGAAGGTTGTTTTGAGTTAGCTAAAAAATTATTTCGAATCACTCTTTTCTAATACGTGTTAAATTGAATTGATCATGGATTTGCGTTTTATTTTGGCTTAGCTTTTAATATTAAAATCTGAGTTCACATCTACTCAAACTTTGCATGATTACAACCTTTGGCATTTTTTAAAATATATTTGAAGTTCTTGATGTGCAAGGCATAAGAATGTTATAATGAAAAATTTTGATGTAATTGTCAAATTTTTTTGGGAAATTGTTACATAGTACAAAAACTTATTTTATTAGGCATAACCTTGATTTTTAGAAAAAATATATTAAATAAGATTTGTTTACTTGTAATATTATTTTATTTCCAAAAGCAAAAGATCGTTATATATCCAGTTATCAACTTTGTCCTTATTTGCGAACTGCTTTTCAAAGCTCTTTTTAATAGTTTCTCCTTTTCAAACTCAAGACCCTAATTTTACCTAATAGATTTTACAAAAGCTTGATTTGCAGTCACATAAAACTTCTTTACCAAGCTCGTGTTCAAATTTGTTTTTTCAAACTTTTTTGCTAAAATCCCAACCTATCAATAGTGTTTGCTTTCTTTTATTGTGCCTTTGTTCTACCTATTTCATTTGATGTGGTCATGTTAAAGTAGTAATGCTTGAGCTATAGAAATACCATGCGATAACTATTTTAATTAGCTTGATTTAACCTATGCAAAATGCAAATGATATAATTGGGGTTATTGTCTTTTAGTAGTGATGTTTTTTGTTCTATTAATGTTGTCTTGTTTGATTGCTGGCCTGTTATAATTAGAGCTAATTACTTTTAACATATGGGCATCTTTTATGCCTTGGGATCCATGAGCAATGATGTCCAATTTAGTTCAACCATTATTGATAATAGTAATGATTTTATTTCAAATAAACAATAAACCAAAAAAAATGGCAAAATCAAAATTTTGTTAACTTTTTGGTGAATCTTTAAAAAATATGCTAATCAAGTTCTTAATCTTATTTTTGAAATAATTATAGTTAGGATTGTTGTTATTGATTAAGTTCCATGCTACCAAGAACAGAAAAGGAAGCAGATTACAAAGCAGTGTTTTTAGAGCATCAAAAAGTGGTTTCGTGATTAGAGCCTTGGAATCCATGAGCAATGATGTTCAATTTAGTTTATCCACTATCAATAATAGTAGTAATTTTATTTCAAATAAACAATATACCAAAAAATGGCAAAATCTTAACTTTTAGGTTAATCTTTAAAAGATATGCTAATCAAGTTCTTAATCTTATTTTTGAAGTAATGATAATTAAGATTGGTGTTGTTGATTAAGTTCCATGTTACCAAGAACAAAAGAGGAAGTAGATTACAAAGCAGTGTTTTTAGAGCATTGAAAGGTGGTTTCGTGATTAGATTCTCATTTTGAGTCGATGTTTGGAGATCTTTCTTCTTGGAATTGGTTTTGTTGTGTGAATTGACTAGGAGTTTACTTGTTACTCGAATTAGCAAGAATGTAAATTGATTTGTGTTTGGGTGTTAGATAGCTTATGCTAGACTTGGAGAGAAGAGAAAAAGGCAAAAATATCTTGGACTATTCTATGTATTAGATTTGGACACATTAGAGAGAACTCATATTGGGAGAGAGGAAGATAGAGATCAATTAATTTTTTCGTTGATGTCTCCCCTTGTCCCCTCTATTTTGTTAAGAGGTAGGTGATATGTCTTTAAAGAACTATTCTCTTAGACATTAATGGTTTTATAGTAATAAATTGTCAGCGTCAAGTACTATGGATTGTTATTACAGCTTGGATTTATGCACTATTTATTTGAAGAGATAATCCTGCTAAAAGCATGTTGTTGGTTAAAGTTGTGGAGATTGAGTCGTACATGTTAAGTGAGGAATGTGTCATGTCTTATAGGCCTAAGTGTAAATGTCTCAAGCTATACATGCTTGAAGTCGTCTTGAGTTCTTAGTTGCATGAGGCATCTGAAGTCGTACATCTATTTGTTTTCATATGACCGTGCATCTGGTTTGATGTCACTTGTTTGGATTGAGACAATCAAAATGTGTATTGTATTAAGCATACCTTGTATAGGTTTGAACATTTATATGAATATAGAAATATGTATTTCCCAAAAGTTTTTGACTTCTCTCTTTTTTTGCTGCTTATTCAGGATTATCATCTTGCCAAAATTTTCCTTTTGCATCCGCAAGCTTTAGGGGATCTTGTCCTTAGAGTTTTTGGTACCTTAGTGTCATGTATGAGTTTGACTCATGAGTATTCCAAGTTTTCTTTATAGTTGAATCTTGCCATGAATTGCTTGTTGAGAGTGATTTGGAATTTCATGACTTTCACAATGAACATCTTTTTAATGCATGTAAACTTGGTGTGATTTGTTTGTTGTCTTATGTAAGGGATTTGAAAGCATGTGTCAATAGTTAATATGTTTTTTTTTCTACCTTAGAGAGAATTTTTGAGGCAATTTATAATATTTGCCCACAGGGAATGGTCTTTTTGTGCATTAAACTTGGTCATTAGTGATTGGTCAAGGGTCTCGCAATCCTCCCTTAGGCAATGAAAGTCTTTTTTTTTTATCGACCTTGGTCTTCCAAGTTAGACTTCTTTAGTCTTTGATACCTATAGTAATTTTTGATCTTGTAGCCAAATGCTCTATTTATGGGTCTTTTGAATTAAGGTGTGGATTCTACTCATAAATCTATAGGAGAAAAGCATAGATTGTTAGAAAATTGAGCTTGTTGATTGTCTTAGATTGTTTGTTGTGAAGGGTTGATGCTAATAGTAGGCATAGATTATCTACTTAGGAGTATATTGTCTTTAATGTAACATCTTGAAATTTTCTTAGTAATTATGATAACCTTTTAGAAGGATTTAATCTTTAAAAAAAACTAGCTTGAAAGGTTTAAAAATTTTAGTTTGAATAAGTTATCAACTTTCTAGTTGTGAGGAGGCTTACATTGTAGATATATTATGAGGTTGATGAAATGGTTTTTCCCCATTCTTCTTGAAGGTTGAGTTTTATCTATTGTGAACTTCTGAGTACTATGCCACATGTTCTTAAGTATGATATCTTTAAGGGAAATGTCTTGGGTTTTCCTTGCTAGTGATCAAAAGATCACTACTAAGCTTATTGTATCCAAAATTATGGAAAAAATATCAAGGCAGTATACAAAATGATAAAAAACATTGATGTAGAATAAAGCAGCAGTAACTGTGTGCTGGGCCACGCGTGCAAAAGGTCCCCGCAAGCGTGATCTTGCGGGGCTAGCACACATGCAACATCGGCCACGTACCGTGCCATGGCTGTCAATGTGCATGCGAGCATTGTTCGCTTGTAGGAATAGCACCCACGCATGAACAGTCCCCGTAGCATGACCGTATGGAAATGAGCATAATTTGTGGAATTTAAGGAATTTTTATATTTTTGGTCAAAATCATATGTTCTTTGTTTTATAATTAAATATATCTAAACCTTTATATAAAGTGAGGAGAATGATGTATGAAACAATACTGAAATTTAGAAATGAAGTATTGAGAGAGTCAGAATTTTGTAAATTCAGAACCTCTTGAGGAAAAGCTTCTTGAGAAGTTTAATCTCTTTGTGACAAAAATCGTATTCTCTTTCTCCTTCATTCTTTGTTCCTCGCCATTATCTCGTTTCCACTTTTGTTGTTGTTACTTTGAAAAGAGGGTCTACTGATGAGGGTGTTGGGCAAGAACATCCCTCAAATAAATCATATTATTTTTGGTATTAGAGAGTTTTGATTCGATGCCAATGATAGGTGAAAAGAAGAAGATAGATTGAAGAGATTTTATTTGAGGTGATTGTGCTAACTAGTTCATCATCAAGCTTAGAGGCACAAATAGCTTTATTAACTTTACAAATGTAAGTGTTAATGAAGATGGTGCTAAAATTCTAATCCTTTCTTACGATAGATTCAAAAGATAATTTGCCAAAAAAATACCCTTAATTAGAGGAAATCAGTATTGTAGCAATCCTAAAATATTTGAGATAAAAATGAGGATGACATCAATTTCACTCTTTTGATGTGTGAAAATCGATAACATTCTTTCTACGCAACTGCTTTATAATGATACACTCGATACAAAAAAATTAGATACCTGATTGGAGTTGCTAGAAACATATTTTTCTTTATATGATTATTCATCATCAAATAAAGTGACGTATGCTCGATTAAAATGGCAATTAAAGTGTTTGTTTGGTGGAATACTCATTGAAGAAATGACAGAGCTAATTTAAGTAATTAATTTGAAAAAAATTTTATCTCATGTGTTACATGGATAAAGTAGTAGTCTATGACGCTAACAAGGACAAACGGTGCAAGAATATGTCGTAGAATTCTGACGATAAGCTGTAAGTTTAAGAATGTTTATTAAAGAGATTCAGATATTATCAAATTATATGCAGGTTTGTATTATCTTTTTATCATTGAATTATCTTTTTCTCTATTCAATTTTTAAAGCAAGTTAGTATATTCTCAATGATTATTGAAAAGAAGAATGGATACCAATAGACAACTATAATGACAAAATACCAAGAGGTCTGAGTATAAGTTTGAAAATTGGTGACAAAAGGAGAAGCATTCTCTAACAAATTATTTGACGACCACAACTAATGATTATACCAGTAGAACTCAAAAGTATTGTAATCACTGTAAGAAGACAAGACATGTACGACCAAAATATTGGAAGTTACATCATGAATTTTTTCTAGAGAAGTTCAAGGACAATATTTATTATAGTAGAGAATGAAAAGATACTTCAAACTCTCCTTCAAGTTGAAGAAAGTTTATTATTTATAATGAGTCCAAAGGATATCTCTTATTAAACGAAGCAAAAAGAAGAGCTCTTCGCAATAAATACAATTCAAGAAAGAACTTATTAGTGCAATTATCGACACTGGAAGTGAAAAGAACCTAATATTGGAGAGATTTGTGAAAAGGCTAAAGTTAGAAACTAAATAACATACAAGATCTTATTCTTTGGGTGGATTAAAAAAAACTCTGAGGTAAGAGTTTGAAAAATAATACAAGATGCAGTTTTTTATTACCGACTACATTGGTGAGGTTAGTTGCGAACTGATATTTCTAGATATCTGCCAAATTATAGTGGAGAATCCATATTTATGAGATCAAGATGTCGTCTACTATCGATGAGTACAATTGTATCGATATACGAAGGATGGATAGCACTTTTTGTTAACTCGAGACAAATAATCATTGACAAAATGCGTTGTGGTGTTCACCAAATAAAGAGATTAGTAAATATTTGTCAAAGATATGCTTCGTTAATAAAATCGAAGAAATCACTTAATGAGACTAATGGAAGTCGCAACCTTTCGAAGAAGACAATTGAATTAGATTTGCCAAATAATCAGTTTTGTGAAAAAAAAGTCAATGGGAATTTCAAAAAAAGGGATCTATTATCAAGAAATTACATCTAAGTTCAATGAATCTAAAATTCTGAAAAAAAATCGATGAGATAAAACACTGAAAAACGTTCATGTAGCGTGAAGCAGCAGCAGCTGCATGCTGTGCTGCGGATGGAGGCTCGTTGCAGATGCACTAGATCATGGGCTGCAATATGTTGGTCAAGTGCTATGTGCGGAGGCGTGGTTACGCGTGTAGAAGGGTGTGGCATACTAGTTGCTCGCGAACCCTATAGGCTACTTGTCGCACACGCATTCTGCACTTGCATGGTAGGTACACTTATTGTGCTGCCTCGATCAACGAGCACACAGAGATGAGAGTGTGGGTGTGCATATGGGGGCTTGAGCGTGCTCACGCATATATGTGTAGGGTTAAGTCAATCTTGTGGCATTTGAGAATTTTTATATATTTGATCAAAATCATATGTTTTTTAAATTAATTTAGAAATTCAAAAATTGAGAAATCCAAGAATTAGAATTTCGTAAATTCAGAATATTTTGAAGGAAAATTTCTTAGAGACTTCAATCTCTTTGAGGCAAAAATCCCTTTTTCCTTCTTCTTTTGTTTTTTGTCATAATCACATTTCCACTTTCATTATTGTTATTTTGAAAAAAAAATCTGCTAACGAACACTCGAGATGAGAACATCTCATAGATAGATTAGCTAGTGTCTTGGATGCGTCTTGATGTGAATGGATCTCTTTGTTTTATTATCTATTTTAAACACAGGAGATGATTGTTCGTGGACCATCTTTGATTTGTTGAATTAAATTTGATCACTGATGGCTGTTGTTTCATCTGTCAAATATTGTTTGAGTGTTGGAAAGGTGATGGTGATGTTTTGACAGGCTCTCACATGTACTTGAGTTGGTTGGCTAGTGGTTTTTTGGAGATGTTTTGTACAAAGTCTTGGACGCACAAGTTAGCAATTGTAAAATGTTTTGTGGTGTTTGGACTAGAGGGGAATAGGTGCATCTTTGCAGCCTCCCTATCTTAGAGGAACAAGAACATCTTTTCAGGCTTGGAGTGAAGAGGAACCTCCATATATGTACCCAGGACTCCTTCACCCACACCAACCTGCGTTCTCTCTCTCTCCTACCCACCCACACGAACAACAACCCAGTCGGAGTTGTGCAATATATCTTTGCATACCTCTTCTTTAGATCTATAGCGGTTGTCCTGCATGAATGATTTGGTGTTGAACATTAATGAGTTGCCCACATATGTTTAAAGGCTTATTCTCTCTTTGTTGGTTTTAATCATGAGTGAGCTGGCTGCCTAACATATCTTCAGAGGCCTCTTTTTATGGTTTGTAGCCGTCATTCTACATTAATGGGTTGGTGTCAAAACACCAAATGCAATGATGGTTATGTTGGTTTGGGATTGTCGCATTTTTTGGGATGTGCCTGCAGGAAATCTTTTGGTGGGTTCAAGTCATAGAGATCAAGCCGTGCTGGTCTAATCCTGGCCAAATCATGTCATACAGGCCTCATGTTATGTATGAATTGTTGTACATAACATGCCATATGGTCCTCAAGTTTAACATCCTGAAATCTTATCTTGTGGTCTTAATTTGAAGCCATATGGTTTAGCTTTAGTCGTACACAATCTTGCGCACCTCTTCAGAACTTTTTTCATGTAAGACTGCGTTGAGCAATTCAATTTCTGAATTAAGGGAATATCAATGGTTTTATTTCAGACAAATATTAAAATAAAACAAAATTTCGTCCAAACTTTGCAGATAATTTTGGTGAATTGTATACAATATGCTAATCAAGCAGCATGGTTTGGATTCCGTATTAAATCTGAATCCCACCCAGGCCTGGTTCCTTAATTCAATGATTTGGAATTGAACTGATTGAGGAATGAAAGCTTAACCAAATCAAATTCGATTCTTGGTTCTAATATTAGAAAAAGTATCCATCACCCAAAGGGAAACAAATACCTCTTTATTCCATCAGTTGAGTTAATCCCTAGATAACTGAGCCATTATCCACTGGGCTAGCAATATTTTTATTAAAAAATACTTAGTAGCTTGTGTCAATTTCAGATTACCCAACATCGATAACATTGTCGATATGAGTATATCTATAAATACCGGTCATAGTATTCAAATACACATCAATTCGCAAGCATCGTTGCTATCCGCTACATTCAAAAGGATTTGAGGTTGATTCATATCATTCTTATTATAATCTTTTGAATATTGTATATCATATCCTACCTAAATTTGTTGGTTCAATTCCCGGTTGGTTCTTAGTTTTTCGAGTATTTTTACACCCTAGTAAGCAACTAATCTTTAGATATGTTGCTAGGTTTTGAAAGCTAATCCCATTGTGTTTAGTCTTGTGCTTTCTCCTTGATGGCTTCAAATTTGCATCGCAAAAGAGTGAGGTAGGTGAATGAGTGAATTTGGCCTTTCAGGCATCATCGACTTTCAGAAGTCAATCTTGTCTTTTTAAGTATTTTTTGTTTGGTTTTAATGAATTCTTTATATTGTTTGAATACATGATTTTGTTGAAGTGTTGTTTTGCTTGCACTTATGATGACGGTACCCTTCAGTTTTTATTAGCTGTAGATAGGGGTCAACAGCAATGGCGAGAATGGTTGACGGAGATGGAGCTTGGCATTGATCAACAATAATGTTGTTTGGCAGTCGATAATGGTCAACCATGATAGCAGTTGATGGGGGTGGTGCTTGGTAGTAGGCAGCTTTCAACGATGTTGAAGGACAATAAATTAGCTCTTGATGCTTGATGACAAATGTTATCGGTGATAGTTTCAAGAGGGTGACATTTTCGAAATGATAGTGATCAATGATCATTTATAGTCAACAATGGTGAAGATCAATGAGGGTCGACAGAGTTTGTCAACTATGATCAACTGTTTTTGGGGCTTATTGATACAATTGACAATGGTTGACAGTGATTAGTAGTGTTTGCTAAGGTGACCATCGATGGTGATTTGTGATCATTTAGTTGGCGATCGTGGCAACGATAGTTGTTGGTGATGGGTGATAATCGGTTGTAAGCCTATAGGGTGGTGATGTGAACCGAGGTTCATGATTTTTAGTGAGATATCTTTGACTTCTAAAAAATTGATTATATCTGTCAATTTTTAAAAGTCTTTATGTTGGTATTTTAAAAGTTTATTAGCAATAGATGTTTTTAGATTTTTGTAGACTAAACATGTGATTAATGAATTGATTTTGTAAAAGACATGGCATGTTTGATGACCGAATAGTTTGTTTTTGTTGTTTAAACGGTCCAAGTTTTAAGTTATACCGTGGTTTGTCTTAGAGTTGTTAATTATTAAGTTGATGAATAAAAATAGATTTGTAAATTATTAAGTGTTATTAAAATGTTGTATTCGATGATTTTTCATTAAGATATATGTATTAGATTAATATGTTGGATGATAACCAAATTGTTTTATGATTTTTTATATAGGAGATAAAATGAATAAATAATTATGGTATTTTTTAAGATTAAAATAGAATTTTGAATTTCTTAAATAATACAATATTATAAATGACATGAATGCAACTAGTCAAATAACTTGTTCATTTAGGAACCATTTTTCATTCAAATCATGCCACGTTAAGGGAGATGAACTAATTCGTAAGCTGGGAAGAAGACAAAGCCAGACACACATGGCTTTGTATGTCAAATGAAAAGATAATAAGTTTTGAAATAATAGTGAATGATTTTAATACAGAATCACGAGATGCTTAATCAAATCGGCATTTTAAACTGTGTGCCCCTTTAATTTCTCCATCGTTTGTCGATTTTGCAGGTAAACCTTTTGCCTTGGATCACAGACCTGGATGCTGCTTTTACTTCATGCTTGGTAGAACATTAAAGACATTTGTTTTTAATGGTCTGATTCCTGCTTTTGCTCAACATTTAATAATGCCTGATGAACTCTGATACGAGTGTTTAACTTCATTTTGTACACTTCGATGTTGAGTTGCATTAAGTTTTCAATTTGGTTTTCTTCTATATTTTGCATTGTTTTAGCTGTTTTGGGAGGGATCATTGGTTTTATATCAAGTCAGCTATTGAATTGTCTGCTTTAAGATGAAACAATTTGTGCAATATTGGTATATTATACCATTCTAAATGCATAATCCACCCTTCTGCATTCTACTTTAATGGTAGAGGTAGACACCTTGACCATTGATCAAATAAAAGTAATGTATGTTTTGTTTTTGGTTTCTGATTTGGGTTTTTAATTTAGAAACTCAAATTAATAAAAAAAAATTGAATTATAAAGTATATTGTAATTTTTTTATCTGATTTTTTATTGGTTTCGTTTTTGTTTTTTATTTAGTTTAAAATTTTGTTTTTGCATCATATATTTGGTTGGTTATTATAAAATGATTTTTTAATGAAGCTTGTTTTTGTGTTTGTTTAAGAAGGAATTGACGACCATAGTAGCGTTTTTAGACCTTATATTCAACGAACTCTTAGTTATAGGCTTTCATGGAATTGCTGCAAAGGTGGTTAAATGTGAAATATTTTGTTATGATTTTAGATTGTAGAATTATGCATAATATTTATAGTAAAGATTTAATTAAAATTTTGGTCAAGATAAAAAATGAAGGTGAAGTTGCTATGTATAATATTTTAAATAATAATAATTTTTTAAATATATTAAAATTATCTTTTATTTTGTGATGCAAATGCTATGATTTAATGATCAAGCTTGTTAGCATTTAAAGTTTTATAAAAAATTGTCTTAACATTAGTTAAAAATATTTTTCAAAATTAATGCATGCAATCAAGTAATTTCTAGCACAAATTTTGTGGTTCAATATTGCTATAGAATATCATATGAAGGATGAGAGTTGTTGATGCAATAATTAAATCTACATAGGAACATTTGTAAGTTTTTCAAAAGCTAATGTTCATATGACAAAATATCATAATGAAAATAAAATCATACATGTCCATTGTTATACAAATAACATATAGTTAATATATCAATTTCTAACACATGATCTATAATTAATTAAAATATTTATGTCAAAAATGAATTCTCTCTCTCTCTCTCTCTCTCTCTCTCTCTCTCTCTCTTTAAGTTTTTATAGAGTCGTGATGTGTTTTTTCATTATAAAAAAATATTAACTTATAAAATAGGTTGAAAAAATTGACACTAAATAAGTAAAAAATACATAATAAATGTAAAACATTGCAACTTTGAGGTCATATTACATATTTAGTCAACATCATGTATCTTAAAATATAAAATAATAGATAAGAAGCATATAAATGAATATACCGTTTCTTTTAAAAATACAAACATTTTTCTTTTTAGAAGAAGTTATCTGAATTTCTTTGTTGTTATCTTTTATTTGTCACTTTATTCCTTTCTCATTCTAGTTTAGTTCAAAAATAATAGATTAATGCATTTAACTTTTTTGGCCTACATCTCTTTATTATACTTCAAAATAAGACATGCTCTAATAATAGTTTATGAGACTTTAACCTCCATATCATGCACAAAATGAGATAATCTTATTAGTAACCATCATTTTTATTTTTATATTTTTTGGAAATTATAGCCTTATTCTTAACACTAAGGTTAGATTTTTATCTTCTTTTTTTTTTTTCAATTCACTTATAAGAAATAATTTAATTTTATAATAAAATAATGTTTTTCCTCTATTTATCAATTAGATGCTTTAGAGCCACACAACATGATATAACACAATAATGTGCTCTCAAACATTTCTTTGTATCATGCTTATATAACATATGAAAGCAACAATTAGTAATATGTAGCAAGCAATATATCATGTTAATCATTCACCCCTTACTTTTTCATAATTAAATGTTAATTTCTAATTGAATTAAAAAATCACATAATAGGAATTCATCCAAATACATATGATACCAGTTCGAAAATCACATAAAATTACTTTATATAAACTCTAAACATTAAATGAACTAAAGAAAATGATCATTTTGGTTGTCACAATCCCTATCTTTTGATATAGTAGATGTATAACCTATAATGTCAATACTAATAAACTTTTATAGATCTCAATAGATAAATAAACAAGATAATAAATATGAAACTAGTATAATATATAAAATCAATGTATAATAGTTCTCATAATAACATGAAAACTCATAACCATGAAAAAAGAATGAATTATAAATATTCAAATTAAATAATGACTATAAGTGACAAAATCAAACAAATTTCTTGTTATTCATTTATTTGTATTTCTTAATATATTGTATTTTATAGGGTTCAATTTTCTTTTTTGTCATTATTCTCTAATTTGATAATAACCACATTTGTACCTAAATGACCCTTTGCCAATATCCATGCATAATGGTATAACCCTAAACTTATACTTATAATCACTTGTTAGATATGACTTTTGGATCTATTCTTTGCTATTTTGTGTAAAGTACTAGTTATATATATATATATATGATGCTTATAAGATTTGACATCTGGATCTGTACCCAACTATGCAAGAGAATAATGTCTTAAATAAGCCCTTTTTAATATTCCATTCCATTTTCAATTCAATTTTATTATTAATCTATTTTTTATTTATGTTCAATATATTTTAAGTAGAAAAATAAAGATATACTATGACTTGAACTCATTACCCAATGTGATTTACATACATTTTATACTAATATCAATGCGTTGTATCAACATGTGCAATAATATATCACATGTAAAAATAGGTCAGTTTATGAATAAACATTTATTAATTTAATACTTTATTATATCCTAGTTTCCAAGTTTGCTTATTTGAATTCAAAATGAAATTCTCTTGTCTAATCCTCTCATCTTCTAGGTTTCTTACAATAAAATATATGTGCTTAGATTAATATAATATATTTTTTTAATTTTAATCAGCATAAAAAATACCTCCTAGTTTTTATTCATCTTTAAGGTATCATATTATATGATTTCCTTCATTATATATAATGAACAGAATTCTTCCTAAGTTGGTAGTATTTCTCAACTTCTAACTTATTATACATTATAATTATATGATATTCTTATAAGATAATGAGAATCTTGAAAAATTGAGCAATGAATATAATATAAAAAATAAACAAAATAAAGATCAGGCTTAAGAATCAATAGTAAATCAAATTCCTAAGAGTGAAAGTTTAGTATGGTCCACCCAAAGACCAAAAACTAGAAGACATGGAGAAACATAGTTAAGAACTATAGTGAACTTAAATCATTTAGTATTTGTATCTTACTATGAAGCAAAATCAGTTGAAGGGGCATTATATGTTAAAAGGAAAGAGCTAAGTGAATTTGAGAGGAATAAAGTTTTTGGAATTAATCCCAAGGCCCTACAACCATTATGTAATTAAAAGTTAGATGAAAAGGAGTCATCATTAGAAATAAGGCCTAGGTTGATATCCAAAGGACATAGTCCAGTAGAAAGATTAGATGTTGATGAAACAATTGCACTTGCAGCTAGACTAGAAGCTATTAGGTTTCTTTTATCTTATGCCTGTTATAAATGCTTTATGTTGTATCAAATCAATGTCGAAAGCACATTTTTTAATGATTATATAAATGAAGAGGTTTATGTAGAGAAACCAATTGGATTGAAATCCATGACAAATTAAAGCATGCTTATAATCTAAGAAAAATTTGTACAATTTGAAACAAGTCTCAAATGCTTGGTATGATAGATTGTGTAGTTTTTTTACTTCAAATGGTTTCATTAGAAGTAGAGGTGACATTACTCTTTTTATTAGAAATGCTAAATATGTTCAATTAGTGTGCCAAATTTATATTGACAATATAGTATTTGGTACAACCAATGATGAATTATGTAAGAAATTTACTAATTGATAAAAATAAATTTGAAATTGTTGTATCCTTATAGATGATGATCATATGACCAAACTCTTGTTAACAATTGAATACAAATTATAAAAGTAAAAAATAGAATTTTTATATCACAAAATAAGTATACATTAGAGTTAATAAAGAAATTTGGATTCAAGAACTTAAAAACTAAGAAAATTCCTACATGAACAACTACATTGAATAAGCATGAAGATAAGAAATCTATTAATGCAAAGCTATATAGAGGAATGATAGGCTCTTTATCATACCTTACAATAAGGAGACTCAATATCATGTATAATGTATATGTTTGTGCAAGATTTCAATCCAATCTTAAAGAATATCTATTGTAGTTGTAAAATATATATTACTAATGTGTTTCTTGAGATTATGTTTTAGGAATAAGTAGAAGGTGATGATTAAATGGGATGTTTTGGTAGCGTACTTTACCATGGGAGTTGATTAAAGCTAAAGAATTTCACATTAGTGGTTCCATGGATGAATCTTGGTCTTGAAGGTGTGACGAATGTCATGAGCATATTTTATCTTACTTGAGTGAGTTCAAATGTTAAAGCCCATGCTAATTTACATGTGGCATTTAGTATAGCATAACTAAATCACCTCGAATACTAAATTTCATCTCCTTATTACTTATATGTTTTCTTAACATATACTAGTTTTTGGAAATATACTCTCATCACTTATACTTAACCAACTAGGAAGCTCCAAGAAAAAATGTTTTTCTAAATTATAATAAAATATATTTAATGTATAATATGTTATTTATCAATGTATAGTAAGTTTTGTTTTAATTTGTTGAAGTTACTTAGTTAATGACTTGCATATAATATAGCATAACTTGCAATAATACACTCAAATTATTTGACTTAGTATGTTCTTAAGTAGAGTGTGTCTAAAAGAATTTTAGAAAACGTAAGCTTAACGCATTGTACATTAGTGTTAACATGCAATACAACTAATTCAAATGAGGTTAGTATGTAGTGAATGAATGGTGTGTTGAGAGAGACATAAAACTCGAAAATAAAGTAAAAAACTATTATTTATTAATGCACGATACAGTTAGGTCTTTTGTTTGAATATACTTTAGTTGAATCTAAACCTGAGATAAAAGTATGATATGTTATTTACTAACATATGATATGTTTAAGTCCTCCTTATAGACATACCTAGTTGAACTTAATCTGAGACTTGTGCATGATGAGTTAATTATTAATGTACAATATCCTTAGGAGATGAACACGCATTATCAAAGCTTGTAAGTTGCATACCATATATTATTTATTATCATATAATATATATAGTTTATTTTATAAGTAGCATATGATATATTGTTGTCGAATGCACAATACATATATAAATGTAAATCATGTAACGGCTAATTTATCTCATTGAAAACTAAAAAAGTCATTACCATGCCATAGTTTCTTTAATCGTTCTTGTACCCTTTCCTTTTCTACGAATGCTCTTAATAAACCTTAAGAGAAGAATTTATTATTTAAATTTTCAATTTAATGATTATAGTTTTAGCATCCAATAAAAGTTATTGTGTAACAAGCAATCCATTCATTTGAAAAA
The DNA here is from genome assembly GCA_023846275.1 of Vanilla planifolia. Taxonomy (NCBI): domain Eukaryota; kingdom Viridiplantae; phylum Streptophyta; class Magnoliopsida; order Asparagales; family Orchidaceae; genus Vanilla; species Vanilla planifolia. The sequence goes on from CM043873.1 coordinate 28,532,663, forward strand.
TCTTTTCTAAGACACTTCAACTTTTAATATATATTCATTCTTTCTAACAGTGATTGGTAATATTGTTTCAATCATCTCTATAGTATGCCACTTGTTTATGCATTTTTTTAGATGATTATTGTACAAGGTTAATTGTGAAAGTACAATTTTCAATTTTGTCTTTTGTTTCATAGAACTTCTTTTACATTTTGGCTCTTGTAAATCATTTTCTTAGTAGCTCTTATGAGACTTATTTGGATTCTTGTGAATCAATTTGTAAGACTATTTATTTATTTAACTTTTAGTTAAAAGTGATTATTTTAGTAAGTTTAAATTTTTGAAACTGATGTTAGATATAGGCTTGCGTTTGTATTGAATCATCTAAATATTTTTGTGTATTTTTTTATTATAATTATTATAAGATTCTCTACAAAAAAACTAAGAGTTTTCAAACGAATTTATCAATTAAACAACATTGTTTGATTAACTTTTCAACACTTGTGTAGCATGTAAAATGTTAAAAACAAAATATAATGCACTCTTATCTTATGAGAATTATTTTTATAACTATTTAGCTACGAAGTTATACTATAAGTTTATAAAAAATCAAATATAACTACTATTTTTTATATTCAAAATACTATCTTATTATAAAGATCACATGTTTCACAAAAAGATAGAGAATATTAATATCAAATAAGTGAAAATGATATCAAGAAAATAAATATTTGTATAATTGATATTATAACACATATAATGACAAAACCTTTTAATTATATTAATATCAAATATTTCTTGAATTTTAATTAAGATATATTAGATTGAAAAGAAGGCATAATTTTAGTAAGATTATATGTTAAATCATATTATTTGTTTAACAAGAAAATTGTTGAATTAAAACTTAAATTTTGTAGCCCACAAATCATGTCATATAGCTTAAGAATATATGTTTTACATGTTTATGTGCAAAATTATACATACATGATAGAATAATAATAAAAAAATAATTATAATTTTAATGGGTTAAATATAAATACAACTTTAACATTAAAAATTTTGGTATTAATATGCTTTTCTAATAGCTATATATAGCATCAACGTCTTGAAGAAGAGGAAAAACATTATTGTAAAATGGATTTTTTAAAGAGAAAGATAAGTATCACAACTTCTACATTTTGGTGACATTAAACATATTTCTTTGAGTAAAAACTCATAACATATCTATATCAACTTACACCTTGCATCAATAACTAATGATAAATGTTTACTATTCTTCTATAAACATAGACCTAACATACACTAAATAACATAAAATTATTATCCATTCTCTTCTTTGTTAATATTATTTTCATCAATCTTATTTCTACTGTATTCTTATCACCTCTGTAGCCTTACTAACGTTTTATCTTCACAATTAGCTAACATTTCAATCAAGTTTGCAGCTCTTTTTTTTTTTTTTTTCTCTCAATACATCTTTGTCTAAATGCATAAATGGGGATATACAACACGAGGTTATATTTCCTTGAAACAATGTAGATACAAGAAAAGAAAGATTGCATTGTTGAACATAATCACCATAAAATAGAACTTATCTGATGGCAGCTCACATGAACTGATATCACCCAGATTTGTGATGATTGTTTGATAGATTGACCAAGAAGCAAAGATATCTTCCTTTAAGTCATTTGAGGGGATTCTATTCTTTGCCCCCTTTTAGGGAGAAAACTGGAGCAGAGTAAGAACCCTTGGAGGCCAGAGAGTAGTCGAGAAACAATACTATGACGGTCATGTCGTCATGGAAATGTCTCCTGATACCACGGTCAACGCTTTTGAGGTCAACATATCGCACTTCTCGCTTCCTTGCAGCTATTTTTTGTGCAGCCTTTATAAGCCTCCTGGAAATCCCCTGCAAAGCAAATTTGGATTGACAACAGTTCACTATAGGATAAGTGAAAAAGATCATAAAGTTGGTTTTCTTGCATTAATGTTGTGTTTTAGGTTTGATTTTTAAAGCTATGTTGTTTAGAAAATCTGTTTTCTTCACAAATACGTACGACAGCCAGTTGTATGGTTGTTTTGCAGAAGAAAAATGGTTTTTTGGAGAAAGCTATAATGAAGAACTTTTGAGATAAATTACAATTTACTAGGAACAGGATCAAAGAAAAAAAGAAAATTTTCTAGAAAGCTAGTTTAAAAACATTATGAGGAAGTTGTTGCGTTGAAAAATTTAATCTGCAAAAGAAAAATGATAAGTAGGGCTGTGTTTGTTTCATTTGAACTAGGGAAGAAGTGGGATTGTAATTAAAGTGAAATATAAATACTACCTTGGGAAGTGACTTACCACAATTTTTCTATCTTCTACTTCCACATACATCTACAACAATACAAATGAGCCCTAATATGGTGTAACATTTTGATAAGGAAAAAAATGTACCTAACCTAAAAGTTTGTTCAACATTTTGATAAGGAAAAAATTTACCTAACATAAAAGTTTGTTTAATTTTAATGCCCAAATAATAGCACATGAGACCCAAGTTTCTCATTTTAGACTCATGAGCCATCACTTTTTTGAATCTCTCATACATTTATGGATTTTTCCTTATGAGAATAAAATTATGCATATATACCCAAATGAATAATAAATGTTTTATCTCCTCATAGAATGCATATTCATAAATGCACCAAGAAAATCCATTATTTTGGATTTTTTTGTCAAGATGATTATATCCTTCCCTTGGCACTTGCTTAAGACCATATAAGGCTTTTTTCAACTTAATACCATATCTTCATAAGCAAAGCAAGTTGTCTACATCTATCCTTTGGGTTGAGTAAGACATCTATGTTCCAAAATCTTAGAGATCATTCACTTTGAGATTGGTGTGGAGGAACTTGGCATGGCAAGGTTTATTCTTTTGCCTTCAATTTCCTACTCACTATTGTTTTCTTCTTCTAAATATGGGAAAAAACCATATACGTCTCCTTCTTGGGTGCTGTAATCCCATGATACACCTTTCTCAAATTCCACATTTTGCTGACGAACAATTTTTGTGTGTTGGGTTTGAAGCATTTATACCATTTTGAATTGTCAGAATAGTTGAAAAACATTACTTTCTTGATCCAATCACCAAACTTTGCCCTCTCTATCTCCTAGACTTGGACATAAGCAATAGACCTAAATCCTCTCACGTCTTTTACACTTGATTTCCATTGACTCTATGCTCCTGGAGTCTTTTCTTCCAAACTCCTTATTGATGATCAATTAAAAAGACAAATAGCACAAGCAACTGCCTCAACTCAAAACCCCTAGGGCATATGCTTGCTCTTCAATATTGTCCTTGGCATATTGAGTATCGTCCTATTTTTCCTCTCAATGATCCCAATTTTAATGAGATAATATTGAGACCGACAAAGGTCGTTGAATTCCATATTTTGCAAAACACTCTAACTCATTCAAGGTAAACTCTTAACCTTTGTCAATTTGTAGTTGGTAGCCACTATCTTCCACATGAGCTTTGAACTTCTTGAAAACTTCAAATGCCTTATTTTTGTTCTTTAGAAAATACACCTACATCTCTATTAGTAGTCATCAATGAAGAGGATAAAATATGAGTTTTTTACTAAGAGATCTAAGCATGATAAGGCCACATAAATCAGAATGAAAAAGTTATAGTGGCTCAATGGCTCTTCAATTAAACACCTCTAGAAAACTCCTTGGATGCTTCCTATATAAGCATATTTCATTCAATTGATAAGGGTGATCAATAATTAAAATTCCTTTTATTATGTTTTCTCCTTTAAAGTTTTAAGCTATTCAAAATTTAAATGCCCAAAACTTATGTGCCAAATCCATGAATAATCCTTGATACAAGACTTCCAGTACATCAAACCAATAGTTTTCATATTGAGTAGGAACATGTAATTCTTTGTCATGGTAACTTTGGCAACAAGTACATCATCTCAATCTCAAAGCCACAGGTAGTTGTCCTCCATCTTCACCTTGTAACCACTCTCCAAGAGTTTCCAAATTACTTTTCATCTCAAATATATAATAGACATTATGGAGAATCTTATGACATCCATTCTTTGTAATCAATATTATCAAACCCTTTTCCTTGGTCTCTACGTTATATTATCTCCAAAATAAACATTACTTGTTACTCCTGTGTCTAACTCCACAAATTTGCATCTATCTCCTGTCATATGATTGCTTGCACCATTATCAAGATACCACAAAATCTTTTGTTAATGAGTTTTCGTTTTGAAAGAGTATGAGAATTTCACTTTTGTCCTTGTACATGACAAATTCTGTCTTTTCTTTGGTTCGACAAGCATAAGAATAGTGCTCATACTTATCACATTAGTAATACTCTACTTGGTTTTTGTTAATTTTCTTCCAATTTCCCTTGCCTTTTCTATAGTCTTTAAGGGAAATACTTCTTTCCTCCTCTCAAGCGAAATGCTTCTTGTCTCCACCATGAAAATTTCCACAACCTCGTCCTTGACCTTTCCAGCAATTTGGCCTAATTCATCTCTTTTCAAAGTACTTCCTTGATTTAGGGCTAGCTTGTAAGACCTTCTCACTTACTCTTGCTGGCAACACATCATTCCCTCTTAATGGACCAACAACAAGCTATCCAACTCGTTAACAATCATCAATCCCATGTCCTTCGACTCTTCAATCACCACTATCACATGATCAAACTTAGTGGTGAAGGAATATAGAACCTTTTTTTACTAGTCACACATCTTCGTAGCTTCTTCAAGTTGCTTCATTTGATTCAACACCTCAACTCAAAGTGAAATAGTCTATTATGGACTCTCTTTCTTTCATCAAGGGTAATTCAAATTTATCCCTTAGAGTTTGAAGTTAAATCTTCTTCACCTTATCACTCATATCATGGGGTTTCAAAGAATATCCTACACATCCTTAGCATTCATTTCGTTGACAATCTTTTCAAAGAAGCTATCTTTTAAGCCTTGATGGATGATAAAAAGAGAACCCTGATCTCTCTTCTTTTCTCTTTGCAATGCCTCTATTTCGACTATTGTGAGAGCACTCTTGTCAACAGGAAAACTATAACCTTTCTCGAAGGTTTGCCATAAGTCATGAGACCTACGAATGGCTTTCAACTATAGCAACTAGCAATTGTAGTTTGTCTTGACACTTGTGGGCATTGTAAAGAGATGTTTATCTCTTTTGGTTGTTATCGTAGATCATAATCTAAGATTAAAGCTGTGGTACCACATTGTTGGAAGTAGTAGTGGGCAATCAACAAGAACAGATGGACAAGAAAAGAAAGTGAAAAAACTTTATTAATATTTGACGTTTAAACATAACAAAGTTGAGTACATCACCTACTTCTAAGCCTAAAAAAATATTTAGAAAAATATATTCCTAAATAAAAAATAATTTCCTAAAAAATATTAGATAATCTTAATTATTTAAAGATCTTGAACTTGAATAACCTTTATTAAATTTGTATATTTTAGAAATCTTTAATTAATTCAAAATCTACATCTTCAGAATATAAATATCTAATTTTGCTTATTTAATTAATTCTCAAAATCCTTTTAAATAATAACTCATCAATTTTTGCCAACTACAGATGTTAAACTGATTCCAAATTTTTTTTTTGACTCATTTCCTTGAAAATCAAATTCTTAATAATCAAGTTTATGTTTTTAACAAAGTTGTGATGAAAATCTCGCACAAAGCCCTTTGTGAAGCAATAATTGTGAACACAAACTTGAAAATTGCACAATGCCCTTTAATGTGTTCTTTTTTTTTTGAAATGCAGATAAAAGGAAAATGGAACTTTGACAAATAATCACACGATGTAATCAATAACAGGTTGTGGCAACTTCCTACTAAAACTTGAAAATCAAAATCCATATTAAAGTACTTATAGATGCAGGAATGTAACACAGATCAATAAACATAATAGAGGTAACATTCAATTCATCATAGCAAGGCATTTCAGAACATATTGCATATAAATAGTTGCTTCATATAGATTCATATTTATTTGAACTAAAATCTGCTGAAAATCATCAAGGATCAAGCTGATAAAATGTAAAGATAAGTGATAAGGTCAATAATAAAGTATATGAAGTCGGGGAAAACACAAAAAGGATCCTTACTTTACGAGGGTATTTCTGAACTATGTTCACTGCTTCTTGGTTGCTTATATGATCCCATAAGCCATCAGATGCAAAAATCACAAAATGGTCTGTAGGGCGGATCTTATGTGCCACTATTGAAGGTTCGGATATAACGATAGGCTTATCAAATGACTTAGACACCCGCAACTTGGGAATAAGAGGTTCTCGATTAAATTCTATCTTCTTCAAGTATGCATCTCCTATACTTCGCGAGATCTGAAGAGGAAAACAAGAACATTAAAAAGATTATCTCAATAATTAATACAAAAACTGAGTTTATCTAGTAAAGGTAAATTAATAAATAACAAAAGCAAGTGTTGCCAAGTAATGGATTATAAATGGTTCATGACTGAGCTATTCTAATTCACTACAAGATTATCTCAGTAATTCATAAACAACCCCCTATTAACTAAATTACCCACGTCTCTTGGGTCAAAAATAGCTCAATGTCAGATTAAATTTATAATTGGTTTGACTTGTCAGGGCTAAGCAAATACTAAACTAGTTATTCTACTTGCAGTGTGCAAGAAGGAATGGAACAAAAAATTAATTCCCATTAAAAACAATGAGAAAAATAATTGAAGAATGAAATGAAGTTCCAACAAACCTGTATAATACCCTTAACACGCCAAACCTTGTGTTTCAAAACCACAATATTTGGATCATCAGGATGCAATAGACGGAGTTCTTTTCTCACAGATTCCTGACAAGCATTATGTTCTGTAGACAATTGTATGGGCACAATTTCCCTAATATCTCCGTCAAATCTTCCTAAAACTGCACGAGAGTCCCCAAGATTTGCAACATAAAGAATTCCTCCACTTATAACACCTGTTAAGCAACAAGAGCCAACAGCTGCCAATTGAGGCATGACAGACCATTGTTTCTCAACAATGGAAAGAAATTCATCATCCGTTAATAAGATTGATTTCCGCAAAACTTCTACTGACATGCCTTCTTCACTTACCAAATCTGATCGCAAAAGGCTTCATATTAGTGAATAAGTAATATATTTTAAGAGCAAAATAGACTAAACAATACACATAACCAACAATAAAATAAGATCTTTACAATAATAAAATCACTATCAATTATAGGAAAATTTTGTAGTAAAAATATTTGGATTGAGCTGCCAGTTAAATTCAATTTTTTAAGAAAAATATTATCTCCTTATTCTGCCACATCATGCCTTGTTTTCATCTTTTCCTTGAGACCAAAGTTATACAACTGTCTCCAGTTCCTTCAACCCAAGCCTCTAGTGGAGAGATCATCTCTAATAGAAAAATAACTCTAGGATAGTTTTTCTTTCTATGTTTCTAGTATAGTTCCAACACCAACTTAAGTGAGCTAAATTTCAAACAGTCTTACCATAATGTGGATTGCCTTAGCATTAACATTAAAACGATTTATAAATCCCAGGCTTTTTTATGTGAATAATACATATAAATTTACAAAACAATTCATGCATCAACCGAGTAAATCTAGACTATTAACAGCACACAAAATTGGACTGTAATAGAACAAAGCCTTCTTTAGAGTGATGCAAACAATGAGAAGGAAGGTAAAGAAAATAATAAAAAGATGTAAATACTCCAGTTATGTTAGCTCAAAATTCAAAGACCATTCAAGGTTCAACTTGCAATTTTATAGGTCTTCAATTAGGTTAGAGTTTGAAGAACAATCAGGAAGCCAAAGCTGTCTCAAATTCAAATCAAATAAGCCCCTTTCATCAAAGCTTAAACTGGATCGAAATAGAATCAAAGAACTCCAATCCAACTTTGAATGGTTGTTTGGCTAGTTGGCTAGTTGGAGATTAAATGATTAATAGCCATATAAATAAAAGAGGCACATCATAATTGTAAAGTCACCTTGATACACTTTATCGCTTCCTAAAAATTCAAGCTATCAACATAAAGTTGACTTTCAGCTGTTGCCTAATAAGCTGGAGATCAGATGATTAATAGCCATACAAATAAAAATTGCCCATCCTAATATTAAAGTTACGTTGATGCCCTTAATAACTTCCTGAAAATCCAAACATCAACATGAAGTAGAGCAGCTCTTAAATAATGGAGCATACAAGTTTTTCAGCAACAGGTAAACTACAAGGAAAAATATTAGGATAATTGGGGATTATCATGAAAACAAAATTTATTCTTACCCTATTCTATCCAAGGTTTATCTCTACAATTTCTTCTTATGTCCACTATCAACAACTAATCCTATTAACCTTCATATTTCTTACCCCTCAGTTGGAATAAGTTTTAACATAATCTCCTTAACCCCAATCTCTCGTGGAAGTTTCTTTCACAGCTAATCTATGATTAATGCCTCCAACACCAGGAATGTTGGCCCATTGCCTTGTCAAAAATCCTTTTGAAAAACATCCTACTCGAACTGAGAGTATAAAAAGTAAACCAACCGCGCATCAACTACAAGAATATTTCCAACCCAGTCATTCCCTCATCAATAGCCAGTCAATTTACTTGTAAAATCAGAGAAGAAAGAATGTACCTTGGAGATTTTGGAACAAGTTGTCTCTGAGATAGCGCGATACCTCGGGTCCGTTATGACCGTCATAAACGCCGACAAAAGTTCCGTGGTTTCCAGACTCGATCTGGCTGGCGTCCTCAAGGATGCTGTTGGCCTGTACCATGGCCATCGAGAACTCCCCTGCCGCGTGTTCCCCAGCATCCCGGCACCACAGTAGCGCGTCGGTGCCGACGCCTGCTCCGGTACCGATCTCGGCCTTCAAGGGCCAGCTGCAGCAGTTTCCCATCTTCATTATGGAACAGACGATGTCTAACTCTCTCTCTCTCTCTCTCTCTCTCTCTATATATATATATATATATATCTATCTATCTATTTATCTATCTATCTCTCTATATATCTAACTATTTATCTCTATCTCTGTCTCTGTTTCTGTCTCTCTCTGAATCTCTCTACTTCATCCGATTACGAGTGGGAGATGAATCCTCCAACAGGGTTTGCAGCACAGCTCCCAATTCCGGCAAGTGATAGCCTCGGCAACTTTCCGCTTCAAAACTATCAAATCCCTTGAGATCGTGAGGAAGAGAGATGAACGAGGCTGCAAGACGACAATCTTACGATAGGATTGAGCTGCGAAATGCTCTTCTCGTTCTTAATGGGCACTCTCTTAAAAGTGTTTTCCATTTCGTCGATACCGCTTATGAAATAAATATCCTAAAACAATTGGGCCTTTTGCAAGTAATCGTCAGCATGACAATAATTACTTGCATAATTTATCAACGATCCAATTTGAAGATAAATTGCATAATTATTAAACATTAAAATTAAAAACAAAAAAATTTAGGAAAAAAATTTATTGGACAGAATTTTTCTTTATGATATTTCAATTATTTTCATTCTTATAAATATTATCAAGTATGTAACAAAAACATGAGATATTATATACGAGGAGATATATGATGAAGAAGATTAATATAAGAGAAAAGAATTTATTTCAAAGTTTGTAGATTACTTAATGATTTAGTTGAATTTTATCTTGATTTATAGCTAATTTGAATTAGTTGAGTTATCATCAGTTAAAATGTTGGTATGATTAAACTTTAATGTGATTTCAAATAAGATTGGATTTAAGTTATCAACAAAAAAATTAAAAATTAATGTAATTATATAATTATAATATTTATCTTTTATTTAAAGCTTTAATTTTCAGTGAGTTATGCATAAGTCATGTATGCCCTTTAGATTGGTTTTGGGTTTGAATCCTCACCTTTTTTAATGCAATTTAATTGTTATTTCTTATTAGAAATAATACAATTTTGTGGTGAGATACATGTCTCACCCGAACAGCCAAATATCATTTTTTGTTTTGAAAAACAAACAAGACTAAGATCAGTTCTTCACACCAAAAGCTAGACATCTAACATACCTGTTTAAAGCTGTATAGAGTTTGTAGTCATAATGTAGTGATCGAGCTAAAGCAAAAGCTAGTAGATGTATTTGTTCGATGTGATTTTCATTATCTTGATGCATGGAAACAATGATGTACAAAAGTGAATAATGCCAAATGTATATCGTTATGAAGTGATCGGAGTTACATCCATGGATGAGGAAGTGACCTAATGAACAATACCCTTGTAGCATTCTGAAACAAAATTGGATCATCTGCTTATGATGCACTAAATATAATGCCGAGAATGGATAAGTCTAATATGTAATGTGAAGTAGAGTGTACCACTATGATGTGTTATTATTTTCACAATAAAACTCCTAAATATGTACTAAGTAGATGAAAAATCATTACAATTTGGTGTATCACAATTATGAAAAATGCTAATGGTTACTCATCATATAGAGACAATTATCCATTGAAGTATTTCAAAGTGATATGCGACCAAGGCCAAGACATCCTAGATTAAAAATTTTTTTGGTACTATGGTGTGTTTCATATTATACGTTGAGGAGGCATCCTTTTTCTATCATTGATTTTAAGAATCATCTTGGTGGTCCCTTATATGATTAGATTATCTGTCTTGCATGATAAACGAGTGTATGTCATTTAGCTTTTTATATAAATATAATGGCCCTACATTGCATTGGGAAATCGAGCTTGTCTTAAATGAGTGCTTTGTGCAAATTTCCTTGCAATTTTTACAATGGATGAGCTGTTTTGTTTCCCTCTTTATATGTTTATTTCAAAGTACTAAGAGAGGAGTAGCTAACAATTTAACTTGTTGCATGAGATCAATAATTCTCGAATGTGACCTTAAGATTTCTTGTAATAATCTCATTAAAGAAATGCAACCAAGCTTAATTTTAGCATTTGTTTATTGACTATAGGTGCACAACTATAAACCTTTTTAATACCTAAAAAAGATGCCTCAATTGCTAAGTAGTGACCAAATAAATAAGCAAAAGCATATAATGCATTACCTTCATGATCTCTTGGAGATGACCCCTACCCTAGAATAATTCTTCTTATTATTACCATGTACATTTATTTTAATAGAGATAACATTATTTGGGTTCCAATATAGCAATTTGCATCATCTAACTTTCATCTATTTGAATGGGAGAACCAACCCATCTACATTAGTATTTTGTCAGTTTACAATATTTGCATTATAAGGAGACACTTGAAATATTTGACATTGACTATTGATATTATTTATAATAAACGTCTCATATTCACAAGTTTTCTCATGTAGTTTTCCATTTCAAGCCTTTCAAATATTTCAAGATAAATGGGGTATTATTTAAAGAACTTTACAATATGCTAAGCTTTAAAAAATCTTCTACCACAAATTGTTGAGGAGGTTATTTATTTTTTACTTGTAATATAATTGATAAGGCTTTTCCATAAAACAACTAAATATTTGTGCAAGATAACAACCTATGAAAACATGATCAATAGAATTCTAATTATGGTAATGCAGACATTTAGATATCAGATGAATGTTGAGCCTTTTTAGTTGCTTAGGGAAGGGTAGCAATTTGTTAATATTCTCTATACCAATACTGATATCTTAGTAAGAGATTTCTTATTCCAAATCCGTTCCATAGAGTTTAGCTTGAAGCACTTGTATCTTATTTCTTTTCATGGTGATTGTAGGTTAAAAATTTTCATCATTATTAGGTGTCCAAAAATACTTGCTAGACATAGGAGATTTGTATGTGAGCATTGACTCTAAAGCTTTAATCTTTTGCATGTATTTGATTTGGTGACCTTTTGATTTCCATTCGAATATTTTTTTCATCATGAAATCAATCTAAAATGGTTGTTCAGTTAATAGTTTTCAATTTAGTTTAGCTAAATATGCAAATAGTATATCCTTGAGTAAGTAAAAGAAAAAGAAAATGGATTGGAAAAGACTCAATAGGATGCTAGAACATTATTCATCTATAATTGTTCAACACCTTTATGGAATATGGTCTAACCATTCCACACTATTGATACAACGTCATAAGGTATAAGACCTGGTTCTAAGTAGTTCAAGTTTTAAAACATGTGAACAATACATCAAACATTTTACGAAGTAGTAGAAAATAATTGAATCCTTATATATCCAATTTTTTACAAAGGAATGTCTCTTTACTCCACCTTTCTTTAGCAAGAAAACAACTACAACAATATTGTTGCTTGGGTTTGAAAACTTTGGATACAACCAAGGGTTATGATATTCCTTTAATATGTTTACAACCTTGTTATTCTTACTAAAGATTGGCTCATTCGCATTGACTGGCTACTAATAACACTTGTTCATAGGGACATCCCTCTCCTAAATCACTTAATCATATTTCTTGGTATTCATGCATACCATACTACTTTGGTCAATGTGCTTCATAATAATATGCATCCCTTCACTCACCACACTTCATGATCTCTTATGCTGGATGGAAAGTAACAATAAAAAGAACAACTCTCCTTAGTTAACCTTCTATATTCTCTACTTTTAAATATAATCAAATACTTCTCAAGTAAAGAAGACCAAACTTAATATGCTTATTTATGAAAATGAATTGCTTTGCATGAATCTGGATGAGAACATTAATACCATGTTTACAAGATTTATAGGTATTATTAATAATCTATCTAACCTTATTAAAGAGTTTTTTTATTAATGAATAAGTGAAGAAGATTCTTTAAATACTTCTTCAATAATATGATCCTTTAGTGACAGCCTTGAAAGCATTAAAGAATATTTCAGTTATATCACTAGATGAGCTATTGAGTGAGCTCCTAATAAATAAAATTAAGTTTGTAAGAAGAAAGGATGAAAAACTTGTGACTAAAAAAGAAAAGAAAAAGAAGGAAGAAACAATTACTTTTGTAACTATTTCCTCTATAAATTTTGATGTTTCCATCACAAGTGAGGTAGTTCTTATTTCTAAAAGTTTATCACAATTATATAATAAAAAATATAAGTAAAAGATTTGTCAAAATAATAAACAAAAAAGAAAAATTATTTTTTATGAGAATATAATTTGTTATTTACCTAGGCAAATAAGGCCCAATTGCTTCCATTATAAAGAGAAAGTTAAGAAGTTCAAAAAATAAAAAAAGAAGAAGAAAGTTATGAAAATCTTATGGGATGATTTAGATAATTCTTCTTCAAGTGATAAAGATAAGGAGGAGAGTTTTATTTATCTTATGGCAAAAGATAACATTCAGAATGCATTATCAGATGATGAGGTATGTTTCTTTTCTTCTTCTTAATCTTCTTATATGAATAATTTTGAAGAACAATATATTTATATTTGCACTAAGTATAAAAAATTAGTTTTCATATATCTTAAATTGAAAGAAGAGTAAAAATTTTTTAAGTTTATGTAAACCTTTGAATAAGTTGAAAGTTAATTATTTACATGAGATCAAGATTAAAAGAGACAAAAAAGCTTCTCTTATTATAAAAAATACATGCTTAATTAGAGAATTAAATAATTAAAAAATATACATTCTTATTACAGGACTTTTTTTCATAAGGTTGGTCATGTTAAAAATGTTATATATTTTTTATACAAAATATTGTTTGAAATTATTGCATGAGATTTGGACATAATTCTTTATATTGTAAGTTTAAAAATAAATTGGACAGTAAATTTTTTATGTTTGTTTGGATTAGAAAAAGTAGTTTAAATAATGATCAAGTTAAGACATGTGGATCTAAAAAAGTTTTGATTTTAAACCTAACATTTGATTTGTTTTGTAGGCATATTCCTAAAGTACCAGTGAAGGTATATAATACTTTGATAATAGATGTTCAAGACACGTGATTGAAGATACATTTATATTTATCTACTTGAAGTCTTATGATAGAGGTGAAGTTATTATTGGTGACAACTCCAAGGAAAAGCTTATGAAATTGGAACTGTGAGCAACTCACACACTTCTATAAGAACGATCTTCCTTATACAAGATTTATTGTATAATCTTCTTAATATTAATCATTTATGTGATTCTAATTTTAATTTTTTATTTAATAAAAATAAATGTATTATTAGTAAAGATAATATTCTTCTTATCATTAGATGTAAGAAAGCTAATATCTATATTTTATTTTTGTACATGATTAAGGATAGTGGATTAGAGTATCTTACTTCATATGACAATAGTTCTACCTTATGGTATAAAAGTTTATCACTTAAGAAAGTCTTCTTTTAAGAAGCTTATAAAGTTTAACTTAATTAGATGTTTATCAAACTTTAGTTGGTCAAATGATCAATTATGTGATCCATGTTAATAAGAAAAACAGACCAATGAGACCAAATTAAGTTTGTTGAAGTAATAATTATAGCATCTAAAGAAAATAGAGATTGAATGCTCAACTTGTTAATTTTGGAGCAAAGGATCAAGCTCTGAGTGAAATAACCAATCCACAAATAACTACATTCTTAAATATCTATATAGCTAGTATATTAAACATTACTTTTCTTTATAATTATAGCACCTGAGATGATAATCATGATTTATACATATTTAAGTTATTTTTTGATGGTTCATTAAGTTATATTTGATCTTAAAATTAAGTATCTTAATTTTAAATCTTATAAAAAATATTTTAATATAAAAAATGTTAGCCAAAGCACCAACTCCTCTACCAAGCCAAGTGGCTCATAATGCTAAGCATAGAGCCTTGAGGAGCGACAAAACACAATACTAACTGAAATCGATTCGGTTTAAGCCCAATTCTCAGTTAGGGTACAATTCTATAGTGTCTTGGGACTAAGATTGATAGCTGTTTGCATTTAATTGGGAGTATATAAGTGTCATCCAATCATGTGTTTTTGAGATTGAATGGTAGAGATTGTGTCCGCCATTTTAGATAGTAGAATGTATTTTACAGTCCATTCAATGAGCTCGATCAAACGATATATATCATGCATGTCATTCTGAACAACAAATTCCATCTAATCATCCATCTAAAAACCCTAATTAAACGATTGTGATCAACTCTACCTTTGTGAACAGCACCTTTATAAATCATCACCATCCATCCAACAAGCATGATCTAACGACCTCAAATATTACTTGGATTAGATCTAGACCTTTTAATCAAGCTTTTGATCGAACGACACCTATTTTTTTTGCCCAATTGGATAATAGCTATTTTTCATCTTCCTTTTTCATTTCCTACAATAGCTATCTTTAAAGAGAGGCCATTTCTAGTTGTTGGAAAGGTTATTTTGGCTTGTTTTTTATTTGTACTATAATTAAAGATAATTTAATAGTATTTACGCTTGATGGATCAACTTGAAAAATTCAAAAATGCTTAAAAGAAGTTTAAAATCGAGAACATCAATTTCACTGCATGCTATTGAAAGTTGTTGGTTCTCTAATTCTTGTTTCTAAAGCTCTCCTCTTCAATCATTCTGCATTATTTGGGTAAGAGTTACATCAATAGTTATTGTGCCACTCTTGTTTGAAGAATCCAAAGGTATAAGAGCTTTGTATGAGTTATTATTATAAAGATTTTATTTTTTTCTTATATCCAAATTTCTTATGACTTTTGGTATATCATTGGTGCACTAGAGTATATTTGGTTTACCCCTGCTGATTTTGGCAAAAGGGAGATGTCAGTAGAATCTAAATTGATGATTGAAGGTAGATGTAGGCATAAGTTTTGACCAAAATGCTTAAAAAATATGTCTCTTGTTTTGTTGTTGTGCAATTTTTTCTTTTCATTACATCGAACGATATTTATAAAACAAAATTTTTACTACTAAGCATAAACTTTTTCTTTAATTGAAAATTTTTTTCAAAAATCAAAAAAATTGAAAAGTTTGATTAAAGTATAATTCATCCCTTCTGTCTTATGATTTAAACCTCACATGATTTACATTAGTG
Source organism: Vanilla planifolia (assembly GCA_023846275.1). NCBI lineage: Eukaryota > Viridiplantae > Streptophyta > Magnoliopsida > Asparagales > Orchidaceae > Vanilla > Vanilla planifolia. The sequence goes on from CM043873.1 coordinate 28,548,636, forward strand.
TTGATCCTCTTTCTTATTATTTATAATAAATTTATATTGGTACTTCTTATGCTTAAGCTAGTTGAATACTATTGAACGCAATTGTATGGGTTACCAGTAATATTATCCTTGGTATCACGAAGATCTATATGTTTGCATCAATAGCTAACGTGATTTAATAATTTGGATTTCATAAGGGCACAACTTTTGTGAGAACAAATCACAAATCCCTTGTGAGAAATGATGCTCTAAAACAACTTTAGAGAACTAGTTTAGAGAGTTTAGAAAAACAACTGCTATATTGAAGAAGAGTTCAATAATATTAAAATCAAACTTCATGATCTCAAAATACATAAATCTCAAATATATATTTTTCATATATATCTTTGAAGAGTTGACAATTATAGTCATCATATTTAGAAATTTTATATACAATTTTGTTAATCAAGAAACTATAATTGTATTTTTTTCTAATATTAGATAAAGTAATATTGTATTATTAATATATTTTAAATTTATATACTTAATATAAGTCTTCTTGAGCTCAATAAATAATTAAAATTTTATTTTCTCAATTTTCTATTACATTTATAAATGCAATGACATTTTGACTATTTTTTTTCTCATTTCTTATCTGATACAAATCGTCAATATCGCCGCTAATATTTTCCCATTTTTAAATATATAGCCGTTTTCAGAAACTTTGGTCTTTGAAGAACTTCGAAACATACAACAAAGTTGAAGACAAAAAACATTTGATTTATTCATTAATATTTAATAATTGTTTTAACTTTCTTTACACTAGAAATTATTTTAAATGAGAATTTGAAATATTTTGTATATTTTACATTACAAATCAATTTTATATTAGTTTAATGTCTAGTTATACTTTATGTGTTCACATATATAATAACATAATAATACTATATATATACTTATCAGATGAAGATGAAACTTTTGATATTAAAATATCCAACTCTAATATATACAATATTAAAATTAATTTTAAATTAAAAAATATGATTTTTGTTTATAAAAATTGTGCATATACACAAGAATAAAAATTATAAATATTGCATAAAATTAACAACTTTCACCATCTTTTTAAGGCTGAATTATGATAAATAAATTACATATTAGTGCTTTAATCCAAACTTTCTCCTGTTCTTATTAATGCTTCTTCTCTCTTCCCTTCGCATCCTTCTCCCAAAATTACTATTGCCTTTGTTGAATAATCTTTACTCTCCATTTTACAATCATGGTCACTCACCATCACCACTTTAGTTATCCAAAGGCTAATTTATAATATGCATAGAGACTCACAAATAATATTTTTTTAACCTATACTCTGTAGGTTATTCCTATGCCTCTAAGTTTAATTCAAATGCTTAGTTTATCATATATAGTCATATCAAAGCATCATAAATTTTCAATTTAATTTTAAGAATTATGAATTATTTGTAAGTCCTTTATCTTAAGATTTAATTTCACCTTAACATTTCTAGTCATAATCAAATCCTATACATATCAACCACTTTCCTACTCAAACTAGCCTTCTTTTAAGGTCTTGATCTATGTGCTCTCCAAGGTTTTCAAACTAAAAAATAAACACAACTAAAAAGCCAACTAACTTCTCTTAAGGGTTGAACCAATGTCTCCCATGAGTTAACCAAGTCATGTTTCCATGTTTTTTAAGCAAACCTGAGGCAAAAGATACTTGGTCGTAGTATTATCTTGTGTTTTGACTTTTTTTTTCAAGTTCGAATCATAGTTCATTTTTAGTCTAAGATTTAAAATGTCCATACAATATTTGACACACTTTCATATATGATCTTATAACAAATGATATTTATATCATGTCATGAAGTGATATGATATATATCTTCTTATATAGTCAATATTTTATATTTGTTATGAGTTATTAATTGGAAAATCATTTACATAAATGCTTGGAGTTTAATTTTCAGTAAAAAAATAATAAGAATATGAAACTAATATGTCTCAGTTATGAGAGTAATACACATTAAAATTTGCTCTTTCATATTTTAACAATTTTATAATATTAGTCATTCTAAATATTGCATAATATATACACATTCTATAAACAAAACACAATAATTAAAATATTTTTGAAACTATTTTATATGTTTATGCCCTTAATAAGAGTTGTTCTGTATAGACAAATAAATATTTTTAGTCTATCTCTTACATACATCAATTGGTAATGCTAAACATTCAAGCATGTGATCATATGATTTAATTTATATCCATGGTTGTCACTACACATTTCTCTTAACAAAATTGAATTAAGGGAAAACAATAAACAATCTTTAAATGTAAAATAACTATCTTTAATGATATGACCTTTTATATTATTTTCATTCATAGTTTAATATTAAGCACAAATCCTTACCATGTCATGCTATCAACAAAAATTCATGGATAATTACAAATACAACCTTAATATCTTACATCAAAGTTTACATTTTAAATAATTAGATTTATATTAAAAGCATGACATCATGTCCTAAATAAGTAGTAAATATTACATACTAACTATTTTATCATACATTTATTCTACTAAGAAAGAAGAAAAATTTAACAAAGAACTTAATTTCAAGAAAGATTTAATAAAAAAAATAAAGCAATCTTGTCTAAGTATGGAGTGAAATGCAATTAATTTTTTTTCCAAAGGTATACAATTTTTCCTCACTTGTGTATGCATGCTTAATCAAAACATAAAATTTAATATGTGTTACATCCCATTTTTTCCTAGGCTGATTTTTGACATACATTTTTTTTTTTTACATATAGACAGCTCAGATCGTCCCATACCAACCTGAGTAGCCTACGAAAAACATAGGATATAACACATCATTACACACCTACTTTCCTTAACAATGTGGATCCCATCTCCCGGGTACACCGTCAAATCAGGTTCATGACTCCTGAATTAACAGATGGCCTCGCGCAATGTTACTCCTACTAGGCCCCATACTCCTAACCCATACCGGTAGGAGAACCGATCTAATAGAAGTCTGAATCCCCACGGTTAAGTTCCATAGTCATGTAATGACCTCACCATCAAAAATAAGATACATAACATCCACAGATAAAATATGGCACTCCACACACTATACCACCAAGACAATAAAGTAAAACAGTGAATGGAAACTGCATCACAAGAATAAGATCCAAGTCCAACAAATACAATATCATCCAACTAGATACATAAGTAAGAATCACCCTCACATATTACATGACATAAGAATAACAGTCTCCCTGAATACATCCAATAGCATCAATCACACTAACCAAAATGTCTCAGAAAATCACAGATCAGATATCCTCCACTAGCCTGCTGACCACGATCCCACCTAATCTGGGTGGCGTCAAGACTGTCGAGCCGCTGGAAAAATATAGATAATAAAGGAGTGAGCTACGCCTAGTAGGAAAGACAGCTAGTAAAAACTCACATGCAAGAGAAGGATAATAGCAAGAGTATAGGAATACAGCATAACAATGTATGGTGGAAAGGCACTCTCAGTCCCAGACTCTGACCAACCACAGTCACCCCAGTCACACCAGAGTAGCTCTCCTCTGGGCTTCCAGGTAGCATGCCAGTGGGATCGCCCATCTCGAAACATGCATGGTGCTTAGGCAAAGCATGCCAGTGGGATACGCCCATCTCGAAACACGCATCATAATGCCTAGCACCCGACACCTCAGCGTCTATGTAGCATGCCAGTGGGATTGCCCATCTCGAAACACGCATGGCGCCTAGGCAAAGCATGCCAGTGGGATTGCCCATCTCGAAACACGCATCACAACCTAGCCTGGGGTTCTAGGTAGCATGCCAGTGGGATACGCCCATCTCGAAACACGCATGGCGCCTACCAGCCACATGTATACTGTGGAAGCTAAGTCTGAACCGCACAGTTACCTACCACAACTACCCTAAAACATCATATAGGGTCTATAGTAGTCCGGTCCAATATGCCAATCCGTGAAATATGCCAACACTGAGTAAACTGACTCAAACCATGCCATTGTCATCCAAGCAACACAAACTGTACCAAAATTCTGACTATTCTGGTAGCACTTACCCAAGTGTCACACTTCCTTCCAACCAATCCAGCTGCACTGAATTTATGGATAATTTCTAACAGTCAATTTCAACTTGGCTATGTGATTTCCAAAAATCACCTTTTTCTCACTTTAGGAAATTTTTTTAAATTCCAAAATCAATTTCCGCCCTTTATCCATTTTTCGAAATTCGGAATAAATTTCCGAATAAAATTTAAATTCCACATATATCCTTTTTCCGAAAATTCGGATTAATTTCCGAATTAAATTTAATTTCCACATATATCCTTTTTCCGAAAATTCGGATTAATTTCCGAATTAAATTTTCCTCCGCGCCGTTCGTCCGCGCCGAATCTCCTGAACCGGATCTCGCCACCGGTTCGAGCCTTTGCGCTGAACCGAGAACCCACCGGCCGAATATTTAATCCAAATTTCCAGCCGACGTTTTAACATTTAATTATTAATAATTATTGAATAATTATAATTACTTAATTAACTAAACCGTAATTAATCTAATCCATCTCCTTCCTCCGCCCGGCGCCCCCGAAACCCTAGTCGACGATTCCTCCGGGAAAATTCCGTTTCCCCCGTCGATTTTCGGCGACCGAGATCAAGGAGAAACAAAATCCGATGTTCGTACTATCCTAATGTTTCAATAATGCCACTAATTTCTAAGGTTCAATCAAAATTTCCGCCGAAGTTTCATCCGATCCCCATTTTAACAATCTATGAAATTAAACAAATTTCAGCATTTGATACTATCTTAACATGATTAAAGCATATAATCGAATCAACACATGCTCGGTAAAATTTCCGAATTCGGCGGGTATAATTTTCCGAAAACCCTAAAATGCTAAATCAATAATTTGCATTAATCATTTCCAAAAACCACAATCCGCATGCTCCGGTAGCTATTTGCAAAATAATCCATATTTTTAATTTGCTAAATAACTAATTTAAATCTGAATTTCCTACCTTTCTTCTCCGACGACGGTGAAGCTCGCACGCGACCAACCGCTGCTCCTCGCCGAACGAAACCGGTACCAATCGATTCTCCTCGGTCCCGCGAACCTCCAGGTACAAAAAGCCCCTTGAAAGGCTGCCAGAAAGTATCGCCGTTCGCCGCGAACACTTCGTCTCCGGCCACCGCTCGAAACCCTAACAGCCGAACAGTTTCGGTTAAATACCCCGCTTAAACCGGTAATAACCCGTTAAGAACCCATTAAGCGCCGGTTGACCTTCTAATAACGCCGCTTAACCCCGATCAGCCGGTTAATCTCCACCGCTGTTCTCGTCCGTCCGATCGGCTTATCCGCGGCTTATCCAACCGCACGCGCAAACGCACTCGGCGAACCGCCCCCGCCTTCGCTGAACCGCTCCGGTCCGGTTCACGCGCGGTAAAAACCAAATTTCGGTTTAAAAATCTAATGGACCGATTTAAATAGATTTTCGAATTTCCAAAAATCCAATTAAACAGGGAAAATTACTTAAAAATTTCCTCGGTGCTCCAAAAAATCCCCAGAAAATTTCAGAAATTCCAACAGCCTCCAATTGAGCTCCTGGCTCATCTTACTATCGATCTGAAATCATCCAAGCCACAATTGAATTATTGAAGATTAAACATATAATATTTTACCGGTTATAACAATATGATAACAGGAGAAAATTAGATTAAAAAACAATTGAAATTTTTTGAAGATCATCTTAATGAATCGATAAAAAAGATGTAAAAGAGAAATTTAGACTTAAAAGCTCTTTTAATCATGCAGTATTTATATCAAACTTTGAACCATGTTTTGTAAAAAAGGCTTTTGAAGATGATTACTAGATTATTGTAATGAATGAAGAGTTAATGGCTTTTGAACCAAGTTAGGTTTGTTGAAGAATTGTAGCATCTAAAGTAAATAGAAATTGGAGGCTCAACTTGTTAATTTTGGAGCCAATGATCAAGCTCTTTGTGGGGTAAGAAATCTTCAAAGAACTATATTCTTAAACATCTATATGGCTAGCATATTAAACCTTATCTTTTTTTGCAACTATGGCACTTAGGATGATAATCATGATTCATATATATATTTAAGTTATTTTTTGGTGATGCATTAGGTTATACTTGGTCTTAAAATTAAGCCTCTTACTTTTAAATCTTATTCAAAAATATTTTGTTATAAAAAAATTTTATCCTAAGCATCAACTCCTTTACCAAGCTAAAAGGCTCAAGCCAAATGGCTCATAATGCTAAGTATAGAGCCTTGAGGAGCCACAAAATAAGAAACTACCTAAAATCAAATTAGGTTAAGCCCAAGTCTTAATTAGGGTATAATTTTATAGTGACTTGGCACTAAAAATGATGACTGCTTGCATCCAACTGGGCAGTGTCATCCAATCCCATGTTATTGAGATTGAACGATAGAGATTGCATCCACCTTTTTGGATAGTAGAATCTATTTTATAGTCCATTTGATGAGTCCGATCAAACGACAGAGATCGAGTATGTCATTTTGAACAGTAAATCCATCTTGCCATCCATCTAAAAAACCTAATTAAATTATTGTGATAAGCTCTACCTTTGTGACTTGTACTTTTATGCATCATCACTATCCATCCAACAAGCATGATTTAACAACCCAGATCAAATCCTACTTAGATTAGATTTGGACCTTTTAATCAAGCTTCTATTCGAATGACACCTATTTTGTCTACCCAATCAGATAGTAGCTACTTTTCATCTTCATCTTTTCATTTCCTATAATAATTATGTTTTTAAAAGTCCATTTCTAGTTATTGGAAGGGTTATTTTAGCATGCTTTTATTTGTACTATAAATAGAGGTAATTTAATAGCATTTATGCTTGATGATTCAACTTGAAAAATTCAAAAATACTCAAGAGAAGTTTAAAACCAAGAGCATTAGTTTTACTGCTACTTGTGAAAGTTGTTGGTTCTTTGATTCTTATTTCTAAAGCTCTCATCTTCAATTATTTTTTATTATTTGGGTAACATTTACATCAATAGTTATTGTGCCACTCTTGTTTAAAAAAATTCAAAGGTATAGGAGTTTTGTATAAGCTATTCTTAAAAAGATTTTATCTTTTCTTATACCCAAATTTTTTGACTTTTGGTATCTCATTAGTGCACTAAGGTATACTTAGTTTACCCCTACTAGCTTTGGCAAAATGGAGTAGTTAGTGGAATTTTGATCGATGATTGAAAGTGGATGCAAGCACATGTTTTGAACAAACTGCTTAAAAAATTCTCTCTTGTTTTGTTGTTGTATAATTTTTTCTTTTCATTACATTGAATAATATTAAGAAAGCAAAATTTTTTTTACTAAGCATAAAATATTTCTTTAAATGAAGAATTTTTTTAAAAATAAAAAAAATAAAAAGTTTTGCTAAAAGTATAATTCATCCCTTTTTCCTTGTGTTTTAAACCTCACATAATTTACATTAGTGTTGATCTTTTTTCTTATTACTTATACTAATCTTACATTGGCACCTCTTATTCTTAAGCTAGTTGAATATTGAATCCGATTATACAGGCTACTAGTAATTGTATCCTTGGTATCTTGAAGATCTATATGTTTGCATCAATGGCTAATGTGATTTAATAATTTGGATTCCATAAGGGTACAACTTTTTTTAGAATAAGTCACAATCCCTTGCGAGGAATGAAGTTTAGAAGCAACTTTAGAAAACTAGTTTAGAGAGATCAAAAAAATAATTATCTGATTGAATAAGAGATGACAATTGTAATCATCGTATTTAGAAATTTTTATATTCAATTATGATGATAAAAAAATTATAATTATATTTGTTCTAATGTTAGATAAAATATTATTGAATTATAATATATTTTGAATTTAATTCACAAAGTATTTATATACTTCATAAAAGTCTTCTTGAGCTCAATAAATAATTAAAAAATTATTTTCTAAATTTTCTATTACATTTTTTATTATTTTTTTTCCCATTTCTTGTCTGATACAAATCGTTAATATCGCCGCGAATATTTTCCCATTTTTAATATTTACCGGTTTAAGGAAACTTTGGTCTTCGTAACATACAACAAAATTGAAGATAAGAAACGTTTAATTTAGTAAAGTAAACGCTATTTACATTGAATAAATAAATGAGAAAAATTTGTGGTTAGTCAAAAGTATAATCCATTTTTATTAGGCAGCATTGGATTAGGGGATACGCAACACACTTCTTTATGCAAATTCCAAACTTTTGAAATGATGTTGACATTATATTTATATTTATATCTCAATGAGAAGCTATTAAAATTTTATATTTATAATGCTTCAATTTCGGTTAACATAAAAAATGTTTAATTATTTGAAGATAAAACGCTTATTTTTATATAAATCATATTTTAAAATACTCATTAATATTTAATAATTTATTTTAACTTCGTAGGTTACCTATATTGACATAAAACTTGAAATAAGAAATTCTTAAACTTCTTTGTACTAGAAATTATTTTAAATAAGAATTTGAAATATTTTGTATATTGTACATTACAAATAAATTTTATATTATTTTAATATCTAATTATATTTTATGTGTGCACATATGTAACAACATAATAATACTATATATATACATATATATATATATATCAGATAAAGATAAAACTTTTGATATTAAAATATCCAATCCTAATATATACAATATTAAAGTTCATTTTAAATTAAAAGATATGATTTTTCTTATAAAAGTTGTGCATATATATAGAAGCATAAAAAATTATAAATATTACACAACATTAACAATTTTTGCTAATGTTTTATTAAGGCTAAATTATCATAAATAAATTACATGTTAGTGCTTTAATCCAAACTTTCTCCTTTTCTTGTTTTTTTTTTTTTTTTTGAAATGGATATATCATTATATCAAAAGTGGCAAAGCCACACAAGTTTTACAGTAGATCCTCAAGGGGGATCAAACAAAAAATCAGTCAGCAATAGTTGAATGAGAGGCTGAGGAAGGGATTCCCCAGGACCCCAAATAAACTCATGAGTACAAGCTCTGCGAGCAACCCAGTCAGCAGGCTCTTTTCCCTCCCTGTGGATATGGGAAAACCGGCACGCCTCCATGGCCCTAACATACTGCAAGGAAATAGCAAACATCCCCTCCCCACTCGGTTTGGTAACCATATCCTGAGCCTCCAGAAGTGCAGCCATCGAATCAGACTGGAATTCAACTGCACGATGCTGGGGGAGAAACTCCCTCAGGAGATCAAAGGCCATCATTATAGCCTGGACCTCCATCATATCGACAGCCACAGAGAACATCCTCCTGCCGGCCACCACAAGAGGTTTGCCAGAGCAGTCTCTAATAACGACTCCAAGACCAGCTATGGAATCCCCAACCGCGGCATCACAATTGACTTTGATCCATCCTGTAGGGGGGGAAACCAACCGTTCGTAACAAGCAAATCCGAGGACTTTTCTTGTTAATGCTTCTTCTCTCTTCCCTTTGCATCATTCTCCCAAAATCACTATTGCCTTTGTTGAATAATCCTTATTCTTGATTTTACAATCAATTATAGCCACTCACCCTCATCATATTAGTTATCCAAAGTCTAATTTATAATATACATAGAGGCTCACAATTGATATTTTTTTTACCCATCATATGGATTTTCTAATACAATTCCCTTCTCTATAAGTTTCCTAGGCCTCTAAGTTCAATTCAAATGCTAAGATTATCTTATATAGTCATATCAAAGCATCTTAAATTTTCAATTTAACTTCAAGAATTATGAATTATTCATAAGTCCTTTATCTTAAGATTTAATTTCACCTTAACATTCTTAATCATAGCCAAATCCTATATATATCAAACACTTCCTTACTCAAACTAGCTTTCTTTTAAGGCCTTGAATTATGCTCTTTAAGATTTCCAAAATAAAAAATAAATACAACTTAAAAGTCATCTAGGTTCTCTTAAGGGTTAAACCCATGTCTTCCATGAGTTAACCAATTCATGTTTCCATGCTTTCTAAGCAAATAAGAGGCAAATAAATACTTAGCTACAATATTATCTTGTGTTTTCCTTTTTTTTTCAAGTTTCAAATCATAGTTCATCTTCTTGTCTACGGGCTAAAAGGTTTATATAATATTTGGCATACTTTCATATATGATTTTATAACACAAGATATTCATATCTTGTCATGAAGTGATATGGTATGTATCTGCTTATATAATCAATAGTTTATATTTGTTATGAGTTATTACTTGAAAAATCATTTACATACAAGCTTGAAGTTTAATTTTTAGTAAAAAATAATAAGAATATGAAACTAACATGTCTTAGTTATAAGAGTCATACACATTAAAATTGGCTCTTTCATAATTTAATAATTTTATAGCATTAGTCATTCTAAACTATGCATAATATATACACATTTGTACTATAAATAAAACAAAATAATTCATTTTTAAAATTATTTTATATGTTTATGCCCCTAATAAGAGGTGTTCTGTATCAACAAATAAGCATTTTGAGTCTATCTTTTACATAAATCAACTGGCAATGCTAAACATTCAAGCATGTGATCATATGATTTAATTTATATCCATGGTTGTTACTACACATTTCTCTTAACAAAATTGCATAAAGGAAAAATAATAAACAACTTTTAAATGTAAAATAAATATCTCTTTAGTTACATGACCTTTTATATTATTTTCATTCATCGTTTAATATTAAGCACAAATCCTTATCATGTCATACTATCAACTAAAATTTTTGGATAACTACAAACACAACCTTAATATCTTACATCAAAGTTTGCATTTTAAACAATTAAATTTATATGAAAAGCATGACATCATGTCTTGAATAAGCAACTAGTAAATATTACATACCAATTATTTTATTATACCTTTATTCTACTAAGAAAGAAGAAGAATTTAAATAAGAACTTAATTTCAATAAAGATTTAATAAAAAAATAAAGCAATCTTGTCTAAGTATGGAGTGAAATTCAATTAATTTTTTTTCCCAAGGTATACAATTTTTCCCCACCTGTGCATACATGGTTAATCAAAATATAAAATTTAACATGATCCTAACTAGTAACACATGATATTGTCTCAATTAATGGTATTTTTTTTGCTTCAATAAATTCTTAATCTATATTCATCTTCTATAAATATATCTATAAGCAAACAAAAAACCTACACATGATTCATGTGATCTTTTTAGTCATCTCAAGTAAAAAAATAACATATATCATTTTAGCATGGTCCTATTACAATCATTGCATAAAAAAGAATGGTAATTAATCCCTTTTTATTACTAAATAAAACTCTCATAATCTCTAGTAGAAAGAATTCTCACATTTTCAAGCATAAGTCATGAAAAAGAATAACTAGTTACCTATTTTTTCAAGGTTCCAAATGTATTTAGTAAAATATTTGAATTTTATCTTGCCTTGGAACTTAACTAGCTTAATGTATGAACTTAAGGGTCATATTACCTAGAAAAAACTATGTAGAGGACTTCTCCTTAATTAGATCATTCATTGACCTAAAGCTTGAATAGTTTACCTTTTTCTCCTCATAATTTGCCTTCATTTTTCTCCTTGGTATATTCTCAATTTGTTTCTCTAAATGTCTCTTTTTCAGTTAGGATTTCTAAAATCCATAAAATTACATTATAAGGGTTTATATAGTCATGACAACACCTCTTTAAACCAAGATTTTAGCTTAAGGTGAACTGGTTTTGGGTTTAGGTTAGCCATGGCCAAAGTATTTAAACCAACTCTCATTTAAACCATATCCTTATAGCTAGTCAAAACTAATTCTTAAAAACTAAGAATTTAAGAAATTATTTATTAATAGATATATTTGTTTATTATTTATCTTTCTCTTAAAAACTGAGTAGTTGTTCTAATTGAAGTCAAAAAAGTTTGAATTTTTCTCTTTTCTTAAATTATAGATTTTGTTTTTTATAGCATAAATCTTTCTCTTCGAAATCAACCTTTATTTATATTAATGTTAATCTCAAAGTTAACTATGAACCTTCTAATTACTAATTATACTTCCAAATATGATTAAAATAATCATTATATTCTTAAGATTCTATTTGTACTAGTATATTTTCATTATCATACTAAGATTATAAGAGTTGAATCAGGATTATCTTCAACCATTAAGTGATATGAATAATGATGATGAATAAAAAAGACTTATCATATAAGTTTGAGAAGTGTTCTCGTAGTATATGATACTAATTTATAATGCACATTTATGTAATAAAATATATCTTATCAGATGATTATATAGAACGTACTAATACAATATTGTTCATATATATATTTTAAATAGATCATACATATCTGATAAAAGATCTCCACTGTACGATATATATATTTTTAGAAAGAGTTAAGCTCTTAGGAAAATATTGAACAATGTAATTGTATGTGTAAATACTTGTACAATCATGTAGTAATTAGTTTAGCTAAACTTAAAGAGATATTGATACATATATAATGAACTTATTGTAGTAGTATAAGAGCTATGTAGCAAACTTTGTTCTAAGTGTAATGAAATAAGACATTGTTCAAGAGTGATACATAGATTATCATTGTGTGACAATGTAGAGATTTCAAAATTCAATCTTATTAGATTGTTATTGTACTTATATGATAGAACTATCATAATTATATGACACCAATATGATCTCTTTTGTTCTAAATCTTTTATGTTTAATAATGACTAACAGTGAATTATACAAGATCGATGCATAAATCGTTCTTATAAATTGAAGAACATCAACTATATCAATTCACATACTTAGTAGTACAAGCATTATATTCGTGATATAGTAAACACACTGTTATTCTAAGTCATTAATATTATATCTAAGTTGGAGTGAAATATAAAACTATGATATAATACTTTGTATTATAAAGTAAACAACCATGCTATATTAGTTAAACACCTAGTAGTATTAGTACAATATATTCATCTTACTTTCCAACACAGCTAAACTTATTTTTATTATTAACTTCTAGAGGAATAGATTGCGTACTTGTAGAAAAGAAGCTTCATACTCATATAATGCTAATAAATGATACATGTACAAAGCTGACACCTTGTACTATCCAATTTGTGCTTTTAAATATTTGCCCAAATAGTAATCACATCTATATGATGATGTCATCATACCATAAAATGCCATGATAATAACAAACTTCAGTTATAATTTATGCCAAAATATAAACCATACAAATACGATATAAGACATTATAACATTCGATCATTAGTCTATAAGGAACATATTTTTTTTAAGCCTAATTTCATTATCTTAAGAGTTAAATTGGCTTTAAAATATATATGTAATGATATTAACGTTAAACTAATGCAAGTCTGAAGAATTTTATGAACGAGAAATTATATTTTTAGCAATGCATGCATGAAATGAGTTCATTTTTCTTAAGTGTCACTTTTGCAAAGGCTAAAAGTTTCACATTTTAATCCATGTAATGTATTAATCCATGAGAATTAGCCATGCCAAAGAGAGCTTGTCTTTATGGTTTCGTCATTTACAAGTTAAGCCACCAAACATGAGCACAAGTCTTCATCCTTCTTTTAGCTCCAAGTATTATAACCTTGCTCTTTTTTAATCATTTGGTGTAACTATACAATACTTTCTAACATTCATTAATAAGCAAAATTTTGGTTTTGTGATCTTCATCCTCAAAGGTAAAACAAGCTCCATAAAAAGCATAAACTTCGAGATATGGAATGCTAAAAACTAATTCAAAAAGTTAAAGATGAATAAGAAACTGAATTCACTCTTGATGAATATGATGTATTAAGATTCAAACAAAGGTTGTGTATTCCTTCTTATTAGCAACTTAGAGAATTATTATAATATAAAGCTCACAACTCAAAACACTTCATTCATCTAAGAAGCAACAAAATATACCAAGAGTTGAGGTAAAACTATTTTTAGTCTAATATGAAAAAAGATGTGACATAATGAGTCAAGAACTACTTTGTTTGTTGGTAAGTTAAGAGTGAATAACAAAAATTTTGTGGTTTGTTACAACTCTTATCTATCCCAAAATAAAATAAAAATATATAACTATGGATTTTATTATTATTCTACCAAAGACTCTTGTAAAGATGTGATTCTATATGGGTGATTATGGACAAATTAACTAAATCTTCACACATTTTGGCTATTAGAAAGAAATTTTATATAAAAAACATGAACTCACTTGTATACTAAACAAATTGTAAGATTGTATAAAATCTCAAAGGTGATATTTTTTTATAAAGATCTCAATTTTATTTCTTATTTTTAGAGGAATGAGCATAAGCTTTTAAAATTTAGTTGAGATTTAATATAGTTTTCTACTATCAAACTAATAGAAAAACTAAAAAAATTATTAAGTCTCTTGAGGATCTAATGCAACTTTCTATGCTAGACTTTAGGAGTGATTGGGAGAATCGCTTTCCTTTGATTGAATTTGTATACAATAATAACTTCCATGCTAGCATTGGAATAACTTCTTATGAAGCTTTATTTAGAAAGAAGTGCTTATTCCTTTAGGATGATTTGAAGGTAAGAAAAGACAACTTATTGGAGTTGATTTTATTGATGAGTGCACACAAAATATTAGAGTAAGCAAAGATAAAATTCAAATGGCCAAGATTGTTTAAAAAATATTTTGATCAAAAGCATGAAAATGATTAATTCTAAGAAGATGTGCACTACTTCTATAAAGTAAGTCCTTTAAAAAGAGTAATTTGATTTGACAAAGTAGGCAAGTTAAAACCAAGTTTATTGGTACATTTAAGATAATAGAACAAGATATACTTTGTATAAACTAGCTTTGCTTTCACCTATATTAAGCATGCATAATATTTTTCATATATTATATTGAGGAGATAATGTTCTTAATCCATCAAATATGATCCAATATAGCCTAAAAGAAATTAAAATCTAACCCAACCTATCTAACTAAAAACAATCCACTAGAATTCTTACAAAACAAGAAAAGAGATTAAAAAATAAGATCATTCTCATGATAAAATGTGTTTTAGAAAAAAACAAGCCTGAAGAGAATCAACTTGAGAAAGGGAAAAAGATTTAAAGTATTCTGAATTATTTTAAATTTTAAGATTAAATTTTTATAAGATGGAATGATTATAATATCCTAAACATAATTAATCACAAAATTTATTATTAATTATATTTTTCTTGTTAGGTATGTGTTAGACAAATTCAAAATTAAAAAAATTATTAAAATTATAGATACCCAAAAAAATGTCAAAACAATAATAGCCAAAACTTAAATTTTTAACATACTACTATCAATGTTCTATTAAAAATCTAGAAATTCATAATTTATAATTTTTAAAAATCATTTGACTTTCTTATAACTTTTAAAAAAATAAGAGAAAAAAATAACATTAAATAATGTTACCTCAATTTGATCCATAAGCTTCCAAAAATTAAGTCATCTAAAAATTCTAAGACTAATTTTTTAATTTGATTCCTAAAACCACTTAAGTGTATAAACATAATATTTATAACTTTATAATCATTAAATATTCCTTAATGAGTTTATGACACTAATACTATACAATTAATCTAAAAAAATTAAAGTGATTTTTTGTTCTAATTAACTATTATCAAAGTGCTATAAATAAATTGTGAGTCAATTTGGTTCTAGTAGAAATATTCCAAGCTAATTCTTAGATATGACTTGATCAAGTCAAAATAGCCAAAAAAGACCAAAATAATTATCCTTTTAAATACTCAACAGCATAAGGATAATTACGCATATAATTACTTTGAAAAAAAAAATGTAAAAACATAATTTTGTGCATCTAAAAACATTGAAAGAAATAAACATAAGCATACTAAAAATTATTCCATCAAATCCACAGCTTTTTGCCTAACGAACAGATTTGATCAAAGAATAAATCAAACAAAATCTTAAGCCCACAGTCGTTAGATCAAATCAGATCCAAATCACGATTAACCCAAATCTCAATTCAGAAAAAGATGTGGCTAAGCTGAACCAATTGAATCGACTAAGAAAAGGTTTACTTAAAGAATAGAAAGAGGCAACCTTATCAGCCAAATTGGAAATTACGAAAAATTTTCTCTTCATTTTGTACAAAACATCATCATACAAGATAACATTATCAAAGAGATTAAAGAATAAAGCCTTATTAGACCACCACAAGAGGATAAGAATGCAGCCAATGTTTAGAAAAGTTTTAAATCAGTTTGTGATTGAATTTAAAAATCAATTAAGAACGTAAATACATTTTAGTCATCAACAAAGAAAAAGTTTAACAATGGAAGCAACAAAAGATAAAACAAACTTTCATTTCAAAGGAAAATAAAACAATGATATCAATATCATCTACCTTACTATATTATATAGACACCTAAATGAAACCACACGTCTCTTATAGAGATTAGGATCTTCTTCTAAGCTGGTTCATAAAAGCTTGTCCAGCTTTGGAATAATCCCTTGAGAATAGAATTACTTGTTTTCTCTGATCTTGACATTGAATTGAATAATTACTTGATCATGACTCTCCAAATTTTTCTCAAGTAAACTGCTAATGACCACAATGCAAGGCCGGCAGAAACATAAAGAAGAAAAACACCAGTGGAAACAAGAAAGCCTGGGCCTGTTAATCTGTAAACATCAACATATAGATCATTAACAACAAGATATATTTCAAAGGCATGGAGATTATATGTTTTACTTGTGTCATTTATCTTGGACATCTTTAAGCTCGTTTATAAAAGCATAGACACTAAATTTAAATGTATTGATGGTTTTAAATGATAGCTGTTATCAGCAAACCTGGGATCTCTGGTAACCAGAAGAACCGTTAAAGCAATCATCTGGGTTGCTGTCTTCCATTTTCCCAGATTGTTTACTGCTACGGCCTGCTAAAAGAGATCATAAGTATGAATCAGAGCTAACTGGCAAACTGAAATTATATTTGTGTACCATAATTCAAATCAGTTTTTCATAATTTTTTTCTTTACAAATTTCATTTTTAACAAATATTTTTTATCAATAACATTTTTATCACTTACAAAATACACTTTTTCAAAAACATTATGTTTAAACCAGCTTTCTAAGCTACCAAATTATTCATAATAAAGCCTAAACAATTTGAGTAAAAGAATTATTAGTCTGTGGTAAGAATGGAGAATACACGAAAACAACCTCGAGAACCTTGCTGTTCTTGGATGCAGCCCACTCTCTGACTGCCGACATTGTTATCTGCAATGTAGAGCACAGGGTCATTTCATGGCAGATGGTAGAAAGGGATTCATTGGAGAAGAGAACAGTTAATATGGGATGACCTCTCTACCAACAATAGCAATTGCAGGGACTGTCAAAAGCCATGAAGCTTGTCCGACGACGGCGACTTCGACGGGTTTGGTACATAGTAATACCAAAGCAGCAGCAACCATGAGCTGAGTTTATGCAGTAAGGGGAAAATCAGTCAAAAAGCTTGAAAGTTGCTGACTTCCCAAGGCATAAAGATAGGTGGAAAGCAAATAAGAACCTTGTCGGCAACGGGATCCAAAAATGCACCAAATGTTGTTCCCAGGCGCATCTGTTTTGAATGAAATGATAGGGAAGAAGGTCATGCCATTTTATAAAGAAGATCAAGGTTGACAGATCTGAAGCCCACAATACAAAAAAACAATACCTTGCGAGCAAGATAACCATCCAACCAGTCAGTGATTGCCGCAACAAGGAATATGCTGGTAGTTGTAGTTGTTGCCCATGAACCATTCATATAATAGGCTGCATAGAAATCTGTTAGGCTTCATGAAATAACAAAAGATTATGAAGATGAACAATTAATGAGCTTGAAAACCACTTCTTATGAACAGTTAAGGCTTGAAAGAATCACACTTGCAACACTTGATAAGCAAGGCATTGGCCATGTTCAATCCATTGCTCGAAAATCTGGTTCGATATACAAAACAAAGCAAAGGAAAAATGCATTGGGGCAGTTTTTCTACATCAGAAGAAAGTAACCCAGAAATTGGAGTTCATTCTCCAAGTCTGTTGTCTGATTATCTTTGAATTTAAATTTTAGAACCTTTGTATATTAATATAGAAATGAAGAGATAGGCTACAACGTATTCCTATCATTTTTGTCCAACCTTTTTTATGCTAAAACCCAGAAGCATAAATCCAGAGAGTTACCATGAAATAATGTTGTAATTATTTAATGCTACCATCCATTCATAATTTAGTATACTTTGCACTCCTTTTGTCATGGATCAAGGAAGACCAAATGTTCAATGAAGAACATCTTACATTGCATGATAGAACACACCTTTTTTTTATTGTTTTTTTTTATTGTTGGTTGAGGAGAAGTACTCCATTTTGAAAGATTTAAATGCAAGTTTCTCAACATAATTGATCCATCACTGTTAATTTTTTTTATTTTGATGAAGAATAACTTAGAGAATTATTATAGATATCGTTAGATTTCGTAGGCAATCATTTCAATCTTTGAAATAACAAAATCAATTTGATTTTGATTTTTAAAACAAATGTAATTTTCTGATTTGTAAATAATAGCATCTCTTTATTTACATGTATGGTGATATACCGAAGCATACTAATCTTAACTGTGAATGAAACAAAATATAATGATCAATTAATAAAATTGTCCTTCATCACGCATGTACAAATATGCAAAGCATATTAATTTGTGAAGCAATTGACCACCATCACTGCACATCCTAGGTGACTTCTTTGAAAAGAAAAAAGAACTCGGGAAAAGTTATTATACGTTTATTCTCAAAATGTACTTTAAGCAGGAACAAACGTTTTTTTAAGAGTAGTCGACGTCCTTTTGAGTCCTTTAGCGGTACAATCAGAGAAAGGCCAACCAACACTTGTAAAAAAGAGTTAAGAAAGAGAACCTGAAGGACATGCTCTTGAATTATTTGACAAACTGGGATTAATACTCATAGAAATCATTACAAGATGAAAAGAAAAAAATAACAATCATAATACATTAGTTTTGCAATATCTATAGGATAATGAATTAGCCATGCATGTTCCACCACATAAGGTGAGCAAGCATAGAGAAATTAGTCAAAGGCATTAAATCCCATAACATAGGCCTCATCTAATCTTGTCATGCTGACTTGACTATCTAGTCCCGTCTTGGCAAAAGCCCAACCAATTAGCAGATCAAGCCAGTTGAGCAGGGCAGGGGTCTAATGTTAGTTTATATACCCATTTTAGATGAATAAAAATTGTAAATACCCTCAAGTAATAAGGTAAATAATGTCGGTTCAATGAATGGGAGGATTGAGAAAACATCTTCCAACTCTAGAGATAGAAGGTATATAATTGTATTAAGTGGCATGCTAAAGGAGATAAGTGGGCGGATATGGAGGCAATCACCAAATATAATCAAGAGAACAACGGTCTAGTTTTTTATTGTTTTCTTCAGTGGTCTTACATAAAGAAATGGGAGTGTTTTAGCAACTACGACTTGCCAGGCATGTGTTGTTTACTGGAGGAAAACCTTCCCAATTTCACATGTTGAGATGCAAGTAAAATGTATGAAGTATGAAATTCGATTAGGGCTAGACAGAAAGTTTTAGCTTGAAAGAGCTTGAAGACAATTGATGCAATGAATACAGAACACAATACTGAGGAAACAAAAAAGGAACATTTTTTGTCTTTGGCATCTAACAAGTGTGCAGACTTTCAATTATATTCGGCATTCTCACAAGATAATCAAGCAATTGATTGGTTAACACATATGGTATGTATGGAGGCGGCATAATCAGTAGAGAAGTTGGCAATGTCGACCATTTGAAACATAGCAATGCAACTCATTCTTCGCGGCTTCCCAGCACAACAAACAAAGAAACAGAACTTTAATGCCACGTTGAGTTATGCACTACATTGCATGCAAAGTAAACCAAGAGTTATACACAATGCAAACCTAATACTCGACTATGCTTAGATTATCACAAGCCAATTAAACAAGCCAAGATTGTCTAATGGTGAACTAGCTCCCCATGTTTGAATTGTCAACAATATGGGAGAAACATTCAAGTGCATATCGCTGCTTATAAGTGGTAATGAAGACAAAAAGCCTTCTTTGAATAATATTCACACTCAACAACATTTAATGCATGATCAATTTTGCATGGCTTCTAGTTATTTTTAATTCATTATTGAGTTTTTAAATATTTCAATTTAATGATACCTCTTAGATAAATACAAGTAATTAGATTACTAGAGCATACCCTACATAATAAAGAAAGCAACTTTAAATTGATTGTACACATAAATACAAGCCAATGCTTAAGGTACTAGAAAGAGATCTAAAGTTTAATTCATACATGTTTTGTGATAGATGAAGATTGAAATTCCTAAAACATACGCCTCAAGTGTTAGATAGCTTAGGAATAAGGACAAGGTTATGCTTGTTTCCTGTTACGTGGGGCCAAATAAGAGCTTTTACACAAAAGATTGATAAGCATAGTCTTGAAGGTGTAGGGGATAAACTTCCATATCTGATCTTGATGTTATCCCACAAAGTGTTAAGCGAAAAAAAATTTGATTGCAAAATATTTTAAATTTACTTAAATCTGAATTTGTTTAATCAAACATTCACTTAAGCTCTTATTCAAATTTAATGCTAATTCTGTTGCATTTAAATCTGAGTTCTATATTAGAGCTTCTATTTCATGTTTCAATTTTTTTTGAAGTTGAAAGAATTTTTTTACTTGAAAATTTGCTATAGAAATGTTTAGAAGATTTTATTTTATTGATTTTATTGACATGATTTTATTTTGGATTATTATTGCAAATATTTTTGAAAATTGATTTTGCTGACCTTATTTCCAACAAGAGAAATTTGACTAATAAGAGAACTCTATGTAGATCACTTAGACTGACCTTTGAAACCATTGAAGTTCACATGTTTCTAAATAAGGTTTCGAGATTTCCTCGAACTTTTATTATTCTTGGTGATAGTGATTGCGAATCTTTATTGTTTATTCACTTCCCTCAACCACTATTCTTGTCCACCAACATTAAATTTATATTAAAGCAACTTTTTCCTATGGAGGAAAAAGTGGAGATAGCAAAAAATGGACAAACAAGAAAAAATTAAAAAGAATACGAAAAAAAAATCTAGAAAATCAAGAAAAACTAGATAAACAATTATGTCATTGACTTTAAGATGCCATCATTGATAGGTGCACTTTATATTGGTTCTTATTTATTTTCTTTAGTACTTTGAATTGAATGTAAAAGTCAATTGTTACAATGTCATTGATATTATTATAGAATTTCTTGGGTTAAATTGCTAGTCCTATTCTTATTAAGGAGTATGAAGATAATGTTTTTCATGTTCTTATTCCACTTGTTTCATGAGCTAAATATGAATTTCTTATATTATATTGATTTGATATTTATAAATAATAGCTTAGCAACTCAAGACATCTTTTCTATTCATCTAAAGCAAAATAAATCTTATAGAATAATGATTTATTCTAAGTGCCCAATTAAAGTCATGCAACAAGCTACAATTTTGTACTTGAATGACATCCATTCCTTTACTAGATTACATCATTAGATGAGAGAAGTTTTTTTACAAGAGAGAGACAAATTGGCTGAAGTCTATATTAAAATATTAAGACGATTAATATACATGATGAGTCAACAAAATAAAAATTATCTCACATTATCACTTATATTTTAATTAGCCTAGTTAATTTATTAGATATTAATCGTTCTTTACAATAAAAAATTTTATTATTATTTATCATAATGATATTTAGAATATCTCATAATGCTATAAAATTATATTAGGAGTTCAAAATAAGATAAACACACTACATCATGTAGTTGAGAATTGATTTAATAGACCAAATAAGATAGAAACTATATTAGTTGAGATTATAAAAATGGCATATCAAAATGGAACGCCTACATCACCAATTAATAAACCTCTAAAAATGATCATTATGATCTAAATAAAAAATGTTAAAATCAAAACATTCAAATTTGATAATGCCTATAGATCTTATAAATTTTTTTAATTGATTAGATCAGATTGAATGTGTTGTTGAATATCATAGAATGGATGATTATCACAATCAATTTTGCAAAGTTAAAATTAATAAAACATGGCAAGAAATTTTGTCTAAACACCTTAGATAGAGAACAAATGTTGAAATAAGAAAATTTTCACTTGATTACTAATGAAGGAATTATTAAATGATAAATATTGTCCTAAATAGTATGATAAGAGTTATTAAAATAATATGTATAGATTTAGCTTTAAAAATACTAAAAATCATTTGCCCCCACAAGACTTTAAGAAGTCATTTCAATATCTACTTTTCCGATAGGTATAAATTCTTTTAGGATATTCAATTGCATTTGAAAATATTTGCACAAAGATGATAAGAAAAATTACCTTCAAAATCATGTTGTTACATTGGAAAACAATGATTCTCTTTGGAAATAAAAGATGAAATGGCAAATAACAGGAAAATGGAGTTAAAGAAAGTTGACTTGATTCGTGACATTAGTTTTAAGAACTTAAAAAATATTTTCAATACATATATGTAAATTTTTATATATCTTTTTTATATGCATTTAAAAATGATTTTTAGTACATATTTAATTTAATTAAGCAACAAATTAGGTCTAACGATTTTAAATATGTTGAGCTAGTGAATCAAAATTTCTTAATCAAATTATGCACATTTTTACTTATTTTTCAAATGCATCTAAAAATGATTTTCATTACATAATTTAATTAAGAAACAAATTAAGTTTAATGATTTTAAATATGCTAAGCTAATGAATCAAACTTTTCTAATCTAATTAATCTATAAGAAAATTTGATAAGAGTAATCAATTATTTATATATACTTAGTCAATTCATGTGAGGACTTTTGAATTATGTAAGAATGTGAATACTACTATGCATATTCTAAATTATTTGTTATATGTACTTCATAAAAATCCTTTTGATACTTAGTTTCCTTTATGCTATAAGAATTTTGTTCATGAAAAAGAATTACAAGCAAACTCCATTAGTCGTATAATTGTTAAATAGTTCTTAAATATCTCTGTAACTAAATATTTTGATTATTATTTTCTATTTGAAATTATTTTTAAAATTTATTTCGTTTTTTTAATTTTTAGATACTACTAAAATGATTATCTTTTACCTAATATTTTGATCACTTAAAAAGATATTAAGAAATTGATATTAAATTTAATGAAGATACACTTTATGTATAACTTTAGAAGACTAAATTTCTCATGATGGATAGGCTAATAAAGGATATGTTGCATCAAAATAATGATTACAAGTTCATTTTAGGGGGGGAGAGTTGATGCAATGCAAGAATAATAAACAAAACCCAATATACAAGAAATCTAATTTCATCATAAGCTATAGTCCAGATCACAAGTACAAGCCCAAAAGGGGAGAGAGTAGAGGCTTTATTGAGTTTGTTGATTTATTTGCTCATAATGTATAATTTATGAGACCTAAGAACATTTCTTGGTTTTTTATATTTTGTTTTTGTGGTTTTCCTACTTTCATTTTTATTAGATTTATTAAAGTGAGTAGTATTGCTTTTTCATTTTCATTAATGCTCCTTTATTGTATTCTATATATATACTTATGAAAAAGTGAAAAATAACTTTCTTATTTGTCAAGCCCATGTAAACAAGAGATCTTCTCTACAAAGGCATAAACTGGCTTAATACCCTTCTGAGTTGTAATACAAAATTAAACTCATCTTTTATCATCATCCTCATTGTTGTTGTCCTCTTCTTCGATTGCCACTAGCGACCCCAATGCTATAATTGCTGACCAAGTCTAACCAAACACCACCCCAATGCTCGAGATTGTCAACCAATGCACACTAGTATTGTAGCTATTACAGAAACCTCCTTACTCAACCAAGACTTAGCAACATCCATGTAGACCACTCTGCATCTATCATTCAATTTCCTAATTAGAACAATTTTGCACAATGCGTTCACATAACACTTGCACGTGTGATAGTGCAACCACTCATTGCATAATCGTTTATGCGTGGCACAATCCTCTCCCACGTGCCAACATCCCATGATCATCTATGCCCCCTATTCTAGCAATCCATACACCAAATAATAAGAAATAGTACCACACCATCTACCATGCAAATCCCCACATTATACAATGGGATCAATGGACACATGCAAAAGGAATAGTGCCCTACAATAGAAATAATACAAGTCTTTCCATTTCATTTCTATAGTTTGTGCTTACGTCCAACTTTCCACCGTTACATTTGGTAGCAAAGCCAAATTCACACTTGGCACCTCTCTATTATTAAGTCATAGGATGTCTGTTATATATTTATATGTTTTAATTTCACCAAAAGCTCTAAAGGACCATAAATACTAAAAGGCCTTAGCTTTATTAATAGATTAATTTGAGATAATTAGACTTATCCTTAGTTTACCTTGAAAGGAAAGAATAATATGGACACACAAATCAAGATTGATAAACCACATCAAGTATTTCTTTCACATAATAACTATCTACCTTATCTATGAAAATAAATTTATGATATTTCAACACAAAAGAACAAAACAAAGATAAGTTATTCCAAAAAGTTCTCAACAAAAGGAAGTCCCATATTCTCTTAACTGCCGATACTTCTATAAAACTAAAGTCATTGCATACGCTTGTACCATGCAACTATTGATCTATTTTGTGCTGAGAAAAACATTTTTTTTTACGGCAGATTTCTTATATAACCTTTCTTGCTATGAAAAAGAAGGCAAAATTTGAGTAAGTTTGAAGAGACTTTATTCAAATCATGCTTCTATCTGCATACAATCAACCAGAAAGAAGGTAGCAAGTTTTGGCATTTATCTCTGAGAATAAAAGATGTGAGAGGTCGCCCTAGCCGAAGGCCTTTTAACTTAAAAATGAATACACAGAGAAACTACTTTATTAGTTTTCGATAATAACCAAAGTCAAATACACAAAGATAAGAATAAAGAAACATAGAAGATGTAACGCAATTCAATTCAACGATTCAAAATTTAAAGATTTAAAGTCAGTTCAATTGCATAGGCCCGATAAAGGATGAAGGTTCACACAAAAAACTCTCCTCCTCAATCTAGTGGAAGGAAATAGGGAAATAGAAACCAAACAAGATTTCTTGACGGCAACCAGAAATCGCACGCTCCATTAATTTTTTAAACATTATAACTCAATAGAACATGATGACATATGTTGCCATCCCAATTCCAAAACAGCCAAACTCAAAACCAGAAGATCCCCATAAAATGCAATCATAAAATTCCATCTTTGCAAACAATACTAAAACAATAGAAACTAGATGAAAAGAAACGAAGAGAACCTACAAGAACGAGGAAGTAATCAGGTAGACCTACTGCTCACAAGAAGCGGTACGGCAGCCACCCTCCCAAGCGTGAGTACCGTTGGCAGCGTCAACAATCTGGACGAATCCTTCTGTTGCTCCAGCAACGACCGCCTGGTCCCTCCACTCATCCCCGACTCCGCTTCCGTGCTCCCATTCTGATGATTAGCCGTATAGATCTCTCGCCGACTCTCGCCAGGGGACCGCGGGAAGGCGCTTTCTCCAGCCCGACAGCCTTTCATAGCAAAGGCCGTTGCGGCTAGGTTCAGCTCAGCTCCACGATCACCTACGATGGCGGCTCTGAGGGCGGATCTGTTGTGGGGGAGATATGAATCCTTGAGTACATATATAACGGAAGGGCATGAAAGGAAAGGGACGGATATGGTTCGCATTCCCAGTACGGCGGCGGAGATCAACGGAGGCATCGGGTTCGAGCGGGGAGTGGGCACGTGGTAAGAGCTTCTACGACCACAAGGTGTTCGACGATTGAGCGCCTTGGGCTTGGATAGCGACCGCTTCGCGGTTTGGTGGGCAAATGTGGTCTTTCGTTCTTTTCTTACAAAAAAAAAAAAAGGGCTATTAAATTTTCTTAAAAACTAGTATTTGAAAGGCTAGATAATAAATTATATATATACATAATATATATAATTATAGTTCTTTCTATTTTAAAGATTCACCATTGGGTGAAAGGTTTAATAATACATTACTTATTCATATTGAAAATCCACTAATCGATATTCTATCCAAAACAATTACAAAGAAATACAAATAACTATTTAAAAAAATACACTAACATCACTTATAAATAGAGATACAACATTATGTCAATTGTCTTTGTTATAAAATAACTTCTCTAACAAGTGTTATGATAGGCACTCCTTTAATGACCTCAACAGTTATCTCCTAAGATTGATACCTATTAGATTTCAAGAAAATATTGTAAGAAGCAATTGAGAGTGCAAAATATCAAGATAAATCTTTGACAAAAATGCATTCTATATCTTACAATAAATGTATAATAATTTGTAATATACAATTCATGTTATAGTTATATATCATGATTTGATTTTTGATGGTATTAATGATATCATTACTAAAAAAAACATAAACGTTAGAACCTCAAGTTTAAACAACCATTCTAAAAACTTCTTATAAGAAATATCTATCATTTTATCAAATCAAAGGTGTATTAAAATGACAAAAAGCAAATTCTCTCTGGTAGTAACTTGAATTGATAGAAAATGCAAACCTTATATATTCTCAACATCAACATATCTTCCTCAAATAAAATTGACATATCAAAATTACAAAAATTTAACCAAAAATACATTTATATGAATAACAACTAAACAATTCATATTAATAAAAAAATCATATAAGATTTTAGCACTCCAAAATTGTAATCGTCAAATTCTAAATCTATAGACAACTCATGTTATCTCATGCTTGATAGTCTTATTAGAATTAGGTTAATTATATTTAAAATAGGCAAGCATGGTTTTGTATCCTCAAATTTTATTTTTGTCCTAAAGTTAAAAAAATAATTTAATTTTTAAAACTAGAAAAAAAAAATGATAGCTGTCGAATATTTCGTTTGGACGCACCGCGCGTGTAATGAACTTAGTTAAGAAAACTAGCAAAGCCTCCCAAAAAGGAAGGCAACAACTCGATTTCGCTGTCCGAGGATTCCATCGGCTCATAGCGTGCAACATAAAGGTTAGGAGAAATGGAAGCGATTGCCATTCTCTTCTGCCCAACCTTCGCGTCGCTTCAATGCGGGGCCGGAGACGACAGGACACCGGCTTCCATGATTTCAAGCTTCTAACATAGATTGCTCCTAATTCGTTTGTGTGTGAGATCGTCATGTACTGTTCATCATTGTTCTTCGGTCCTCTTCTCATTTAGTTTTTTTTCTTTCTATTATATGTATCGGCTAGAATGGGGAAAGACGATTGTTATCATTATCATTTGAGAAGAATGATTTTTGATGCATTTTCCTTCTGTTAGCAACTGATTATAGGTACATTTAACCCGGAGGAAAGGAAATGGGGAAACGATGGCTTTCGGTGGTGAAAAAAGTGTTCTCATCGGTATCCAAGGAGAAGAAAAATGAAGAGGTTGGAATGCTTCTGTTTCTTCCCAATTTCTCGCGTCTCCAATGCATTTCATCGAATGGATTCTCAGCTAAAGGCATTTTGGTTTTTAAATATTCAGAAATCAAGGAAGAAATGGGGGTTTGGTAAATCCAAAGAAACGAAGCAAGTTGCGGCCAATCCGGACCTTGAAGGAAACCCGAAAGCGGCGCACGCTTCACTTGAAACCCAGTCCACACCATCTACGAAGAAAAGCCTTGCAGTGGTTGGCGATGAACATGCTTTTTCCGTCGCGATTGCCACCGCTGTCGCCGCCGAGGCCGCCGTGGTGGCGGCTCGTGCTGCCGCAGAGGTTGTACATCTCACCACATCGTTAAGATCCGTAGGGGTTGGTAGCTCGAGAGAAGAGGTTGCAGCCATCAAGGTTCAGAATGCCTTTCGAGCTTATCTGGTAAAACCCACTACCATTTCCATTGTTTTCCAGATTAACTTCTGTTTAAATGAATTAGAAAATGGAACTTTAGATAGGATCCAAATCAGAAAAATCTTCACAAGTGAATGCTACTTTCTTCAATTTTACCACTTATCTGTAGGCAAGAAGAGGATTGCAGGGCTCGCAAGGGATGGTCAGGTTGAAGTCATTTAAGAGCAGTAATGCATTCAAATGCCAAACAATGAACAGTTTGTATTGCATTCGGGCGCTTGCCACAGTTCAATCTCAGGTTCGTGCAAGGAGAATCAAATTGTCTGAAGAAAAGCAGGCTCTGAATTGGAAACTAAAACTGAAGCGTGATACAGAGCTTGAGAACACAAAGGTGCCACATTGTTGTCCTTAATGGTTAATATGCATATTTTGCTTTCTACTTTTCTCTTCTTCTTCAAATCAGTTGCTGCGAATTTCCTTCACTTTATTCTAATGGTCAATAGAAAAGGAGCTTTACCTTAGTGAAAACTATTCCTAAAAATGAACCTATATTCTTGTTTTGATTGTTGGTATAGCCATGTAGGTTATACTATCATGTGGATGCTAACTAATGACTTGTTTCATAATAGTTGGGACAGGATTGGAATAATAGCCTACACTCCAAGGAGCAAATGGATGCCATATTGGAGGAGAAGGAAGAGGCTGCTCGAAGAAGGGAGAGAACATTGACTTATGCCTATTCACGTCAGGTACCTAGAATTTGAACATTGAAGCTTACTTTTTTTTTTTTCTGGGGTATTTAAACAATTTTGAATCTCTTTAAAACAGAAATAAAGCTAAATGTTTAACTTGGATATATTAAATCCATGAAGCCAACATCATTTAGTGCTTTGTTATGCTGAAAGAGAATTTTATGCTTGTGGAGTTCGAAGTTCATAAACATAAAAATCATTTGGCATGATTATTAAATCAAACAAAGATGTTAACCAAAAAGTGTTCTTTACATTGTCATTAAAGGTAATTGTGTTTGATAAAGTGTGATTGAGAAGTGGATGTTGGAATAGTTTTGAATCCTTTTGTGAAAGATATGAAAAATGAAATGATTTTCAAGAATAAAATAAGATTAAAAAAGGTGTGGGTTATAAACATTTTAGGTTCTAGAGTGGAATAAATCAATTTAAAAATTGTTCTTCTTAAGTGAAATATGTATATTTGATAATATATTGTTTATTAAATGGTAAAAGTATCTTTTTACTTTTTGATAATAGAGAAAGATGAATTTTTTTAAATTTTATTTTGAAAAGATCAAAACTTTATTTTATTTTTTCCATGATTTTTTGTTTTTTGAAGTGTAAAAATGTGCATTTTGTAAGGTGATTGGAAAAACACTTTTGTAAAATAACTACATTTGCAAAAGTCTTTCTAAACGGAACTTAAAGCTTTAAATTGATTTTTATCAGCCATCACTTTCCTTTTAACTACAAATGTTTCTATTCAAACACAGCGGAGAAGCAGCTCTTCCCGCTCCAATAATTCACCTTGTGAGCCAACTTCAAACCCAGAATGGGACTGGAGCTTTCTGGAGCGCCGGATGTCATCCAGGCCACTGGACAACACTCAAAGATGCTCTGGCGATGGAGAACTCCTCAGCGACAGCTCTTCAATAAACAGCTCCGGCGGTTGGAACGCCAACGGCAACGTTCTGAGAGTCCCTCCCAGCCGGCCAATCCACCACTCCCCGTCCGTGGGGGGAAAGTCCCCTAGCAGGGCGAGGGCCCGAAGCAAGGCAGAGGACGACCGGCTGAGTGTGCGGTCGGAGAGAAGAAGCCGTAGGCACAGCATCGGAGCCACTCTTTCCGACGTCGACAATGACAGTCTGATGGGTTTGCCGACCATTCCGGGGTACTTGTCTTCGACTGAGTCGACAAGGGCCAAGTCGAGATTTCAAACGCCACCTGCCGGCAATTCTGTGTCCAAAGCGAGCACACCGGCGAGGAAGCAGCCGTCTTTCCCATCGAATGCGCACAAGAGTCGGCTTTCTGAACTGAAGGATAACTTTGTGTCGAGTTTGAACTGAAGAAGGGAAGATTATCTGATGAAAATTGTGTGGTGTGGAACGCAAGTTTCCATGTGTTTGTGGTTTAAATGTAACGTGAGCTTATAAAAGTTTGATCTTGACATTTGTAACTAATATATAATAAATAATTGGAAGACGATACAGTGCTGCTTAGCGACATAAGAGACCAACAAATCGTTGATGTATAATGTAAGGGATCAAGTGGAGAGGTGTATTGATATATGATTACAGAAAAATATATGCACTGAAATGGTAAGACGATCTGGGTTTATTTGATTGTAGTTGTTGTACGTTGAGGGGTGAATTGGGTCGTTAAAGCATAAGATCATTCATTCCAAAGAAAAGGAGATAGAAAACTAACTCATCGAGGTGGAGCTAAATAGAATAGAGATTTTACTTTATTAATCTTTACTAAATATATTTCATGTTGATAATGTGTCCTAAATTTGGAAAAAAAAAAAAAAAGGAAGATGTGATAGTTATTGAGTTATACAATTGGTAAATCTTTAGAACTTGAGCTAACAAAATTCTTGTAACAATAAACTCAACTTTTGCGGTAGACAAATAATTTAATTTTTCTATATAACTAACCCAAGAAATAATAAAATTCTAGATAAATTGACAAATATTATATGTACTTTTTCTATCAATTTTATTCTCAATAAAATTAGCATCTATATAAACAATCAAATCAAACCTTAATTCACATATATGATACCATAATCCAAGAGATTTAATACCAATAAATTACTTAAAAATGCGTTTCATTGTTTGAAAATGAGTTTCTTTGGGTTTTCTTAGAACCTTGCATACAAACTAATACTAAAACCTATGTCCAATCTATGAACAACTTTCTCAACATCATCATTGCTTAAAGATGTACTAATTCCTATATTATTTAATTTTTTTTATAAATCTTTAGTATTATTTTGAAATATTAGAGTTCTCTTAAATTTTTGTTTTTGATGTTGAAACTTTACAATTTAAAATATTGTCAAACAATTTATTAGTCATGTATCTAAACCTATATTTGCAAAAATATGTTTACAAAAGTTATACCAAACAATATTTTAAAACTTCGAGAATATTCAATTGTGTTATAATTAAGTGTAACAATACATCAATTACTTAAATTGTATTGAGAGATCAACAAACAAATTATTCCTTACACAAGTCTTTTTTTACATTCATTTTGGACAATAGTAGTAGCTCATTTTTACGAATCTTATATGAAAAAGAAAATGCAACTTAAGCATCAATGATTGCAAATGATCGAGAATGAACCATTTTGATAAAAACATATAGAGGATGATTTGATACGATGCTAATGAGATGCTAATAACAATTATGATCTTAGGCTTCATTGCAAGCTTCTAAATTGGAAAAAAGATTTGGAAGTATATGAAAAAATTACTATACAAATTTACATTTAGAAGCACTCAAATGCATTATATTCAAGTGCATTAAAATATCTCAATTACATGATATCTTTAAAAAAAATTCTCTTAAACATGTTATGTTTTTTCACATTTGCCTTTTTTTTTGTAAAATACTGTGATGATCTAATCCTTACATTAGACATTCTCATTTTCAACCATTTCAATTCATTTTAACACAAGTGGATTTCTTGATTTCTTATGTCCAATCTTTGATGTTTCTTAAAATATTTTTCATATATTTTTTGTATTCAATTACTCTACTTGAATCCTAGTCCTCTCAACCAACTTTGAAACTTTTAAGAACAATTGAGAGAGTTATTTATATTGATAATGCAACCATGGAGTGAGATTTAGAGAAAAAGGATTCTCAATTTAAATTGTATTTATTTTTGCAACTCTTTTTGTTTCAAAGATATTTTAAAAATCTTCTAACTTGTATATTCTTCCTTGTTATCTTTTTTAAATTTTTTTAATCTTCTCGATTTTAATCTCATTCTTTTGAAAAAAAAAACTCTTGTAATGATTTTTTTTAATATGAAAATGAACTTTTTAGGTACTTATTACTCTAGGTATAAGTTTTTGATATTAAAACTACATTTTTTTTTCATTAAATTTGTGATAGACTAGTTGTAGATCTATCCTAGAATGTTCTAAATTCTCTAAGAGGATGGCACATTTTTATTGTTTTTTGTGATTACCTCTTATAAAGGGTTTTTGTGGAGTAGATCGAGATTTCAATGAAAAGTTGAATAATATTCATTGTAGCTATATATTTAACTTTTTTTTTATTATTAACAAACTCAATCAAGGAATGTCCCAAGAAACGAATTGAGTGTTTGGATTTGTTGGGTTGAGCTAAGATTAATGTAAGACTTTATTTTTGTTTTTTTATTACAATAATTGAGAAAATTTTAATTTCAACTTGCTTTGGATTGAACTTTTAAAATTAAATTTAAACTGATTTGGATGTTTTTCATTTTTATTTTTTATTTAGTTTTAGTTTTAAATTTATTCCATCAAGTTTATTATCTTGTTATTGTTTACATTATGCTTAGTTTGTTATGATTAATATAAAGTTGTTAATTTTTTAATTTGAAGGCTTTGATCTCCTAACTATAAATAACAATTTTTACGATAAATAAAATTAACATTTGAAATAAATTGTTAAGTGGAAACATATGTGCTCATCATCTCACTAACCTCTCATTAGATGTTGGTTATTCTTCATTTTTTAACACCTAGCATGTCACAATTTACCAAAGTTAAATTAAGTAAAACCTAATAAAAAGTAAAAAAAAAAAACAAAAATTCTATGTTAAAATAAAATAAGCACAAATCGAGGACACCAATAAAAAAAATCTAGCAAGTGTGAATACAAAACATTTTAATCTATATACCATCTTATAAAAAAATAATTAGAAAATAGAAACACAATCTAAAAGCTACCATACAATATAAAAGTTTAAGGAGACATAGATACATCATTTATCAAACATTATAATGAAGTTCTTACATGTACATCACTTCTCAAAAAGCTCATAAACAAAAAAAACACACATGTAGCCAGGGGTCGGAAGCTATCATTTAAGAATCTTAGCTCTATGCATATATACATCTTAAACTATAATGTAAATAATGATCATGATATGCTCAGTAAATAAACCAATAGCTACAAACAATAAATCAATATAAGAATACAATAGTTTAATTGATAAATAATATATAATAAATAAAATTATACATGCAAAATCTATAAAAAAATACAAGATAACAGGTCATTGAATATATGCTTATATCCATCATAGTTAATTATGCATATAGTCATCTCATATATTAGTATCGAATAATGCTCGTATCATAATGTATATTTTTCTTTCTTTCTTTCTTTTCTTATTTTCATATTCAATTTATTTTGTTTTTCTTTATATTTTTCATATTTCTTTATTTAAAATCATGATTCCCTAGTATGGCTATTATCCTCTTAAAATCTATATCATATTATTATCTATCATAAATCAATGCCCACTTTGTCTAGTATCATATATTCATGATGACAAAGACTCTTTTATGTCTTGGCCCATAATCTAAATGTAAATGATAGAACATTTCA
Source organism: Vanilla planifolia (assembly GCA_023846275.1). Taxonomy (NCBI): domain Eukaryota; kingdom Viridiplantae; phylum Streptophyta; class Magnoliopsida; order Asparagales; family Orchidaceae; genus Vanilla; species Vanilla planifolia. The sequence continues at coordinate 28,582,309 of CM043873.1, forward strand.
TCTCATTAAATATTATGGAACCACCCCCCCCCCCCCCCCCAACACACTTAGCATCCTATTCTTAAGACGATGTGATCTCTATCGTGATGTGTTTTACAATCTATGTACTAATAATAGCAAGGGTTATTTTCTTATATTGAACATCTACAAAATAAGGTCATAGAGAAAATATTTTTATATTATTATTTTTTTCTTATCATTATATAGATCAATAAGTTTGCTCATTAAATCATTCTTTCTCTTTTATTTCTTTTAATTTCATTAATTTTTTATTTTATGTCATTTTAGTTATAAAATATGTATATATAAATATATGTATATATTTATTATAATAAAATATCAACTTATATATATATATATATATATGAATCCATGTCATATAGTAAACTCATATAATATTCTTCATTATTATTTGAAGATAATTAATAACTAAATTTATATTATAATTATTCAATTTGTTTACTTGATGGGTTTAAGATATCACTTATATTACTTTTTATTTTTATTTATTTTTTTATTTTATTTTTTGCATCAATTTATATCATATTCTATCAATAATTATATACTTTTTATATAATAAACATTCAAAATCATAGATACAATTAACCCTTAATTCCTTTAAACTTTCTATTATTGATTATTATTCAATCCTCATAGTACCATGCAATCCCCATTATCATATTGAATTATCAATCGTATATAATTGTTCATACACTAGGTCAAACGTATATATCACAGGCTTGAACTCCTTAAAGCTAATTGTACTATCCCATAGTGTCATCATACAATATGACCTTCAAGTTTCTGATTTACAATTCTATTTCAAGTAATCTAATCTCTTACTCTAACAAATTAATCGTATGGTTTGATGGCCCAACGTATAATTTGTTCACAAGTTATCGTAAAATAGTCTAATCGAACCATTGACTGTTTAATGACCAAGGTTCATTTGTATAGTGAATATTTATGTACTGTATGATTCCCCAAGGATAATAGGGTGCAACTCTACTCAATTGATCATATGGTACATTCAAAATGATCTTATCAACTTATCTTCTCAGGCATAGGGTCAATCTAGAACCTTCAAATAATGCACTATTGTGATGCCCCTTCTAATCATGTTACAACTTCAAATTAATAAATAAACTCTAATACCTTAAAATTATTATTCGTCCTAAATTCTATATGTCAACTAAACAAGACGTCTCTTATAATTTATATATTTTTTTCATATATAATAATAACAATTCAACATATATCAAATAACGATAACATCTTACATAATTACATATTTCATCTAAAAATATCAAATATATCTATACAATTCTTATCCATAGCTATAAACTTTCATAACTATCCATTATGGTATTACATTTACATTTTAAGCACGTGATATAACATTGGATACCATTACACAAATTACAATGTTGCTTAATATAAAACATTTATAGATTATTATAGGCAATTCTTATGGATGATCCTATTTGTGTTGTGGTTCTGATATATTTGAAAAGTTAATGCCAAAGAATCATAGGTTTAGTTAACTATATCAAATATATAATTTTAGGACAAATCACGTGTAGGGTCTAAATTGTATGAATCAAATAAACTAATAAATAATTAAAGCTTTAATTGAATTTAAAAGTAACATAAAATATAACATACTATGAAAATCATAAATGAATAAACATATAAATGCAATTTATTGTTCAATTTCACTCTTTTTTCCTTAATATGTATTATTTATCACACTTGTTTTTATTGTACTAAGTAAATCTTACAATGGTTGTGTTACTGTTCTTACTCTCTCAAAATAGTTATCAATATCATCTTTTTAGTTTATTTAATTATAAAAAACTTATTTATTAATTATTTATGTAAAATAATGCTCAATCTTTTAATGTTTCTAATTGTTAAATCTTTGCCACAATGGTCAATAATATAACACACTGACCACTAGCTATATTATAATGACAACATCTTAATCAAGTGACACACTCGCTACTAGTCATTATCATCATAACACATCTCAATCATGTGACACAATAACTACTGGTCATAAATAACAATACATTTTCATAACACTCATCATTGATTTTAGTTTGTTTAATTTATAATTTTATTTCTTTAATTTACATAGATATTGATAAAAAAGTAAATTAATATTGTATAAAAAAATAAGATGATAAGATAATAGTAGAAAAGGCATCCTAATAGTCATTAGATAGATAAACTAATTAATTATGATGTAGATTAATATTATGGAATGTGATATGATGTAAATTGAGCATATTTCATAAAATAAATTCATATTTAAATGTTCTAATATAAGCTATGACATTCTATTATAACACACACACACACACACACACACACACACACACACACACACACACACATATATATATATATATATATATATATATATATATATATATATATATATATATATATATATATATATATATATATATATATATATATATATATATATATATATATATATATATATATATATATATATATATATATATATATATATATATATATATATATAGGCTATAAAATCATAACATAAATAAGAAAGGAAATGAATGAATAAGAAAGAAGAAAGATTGATTAAGCATAATAATCTATAAGATCATGAGAAAGAAGAATTAAAAATATGATATTTTCTCTATGAGACTATCTTATGGCTACATATTGTGAGAAGAAAAATCTATGTTGGTGATTGGGCTCATGACATATCAAAGGCTTCATCATCATGAGTATTAGATGCTAAGCGATGTGAGTGATGGTTCAATAATATATGAGAAAGAAAAAATCATCATCTTGGAATCATTAAGACCTAAACTAGGTCCAAAATATGTTAGAGACGACATCATCATAAGCACAAGATGTTAAGCTATATAGATAGCATCTCCATGATACATAATGATGTAATACATAATTTTGATGAGAAATGATAGTCATCATATAAGGAAATCAAAGCCTTACAAAAAGAAATAAAGAAATATGAAAATAACATTCAATATAAAACTATGAAATAAGTTAAGAAAAGAAAAATATATGATATAATATGAGTACTATATAATACTAGTACTATGGGATGACTATATGCATACTTGATTATGATATATACAAATATATATATATAGTGATTCAGTACTTTTATCACTTTATATATTATCATGTATTATTCTTTTTTATTAATCCATCTATTTATTTGTTATTTTATTATATTTTTATATTATTTTATTACTTGTTAGTTCTAGTTTATGTATTAAGCATATCATAGACACTCTCTACTTATATTATAAGTCAAGATATAGATTTGCATAAAGTTAATGTCTCTATTGGTTAGGTTGGAGGTCTAGATAGATAATGTGAGTTTTATGCATGAGATCTATAAGAGATGATGTGTATATGAGAACTATGTTATATTATGACAATTATTGTATTCTCTTTTCTTTTTGATTTAATTTTGCATGACCCCTTTAAGATTATGTGCAATGTTTATTTTTTTATTTATCTTTGTGAAAGAATATGGATTAAAATGTTTTATCATCACCTCACTAGATTTTTATGTCATAGATTATTATATTCTATTTTAGCCTAGATATTTTGGTATTTTTGGGCTCTATTAAGTTTTATTTAGTTTAAGTTGAGTTAGGCATGATATGGTGTAGTGATGATAAACCTACAACTATAGTTTCAAAGCATCCTATAGTCCTACTTATTTCCCTTCTAAAATCACTAATAAGAACAAGGCTCAGATTTAAAAAGATTATTCCAACAAGAACTTAATTACATAAATTTGAGATGGCTCAAGTTAGGTTGAGGTGTATATATTTAGTATAATATAGTATTTGCATTAAGAATAAGTGATAAGAAAGTAGATATTAGTGAATATATTCTATTATCATTTTCATATAAGGTATTAAATTTTTTATAGAAATTCACTTTATTATAATATTATAGACAAAATTAAAAAAATAAAGATAGTTATATATTAGAATTATAATAATTAATTAATGGTAAGGGCACACTTAATTAATTTATAATAACTAGTTAAAAATAAGATTAAACATCAATAATTAACAGAAGAGGACACTTTAACATCCTAAGAACCTGGTAGTGAGACAAACCTAAAGCCATCCAAATATCGATATCATTTCTTAGAACAAACTAAAATAATTTATAAATTAAAATATAAATAAAAGATCTCAAATAAAAAATTATATATATAAAACTATAAAGTACTAAAAACTAAACTAATATAATTTTTTATTCTTAATGATTCACCCCCTCTTATTGAACCGTACTTCAAATATCACTTATTATCAACCTATATAAAACCATCATATATATAAAAGGTAACATTCCAATAGTGAGGATAGTTATTTAAATAATTATTCCAAATTAGTTAAATTTTTAAAAATTTCTCTTAGAATTTTTAGAAATATTTTATAATTTCATTGAAATCCATGCATCACAATAAGATGTACGACACCTTAAAGGAGGAAACTGAGTTAAGAAATAAGATTTATAAATTATTTGAAATCCAATGACATTAAGTTGGTTAAATCAAAAATTTCTAAGACATGTAAAGGATTATATTTAATAATGATTGCTTTAGGATTTTTAAGTTTAAAAATTATTAAAAATAGTACAAAGCATTAAAAAGTTTTAAAATTTAGCTTACAAGTGTAACTCATCTAAGAGAATCATATGATTTGAGAAAAGATGATTCTTAATAAAGTTATTATATATTAAAAAATAAGTAATGGATTACATAAGTTTTTTGATAATTCAAAAACTTTTTTAGAAAAATAAAAAAAGCAACAACTTTCAAGTATAATTTTGAATTGTCAACAAAGTGTTCAACAATGAATACTCTTAATGTAACTTCATTTGTTTTATTTGGAAGGACATTCAATCTAACATTACAAACATAAGGTGATAATTAATTAAAATGTAGGCCAATTAATCAAGAGTGTTCAACTATTCATAAAAAAATAGATTATAATCATTCCAAGCATCAAAATGCAGAGTAGGATACACCAAGAAAAAAATATCCAAATTGAGAACAACCTTTGTATTAACACCCATATTGTTCATAAGATCTATAAATATTATAAGAGTATTAGATAAGCCAAAGGGCCAAAATATAAACCCAAAATGCCATTACTGAGTCTAGAATGCCATCTTAGGGATAACTTTCTCTTTAATTTAGATCTAATGCTATCTTGATTGAAGATCTATCTTAGAAAATATTGAAGCACCCTACAATTGATCTAGAAAATCATCAATCTGAGGTAATGGATGCCTATTTGGACCATCATTTTATTTAGTTCTTGGTAATCAATACACATATGTAGACTATAGCTTTTTTTTTAATAAAAAGAATAAGGGCTCCTTAAGATGAAGCATTGGACCTAATTAAGCCATTATTCATAATTTTGCTAGAGTTATGCAATAAAGTGCTTTGGCTCTCATAATTCTACTAAAGATATATGAAAAAGCTCATGGCTCCAAGTCAATAGAAAACTCAACCTCACATTCTTACGATAAGCCTAGCAAATCATTTGGAAAAACATTTAAATAATCCAACATTATCGAGGTGTTCTATAAAAGTCAAAGTCTTAGCTTGCATATATGTTACAAATGTTAGCCATGCTAAATAACTCCAAAATAAATTTGAGGCTTGGACTACTAAAATCATGAGAATCTACTAGTGCACTCCAAAATAAATTATGTGAACTAAGTTTGACACCCTCATGAGGAGCTTCTTCTCTCAACAAGTGATCACCACATCAAGGTGGGTCACTTAGTCTATGCTTATGATGATATCAAACTCATCTATATACACACAGATAAGCCCAACTTAAAAGCCCAGGCCAAGAATGATTATATTAAAATCCAATTGGCATTTCCTCATTAGAAGATAATTTAATCGTCATTAATGGCTGCAACTTGCCTTTATCACCCTCCATCCTCTCCCAAGTATATTAAAAAATGAAAGAATGTGATACTCTAACATCAAAGAGGATAATAAAAATAACACTACAAAATAAAATCATACTAGTTATAACATCTAAAGCCTTTATAGCTTATTTTTTAATAAGTGCAAGCACACTCAACTACCATCTAAGAATAACTCTAGCTTGTCTAGCATTTTGAATAGTCTTCAACCTTTTAGTACAATTGGCTTCCTATGATACGACATGAAGCAATTAAAGAAATCATTTTCTTTGAATTTGTAAGCACCACCATGCCCTTTGCCATAGTCTCTGCATCTCAAAAACTGATCCCTAGGCTGGTCCATTTATCATGCACTGACTCACTATGCTAAAATGGATGTAGACTAATCATCATGATCATATCTTCTCTATTATCTCTTGCCATGAAAGTTACAAGTCTTCTTGTTCTTTGAAGTATTAAGATTCTTTGTTTTCTATTCAACCTCTCAAAGTGCCTTTATTTGGTACTCCAATTATTCAACTAACTTTGTAGCACTTATAATTGAGGGGAAGATTATGCTATACCTATCTCTCCATCTAGAACCAAAGTTATAAGCACAACCTTCCTCTCAATTGGGCACCTCATAGCATCAAATAGCTCTTAAACATGGGCTAATCAGTCATCTACCATGACTAAGTCTATCATTCCCACAAAGACTCATGACCTCAACTACATAAAAGCCTCAAAAAATTGCTTCACCCGGGGCTCAAGTTGCATCTAGTGTGTTACAATCCTAATAGTTCAATCTATCTCAAGCTCTCCTTAGACATGATTACTATCCATTGAGCCTCTTAATGTAGCTTTACATGTCTTGATCATCTTTGTCAAAGCAAAAATCACACTAAATTATATGAGGAAAGATTAAAATACAAATATAACACATGAATAACACATCTAACTTATGCAGTCCTATGATATATTCTCCCTACTTTAATAACTTTGAACTTAGTTTACTCAGGGATGCCTTATACTCTAATCTAGGTTTTGATATCAAATGCAACATCTTAATTTCACAAAGTTGATGTATTATCTCATTAGACTATCCTATACTAACCCAAGTAGATTTTGCCTTTAAAAAGCTTCTTAATATCATATGATAATGGCATTTTATATAATTATTAAGATCAATCTCTAGTAATCAATGTGAGATTATTCGTCTATATATCTCTCTACTTAGAAGTCTGTTATAAGCCACTCACTATATAATGATTTCTTTCTCAAAATGTCACATAATAATCACTCCATGCCATCTTTGATCCCTAGTGTTAGTCTACCTAACCTAACATACCATAATTTGAACTCACTATATGGAAGGTTCAATTAAGATGAATGCTCAATTAAAAGAATACACATTTCTTTACTCTCATTAACTTTGAGTAATACAATGTACATTAGAGTTAATATATCATATACTTAACTTTAGAAAATTGACTTATAAAATAATTTTTTCATAAATAGATATTACATTTAGTGTAATGTATAGTATGTTCTTACATAAACAAGAAAATACTCAAAGAAATCAATTCAATTTCACTTCCAATTAAATCCAAACCAATTCCAACGCTTAGAATTGCACTTTTAATACTTAAAAATAAATAATCTTCGTGCAAAAGTCACAAATCCAAGAAAAGAAAATTTCAAAGATTCCTTACCTTGGCTTGACTAGCTCTTACTCCTTTGGATTCTTGCTACAATCAACCCCCAACAATGCTTCTTCTTCCTCTTGGTTTCTTTCCTATTATCTAATATGTAGCAATGAGATCAAAACATTGAAATCCTCCTTCCCCCTTTGCTCTTTTTCTCTAGTTGGCTTCTCTCCTCTTACTTTTTTTCTTTGCTTCTCCAAACTTTTCTCTTTTTTTCTTTTTCCTTGAGTTTATCATCTCACTTAGTTGCTAATCTCTTTTTATACTAATCTTAAATAAGGTAGTCAGAAAAGACTCAATAAACTATAATTCTATCCCTAAATAATTACTAAATCACCTTTAGGTCTCTTTTCTTTAAAACTCCATAATTTATTATCTAGATGTCCAAAAATTATAAGCTCAAAATAATTAGATTTCTCATAAAGAATTTTTTTCTAGTGATATGATCAAATAAAATTTTTTATATAATTTGAACCCAATTATATCTCTTAAGATAATACTAATATGATAATATTATGATCAATAAAAAATTTATTTTGGAAATTCAACCTTATTTTCATGAAATATACATGATTATAATCATATTATCAAATCTTAGGATTTACAAGATGTTATACAAAGCTAAACTATAAGATGATATAATCTTCCTTATTACGCCCCTCATTTTAGCTAACTTAGAATAGACCTTTGTTAACTTAATTCTTTTTTCTCTTGATTTGGTGAACTAAGTATTTTAATTTGAGTTAGCTTGAATTACTCTGCTTACATTGGATGAGTGATAAGACTCTTTTGATCAACTAGCATGACTTTAACCTTATCCATAACCATGTGTTGGTATTGTAATTTGCATGAAATTGTTAAATTTAAGGAATCTAAAGTGATGGTATAGCTTAAGGAATGTTACAATTTTAATGCCCTTGATTGCATGCAGTTTAGGAAGGATGTTAAGACTTAGTTCCAATCCATTTCTCCCCCTTGTTTCCTTGAATTAAGGAGATAACAACTAGCCAAATCAAGAGAGGCAGGAGGTAGTGAACTATGGTAAGAATTAAGGTTCACCGTCTGATTTGAAGAATGAATCCTAGCTAGTTCTTTGTGGTGCTTCAATTGTAAGAACCTTTTATGGACAAGTATTTAAGCTTCTTATATGCGATTTTGGCTAGAGTTTAGAAACCCTATTATGAGAAAGAGATTAAGGAGAATAACAATTGAGAAGAGCTAAGGAAAGGAGGCAAATCATGAGGAAAGAAAATGAAGGAAAACTACAAGTTTGAAGTAAGAAGAAGAAAAAAAAAGATTTCTTGGAGTAAACCACTACAATGGCTTAAAGATAGAATGATGTCACACTCAATTGTTTTCCAAAAAAAATCAGTTGTTATACTATCAAAATGAACCTACAAAAACGAATATGCAAAATGTAAACATACTAAAAATTTAATAACTTTTCTCATCCACAAAACTAAAGCATGTGCAAAATACCCACAAAAAATTAATAAAACTCTCAATCCAAATCCAATTTGATAACATCATGAATAACTATCAAAGTTTAATAGAAAGCAGAATAAATAACTACCAAGTCTAATCTAATAATATAATACAATATCATATCTAATAAAGTATACTAATAATAAGTAACAAATCTAATACAATTAATGATGAATTATAAGATAATAAATCATTTAATTGATATATTAACTTTGATGATATCTAACTTGACTTATACTTAACTCTTAACTCCCTAATCTTACAAAAATATAAGAAAAAATGGGTTAAGAGACTTAATAAGAAATCATTGAGTCATATTATTAAACTAATATGTAATAGTCAATTAATATATATATATAATAATTAAGTCATGTAAATGAATGACATCTTTATCTAACTATCAATAAGACATCATCATTTACCTATTCAGTTGATACATATGCTTATAATATGATTATTCTGATGCTTAGTGTCCCATCTTGAGCAATGCACTCTCTTATCTAAGAGAGTCTTAACTATAACAAGCACTCTTATCATATCATATAACTCAACACTTCATAAGGTATTGTTAATCACATGAGGTAACCTCATAAGGTTTTAAGAATCTTAAACAATTACATGTACTCTCCTTCATAAAATAACACATTGTATGATTCATAATGGGACTAAATGTGTAATTATTCTGTTTTAAGATTATTATACAATGGCTTCCAGCTAAGCTTGTAAACTCTTACCACACGATTTGATACTCCTTCTATAAGCTCAACCAAACAATATAACTACCTCCAAGCCAAGGGTGTAAAGTAGCTAACCTACTTACTTTTTGAGTGAACATACAATATTAAGGGTCCATTATATCTGATCCTCACCTAATCAAAATCATGACCTTAAACTATAGCATCTTACTAACTTTAATCCATTACTATCTAGTGTTAGATTTTATCAATTTAAATCTAACATCTAAAGCTCACCATAAACTATAACCTAAAAAGAAAATGGTCTCTTAACCTTAAATTTATTATCCAAGGTTCTTTATATGTTGTGACTAAGTCAATCTAAGGTTTTCATCATAAGTCTTTTTTTAATTATCTAAGGTTATTATCATCTAAATTCCCTAGGGGTTTTGTTAACCCTAATTTAGCTATTTAGCATATTTTTGCTCTTTTTTCTTGTATTTAGTTTTACCTTGGTTTCATCTTGAACCTTTCCTATTAAATCTAATCTCAGTGTTCCCAAAGCCTTGACTTTTACTCTTTGATTTTATATATAGACAATTGTCATTACAACAAATTCTAAGTTTACACAAGTATCACTAATTACTTTTATACCTCTAAGGCAATCTTGAGTTACCATATCTATCCTAAGGCCTCTCTTGAGCCACCATGCATCTTCTTGATCATCATCCAAGGTGTCATCATGTGTCCTAAGAGCCTAAATAGGATTATTCATTGTCTTACTTACAGAACTTGGTCAATGTAAGAGTCTAGCCAAGATCTTTATTAGATTACTCATGAAGAGCTTTTTCCAAAGGTATTATAAAAAAATATTTTTTAAACGATGGCACCACCTCTTAAATTAATATTAACATAAAAAAATTTTAATCAATAAATATTATATTTTTAAAATTCAACTTTATATACTAAACATACACATGATTACAACCATACTAGTCAAATCTTAGGATTTACAAGATATTAAATAAAGTAAAATTATTGTATGTTACATTTATGGTGATCACGTTTAAGAAAATTAGCAAAAAAAGTCAAGCAAAAATCCTCTTAATCCTATACAAATATTACATGAAACTAGCAAACAACAAATAAGATCAATGAAAACATTATAATTACAAAACATGCAAGCAAAAATTTATTTAATATTAGATAAGAGAAAAATAAAATTCACGAGAAAATATTGTTTTATTGCTTATAAGAGAAATTAAATACAATCACTTCATCATGCTTGAAGCAAGCGTAATAAAATTTATAAAACAATGTTTTGAATCACATGTGTGATACTTTCAATGTTGCATAAAAGGAAAGAATTTGAGTTTTGAATTAAAGGAAAAACATTTTTTTTATGAAAATAAGTTATCACAAAAAATTTTGACATAAAAAAGTACAAATTATAATTTTGATAGATATTTATAAATGCACTTAGAAAAGTCTTAAACATGTGAATGAATACATCATTGAAGTTTTTGTATATTTACTTTGTGACAAACTGTGCATTTTATTGGATGACTTGAACATCTTAATGTATCATGTATGTTATATTTGTTTGTGACAAATACCTTTTTGTTTGAACTATTTTTCTAACTTTAAAAAAATTAATAAATATTTAATTATTATAATTACATTTCATTTGAATGGATCAAGTAGAAATCCTTTAGGTCCTACAAAAGGTTGTTTTATAAACTTGTAAGAAAGGACATAATCTCATTGACAAAGTACAATTTCAAAACATGTAAAGCAATTTTATTTTATTATTAGATAATAATTTGATAAATCATATATATATATATATATATATATATATATATATATATATATATATATATATATATATATATATATATATATATATATATATATCTTTGTTCATTATTTGTAGGAAAACTTGATTATCTAGGTATTGCATTTATGACAAAATTATCGAAATTTGAAATTATAAAATAATATTTTGAAATATCATTATTCACTTATAATATAAATGATGACAAAAAGAGAGAATTTTGTGTATTTCCTAAGAACTAGTTATTCGTTAAAAAAATATTATAATTTGAACAAATGAAGGATCAATGAGAGTTAATAAATTATGTTATTAAGTTTCCTTTTAGTTTATATATATATATATATATATACACATATAATTTTAGTTGTGTTAAATAAGTTATATCTAATATATTAGTGTGCATGGATAATTTTTCAAACTACAAATTATATGATGTGTGTTTGTTATAAAAATATTTTATATTTACATTAATAAAAGTTAGTTATTTTACAAGTATTTTTCAAATAAGATAATTATCATTATTAATTTAATTATAATTGGTTGATATAAGTAAAATAATCTCATTGTATTGTTAACTACTAAAAAAGGTCATGGCAAACCTCCCTTCTATTTAATAAAAGAAATTTAACAGAAGTATGACATCGATTTGTTACTCAAGAAAAGTCAAATTAATGCAAATTTAGTGACTAACATCACCATCAATTCATTAAAACATTTATTTCAATGGGGCCCTTTGAGAAAGAATATATAGAAAAAAATAAAAATTGATATTGATTTTATATAATACACTTTGAGACATTATAATTATGAGGCTAATCTAATCAACTTGCAAGAAAATGATTGACCATAACTATTTGTTTCGCTTAAATGATAATCAAAATTATGAACTTTAACATGTTGAAGATTATAGGAGATAGACCAATCTTACCTGTATTTTTATATAACTTGTAAGTTTTGACACAATTCTTAAAAATATATTTTGTTTAGCAAATACCTTTTGTTTGAATCATTTATTTTACTTTAAAATACATGTTTAATCATTATATTTATATTTCTTTTAAATGAAAATTATTCTTGGTCCTACAAAAGAGTATATTTTAAACTTGTAAAAGAAGATATAATTTTATCGATAATTTAACAATTACAAAACATTTAAAACAAAATTTATTTTATTATTAGATAATAGCATAATAAATCACATACAAAAAAATCATTATAAATGTATTACATTCATGCCAAAATGATACATGATTAAAGTTATTGAAAATTATTTTGAACGAACATCATCCATATGTAACATACTATGGAGATGGAATTTGGTCCATAAATTATAGAAAAAATAGATTTTTTTTAAAAAAAGATTGTAATTAGAACTAATGAAGTAGAGACAAATTTGTGCAATTGAGTTCTTTTTAGCTTTATTTTCTTATGAAATATATATTCTTTCTGGACTACTTGAACTTTTAATTGTGCTAGACATATTTTATCTAATATCTTAGTTAACGTCAGTCAATTTTTGAATCACAAAAGGTCTATTTATGATCTTTTGAAGGTTCAATTATTGTTATATTACGTTTGTGTTAAATTATAAGCATAATTATTGCAATTATTATAAAATTATTTTATATTTTAATTAAAACAAGGTATTTTACTCATATCAATTTTAATAAGATAATTATCATCATTAACTTAACTACAAATAGTTAATAAATAAAATTATCTCATTATATTGTTAAGAACTCAAAAAATTACCAAAATTTTTTTCAACAAACTCTGAATTCATCATAAATATGAAAAATTCATGACAACTCTCACTTTTATTTAATATAAGAAATATATTTTTGTTAATCATATTAAATCAAATTAATACAAATTTTATATCTAATGTCTCTATCAATGTTGTCAAAAATTGTATTTCAAGAAGACCCCTCTTAAAAAGAATGCATAAAAAGATAAATCTTAACATTGATTTTGTATTAATTTACTCTAAAAATTTATAAAGTCATCCTATTAAATTTATAAGTGAATTGAATTGATCTTTATCCTAATGATAGATATTTCGTTGACCTAAATGAAAATCCAAATTGTTGAGTTGACCTTGGGGGAGATTATTGGTGATGAATTAATATTAAATTTGTTTGTGTATAATTTATGAGTTTGTAAAAATTATTAGAAAAAAAATTATCAAAAGACAAACAAAAAAGTTTATGATAGTAAAAAAAATATTAGAAAAATTATTTTTTCAAAATTTATATATTTTTTAAATTTAAAATAAAATCAAGGTACAGAAAAAAGACCTCTTATTAGAAGCTAATCCCAGACAAGTCCTTCCCTTTGCCCATTCGATGGTTGCCACGTGTAAAAAGATAGAACTGACAATTCTCCTAAAATGGTAAAAAAAAACAAAAGAGTTGAAGGTCCGACGAAACAGGATAAAGATCTTACAAGAAGAATGGAGATTCGAGCTCTGCGTGCTTCCTCCGCTGGAAGATGATACCGTTGCCTTCTTCTGCGGACAAATAAGGAAGAAACACGCATCTTGAAGCAGCGGCATCATCTCTCCTGCGGAGGAAACCGGTCGCAACTCTGTCAGTCACTTCACCGATTGTAGATCGAGGATGAACATTAAGGAAAGCCGTGCGTTAGGTCTCTCTTCGGATAAGCATTAATAACAGTAACAGACGGCCACGATGACAGGAGATGAGATCATTATGTTCACGTCATCTTTAGCCAATAATTGTCATCTCTCTGCACAAAGTCTTGGTTTCATTTTTTTATAACAGATGGCAAGCAATTTTTAAGAATTATACTCATGAAAGAATTATATTTCGGTTTTTTCATATTTAGTTAAACTTTAAATTATATATATAAATATATATAATCATGATAAAATATTAAAATTATAAATTAATTTATCATTTCTATATTTAAATAAAATATTATATCAATTAAAAATAAAAATATAGGAATATAAAGCAAATAAAATTGCTTGTTGGTGCCAAAACATTCAAATTTTCTTATTTAACAGTTACCTTAATGTTATTGACAAACAAAACGTTATATACTTTACAAATTTAAATTTATTTCACTTAAAAAATAAGAATACATATATTTTCAAATACAATATATATGTTTTTTTAAAAATGACCGCATCATTTAAAAATAAAATATTTGATTTAATTTGATTGAATGATTTTTTTACTAATTTATTTTATAAAAAAATAAAAAACTTAAAAAGCTATTTTAAGAATAAAAATATCAACTTAATTCCATTAGTTTCAAGCAAACTTTATTTTAATTTCAAGTGAATTAGAATATTAGAGAAGTTTAGAAGTTATAGAATTCAAACGCTTCTAGAACATAGGTACCATCCATTTAGAACACTTTTTTCATTATCCTAATTTGATACTTATAAATTTTAGGAACTATAATTTTTTTTTAATATTGTAATTTACAATCATTTAAGATGAGTTTAATTTAATAAAATTA
This sequence comes from Vanilla planifolia, assembly GCA_023846275.1. Classification (NCBI taxonomy): domain Eukaryota; kingdom Viridiplantae; phylum Streptophyta; class Magnoliopsida; order Asparagales; family Orchidaceae; genus Vanilla; species Vanilla planifolia. The sequence continues at coordinate 28,597,464 of CM043873.1, forward strand.
TTATATAATATAATGCAGTTAAAAATTAAGTATTGTATAACATTAGATACTATGTTGTGTTAAACATATCATATGAAATCTAGTTTGACTAGATTTAGAAAAAAATTTACAACTATTAAAAATGTTTAGAGTTGTTGCAGAGAAAAACAAAGTAAATGCTTATAAAAATACCTCTAAACATTAATCAAGTTTCAATGATTATTTGAAAATCATTTGTAAGTATTTATATTAAAAATCATTATCAAACTTAGAGATCCATTTCAAAACATTACATTAATAAAGCAATTTGCTGTGTGCTTATTTTTCTACCCATTCTGAACCCACCTTACTCTATCAAAACATCACTAAAGTTACTTAAAAACCTAAATATAATTTTCGATTTAGCTTAATTTCTAATGGAGATAATAAACATATTCGTGTATAGAAATTTATTTTCCTATAATTTTCTTTCACAAACACTACAATCTTTCTACCTTAGTGGGAAACATCTCCTTTTGAATGGTTATTCAGGCAAATCTTCAGAACTGGACTTGAGACATACAAGGTGTGCATTTAAATAATTTACTATATTCTATAACATTTATTTGAAACGCACAAAATAATTTTTAAGGCTACTGTGTGTGAAATTATTCATTCAAGATATCCATTAACAAAGGAATATAACAAAGTTAGTTGATCTAATCCATGCAAGATAGCTGCTGTTTCTATTAATGCAATAACAAATGCCCAACTTAGCTATCATATAATCATCTCTATCAGCAAATAATAATAACCTATCCAATGAAGATGCACGAATGGAATAGCAGCAATGGAAATAATTCTATAGTAGGCAACGAAGTATTGTATGCAGAGTAGTATCATACCTTTGTCACAGCTCCCAAACGAATGGAGAAGTAAATCCATGAGGAAGCTTTGATAATGCAGTTAGTTTGGAGTAATATTCACACTTCACTGACAAATAAATGAATAGAACAGTTAATGACATGAAAAATCATCTCAAGATTAGCTCCAAGCCTTTCCATCAGATCTAAAATACAAGTTGAGGTGCGATCTCAATCCATGTTAGCATTGCATGAGACTATTTTGGTGAAAACACATATCCGTACACAAATGCCACGAAACAGCTTTGAGTTAGTCTGATTTGATCCCATACAAGCCCAAATTGGCTTTGATACAAGCAAGGATTGACTCATAGGACCTTAAATTGAGCCAAAACAAACTTATTCTCAAGTCAACTTCACATCATTCATTTCATAACCCTAGAATAAAAAATAAAAATATAATATTAATATAAGGTGAAAACAAAAAGATTATATTTCTTCAAAATTGAAGGCAGTCAATATTTTATTTGTTGATATATGCCTCGATATTGATCTAAAACTTTTATTTAAGATATAAAATTTTATATATGAAAAACTTAATATATATAGATATTCTGATTTTAAATTCGTTACAAAAGTTAAACATTCAAATTGATATAATCATTTGAACAAACTTTTTAGGTCAATTTGTAAATATTATTTGGAATTTAATTTGTCTATCAGTGTTATTTCAAGATATGTCTGTTGACTGAAAAAATGATAGTATGTGATAAAAGATGCTCGTCTCAATCTAGAGCAGATAGAACGATCTAAAAGTGTTTTAAGGTAGAGATTCCAAGAAATTCTCTAAGATGGCCCGAACTAAAGCCATAAATTTTCTTGAAGTCTTTTGAAGACAACATGGAGTCAACAAACTTGGTTTTTAAATCTTTTTCAATGATCGTTATTGATGCATGCTAAAACTTTTCTTTGTCGATTCAAAAACAAAGATCACTGATACATAATTTATGTAAATTTCTTCTATTCTTAGTAAATCTTCTTAATTAAAAGGATTATTTGAAGTTTTAGATGTCTTTTGAGATTTGAGAAATAGAATTTTGTCCTCTACTTTGTATACCATTATTGTGGATGTTTTTATTATTGGAAATGCTCTTCCACTCAAATGAGTGTTAATGATTTGTAATCAAACCACATAAGTTTAGCTGTTTTTCTTTGGTTTTTTTTATCCCAATAACTTATCACTTTGCTAATCATTAAATTCAATCTATTTGGGGCACTTCAACATCCACACAACTCGTCGCAACACTAAAAAAAGTTCAATACTTGAGTTCCTTATACAAGATATTTTTGAAATATTAAGCAAGTATTAAAAGAATCATAAGGTCAAAAAAAACATGATGAATGAATTAGATTTCAACCATAAAGTATGCATAAAACCAAAATAGAAACATAATAGCAATACTAACAACAAGTAATAATCCTATTAAGTGTGATTGGCTACATACAACCTATAATGTTATTGCACTCTAAACATCAATAGCTCTTTCATAGCATCAATGAATGACAAGACTTGCAGCATATTTTTTTGGTCTCCTCTTCCCTTGTACATTGGAAAAAATTCTAATCACTTAACTTTCCTAATAAAAGCACTGTGTCCTAAAATTAATATGTTCAAATCATCTAAATTAATTTTTCCTAAAACTTGTCCTCAATTGATGCTACATCAACATATCTTACATAGACTAATTTCAATTCATCCTTTCAAATATAGCTTTCACCCCTCTCAATATCCTCATTTTTATAACACTACTTCTATTTGTATATTTAAGCTTCATTTGCAAAGAGTTTCACAAAGTTTATCTCTTGAAATCCATGCTAGCAATTGCAAATGGATTATGGATGTATCCACATTAATAACCCACAAACCATTAACAAAATTAGATAGAAAAGATCAATGCTTTCTTGCAAAACCAAATGCCAAAAGAAAAGTTTTCCATAGAAAAAAAGAATAACAACTAGCATCTAGAAAAAAACTCATTTATGCAAACACATTCCATATAAAGTACAAACCCAGCTGTTAAACCAACAAATACCATATTCTTAACACATTTGAAAGTTAGATGACCTGATTATAAAAGGAATAATCTGATCAAAAGAATAGAGATAAAATCTGTAACTTATGCAGACAAATTCATTATTTAGTTTAGCACTAGCGACTAAAGAAGGTACAAAGAAAACCTCTTGCAGATTCTCACACCATTTCCACGAACAGAAGACAACTTTACATCAAATAAATAAATCTAAGAGACCTGCAATCAAGCCTTTCGCGTCTGTGACATTGATTCCTGCATTCCTTTCCAACATAACAGTGTACCTTAAACAACAGCATCTCCCACTTGCATCTGTTAAAATGTTTCCACAATTACCGTGAAATAAGCATAAAGCTCACTCCTCTAAAGATGGCTGAAGTGAGCTGATTCTAATATTGTATTTCTTAGAATGCCCAATATTGTCATCCACATTTGTATCCGAGAAGTCTGATCCAAACAAAGGGAAAGGGCAATTCTCCACATAAGCAGTTCCAATATAGTAATCGCACTTACGGCACCGCAGCTTTGTGCGACGCCTGAATATCCCCCAAGAGCGTGATGAATTAAAGTAAGGATGACAAGTAAGCTCATCGGTCTGAGAGAACCTGCTTTCATCAATTGAATAGAAAGAGACGATCCCCTTCTTGATGATCTTTCTGTACTTTGATCCAATGTTGTTGGTATTCCGGTTTGAGGAGCTCAAATTCAGCGAATAGCCACAAGATCCACAGCTGCATATGAATTCATCAAGTACCTTAGAATCCTAAAATTTAATTGAGCGAGAATTGTAGATGACATTTACTAAACAACACATCTTCTCCCTTCAAAGTTCTATCATGTATCACGCTTTTCATGATAATGGATAGACATGGAAATTTTTAAACAAACGAACCTTGCTCAAAACTTAGCAAGAAAACTAGGGTTAATAATTGGCTCTAGGAATCATCAAACAAAGCAAACAATATAGAAATCAGCTGACGAGAAAACAAGACTATATGCTTCTCACTCTCTGTAATAGGGTTCTAGAGTTCACTCGTCACAGAACTCATCTAATAAAGTGACCTCGAATCATTTATATAAAAAATACCTGTAAGCAACATCCCTTGTCGACGAAAGCGCGTCCAGACTACCCGATGGCATCCCTCTTTCATGACCTCCCTTGAGAAACATCATCCACCGAATCACGTCGAAAACGGTAGCTAGAGAAAGGGAGCGAAGACCGTAGAAAAAGTATTTTCGTTATTTTTAGAAGGAGAACAGAGTGTCGATCCTTCTGGGCAGCAGCCAAGTTTATTTGTTTTATTGACATTTTGGGCTTTTCCGTATTTTTGTAAAAAATTAAATTAGAATATTTTTTTTCTTCTGAAGTTTCATCTTCGCTGGGCCGGGTCCAACAGAATCCAGGCCGATTTAAAATGGAAAAGCCTAATTATTTTGGTTTAAGTCGATTTTTTCTTTTTAATATTTAAATAAACATTTTATAATAGTGAAAACATACAATATTTGGTGTTCTAATTTTGTTTCCATATCAATTAATCATATTATATGAATATAGATTTTGTATGTATCTGTTTTAATGACCTTGTTTTCTTTAGTTCTTTTCTATTTTATATATTTATATATTATTATTCGTATATTTACAGCTCAATATTAACCTTTCTATAATGACGTATCCATATTTATTTGAATTGATGACTTATTTTCTTTTTGTATTTTTTTTCGATATTGATGAGGAGATTGCCGAGGTCGTTGCGCGTCAGGCGAGGTGATCCAATTTTAAAAAATTGTCTATATTTTAATTTTTTTTACTTCTAAAAAATTAAATAATATTTTTATTTCTTATACAAATTATTTATAATAACTATAAAAACTTTGTCATAAAGTTATTATTATTACTTTACAATAAAGGGATTAACTTTTTAATAATTAATATTGAACAATATTGTTCAATATGAGATGTAACGGACTTCTTCAAGCACGTGGGGAGAGTTATTGCAATTAGAAAAATATTTTTAAAATCAGTTTTTAAAATAGATATTTTAAAAACTTGGTGAGTTAGCAATAAATGTAACATTTCTAAATGGTTATCCAGTTTTCCTTTTCTTCATGAGAGCAGCAACCAATTAGCAAACAACACTTGTTCTAAATTAAAAGGTTTAGTCTGTCCTCTTTTGAAAAAACAATTTCCCATGAACTGCTTTATAGTTCTACAAACAATTTCCTATGAGCTGATTTGGTTGAAGAAAACCCAAACATAGTTAAAATCCACAAAAGAAGCCATTAAGCACACAGAACTCGGATCATCGAAAGATCTTTCGTCATGAAACTTGATCCTGTGAAGGAATTCCATGCTTTCGAAACCACTCAGGCATGTGGAACTTCTCATACAGCACAGGCCTCACATCCTTCTCAAGGGATAAATGCTTCAGAAGAGGAAGGATAACCTTCAAGAGCTGAAATATGAAGACCAGGAAAAACTGATGATCAGGTTTAAGAGAATGCAGAGATGGGTTGTTAGCTTCAATGTTATTATCATCACCTGCTCGTCGTCGGGCTGGCTTGGGGAGAATGGAACACATGGTATTCCATTCAATGGCTGAAGCAAGAAACTGAAGGGATTGTTATCAACTATTACGATGCGGCCTAGATTCTTTGATAGACAAGAGAGGTCTTTCACATGTTGCCTGTATTCCCTGGATCAAATGCAAGAAGATATTAATCAGGGGACCATGGTTGCAGAACCTTAACCTCAAAAAAGAAACCAATATTGAAAAGACTAGTTAACAAGAACAAAGCATTTGAATTTGAAGCAGTTAAGAGTTTACAGAATGTTCTAAAAAGGCCATTCCTTGAGGTTCTGAGATTGGACAGAGCCACAAGTGGTGTTTGAGATGGAAGAGGGTTTACATAACACAACTCAATGAGCAAATAAAATAATGATTACATACCATAATAAATAGGAAGAAGATTATGCTTTCAATTATATGAAAAAAGTTAATATAATAATAATATAAGCATCATCATGGTCCTAGGTTAAACTTGGAAAACATCTCAAGCATGCTAAATTTAAACATACCTTGACGTTTGGGCTGTTAATGATGCGAACTCAAGCAAATACCATATAGAGGGTTGAGATTGCATCCAAGTATAATGAATTGGCATGAAATTGGATAAAATGTTAAGACGGTTGGATTAAGTTGGCTCCAATTGAAAATCAAAGAACAGACATTGCAGTGATGAAGAGACCTTCATTCGATAAATATGAGATTTTTCAGGATTTCAGCTTCCATTCCAGAATCATTCATAATGAGGAGTGGAAGGAGAAATGCTAACAAATAAAGAGAGAGGAGTCAGTGTGGAAACCTGGAGATCGAGGAAGGAAATAAGAAAGGACAAGGGAAGAGGTCGCCAATAAGAGTCAGAATACTTCAGCAATCGCAGCAAAGCAATGAGAGGATTACCTCAAACTGACTGGGCAAACTAAAGCTTTCATGGGAAACAAATAACAAGGGATAAGGTTGAAGTTATTGAAATATGCAAAATATAAAAACAAAAGTAAGAACTTTATGAGAAAGGAGAAAAATGAATAGAGAAGAATAATATACAAACAAATGTATGTGATGTATTATCTTTTTTTGTAATGATAGATATCTATGCATAAAAAAATATATTTGTTCATATGATATTTGATTTTAACAGTTGTGGTAACAATCCTACTTGACATGATTCTTAAGAGCCAATCAAACCTTAATTAATCAAATCAGACAGATTCCAAACTCTAATCAGTTTAGGTATGGTTTTTAACTCATGGCAATTGATCAAAAAGCTCCAACCAAGTCAACATAGAAAGTATTGTATGCCACAATTTATCCGAGCCAAACTTGTAGCCACATACACAAATTAAACTTTAAATGCAAAACTTTTTACATGCTTATACTCACATACACATACATAGATATATACAGATATACAAACAAATATTAAATTGAACAAGTATCATTCTCGTACATAAATACATATATACATATATGCATCCATGCATGCATACATATACACATATATACATATATTCTAAATTATCACTAAAACATTTCATTACGAACTACTTAATGGTATATCATTCCACAACAATATGATATTCATGATAATGCCAACTCTGATATGTATTTTATTTGAAGATGAACATTCAAGCTTGAAAAAGTGCAAGTGAATTGCAAAATTTTTTAAGATAAAAATAATAAATAATGTAATTTTCCATTTGTTGCAAATCATTATTAGCAAATACTCATCCAAAAGCAAGCATAAGAAGGCATTTGTGCTGTCTTTTCAATTGTGAAGTTATTATCAGCAATACTTGGCAAAAAGAGTGCGCTTAGCAGAACAGTTGGCATATATTGGTATATACAAGAATCAACATTCACAGTGATGGCTTTATACTGTTTATAAACAACACACTTTTACCTACGTTATGTAATTAAAACTTAATCAAAATTCACAAGCATCAACTTTAAATGTATCAACCATATGTTCTATGAAAAGAGTGAAGTGAGTGCAAATTTTTTAACTCATGACGATTACTCTAATAAAATGATAATCTTCAATGCAATTTGTCCACTCATGAATAGCTAGAAAATTTGTACCGAATAGCATCATGATTGTCATAATGCATGAACATGAACTCTAGATACATAGAACTAAGATCTTCTAGTAAATTCTACACCCATCCATAAAATCATGCAGGTTTTACAAGCCATAGCTTGACGATCAACTTCAACATCAGATCGAGCTACGACCATTCGTTTCATTAGATTTCAACCTAAGATGATGCAATAACCTAAAATGAATCTTGTTCTACATAGGGCTAATATTGGGTATCAAAACAAGCCTTGAATTTGTAGATGACCATGCTTTGCAAACAATCACCCATTTAAATTAGCCCTTTTGACATATTTTAGTATTTCTTGTGGTAGCGTCCTAATAAACCCAATTAAGCTAGTCCATAAACTAATTGATAACACTTATGATAGATACCTAATAAACTAATGATAAATTAGATCAATGTGCTAATTACTCATTTAAAAAAAGATTCTCAACCAATAGCTATCTGTTATTATCTCAAAGAGCACGTTCTAATCAAATTAGACTCTCAATAGGTTTGATATCACTTACAATTATCTCCAGTAGTAAAGTAAATGCATACTACCATTAGAACAAGACAAATTCTTGTTATAAGCTATCCAAACCCAACCAAGGCATCGTGATCACCTTCTGTCTTTGTGACAAAATTCTTTGTCAACTATTATTTTGCCTTCTCATACCCAAAAAGTCGTACTGAAAAATTAAAATATCATCCACACAGAAAACAAGAATGATAATAGTACAAATATTTTTTAACGAATAGGATGATCTACCTTATAAGATATGGCTAAACTTTTCAAATTAATCTCTGAGACTCTTTCTTAGGTTACAAATTATTTTTAACTTACAAACATAATTCATTCTCTCCCCCCAAGCAAATAATCATGGTGATTGCTTCATGAACACAAATTTCTAAAAATCATCAAAAATAAAAATTTACTGGACATCTTGTTGAAATATAAGTTAGTCTTAACTAACACTAAAATGAAATAGGATACGAATTAAATTAAGACAGACAACCAGAGAGAGTCTCATGATAATTGACATCGTAAGCTTATGTGAAGTTTTGGCAAATAAACCAGCTTTATATATATCAATGGTACCATCTAACTTGTACATAAAGACTAAACACTTAACAATAAGCAAAAATACATATATCACGGGACACGAAAATCAAATCTCACATTTTGCAAGAGACAAGAATAGACATTTCATTGACTACACTAATTGTCACTGAGAATGAGCTAATGCTTCTTGGTAAAACTTAGGAACATAAACAAATCAAAGGATGCAAAGGCATAATAAAATAAACTAATGTTATAACAAGGAACATGGATGTGTATAGGAAGGAAACTTAATTCCATTTTCCCCATTGTGAAGCTATGCGCAAGTCAAGATCAAAGGCATGTGTTGGTAATGAATAATGTATGATCTAGAGATAGAAGAAAACCATAGATTATCCAAGGTAGGTGATTCAATGCTAATAAGAATTTGTAACAAGATAGTCTCTTTTTTTCATTTAAAATATAACTAGAAAGAAATAAAGTGACAAGACTAATGGATATAGTTGGAGTAAGATTTGGGCAAGGAGATAAAGGAACAAAGTGAGATGTTGACATGGACAACATGGGATTAATTCAAAAAAGGTGAAGAAGACATGTAAAAGTATAGAAGCAAGGTCCAATAAGATCATAGTTGCGATACCAATTGTGGGTACAAGAATATCCAAACAAGACACTTAGTTTCCCTAAGAGATAACCTGTTAAGACCAAGATTATGTAAATGAATAAAGGAGGTATCTTTAAGCGATAAAAAAGGGGACTACAATAAATTAAAGAGAACAACACCATCCAAAGTGAAGGCATTCAACTAATAAGATAATAGGTGGTATGAACATCCCATAATGCTTGTTGACCATAGGCATCTAAATTAAAATCTTGCAAGTGAAACCATTTATTGATGCTTGTGTTTAACCATTGAAAAGGATATTTGATATATAATGCCTAAAGAATTAAAGAATGCAAACACTTTTTTTTTTAACAAACCAAAGAGTATTTTCAATACAAATAAAATGACTTCGTATTTCTTTACAAAAAGATTGCACCATCTTAGTACTAAAGATTTATTTATTAAAAGGTAAAAACCCAAGTGACTCAAGAATAAACACCAACAAAGACAATAAAATAATAATAACCATTGAGAGACTCCACTTGACAAGGACCCTAAATGTCAAAATAAACTAATTCAAATGGAGCAGAACTCTTATTATCAATTGAAGAAGGATGAGAAAATGGTGATGTTTTCCTAATTTGCAAGACTCACACTCGAAACCAAAAGACTCAAAAAAGAAGTTGCTTTAACTTAAGAAGAGATGAACAAACTAAGAGATGTGTCATTGAATGAGATACAAAAATAGATAACACCTTAAAAGAAATCAATGCAATACTAGTATCCAAGAGAGAGACTACCACATTCATGATCATCACCAAACCACCTTCTCATAGTCAGATCCTGAAAATCACAATAGTTGGGATAAATGGTTAGATAATTATGAAACATTTTTATAAAATGACTAATAGATGAGGGGCTCATAAAAAATTAAGAATCTAGAAAATAAGAACTATACGTAACAAGAGAATAGGAACCATCTACAATATGAACACAAGATAATGATTGGGATAAACTTAACGTAGAAAAGATAAATCAATTACCGATTATGCGATATGTGATTCCATAATCTAACTTCTAGTAACCATAGGCAGCATTAAAGATGTTTGGAGTAAAAGACACGTCTTAAATAAAGGAATGGGTTGTCAACTCTGTAAGAGTTATTGAATTTTGTTAATAAGAAGCAGAATTGATGGTGCTTCATCATGTTTACCAAACTCAAGCTAATACTTCTCAGAGACATGATTGGTACAACTATAATGAAAGAAACAACAAGAATGTCAAGAAATGTGGGATTAATAACCACATTTACCATTGGAGTTTTTACTGCCACAACCTTAAAGAAGTCCAAGATTCCTAATATGATCATGACCAAGAAAAACTAGAGTAAAAGATCTAATGAAAGATGTGGCAAGATTATCGAAGGCACAAGCGACACCATGTACATGAGAAAAGATACGTAAAAGAGATGTTGTCTCATCACTAACAATGATTTGATGTTAAATGAATTGTAGGTAGCCCTTAAGACAATGAACTCTTCCCACTATGATTTACATTGATGGAGATCAATAATTAATGAATGTTACACAAACAATTCATCAAGAACACATTGCAAAACTCCAAAGTACTCATGGACAATCTAAGACTCTTCTTAGAGCATATTGAAGATCTTATCGTAAAATTGAAACATATCAAGGATGCTCTTCTCTAAGGAATACATCTTATAGAGCATATCTAAGATCATCTTAACAAAGCCTAGAATATAAAAACAGAAAATAGTTGGTTCCATGCTATTTTAATAGTTAATATATGACTATATCGTTGTCTTTTTTCTATGATACCATATAGAAGAGAAAATGTTCTATTCACTTGACTTTTGAGGACATAAACTTGTACATTGTAAATGGGAACAAACTTAAGAGATACACGAAGAAAGGTACTTCTGAAGAAAGGATACGACAAACTTATTACACTAATTATCAAACCACAATTTACCCCCCAATATTAATAGTGTTAATTAATATTTTATATTATGGTATTAGATTTATTTGACTCATCTTTATGTGACTATTATTTTGCATTTGCTTACTTAACAAGAAATATCAAACCAAAAGTTGCATTGAAATCAAACGAAATGAAACAAATTGGTTTAATAAAGTTATATTCTCAAATTATTTGATTAAGGTTGGCTTGGATATGCTTTTCAAAAGTCCTTTTTGACTAAATTTGCATTTTAACTATTACAATAAAAGTTGCTCCAAATGATTATCAAAAGGAGTTCATCTACCCATGTCTAACAAACTTTAAAAAACATTAACCACAAAAGTGGTACCAAAAACAATTATTACTTTGAGAATTGAAATTTGGCTCATTATTAAATAGTATTTATAACCAAAAAATGTATATGCCTAAGAAAATGACAATTAATGCAAGGATATTCATGTTATTTTGCACCCAAGAGAGAAAATGCTAATAATGATATAAAAGGTGCATGCCATAAAGGATGGTACAAAATACAAAGCAAATTGTACTGCTCTACCAATTTTATATATAATTACATATAATTAATAGATCTATAAAGGATGGTACAAAATGCAAAGCAAATTATACTACTCTACCAGTTTTACATATAGCTAATAGAGCTACATAGATAGGCATCAATATTAAAAATTGAAAAACGAGACAATTTTCATTTAATGCTATTATAAGATTTTGACTGTTGATCTATTTAAACAAAATACTTCCTTAAAAGTATGTAAAATAAATGGCAAAAAAATTCATGAGATTTTGTGATAGTGGCTATGCATACTAGATAAAATAGAAATGAAAAGAGCCATAAATGATATTATTGATAAACCATAATTCCCAACTTGTTTAAAATCAAAACTATGCATGTGTAGTCAATCATTGCATATGATTTCAATTTATTTGAGTGCAATTTGTACAAAAAATAAATAGCATAGTAAACTCTTTCCAAGTCATTCATAAAAACTAGTTCTACTATTAGGATTTTGGAGAGCAATTATAATTACTTTGAATTTTTTAGAATTTGAAGGTGACATATTGCGTGTCTTTGTAGATAACTTTAGAAATGTAATTTACATTAGCCTTAATATGGAGATCTGAGAGTTTTAATGCATGATATAAGTAGTTGTATAGGTGCCACCACACACCTGGCAAGTCCCATTTATAGTTTATGTTGAACATGATTTTTAACTTAATGTTTACAAACTTTTCATAGCTCAATTTTCCTTACTTCCTATATAAAGTGATTTATTTGTACATAAATCTATTATTGGCTAATACACCTCGATTGTTTTTCTTTTGGCAATCTCTTATTATTGTATATGGTAGTCCCTTATTCTCAAAGAAACACGAAGATCATTGGTGATTACAATTGGTTGGGTGAATCAATGGTGCTATGCCTAGCCTCCCTATCTCCAATGATATAGTCTCCCATTTGTTCTCATGAATTTAAACTCATTTTTTAACTTTTCCAAGTTATTCCTTGTCACGACGATCATGGTAGTTTGGGTAAACAGCTAGGTATAAACTTAGATCGGGCACAACTTAATTTTCATGCTTTCTCTTCCACAACTTGATTTTTATATTTTAACTTGCTTTCTTTTTTCTTATAGATTTTTATGAATCCTAGAACATGTGGATGCTTTTAATCAAGCAAGCAAACCCTAAAATAGGCAGTATACTTATTATGTTAAAATATTTCTTCAAATATTTTTTACATGCATTATTTTCACCCAATTTGCTAAATACAATAATAATCACTCTTGTCATTCTAGGTAAACCTTAAGTTTTGCATAAAGTGCCATTTCATTCATATTTTTCCATTACATTTACTTCACTATAAAATAGGATTGTCTTGCATCACTCCTATTTAATATGTAAATGTTTTTTAATTGAACTTAGAGCTATTTACATTGGATCTACAATTAACTTGTTTTATGTTTGATTAAAGACAAGCTTGACTAATAATAACGGGTTTCCATTAGATTCTGACCAAATTCCAGCCATTGCTTAATAGTTTTTCAAATTCACCTTCAACCTACAAGTAAAATGAGCAGCCTAAATTCCAAGGTTCCCCTTCACACTTCAAATTTCATACATGGTAAAGAGTATTTCACCATTTCAATAACTCCCTCACCAAGTAAATTGACAATCAATAATCTAATTTCCATTAGTAAGCAGTATTTCCATACTGGATGCCAAGAATATAATTTAACAAGTACTATATTCTTGTTTTATCAGGATTTAGCACCCCAATCATATTTTATGCTTACATTCAATCTAACCATATTATTTCTAGTATGCACTTTTATACAGTTCATGGAATTACATGCAGACATAAAAGCTGGTAATTCTCAAATGATAGTTGGAGTTTTCCCAAAATGCATAAATTTCAGTTCTGTGATGGTTGTTTGGTTATAATGTTCACAAATATTCAAACAAGTTTATTGACAAGCTAAAAACAAATTCTACAGAGCATGCAAATAGGCAAACAAACAAAATTGATTCCTTTCTCCATTGATAACTTCATTCTTTCATCATTAATCAGTTTTGCACACATTATTAAAGAAGAAAAATCAAGAGGGCCAAGCTTAAATGGAACAAATAGAATGCAAAAAAAATGAAGGCAAAATAATAACAAGAATCTGATAAACAAAGCTTTAGATAAAACATCCTTATGGTATGCATAAAGTGCTTACTTACGTGGTAACTGTTGCAGGTCGATAAAGCCGTAAGCTAAATTTGTTATTGGAATCTATAATATCAACAAGAGGCTTTGCATAACCTAAAACAACCATAGAATTCAGTAATCTAATGTGATAGATTAAACAGAAGATTATTGTTGATTTAAATAATATTACCCTCAAGCCCTGCAGTGAAAAGAACAAGATCTGCAAATTTGCTAATTTGATGCAAGAATTCCTCCAAACCAGGACGCTCAAATACGACTACATGATTCACCTTACCTCTTCCTTCAACTTCCTACAGCAGCATATGTTTTTTTATTACTATCAAGTATCTTCTTTTAAGAAAGAAATTGAGTATTAGTAAAATCATAGTAAAAGTTTAACCTTCTCCATGGATAGGCATTCTAAATCAAAAGATTTTAGACCAGCCTCAATCGCCTGATTTCGAACCATATCAGGCAAGCTATATGCCTCGTATGCACATACCAAAGTCTCATCCAAGTCAAGAACTATCTGCATAATTTGAGCCAAGCCTATCAATATCACTAGATGTCAAATTGATTATGATAGTTCTACATGAAACTTGTTGAACATGATTAGTCAAAAACAAATTGTGCAACAGAAATGGAAAGAGAAGCATACATCATGGAGAAACAGATTAACAAAGTTATCATTAATACTACCAAACAATCCCTTTGCAAAAAGAGGAGAAAAATCCTCATTGGTCTTACTAAATGATAGACAATTCACCCACAATATATGTACAACACAAACTACACCTAAAAGCTCATACTTCTAAGTAAATTAGGCACTTTATTTTCCATAACAATGCTAACATTGGGAGAGAACTTGCCTTTCTCTAATCGCCACAATAACTACTTTTCTTAGATGTAGTTATGCAATGTTGTCCTCTTCTAATATCATTTGCTCCAAGTCCTTACAGTTTCCTGAGCTGGGTTAAAAATAATAAAAATAAGAGCAAACTCCTGCTTTATGCTAACCTATAAGAGAAGGTGCAACATGCTCCTTTGATTTGAAAGAAGGACAGGATGGGACTAATCCAAACATTGTCAATGAAACAATGTCTCAGAGAGTTCACTTCCACTTTTAATTTTAAAATAGTGTGCATGAAGTATCAGTTACATGCACTTATGGCTTTTCAAATCGATAGTACCCTCTGAAATGCCAATAGAATGATCCCAAACAATTCTATTTAACACCTCTTTCAGGATTTCAATATCAATAAAAGAAATTCCTAAAAGTAGTATTTAATCCCTGGTTTAAGTTAGGAAAAACTATAAGAGGGTTAGGTTACCCAATCTTTCTTAGCTACTACACAGTTAAACAATAGAATTTGGTGCCATTTTGTTTGGTATTATCTCCACATAACATAGCCAAATATTAAACCAAACAACACATTACTTTGTAACTCAAAACTCCAATTGATAATTATATTTGTCGCTGGTTTAAAGACAACTATTTTATACATTCAGGCATGAAAATTTCTCTCAAAAAATTTTATAACATCCTTGTCACTTGAAATTTAAGCATCTACTAAATTAACAAGACAGAATATAACTTATATGAGTTCTCTGCACTATCCATATTTGACTAAGCTCACTCTCAGTACAATGCTTCTTCAGTTTGGTTTTGCTTACTGTTCTTAGATATTTTTAATTTAAATTGAGAAATATGGTACATCTCAGTGAATGTGAATAACCAATTTAAATAAAAAAAAAATTACTGTCAAACAAAATCAAATGCTACTCCAAACCATGACAGCAACAAGTATGGTAAAAATAGAATTGAACTACAAGATATGCTTGTTTGCCGTAGATTTTCAAGATTTTTTGAAGACCAATTAATACATAAAGATGCTCCACAACCAATGTTTGCTTCGAAATTCCTTAAGGCCTACTGCATCAAGTTATATCTCCATTCCTTGACCTATTAAGGATCCGAGAAATTGCCAACCGCTCCAAACCACGGATCAGACATCGTCTTCACAAACTTCAGTGACACCGATCCCATGAATCTAATTTCCGATCTTGTCATTCAGGTTCCATTCCAAATTCGATTAAATAATCATAAAAAAGCCCTAAGCAAAAAAGACCTCTGAAACAGAATCTAAGTAACAACGCTCGGAAGGCTGCACATTTGCACACATGCAATGAATCCGGTAGAGAAGATGTACCGTAAGCTTTTCCAATGCTTCTACAGCGGTTGCTGAGGATGCTGCAGGAGCGAAAGCCGGGGTATCCGACGGAAGGGGCTTGAAGGTGGAAGAAGAGAGGAAAGGATGATCACGGAAGCCGATGAAGGAGAGGATCTGCGACCACGAAGAGGGGCTAAACCGAAAGACCTGGACCACTATTTGGAGAACGATCCCCACCCATCCAACCAACGCACGCCAAGCCAGCGCCGCGGACCGGCTCTCCTCCACCATCGCCAATGCCTCTGCATCCACTAGTTCAGGCATTTGTCGGAGGGGATAAGGGGCTTCAACCGAACGGGGTAGCTCCTCCGGCACCAGCGTGCTTGGAGGAACGAAAAATGGAAACAGTGGGCATAAGGGATGAATTTCTCGTAGTGGCGCTGCCTCCGTCGCAGTTATAATGACGTAAAAACATTTGCTTTCTCGTTAAATTCGAGGATCACTTATTATTCAGCCAATATATAGATTTTTTTTAAAGAAATTCCTTAAAAATATGTATTTTATATCATATTTTGTTGGCGAACATTATTTTGAAAATATAATCCAAAGAATTATTTTAATCAATCGAGAGAATATTTTTTCTTGTGAATATAATATTTTTCTTTCCTTAAGTTTTCATTCGTCAAAGTTCTTGGCTTTGGCTACATCAAATATTTTGTTGTTTTTTAAAATTAAAAAATTGCATATATTTTTAAAAGAGATATAAAAATAAAAAAAATTAATTAATATTTTGGATAGATTGAGTGAGCTTTCATAAAATTAATTTTTTACAAAAAATCATTATGACAATACGTTTTTTTTGTTATAATTATTGTAAATGACATATAATAAGATAAATATAATGTTAAAAACTATTATTAAAAATTTTTATGAAAATATAATAATATTTTATAAATAATAATAAAAGAAAATTAATAGAAATATATTAGATTGATAAAAACAAGATTTTTTTAAAGAGCAAAATAAATATAATTATAATGTTATAGATGAAAAATAATAGAATTAAAAATTCTGTAACTCTTGTCATAAAATATATATAACAAGCTCATTCATATGGATTGTTATCTATGATGCACACGCTTCTCTCAGCCAAACAAGATCGCAAGTTACCAATATACCAAGGGATTCAATCTCTCATCCAAATAAAATTTTTTGCTTAAAAATACAATAAATACATTGTTTTTGCTTATTAGTTAGGAAAAATTGAAGTGGATAAAGTTGTACTTTTTAGAAGTTTTGATATGATTGTAATGATTATGGTGATGTGAAGAGACCAAGGGACAAAAGACTAAATAAAATCAAACATTATGTGCATGTTATTTTCTTATGTTTAGAATATCTAATTATGTTTTAATTATGTGCATGTTTCCTTATCATGCTTTGTATTCATTAATTCAACAGGAGTATGTCATTATTCTTGTTTTATATATTTTATTTTCATTTCAAATAAAATTATAACTTTATAATTATAATAAATAAGAGATTATTGATCTCATGAACCCAGTATGAGTAGGTTGATAATAACAAACTCATAACATATGCGATTTAACTTCAGTTTTGCGTATATGTATGGATCTTAACTCAATCAAAATTGGAAGTGTGTTTAGGTGACATTATGGTTAATTAAACATGAAGAATTTTGAGTCATGTTTTCTTTTTATGGTAAAATATGTACAAAGTATGATTTAACCTTTTGAGACTTTTAAGACCATAATGGGGGAGTGTGAAACTTCATATAAGAGAAGTTTTTCAAGAAACTTTAACTTCATGAACAATAAATTTCTAAACTAAAATTATAATATAGATCAAACCATCCAATAAGTCTAATAATCTTATCGAATTATCCATTGGGAATTGCTTAATTGTTGAGTGTTCTATCTTGAATGAACTTAATTGTTGTTGGAATGTATATCAAATCATCTGATGTATAGTTCAATGAATAAATAAAAAATATCACATGGTGTATGGGTATCATGCTATCTAGTCCTTAGTTTAATAAGATAGAGATTATGAGGCATAAAATAAGATCTTTCTTAAACAATCATTGAATCTTACAACTATTTATTTGAAGATGTATCAAATGTGTGTTTTATAGAGAGTTCATTTCCACAAGAGGAGAAGTAAATTAGGTAAATTATAATCTTAAAAGAATTCAAGCCAAATCAATTACTTGAATAATTTTGATTTCAAACACTAATTGAAATAGTAATAGAGTTCTTTCCTTTTCACAAATAATATTTAATCAACTTAAGCTAAATTTACTAGTTCAAGATATTAATAAAAATATTTTATTTGCTTAAACTAAAACCAACAATTCAAGTAATCTAGCAATAAATTAATGTTCAAAACACAAGCTCTTTGTCAAGCAAATTCATACAACTCAAAATGACTTCATAATAATAAACTCCTATTTAACTTAATTGTTATTGTAAATAACTTTTAGAAAGGTTGTTTAATCTATAATATATTTATGTGAAATTATAAGAATAATAAAGAACATAATGTAATTTTAAGTTGTTTGATCCAAACTTAAATCTACATTTACCCAAACAAAATAACTAGATTTACACTTTAATTCACTCTTATTTTGTCACTGAAAAGTTGGTTATAACCACTCCATTTTTGTTGTAGCTAGGTAAGAGTTGACTATCACACCTAACCTTTCTAGCAATAATTGTTTTTCTCTTAGTAACTAAACCAATGCATCAGTTAATGAATTTGGCTAGCCATCTTTCACTCTTTAGGTTTGACATTCAAATTAAGAGTCGTGATCTGTCAATCTAATCATCATGCTCATACCATTTCACTAAAAATGACAATATCTTTGTACAAATTAGTTGCCTTTAGGCAAGATAACCTACCAATAGACATAGCATGTACAAGATATCAAAACAAACCTATGATAAAGCATATCCATATAAATTCACTATATCAAATAAACCATCACATGATCCCACATGCTTCTAGTGAGCCACCGCACTAAAGCACCTGCATTGTTCTTGTTTCATGGTGCTGCTAAGTTGGTTTTCATCTTTTTGTCCTCCAAAAGCACATGCAGAGCTAACTTGGGTCACGTACA
The DNA here is from genome assembly GCA_023846275.1 of Vanilla planifolia. Classification (NCBI taxonomy): domain Eukaryota; kingdom Viridiplantae; phylum Streptophyta; class Magnoliopsida; order Asparagales; family Orchidaceae; genus Vanilla; species Vanilla planifolia. The sequence continues at coordinate 28,616,687 of CM043873.1, forward strand.
TTGTATGTGTTCAGTAGGTGTGATCATGGTGGGGGTTGACGATCATGTGCACCATGTCTGTGGTGGGTACCACTTACTACCCCTACAAGTGCTCACTGATTCTAAGCATGCATAACATTAAGGGCACACAAAATTTGTTGACGAGTAGGGCCATCTACATTTTGGTCCTGGTGCTAAACAATTCAAAATTTATAAAATTATAAAGTTTGATCAAAATTCCATGTGTCTTTTTTTAATTATAATTTTTTAATAATGAAATATTATACTTGATCTCTAATATAAAAGAATAAGAATGATGAATGAATCAATAAAAATCTTTTTAAGTTTTTAATCTTCTTATAGCAAAATGAATATGAAAAAAAGATAATTCAATGATAATATGATAGTATAGATATGTAATATATTTTGATAATATCTATATTTTATAGATGAATACTGCCAAACTCATAACTTGCTGTCAAAAGTTTACTGTATATTCCTTTTTTTTTTATCTTTGTTGATGTCATAAACTATCTCACTTTCTTTACATTTTCTTTATGTAACCTATAGGATAAAATTTTATTCAAATTATTTTCTTAAATTAGCTCTATGTTACTTCTATAACTATACGGATTTTTAAGTGAATATTCCATCAAACCAACAGATAACTTGTCATTTCAATCAAGTATATACTACCTTATATATTAATAAATAGTTGTATAGAGAAAAATATCACTAGTTCCTCTAACCAAGTATCTAATATTTTTATATATATTGAACTATTATAAATCAATAAATCAAGCATAATATCTATTATAAAAAGATGTCATTTATTCTTATGTATAAAAAAGATAAGATTGATATCATCCTTATGTTTTTCTCTATCTTAGGATTACTATTTAATTTAAAATTTCATTGATTAAGAGTTTTTTTATAGAATATATTCTGAATCCATCACAAGATAAAATTGAGATTTTTATGTCATCTCTTTTAACACTTATATTTGTTGGATTAATAAAGCTTCTTGTACCTTCAAGTTTAATAGTTACATACATGACAAAGTTACATTGACTGAAGTTTCTCAATCTTTTGATAATCTTTTGATTATCTTTTGTGGCTTGCTTTTTAATTACGTTCTTCTTTCTTCTATCATTAGTATTGAATCGAAGTACTCTAATAACAAAAATAATATGATCTATCTATGAAACATTTTCACTATGAGCCTTTAATAACAAATAATCTTTTTAGAATTATAATAGTAGAAGTTGAAGTATGAAAATGATGATAAACTAAGAAAGAAAGAAGAAAAGGGTTTTAATGATAAGGAGATATAATTTTTTAAGAAATTTGAATTTAAAAGTTTTGAATTATTTCATTCATCATTCTTACCCCTTTATATAGGAGTTAGTTATAATATTTTTATTATAAAATATATAATATTCTTAATTTTTACAAAAAATATTTGATTTTGATGAAAATAAAAAATTCTCAAATTTTACACTATATCAAGCATGTCATTATGCACGTTAGCTACTACAAGTGTACAAGTTACTGAGTTAATACTCTATCTACATGCACAAGTACTATTCCAATGTATGAACATACCCTCTCATCTGTGCATTAACTATGTCGACAAGGTAGGTTCACCTATTATGCAACTGCATCAATTTATGCAATTGTGCATGCTCAATGGACACAGGCTTTTAATGCACCACTCCTCATACGCACACAAGCACCTCCATATGTAGTGCCACTCTAATGTGCCTACAGTGCGCCTTCACATGTTGCTGCATTAGGGTTCATGCTACTTGGTGGTACAATAATGATTTTCATTGACGTGTCTCTTGTTTTTTATAATTTTGGGTTTATGAACTTGGAATTAAGCTCTTGACCATATGCATGAAGCATTCAGCTATAAGTTTTGTCGGAAACTCGACGGCAAAAATTTGTTATGGTCCATATTAATATAAGCTAAATATAGTGACAAAAAAAAGTAAATAGTGATCTTTAGAAATATGAGGGTATATTGTGCTTATATGCCACATTGTAGAGCTGGTAAATATAAGTTCAAAGCATTGTAAATACTAGTCCTTAATAAATAGTATATAATTCGCAACAAATTTAGTTTGGAGTTTGATTGGAAAGAAAGGGATCATTTTGGAGTCCAAAAGTCAAAATTGGAACAAGCAGCTATCACCCAAGATTTTTATATATTTATGGAGATTACTTAAAGGCATAATTCTCTTCACTAAAATATTAAATAGGTTTTCAACTTTAGTCGAAGTGTCCTTATTGCTCAACTACCTAATCATTGGATCATGCATTTTCTAGTGGCGAGATTGCTTGTCAAGTTTGGCAAAACTTCCCTAAAATTATATCTTTACCATATCAATATTGATAATCTATTAAAAATTTTCTTTGACACTAATGGAATCATCCAAATATTGCAATAATAAGAGAAGAAATGATTTTATTGCTATTATACCTACTTTGATAGGAATATGGAAAGGTAGAAACCTTTTTCTCTTTAAAGAAAGTATATAAGTGAAAAGAATTTGTAACATTAGATTTCTATTATGAAACATTGCAATAAGATTTCCTTTCACCCAAAAATGTCAAACGGACCTTACTAATGTATTCAAGGGATTGCTAGATGGCTTCATTAAGATTGAAGTAATATAAATTATCAAAGTTTATTGGTTAGCTCCTCCAAATTTCTCCAAACTTAATGTTTGCAATTCTACAAAAGAAAACCTAGATGTAAGTGGTAGTGACATGGTTCTTAAAAATGATAAGGTAGGATTCTTTAGACATTTTATTTACATTATTTCATAAAAACCAACATAGAAGCTAAAGGTATGGCTCTTCTGCATGGGCTACAACAATGCATTAAAAAAGGTATTTAACAACTTCACATTGAATTTAATTCAAACATGATTATAAAAAGCTCCTCCACTCTCTAACTCTTATTTTCATTCATAAAAAGTAATAAAGATATTTTTCAAGAAACTTTTATACAACTACAACACATTTATAAGGAAGAAGTATGATGATAATGCACAATTAGTGAATTCTTCACCAAAAGAACATTCCATATTTGACAATCAATCATTTGGTAGTTGATGAAGCTCTAAGCATGGGCATATAAGGAATTTAAGCCTAAGTTATAACTTTGACTCCTCTATTACAACTTGCATTTTGGTAGTCTCACGTGTATTGCATGGGCTATATCTAGACCAGATAGGTACCTTTGTACTCTTTTCTTCTTTGCATGCAAGAATGAATTATTCCCTATTGAAAAAAAAAATTATTTTTGAGTTTTTACTTGTGACTCATTTGTCAAAATCAATGTTCTATTGAGATAAATAAATATGGTCCTTACATATTAAATTTAATTGAATTTGTAACTGTCTCAATTGTTTGCATAAATATATACATGATGTTAAGTAAGAAAGATGAATGTCAAAGAATAATCTTGGCATGTTTAGAATTGATTGAGCCATGCACATTGAATAAGTAATTTATAGTTTATTGTTCGAGAAGAATTGAGATAAAATAAGGGTATCTGAACTAGAAATTTGCTGAAGTATGTAATTCATACATGTCCAAAGATCTCATAATACGTATACAAATCATTCTTCACACTAAGATATTATTGTTGGAATGTTAAATACATACATATAAAAACAACTCATTATACGACCTCCTCACTCTAACAATTCATTTTAATTAACTTTCATCATATTAGTATGATATGGGTAACAGCTATATATGATACATGTAAAGCCATTAAGAATAAGTACTTATATATATATCACACTCATATAATAATATAATCATAAAAGTATGACTTTCAAATCTCAGTTATATACTTAGTACAAAATCAGAAACTCCATCAAACATGTATGATTCTAAGATCCCCCATATATGATGTATCATTCAAGTCACTTAGCATTGTAGCAATGTGGTTTTTATCCCATCAAAATTGTATAAATCTAAGATCATACATATATGATATAGGTTGACCCATTTGGGTAAATTGGCTACTCAATTGTATATACCCTAAGTTATGGAATACAAAACATCCCCTGACATCTCACACAAGATAATTACCAAACACAAAGGTTAAGACTCACAATCAAGCATATTTGAGTAATATGAATCACTAATTGCCATATCTTGTTAATTTGGTTTTTTTTTACAACATGGCTCATTGTTTGGAGAAGGCTAGCTTTTACTTTAAGAAAACTTACATTAAATTGTAGAGAAATATTACTATTTAATTATATATTTGTGATACAAATACAATGTTTTATATTAAGAAAGTTTAGTTGAATTATTTCCTAACAAAATGAATAAGAGGTCGAGAAGCCAACTCCTAAGAAGTCTCACCCTTCAAGTAGCTATGCATTTAATGAAACTTGATTTTGATTAAAAGTAGATGTCAAAGCATTTGAGCTCATTAAAGATTGTAGCTTTAACATAATTAAGCTTATACTTGTTAAGTTGGAGCTCAACCCAAATGAACTTATTTTATTTTATTTTGTTGGAATTAGTTTTAAGGATGCTCTGTAGGTAAGGCATCTTTTTAATGAAAAAATGATAAAATATTTTGACAAAAATATAGAGATAACAGAGGATTTTAATACAATAAAATCATATTAATGTATAACTGAAGTCAAGATCACCAAGGGTGATCTTAATAGTTTCTTTAAAGTATTTAAGATTGATCCATCTCTTTGGCCTCATTATGAGAGTAGGTCTTATGGTTGGGAGAATGTTAACAAATGTTTTTTACCAATTTTCCTACAAAAATACATTTTCAAGAAGTTAAAAGCTTAACTTTGAGAGGTTACTTCATTTGATGCTTTTTGAGGTGTACCATAATGCCCAAAATAGGTGATAAACAAAGCTCCTTGATTTTTAATGGCCATTAATCATTATTTAAAAGCTAATATATTTGATATAAGTGAACAATTTTCAGGTTAATGAAGAAAATTGTTACTATAAAGAATCCTAAGAGTAAGAAAAAGATGAATTTGAGCTTTGGTCATCTTATAAAACCAATCTTAAGCTATAAATACAATATATGTGACAATGATATGGATTGCATTCCACAACTTTTCAAAAGATATGAAATAAAGTGGTTGCATTATTTTTCTCAAGTACATCTTAGTCTATTGGAAGGGATTGTACAACCTAAAGAAAAATTAGTTATTGAATCTTTAGTGGCATATTCTACTCTACACCTTAATAACCTCATGAAGAACTAGCTATACCTTAATCTTCCATTATTTCTCCTACAACTATACCATGTGATCAAGTAATTTTAATAAGGTTGCTACCTTGGAAGTTTCTTTCCAATAGTTCTTTCAACATATGGATTACAAGTGTGATGACTTAATGGGTTTGATTACAAATTTTTAGAATATTATATATATATGAAGTAAATCATCTACAACTTTCAGTCAATACTCTAAAGAAATATTTTCTTGTTGATATGATCATACTAATGTACTTATACAAAGTATCTAAAATCCAAAAAGTAATACACTCTGTAAAAAAAGTTCATCATATGCTAACAATTCACTTATTGGATATATACAATTCTTAACCAACCTATATATATGTATTTCATAAAGATATCATAACTGTCCAATCCCCACGATTGTCTAATATAAAATTTTGTAAAGCTAAGATAATTTTAAAAAGTGTATGTGGAAGTACTTTTATAATATGTTTAGGAAAGTATAATTACTTGTATAAATATGTTATTAGGTGATCTAGCCTATCAACTTATCATTTATGTATAATCCTCTATTTGTATTAGTTTAAATGTAATTTAAGACTAATAATGGCTTGTTAATCACTTTGAAAACATTACTTTTGAGATGTTCAGCTTCTAAAATTATGTTTCATTGTTTATGGAATATAAATAACACATCTATCACTTATGAAAAGACTGTATTCTCACTTATAAATATGTAAGAAGAAGAAAAGAAAATTGACTATTAGAATAATGTGAATTCACTAGAACAACATTCAACTTGTTTTGTGAGCATAGTTTTAAGTTGATCATTATGGTCTAGTTTACCCATCTCATATTGCTTGGTAAATATCTCTCTACTTTATATAATAATTATGTCATAAAATTTACACAAGTGAAAGATATATGATTTGAGATTATATTTTGTATACATGTTGAAAAATTATTTATAGTTGTTATTTGAGCTTATTGTGTGACTCTTTTAAGCACTTTATAAGTCCCTCATGATCTTTTCTTGTAAGGTTTACCCTTGCCAAATGTGACAACAAGTAATGGTTGTTTTAATGGAAGTCTAGTTATTGGACTAGAGGTATATATAGGCATTGGTCATGTCAAATCAATTAATAACCTTATGTTTATTATCTTCATTTATTTGGCTTTACTTGCCCTACTATTCACACAAAAGATTTGAAAATTAATTCAATATTAGGCAAAAGTAATCTTCAATTGTTTGCCAATAATATTGAGATAAATTGTTGCAAAACTTTAATTTTCGTTCAAAGTTTTAAAATGATCATAAAGCACCCCCTGTTATAAGCATCACATCTCAATAAAATAGACTGTGGATCGATTGGTGTGATAATTTAGATTGATAACCTTATTAGTAATATTGACTTAAATCTTAAGAGATAAGGGTGATCTAATCAATATAATTATAACTAGTAAACACTAAGATGAGTATTCTTAATTCAAAATCATATATACTTTCTTTATTTTGGGAAAGTATTTTCTATTTATGAAAATAATATTCTGAACTATACAAACCAATTTGAAAATTTTGGATTAATTAAATATTTTTAAAAAAAGTATTTCTTTTATTTTTTTTAAGACTTCAAACCCAATATTCAAATGACTTATGATGAAAAATAATATTAATTCTTTCTTTTTATCTTAAAAAATTCATAGTTGATCTATCTCAAAGTAAAATCAACTATAATAGCATAGTTCAACAAAATAAAAATTAAAGCCACAAAAATTCTCATGACAAACTTACTAATGTAACAACATTACTAATATAATCTAAAATTCCAAATCTAATACAAGATTTAAGGAAATATAAAAAACCACATGATACTAAATCGTCATCTCTATTAGCTTTTTTCTTAATTCCTTTGAAGTACTTTAACAAGACCTAAAATATATAAACTAAAATAAGATGAATCAACTAATACCAATAATAGGCAATGATATAACATAGTGAAGAGCAATATAAATTTACTTGTCACATATGTTATGATCTTTAACATATATATGAATATATAATGAATGAGTATTATTATATAAAAGATAACACATAATAGTCATATACTAACATTTAATATTGAGAAATTCTTATTTTATCTTTCTAATTTAATTTACCTTGTCACATGACTATTTAATTTGTATAATATTTTTAGTTGATTTTTGAAGTTTTATCATTTATATAAAATTCCACAAGTCAATTGCCTTATAAAGGGTGGATCATTGATAACTATATCAAGACTTTTATTAATAGGATTATGCTATGAGTTTACATGACGAAGATAATTATCTCTTTCTTAAAAATTTTTCTTTTTTATTACACTAAAACTCTACTTAATAAGGATGAAATCCTCTTAGTTTACATGATATTTATCATTTTCTTTAGATGATTTAAATCAACATTTTTTAAATCATGTTTCATTTTAAATCTTAGTCTTTTGTTTAAAATATCAAATAAAATTTCTTATCTTCTTATTTTCCAAAATAACCTAATAGCCATGATGCTTTTAGTAACTACAAATATAATAATTTAAAAAAATTGCTTCTATCATTATCAATAAGAAATATATATATATATATACACATTAACTTTTTAATTGATCTTTTTGCACAAATGGCTTACTACATAGTTTTAAAAAGGTTGAGAAATTTTCTCTCTTTCGAGATTATAGTTATTTTGACAATGATTATTAATACAGTTTTGTTTTGACTTTGACTTATCTATCAAGAAAAAATAATAAACATTTTAAAATAATATTTATAAGAATAGCATCAGAAAAAGTTTTATTACGAGATCAAATCATATGATTCTAGTGATAGTTTGTTTGGCAAAAGAGCTAACTTTTTTTAATTTGCAAATATAAGTAATGATTTCCCACTCAAGTGTGTTAATTTGAAATTCATTCAAATTCAAATGGGCTTACCAATTACACAAACAATACCAAATTGAAGTTATTCAACTTAAACATTGTTGGGCCAAACTTTAGCCCAACTCCAAATTAATAATAATAAAAACATCCCACTTGGTATGACTTTATCATAGTCAACTTTGTGAATGAAAAATAATCTTTAAATGGTTACACTATAAAGTTTGTCTGAAAAGTTGTTTAAATATAAAAAAAAAAACAAAATCGAATAAATTACTTGGAATAATTCATAATGCACATAAAAAAAATTGTATGGCAAGTAGAACATAAAAGATACATTTTATTTATATAAAATCTATTTGTTTCAAAGATTAGGTTTGTTATATTTCTCTCTCATGTGAAGGGCTTCACGTGACACCTTTTAAATTTTAATAATCTTTTTTTATTCATTTATTTATTTCATGTCAATAAGAATTAGAAATAATTTAATATTTTTATAACATATTAAATTAATGACAATTTTCCCACCTCTACTTTTTTAAAAAAACAACAGTCGAGTGGGAACGACGTGACATCACTAGAGCAGATAAAGCACGACAGAATAAATTTTTTTTTTATCTCCTACAAATATTATATAAATAATTTTTCATAAAGAATATTTTAATAATAACTTTTAAACAACACTTTTTAAAACAAAATCTTTTTGTAAACTCTTTATTCCCTGATGACAAGACCAGTTAGCTTTTTTTTCTTTCTTTCTTGCGTCGCTCCAAAGGCCAAAAGATCGGCTTGACGAAAACTTTAAAAGCCGCCCTAGGTATGAAGGGCACTTGTCTCGCTGCTATTGGTCGGTCGACTTATTAAAAAAATAATTAATTAGAACTATTTTAATCACTGCTTGTTTGGCATCGATGTGTTTGGTAATGATTTTCCAAAAGTCTCAAATCTTCAATTTTGAGAGATGTGGGTTTATATGAAATGTTTGATGTATTTTTATTATTAGACTTTTTTTTTTCTGTCTTCTGGTTGAGGATCATATGATAGGGTTGGATTGGTGGATGTCTCATTTTTAATTGATATAAAAATGCTTTGGAAAACTATTTTAAAATCTAAAGGATTTTATGTAAGAAAATTAAAATGATTTAATATATTTTTTAATATTTTTGGAATTAAAGTAAAATAAATAAAATATTAATATAACTATTTAAAAATTAATAAAATAATATAAATAAAATATATATTTTATTATTATGTAAATATTACTCATTATTGCTTCGTTTGAAAATGTGTCTTTGAAAATTGTGCTTCATCATATATATATATTAGTCTAACAAATACAATAAATTATATATCATCCTTTCAAATATATTGAACTCTTGATCCTTATATCGTTAGTTTGATAATAATAAAATTATTATATTATTTTACTAATATTTTTTAAGGATTTCAAATCATACATCTCGAGCTCAAATAGGTTAATTATTTAGAGTATTTATTCACTTGACTCAAGGAGCTTATAGAAGTTGTTTTGGTGTTAACTATAACTTTTATCAAGAGAAACACAAAGTTTGAGCATGACATAAAAAAGATTTTTTAAGTCATCTTTATTTTCTTATAATGTAAGATCTATAACAACTTATTTGAAGTATTAAGATTTGACAAAGATTGAGTATAAGTGTTAAATACTTTCTAATCAATTGCACTCATTTAAGATTATTTAAGACATACAATACATCCAATTTCTTTACATACTAATATGCCTTGATGAACATTTGCATGTGCATGTTATGATAAATAGTCATAGTTCATAAAATTTTTAAATAAGCTAATTTGTATTAGTCATACTTGTGTAATGGTCTCGACATATAATACAACTAATTATCTTTTATATCAAACAAAAAGTTAGACTTAGTATTTTCATATATATATTATATCCTTTTCATATATATATAATTTTATTTTTTTGAGATTTACAAATTAAGACATAGAATAAATGTGTTTCATGCAGTACAATATCATTATCGTGCATAATATATGTGAGTAAGATTAAACAAGGTGTTTGATTGGGGGATGTTTGTAAGAGTAGAGGTTTAATGGTATACTTACTACACCATGATAAAAAATGATGTGTGATGAGAGAGCCAAGATAATAGATATTGGATGACTTTTCACAAAGTAACACAAGGTGCAAATGGAAAACAACTCTACTAAATAATGTGTGACATTAACCAAAGGCTTATAAGGGTACGGAGTAGTAATGAAATCATTCTCACATTTAAAATAGTAAAAATAGTAAGTTAATCACAAAGCCTAATTTGTTTAATATGAGATGATAAAGGAGGGACCCTCCTAATAGAATAAAAAAAAGATAAAAAATAAAAGGTATTAAAAGATAAGAAAAGATTTGAGAAGCATAAGAGAGAATTAAGAATGATATGATAAAGATAAAAATTACTACATTTCATGACGAGTTTATTTTTATATGATGTCTAAAACTTTAGTTTGTAATATATGATTTTTGTTTACTGAGATAGTGTACTCAACCCATACTCATCATATATTTATTATGAACACTTGACATGATTCACAAGAGGGATTGAGATATGTTTGAGAAAATTTTTTTGTAACATTATAATAATTTGATAATAATTAATAATTATTAGAAAATATTTTTTATTATTCTTTTATTTAGTGTTCATTATTGAAATTGAAAATGTTTCTATAAATATAGCTTTGGCTTTAAAATAATAAAGTATTTAAAAAATCAAAATGACATAGCTAGATTTGGAGATATTAAAAGAAGGTTAGAAAATCTCTCGATCAAAATTGGCACATTGCATTTCTCCCTCATATTGGTTCTAGAAGCTATGTTTAAATAAAATTTCTTTTAAACATTTGTACTGGCCAACTTGTCATTGATAATATCTTATTTATTTTTTTATAAGAGTTATAAGATTAGATTCAATATATCCTTTCGTTGGCATACTAAAATGCTTGAGGGTAGGTAACAGTTTAAAAAACATTGGCATGAGTAGGTATAACACTTGTAGACATTTAAAGGAGGAAGCAATAAGACATGAACCCCCCTCTTCTTTAATTTCAAAACATATGTAAAGATTAACATGTCAATACTTTAGCCACTTGCCTCAAGGCTTACCTCTCCTATAATTTGCGACATTTTTTCTTATATTGAATCAATAAATGATATTATCTATATAAAAAAGATGATAATTATGATCATGATCTACTTCATATGGAAGGAAAAGAATGCCCATAATTTAATATATTCTTCATCTATTATTTGTATCATCATACACAAAATTATTGAACTTATTACTAGTTAAACATGTGCACACCCATTGATTGCCCTTCTCATACCCACTTGGATTTCCCTTTTTAGAAACTCCACCTCATCACTTTCCACTAACAAATCCTCCATGTTTTGCTTGTCATATCACCCTTCGTTCTTCCCCTATTTCTTTGTATCTTTTGGTAACCCTCAATTGATTGTATCACATGGTTTCCCTCACAACTTTCATCCTTGTCCCTAATTATATCCATAAAGTTCATATCACTCTCGACTTGGTCATATCACATAATCATATCACCTCATGTTCCTTTGTATCATAGTGTTGTATCATCCCCTATTATTTCTTATACATTATATAAATTATAGTTATTCCCTTTTTAATTATATCTCATTTTCATCTTCACTTGTCGTGTTTCATGGTCATTTGTTATAATTGTATTATAGTCATATCAATTGGTTGTATTTCAAAAGTCATTATTTTCCATAATTGCTAACTCTATATCATATTGTTTGGTCATCCTTTATATAGGTTGTGCCTTATGATCAAACTCTTAGTTGATCTTTTTCATATTCCACTGTGGTACCTTGTTCAATTTGTATTGTTTATTATCATCATTAGATTACAAAGTAATTCAAAGATGAGGGTGAATTAGATTATCTTAGATTTTTTACAAGTCAAATAGTTTTCTTATTATGATTGTATAACATTAAAATATGTTAGCAATTAAGAATAAGTAGAGAAGTAGAGTGCAAAAAAAGAAAATGTTACCAAGATTTTAAAGTGATTTGATTGCTAACATTTTGCCTATATTGACCCTTAGGAAACATATTTGAGCATCATAACACCATTCAATCTCTCCTTCGTTAGGAAAAGAAGGCTTTACACCTTGACTTTTTATACCTAGCAAAAGCATAAGTCCAAATCCCTTCAAAAACAACTCTTAGAACAAGGGCCTATAGTTCCCCAATAATGTTAGTCCATGAAGTGGGCACTCTCAACTTCAATTCCCAACCTTGGATTAAAGCCTTACAAAATTTTCTCAACACTAAATCTTAAGTAAGATTTCTTTCACTCACAAATGGAGCCAAGTGGATTACTCATATAATATTGATTTTAGAAACAATAATTCTAAACCAAATATGTTTTGAGAGACTTATAGATACTACAGACTAAGTTAGATGTTAACAAAATAATCAAGAGCTTGTACAAAGATGACTATGTAAATGTATGCAGAATGATGTGTAGTAGTCCTTCTACATAAGAATTAGAATTCTTCTCACATTGATATGGCATTGAAGGATCCCTAGAGAGTATAGATGCTATTTAGGAAAATGAATTTAAAGAGAATTTTTGAAGTATTTCTTTACCAATTTTTGCTCTACAAAATTCTTTGAATTCGATCTTCTTTATAAGACAAGGATGGTTATTTTAGATTCTTTAGTTCTTTCCAACATTAAACAGATTATTCTTGACTATTCTCATTTTTCATTTGATTTTTTTGTGTAAAGTATAGGTTTTTTGGATTGGCCATTAAAGTTATAATGTAAAAATGTTAGATGGTCAAATTAGGTTATAAAATAGTCCAATCAAGTCACTTTTTATCTGTTAAAATGATCAAGTTGATTGCTAGACTAGATGATGCATTATCTAATCACTATCGAATGGTCCATTACATTATCTAATTGTCTTATGATAGAACCCATTTTTCATCTTAAATTTTATCAAATAATCATACTCATTATTAGATTCATTATTGAATGTCTATCAGATAATTTAATCCTCATCCAACTAAGATCTAGTTTGGTATCTTAATCTATCCACTTGTCATATCACGGAATTGGATGATCTAATTATTATCATGCCAACCATCAAACTACTAATTAGATGATTTAATGACCTTTTAACAAAAATTTTACAACTTTCTTGTTAAAGGATTTGATGTACATTAGATGATAGTGGCTTGTCCAATAGAGATCTTTTAACTGATTAACATGATAGTGTTACTTGATAAAGTTAATCTAAATATTTAAATGATTTATTTGGTTCATATGTGACAGGTTGGATGACAAAAAAATTATTCTCTTATTTTACTAATAATTTTTTTGAGCGATTTAGATTATTCATCTCAAAGATGGTTAGGTGAACTAAATTGGAAAGCTTGGTCTTGACTTATAAACTTAATTAGCAATGTTTGGTGAGAGCATAATTTGTATTAAACATGAAGTATGAGCAAACAAGGAGAATAATATTTTTTAAGTTATCTTTACTTATTTTGAAGTGCAAGAATATAGTAGTATTGATGAGGTATTAAGATAATAGCAAAGAATTGAGAATAACAAAACCTTTTTAAAATATATTTATCACACAACTCATCATTTTGTTATGCAATATTTACAAATAAATATCTTTTAATGAGTAATGATAATATAGGTTTGCATTAATAAAATATTAAAAAACGTAAGATGCGAAACCTTAATTATATGTAAAATGATCACATCATATGAAATGATGTCACTATTGTTGATCACATATCTTAAGTTGATGATAACAAAACTAAGAATTTGAAGATTAATATATCTTGTGATATTTTATTAATAGATGAAAATTAAAGAAGTTGAAAGTTAGCCATGTGCAAGAAGGCTCTTGGTTGATGGTGGCATTGCTCAAGGAAAGTGGCTCAAGTTTCATAACTTAGAGCCTTGTAGTCTTAACACTTTATGGAGTGGTTATCCAATTAAAGCTCATCATCTACTACTTCAAATGGTTAGAATGTCAAAACCATTCACTTAAAATTATTTAGCACATTGAAATACATTCATTAATTCTATTTAACTACTTATGTAAGCATTAATGTTATATTAGTCTTATAAGAAACTAATTTATTAAATAGTTAACATAAGGTTAAAAGTTAAGTGACTTGTAGCTGAATCATAATGAAGTTTGATAAGAATCGCATATTTAAAGAATTAATTAAATATAAAATTTTATATACAAACTATACATTGATCATACAAAATGATATCCTTATCATAATTATATAATTAACATATTAACCAGTACATAAATGATGGTTTCATCATATTGGTACAATCATGATTTACCTATTTAGTAGTTAAGTTGTAAGGTGTTTGTATATTAGTGATATCATTATTAGTTTTGTATGGTATTACTATCATTTCATTGAACAAAGAAAATATGTGCATTACATAAGATGATATAGTTTGCTCTTCACAAAGAACCCTTGGATAGTATTAGGCCAAAATCGAACTAAAACTCATCATATAGGTATAACCTTATATCATGTGTATGGTTTATATGAGTATTATATAACAATAAAGCTAGAAATATAACAATAAACTTTGAACCTCATAGTACTAATTTTGTATCTTTATCGTACGTATATGAAGAATTCGAAACTTGAGAGCATTATAGTTGAGTTAACTTTGTACTACATCATACAACTATGATACAATTATTGTACTTCTATGGAGCATATAAACTTGAGAGCATTAAAACTAAGTTCTTTCTTAAATATGATCATACAATATGATATGTTACATAAAAAAATGTATAATATCTTTTAAGAAAAATAAATAAGTCATATAAATAATTCATTTAGGTGGTCAATTTTTTATATTACCCTAATATGTTATTTATAACATCTATGTAAGATTAGAACTTGTATAGTGTAAAGGCTAGTTAATCTCATTGAAATTTTAATTTTAGTTTATTGAAAGTGTCCTAAAATAGTTGTTTATCAAAAAAGGGAGTGTAAAAAGCAAGATAACCACTTGAGAGTAGGTTAATTAAATTTTGGCATATCACTTTAAAATTTTACTTAAGCTCTATTATGCTTCAATAATCATGCATTCTCTTGGAGCTATGATTTGAGTGTTGTTACGTCTTTATGTCTACAATTTCTTCATTTAACTGCATTTACATTGATAACATCATTACAAATTTATTCATTAGCTAAGAAACTTAAATTAAAAGGTGAAAAATTATAAGATCTCTACAAGCTTACATTTTGTGAGTATTGTATTATTATACTTTAGATATTATTTATTTTACTCTTATGAGTCTTTGTAAGCACTCTATAGATCTCATTATGGATATCTTATGTAAGGTTTGCCCTTATCAATTATTAGGCTTTAGTTATGGCTAAACTGTCTAAAAATAATTATGTTTTTTTGTTTACTTTTATTAATTTTTCCATCACATAACAAATTTGCAAAACTAATCAAAAGCTTTCTTTAAAAGATTAGTATAATAGTTAATTATAACTATAGGAATTTAGAACACTTACATAGCTTGTAGTTTTAAATTTTTAAAATGCATAATTCATCCCCTGTTTGTGACTCACATCAATTATACATAGATAATTTTTAAGGTTTATAAAATGATACTAATGAGAAAAAATAGCTTTAAAAATTAGTTCTCGTTATATTATATATTTAACATATATTACATTTAATTTATTTTCTTCATAATTGAGATGTCAGATAGAGTAATAAATGAATATCTTAAACTCAAGAATGTCATACAATATGATAAAATCTATCATATATTATAATTAATTCATCTAATATAAGCTACAATCAAGATGTGAAACTTGATTATTTGTATAATATATTAATATTAACATGTAATATGATTAATACAAACTAGACTATGTAATCAATATAGTTTATGTGAGTAATGATTAGTTTTAAAAAAACTTTTAAAAAGTTGATTATAGCGATTAGAGAGCTATTGATGGTAAGTAGAATTTTTGTGAGCCTTCTTAAATCTCTATAAATATTTTATAAATAATAAGAAAATGCTAATAGACATCTTGCATATCATCTATAAGGATTCACACTTAAAATTATTGTTAAAATGTAAAGGAAAAGCAAGGTTACTACTCTTATGCTTAGATCTTTTATCTCAACTTTCTCTCCATTTTTATCATTGAAATTTAAAGGAAATGCAAGGTTACAAATCTATTCTAAAACATTTTATATCGATTTAGAATTCCTCTTGATATTTATATTGGGTTATAAGACCATTATAATAGTGTTTTGCCTTGTTTATTTATCTTATTATTAGGATTTTATTTTTTGATTTTTGTTAGATAATTTGGTCTTTTTGTAAGATATTTTGACCAAGTAATTTATGAGGTTATTTGGTCCAATTTTATGACTGGTTTTAGTCAATGGTCTTTAAGCCTAATTTATGTTTTTTTTACCCATTTTCGTAAAAAATGATTTTAGTGTTTTCACCTATCTTTTTAGCTAAGAGTAGTCATAGATTTGGTGTTGGATCCAACCATTTAAATATTTTTTTGTATACTTTCCTTTATTTCACTTTCTACACAACATTTTCAAGGTAAATAAATTTTTTTTAAGATTTGATTATAAGAGAATTCAAGATTCGAAAATACTTGTAGTGATTCACTTATAATCTTTTTAGTTTACAATTTTGATAATTCAATCACCATCTTGTGTGACCATCATGTCCCTTTTTTAACAAGTTGTTTATCTAAATGGGTTCACATTTTTTTATTAGTGCATGATTATAAAGTTCCTAAAGTAATTTTCATTCGTCTAATAAGTTTGCTACATGGATAAAGATGTTTGACAATTTGAACATTTATGTAGCATCTATTTATCTATCAATCCTATTAACTATTGAACTCAATCTAAGCATTAGGCTTTAAATGTAGGACTCAAGTAGTTGTTTGAGTTATTTATTAATTCTTGATGTTATGAGTTGGTTTAGTCTTTCATATGCTTTGCTCAAATATTACTTTGGTTTATAATATAACAATCATTTTTTTCTCTTGTCTAATTTATAATCTAAAGGACACACTAAATAGATATATACATTATCATAAGAAAATATTTAAAGAGTTTATTATTATTAAAATTTAATATAAAATATTTTTGCTCATGATGCTAAGTCTAGTCATAATTTGTATTTGATTAGGTGACACTTCTATTTCTCACCCAATTTGAAGAACTAATCAAAGTTTCTCATACTCTACTTGTTAGAGTCAACCAACTATATACTATTCACCATGCTTCATTGCTATCTATCATTATAATCACACTCACCATCACGATCCTTTTTTTCTTATTGTCTTTCTTTGGTTACATCATGTATATTTCAACGTCTTGGATAACCTTTTTTTGGTCATTTGACCTTTAACCATTGCTTTTAATTTTATAAATATTTATAAACATAGAAAATGCTATGCATTTAGTTCACTTAAAAAGCATATTTCATTGTCTTGATATTTTTAAAGTGATACATCTTTATTATGAAATTAATACAAATTTTAATTATATATATATATATATATATATAAGTCACGTTAATTATGAGATAATCAATTATTGTACTAATACTTTTTTTATATAGTAAACACTTTTCCTTGTTAAGGGTGGTTGTTTTCATTTCTATGATTTTGTTTGTATATGATATTTTAGTTTAGTTTTTTTATTAAATTTTAATTTAAACTTTAACAAATATTTTTCTTTCTAAACTTATTTGTTATTTAAATATAATTTTTTTTTCATGATTTTATATTTTAAACTCACACAATTTTTAAAAATTAATTTTTATTATTTTAGGGTGACAACAATCCAATATTTTGTTTACTATTTCTTTAGCATAATGGTATTGATGCAAATGGATGTTAACGTGTCAACATATCCTTATGCTCTTATTATAAAAATGCTATAATATGCAGATTCATATCTTCAGGCAGCATCTGTATTATATCGTCTTCCCTTTGAATAATTCCAATTCTTCTTATCCACGAATCATAACAATTCCATATGTCTTTAACTTTTTTGAGGCATTGGAAATGGAATAAAGGCATTAGAACTTTTGATTTTGAATTTTTTTATGGTTAAAACCTTATCAATAATTAATAATTTCGTGATAAATAATATTAATAATATTACAAAAAAATATTAATATTTTTAATTAAATATCATGTTTGATATTTGCCATGGGATCTAAACTCAATTACATATATTAAGCCTCTTATTTTGAGTTTTTATTTATGACTTTATTGCTTACTCTTGATAATGAAACCTTTTTTTATCTGATTTTCTTTTCAAGCAAAAAGTTGATCTAAAAAAATCGCCTTTGTGTGATATCTATTATAAAATAATTATTCATGAAAAGTTTCTTAATGACTATAAATTTTATATGTTATCTTGAAATAAAAATTTGAAGCTTTAATTTTTTTTTTATTATGATTATTTGTTGATAATCTACCACATGGTAACAACATAGTTATTTAAAGATATAATATGATTTTAAATTATTGTTATTATGACATGTAATTATTATGAAACTGTTGTAGTTATCTTGTAGCTATCAGTATGGTTTAGAAACTACAAGACAATTCTAAGAAATTAATTTAGAATATTGTTAGTTTGAAAGTTTCATGTAGATTTATACACATATTATTTTATTTATATATATAATAATTTGTAATATACATGTTATTGATTTCTATATCTTATTATTTTATTTGTATATATAAAAAATTATTTTTTATTATAATAATAATTATTAAAAAAGATAAAATATTCTATAATTCTAACCTATCAACTACCATTTCTATTAATATTACCCTCTTTCTTCTAATAGTAAAACTAAAGTAAAAAAAAAAAAGAAGAAGAGATTCAAAAACCAATAAATCAACTCTCCATCAAATTTTTAAATGATTTAAAAGGATGTTACAATTATATATAAATAAATACCTTTCTAAGAATTATTTGACACATTTATACTTAAAATAGAAAATCATCTCTTATGCATTTTTTAAAAAAAAATAAATCCCCACAATGTGACAGATGTTTTTCAAGAAATATAAAATATATCTTGAATACCTATCTATTGATTTCAACTCCATTGGAAATGAATACGTGTTAACATCATCCACTTTTTTTTTTTATCTTGACCTGAAATGTCACCAATTAGGTTTAAGCATCGTAGAGGACAAATTTAGTAGCAAAACAATCACTTGGGCATGTGGCAAACCTTATCTTATTTACAAGATGTGGATTACTTCTTTATTGTGAGTGTTTGCTTTTTCTTATGTCATTGATGAATACAGCTGAGCACCTAAGCTTGGGCTGTTTGACAAGTGTATTTGGTTGTCTTATCAAGCAGCTTTCTTGGACTATTCCAAAGGAAAAAAGACTATTAGTTCAATGAAGATTTCTAAATAAACTATGCAAAAGGTTGGAAGTATAATGATTAACATTGAAAAAATGTTTCACAATCTACTTTTAGGGATAATTCTGTAATAATAAAATGTAGGGGAATGTAATTGGTTAATTTCTAATGGATTTAATGTGATATAATAATTTGTTTAATATCTATATGTGCTAAATTGTTGAATAAAGTTTTTAATGATAATTTAATTTATTTAGCATATGCCTTTAGTTATAAATTTTTTTTTTTTGGTTTTGTTGTTATCTTATTTTCTATCTTACCTTTTTTTATATTTAAATTTTGTATTAATTGTAGGTATGAATAAAATTTAGTTTAATATTAGTATATCATTGGATGAGATAGTATAATTAATCAAAAATTGTGTTTTATTTAATTAATTAAAATTATGGATTATATAATATAATTATGGCATTATTTGAGTTAAGGAATATTATGCACTAAATTTTTTTTTTAGTAAAGATAATAGTTATTTAGATTGAAGGTAATCATAGTTTTGAGTATTAAACTATATGACTACAAAGATGATTAATTTATTCGGAAGGTGATTGTAATAAAAAGATAAAGATCAAAACGAAAAAAAATTAATAATAAGGGAGCAAAGGAAGGAGGGGAAAGAGATTAGTGAAATATTGAGAGATAAAAGTATGTGAAATAGGAAAGAGGAGAAAAAGATGCATTCATAAGAGATAAGAAAAGACAGGAGAAAAACCTTCTAATATAAAGATTTATCTAAAAATCTTGTTTAATTCATTTCAATTATATACATTTATTTTTAAGTGATAAAATAGTATAGACTTAAGTGTTAGTGGATTTGATTAACTCTAAGATAATGTGATTTGATGGCACAAGATTTAGGAAAATGCAACATGAAAAGAGATTTGGAAGGGTTTTTTTGGGCTTAAGGTTTGAGAATTTTAGGAACAAAGAGCTTGTTCGAGGTTTAATAAGGTTCTAAGTATTATTTAGGGTTTGTCTTTCTATAATTAGGTCCATAAACATTAGTTTGCTATAAAGTTGTTTTTATGGAGTGTGACAATTTTATCCATTTTGAAGTATATATAATTTTGTAATATTTTTTAGACTAAAATTCATGTTAAGTACATTACTACAATATTACAAATTTGTAAAAAAAAAAAAGAGAGGCAATTTCTAAGAAACTTTAAGCATTAATGTCTTCTTTTTAAAAGTCAATTAAGGTATTTGGATAAATTTTTGAATGTAATTAGTCTTCAATCTCTTAAAATTTCAATATAAAATATTATCAACAATCTATTCAAATGTAATCTTAAAAATAAGAACCTTAGAATATGTTACAAAACACTTTTTGCACAAACATTAATAAGTTTTTGATTGACAAAACAAATTGAAGAGTGAAATGGGATTGAGACCTCCATAATATTGAAACACAATATTCCATCATAAGTCTTTGCTAATTCTTAAGAACTAAGGCCATTGTGTAGCACCTTCTCCCATAGAGATTTCTTAATTTCAAAATGTCTTGAAACCCTGATTAGTAAAAAAATGAGGGATGTTATATGTTTAGGATTATATTTCATATTGGAATGAAAATCATAATCATAAGAAAGTAGGGTTTTTAGTTATAGGCTTAGCAAACAAAAAACTAAGATAGGTTCTTATAAGATTCCCCCTCTTTACACATAATTGGATTTTGTTTAGTATATTAACTCTCAAGAATTAAACAATAATATAGAACCTTCATGAAAAAAAATAAAACCTTGCTTCAAAAAAAGTCTTAAGAGGTTTTAATACAAATAATGTATTGTATAACTAGTATTAAAAATTAAAAATAAAGACTATTGCAAGTTCCATTTGTAATCTATTTAACTCCCAAAAGGATCTAAGCTTACAATCTCAAGTGATCACTTTGGACTATTCTAGTAAATTGATCAAAGGAATTTATTAGTTGATCATCATGTGTGCTAAATGATCAGATAACTTTATAAAATTGAAAGGTGTTTAAAAGAACTAAAAAGTATTTAATCTTATTACGAGATATCTTAAAACCTTCTAAGGATGAAAATATATCATGTGATATTAAAAATGTAGCAAAACAAAAATCAAACAAGTACAGAAGAACCCTAATACAAAAGTACCAAAAGCTAGACTAAACTTCTTATCAAATCTTAATTAATGCATTAAGATATTTGAATAAGTACAATCAGAAGATTATATCCAAATTCATTGAATCCAAAATATATAAAAATTAAGAAAAAAGAAAAAAAATGATGAAAATCGACAATATAACATGAAGTGGTAGGATCGTGCTTTGGGTTATGCACGAAGAGAAGTTGTAGGTGCACTGGAGCGCATGATGCAGCACTCTACTTGAGCACTCACGCATGTTGGTGCTTGTGTTCAGGCACAACAGGCATACATATATCTCACATGTGCTAGTTGGCCATTTATTATACCACCCATGTGAACAGCTCTCATTGGCACGGTCATATAGTTGTGCGGTGAGGCATAAATGTATAGATAGGCATGGGTAAGTGCAAAAATTGTGAAATTTGGAGAGTTTTTAATTTTTGATCAAAATTATATGTTTTTTATTTTATAATTAAAAATTATATCTTATAAAGGGATGAAAATAATTTATGAACTAATTTAAAAGAATTTAAAATGAATTTAAAGTGCTGTAGAAATAAAAATGTTCATGAATTCTATACCCATTAAAGGAAATCATTTTGGAGAATTCAATCTCCTAATGAAAAAATCTCATTCTTCTTTTCTTTCTTTATTTGCTTCTAACCATTATCACATTTCTACTTCTACTACTAGTATTTTGAAAAGAAGATTTTCAAAGTAATATGATTCATTATTTCTATTTTATTTTTTATTCCCTCGATAAATGAGGTAATATTTTTTGATATATTTTTGTTATACCTTTGTTTCTTTTTATTTATTTATATTAAGTTATTAAAGAAAGCAAAAAACCATTATCAATTCTTTTCTTTATTTTTTACGTTTTACTAATCCAACCAAATTTCTTATTATATTTATTTTTCTTATTTATTTAGATTAAAATTTATTTTTTATTTTCTAAATGGTCCATTCTTATTCACAAAAAATAATAATATGAATATATCAAATATATTGGTTTTTTGTATTTATTATTTATTGATATAAATCTTTAATATAAATTGATTTATTTAGTAAAAATTAATAAGTTTGATAAAATTGTATGGTTTGTTTTTTAGTCTATTTTGAATCTATCATTTTTTTTATCTTAATTTACTTAAGATTATGATACCTAGATTTTGATATTTGTTGTTAATTTCAAATTCTTAGATAATTATGTAGTTCAAATTTCTTTTTTTTTTTAATATTGATCATATATATCCATCATATTCATTTGGGTTACTTAATGATAAATTTCTTTACTTTAAAGTGTGATTATAATCTTTTACATATTTTGATGAAGGAAAGAATTTTTTTATTTTTTTAATAATTCAATTTGAATAGTTATTTATAAAATTAAAATTAGAAAAATCATAATCAAGAAAAAGAATGATCATTCCATGATACTAAAATAATTCTAAAGGGAAAAATCATCATAGTTTTAGAATTTGTTTTTCGAATTTGAATAGCTTTTGTTAATATTTTCTGTAGCTATTTAATTAAAAAACAATAAACAGATGATTTGTTCTGGTCCGTTGCGAATAGTTAAAAAATAATCATAGAATTAGTTTTTTTTTTTCCGGGATCGCGGTTTAATTCCCGATTGGTCCGGTTCATTTCCGTCTGTAGTCTCTCTTTCTTATGCCTTGCGCGCCCCGCCACCCACCCCCCACACACCCACCACCGCAGCCACTTTACCACGTCCTCAGATTCAGCATCATCTTCGCCACCATTAACACCGCCAAGTTGCTCGCCGGGCCCCCCGCACCACCCCACAGCCCCCCCCGAAAGCGACCTCTCCGTTCCTCGCCAGCATTTCTCCCTTTTCTGTGGGCCCCACCACCACATCCCTAGCTAAATATATTACCATGTTCCCTTCTGCTCAATTCCCTTCGCTGGTGGTGTCTTACTCCCGGTGCCAACTGGAATACGCCTCTCTCCGCAAGAGTTCTTTTGTTACTCAGAATAGACTTAATTCGGGGTTCAAACTCAAAACCTTGGTTTATGGTTGCTGGGGATGCCGACACCGGTCAGCAACGCGCGGCAGTGCCTTGGCGATGAAGCCGCAGCCGCTCTCGAGGCTGCCGTATCGGCAGCACGCAGCCGCTCCCACGCACAAACCACCTCACTCCACGTCGTTTTCGCTCTTCTCTCCTCGTCCCCATCTTCCCCCTCCCTCCTCCGCGACGCCCTCTCCCGCGTCCGCACTGCTAGTTCATCACCTCGCCTTCAACTCAAAGCAATCGAGTTCTGTTTCGGTGTCTCTCTCGACCGCCTACCCTCCTCCTCCACCTCCTCATCAACTCCATCGTCATCGGATGATCCTCCGGTTTCCAATTCGCTTATGGCTGCTATCAAGCGCTCCCAAGCCATACAGCGTCGCCATCCGGATACGTTTCACCTGTATCAGCAGCAGCAATCATCCGCAGATCCATCATCGGCCTTCTCTGGGGTGAAGGTGGAGTTGCAGCAATTAGTGCTTGCGATTCTCGACGATCCGATCGTAAGCAGAGTGTTCTCTAGCTCTGGTTTTCGTAGCTCTGATATAAAGTTCGCCATCCTCCGCCCTCCTCCAGCGATCTTCAGCTTTCCAAACCCGACCCGCTGCCCTCCACTCTTCCTTAGCAACTTCTCTGACACGGAGGGGTTGGGATTCCCCCTTCCTGTTGCCGATGTTGGCAACGAGAACTGCCGGAGAATCGTGGAGGTCATCATCAGGAAGACCGGGTCTCATAATCCCATGCTTGTTGGAGTGGGCGCCGCGGAGGCTGCCGGAGATTTTATCCAAGCACTAGAGCGACGGAAATGGGAGGGAATGCCGCAGGAAATTCATGGGCTTAGAATTGCGAGCATTGAGAGGGTGCTCGGTGACGGCAACCCCGATGATATATATGAGAAGCTGGAGAAAGTGGGCAAGGAATCGGAGGATTTCAGGATTGCTCTGAGCATTGGGGACATGCAGAGATTGTTGGAGGTGAGCGAGGAGGTGATCGGTCGTTTGGTTTCTGAGGTAACTAGGGTTTTGGAGCTGCGGCCGGGCAAACTGTGGGTTTTGGGGTGGTCGGCCACCTATGAGACTTACCTAAAGTTCTTGTCTAGGTATCCGTTGCTTGAGAAAGATTGGGCTTTGCAGCTTCTGCCCATAACTTCTCACAGAGCTGGATTTGGTGGATTGCATCCGAAACCCCCAAGGTTAATTATTTTTTCAATCATTCTTGAATCCTGGTGATTGAAGTTATCAAATACTTCTTCAAAGAGTATGGATTAATGTTTTTACTGATTACCATGTATAAAAGTCATAAGGTGATTTTCAATATTGTGCATTGCATACTTCAAAGCAACGTACATTATGGTCCCTTCTCTAGAAAGCATTTTTTGTATAAGATGTATAACTTTGATTAAAAAAATTCAGAGAATGAACCGTAGAGTTGAAGTGAAGAGCTAAATTATGGCTATTGTTCCTATCCTATAACTAGTATATAGAAGATGATTTATAAAAAGAGGGATGTCCATAGTGATGATATAGTTTGTTATGATATTTCTATAAGAATCTTTTGTGCCATTTTGTTTTGAAAAATGCATTTGCTTACTACAACTAATTTGTCTATTTATCTGTAAAATATCCAAAATTTTGATATTAATTAAATACCCTTATCTTATAAACTTGCTAGACTAATACTCGAGATATCCTCTATTCAAAACATGGAATATTTTGTTTGATGTTGGAATGTTCTATTACCAAAACTGAGTTAATCAATTCTTCTTGTGTTTGAGCTCTTGTTTCATACTTTTGCCCCCTTTGATTCTCTCTTCCATTCTTGTCTAACCTCCTTTGTGTTTACACCTTCAAACCATTCTCTTAATTTTTTTTTAAAACATCATATTTAATTAAATGCGATTTAACAAAAATGCTCTCTTTTATGTAAAAATCTTTAGCATTAAAGGGCACGAAATATGGAGGGACAAAGTCTTGTAGTTAAAGTTAGATTTTTCTTTTTGGATTTTTTTATGAAAATTTGGATTTAGTTAGATTTGAATTATATTAGCCATAGTTGATATTAAAAAGAACTGGATGTTTTGATAATAGTTCCTAACTTATATATGATTTTGTGGTACTTAATAATGTTAATATTAAAAAAACATTATTAAAAAGATAACATTTTTTGGTTAAATCATGTTCAATCAAAATGTTTTGTATTAAAAATGAAAAAAATAAAGAGAATGTCCATTGTATAAACTCAAGCAAGGTTAAATTAGGACGATAGAAGTCAAAGGGATAGAAGTGCATTATCACAACTTGAAGGCGAGTTGGATTGTTACATTAGCTTAGCAAACAAATATCTCAAGAATCAAACAAAATATTCCTTTTTAGAGGTTGGTGGCTAACTTATATGGTTTTTCAATGAGCTTATAAGATTTGAAGAATTGAAGTAATATTTAAATTTAGATATTGTGCAGGTAATTAAATAAATTTGTTGTGATATGTTAGTAAATATCTTTATTTTTTTTGTTACTAGAACTATCACATATTCATATTTATTTTTATAGAATCATTTTAAATATATTTTTTTATATACAGTATAGGATAAGATTGCATAAAATAGAACCTTTGGTCAAACTTTTTTGGAGTCCACATAGGTATGAGCTTTGTAGTGTTGAACTATTTTTTCTCTTTAATCTACTATTAACAAATGACCTAATTAGATAGGATTTTTTCTTTAATGATGTTATTGCTCTTATGTACATAATGTGAGTTCCATTATTTTCTTTAAGATGGGTGAACTAAAGACATTGTTATTGTTTTTATTGTTAAAAACATCCGTAAAAGAGTGTAAATGTAATAGGGTTTTTTGTTGCATCTTTGTTTGAACCTTTCTAAGTGTGTTGGTTTTTAGAAAGCAATGGTAAACAAAGCATTACAAAAATCCATCAAGATGTTAGCATCTATTTATGATAGCATTATTGTTAAGCAACTTATTTAGATCTTTATTTGTTGTGAGTCTTTCTTGGTGCACCATTTATTTGTTTGTTATCCCAATTTTATCATTGAGGTATTGTTGCAACTCTTGCAATGGATATTTTAGGTTTGTTTAGCAATGGAGTAATTTTTCCTTTCCTCTTTATTTGCATTTTTTATATTCACTTTTCACTTTTAATATGATTGAGTCTTTTACAACAGTGATTTAATTTTTGTAGAACATGCAAGGAATGTGGTGAAAGAAAAAATTAAAAAGATTTGGGTGGTAATTGAGTGCAATAATATGGTTTGCCTCATTAATGATTTGAAGTTTTCTGGATAAGACCCTTGAAATAATCTCCAAGATAAAATAAGATGAAATTATACATCTTAAATCAATAAATCTCTGAAATTGTACTCTCATGTGTGGAGAGATATGGCACTCAATAGTGAGGAGAGGGGAGTTGTAAATTGCTTCAAGAATATGCAAAAATAAATTGCATGAAGTGTCAATGTAAAATAGAAAGTAAAGTGATAAAGGAGTAATGAACATGAATTTTCACATTGTTCGGCTCTAAATTTGGTTTATGTACACGAACTACTAAGTGGTCAAGCTTTACTTGCTCACCCTTCTTTCATGTAGATGGACAAACTTTAATAATGCTTTCTCAATAGAAAAAAAAGGCATAACCTTGGAGATTTATTGCAACACTAAAAGAGGCACACAAAAGAACCTAGAGAAGGTGTACTCACTAAACTGCTTAAGAAAAAAAAAACATGGGCCTTCCTTAAAGGTGGTGAGGCCTACATAGTCCTAATAAAAAACTTGAAACAAGTACAATAAGAAAGGTATAAAAGCTTGTAGTATATTGCACAAATTATATAATAAGGCACTAAAAGCTCTTTGTAGAAATATTGCAACACTTTGAGATTTACACGAGACAATTAAGCTCTTTATTGATGTTTGTGATGATGATTTCATCTTGCAAATACTCAAAACCTTTTCAAAATCACACTTTCTTTCGTATAACAACTTAATATATATTTCATCTCTTATTGATAGTAGTTGACTTGGTTTGCTTCTCATTGCAAATTGCTATACATGTGAAACTCAAGCATTCTCAATTTTTTTAATTGTTTGATTCTTTTTATGAAGATTTGACCATCAAAATCTAGGATCATACAATCTAATTTGTTCAAAACTTTTTATTACCATCATGTTCAATTTGATGTTTGAACTATTGAATATGCCTATCAGGTACAAATTATCAATAGCAATTTGTTGTAACCATAGTTCAGTTTTGCTAATTAGATCATTCAGTGATTGGGTCTTGATTAGATTGGAAAATATGTCATTTTTTTCATAATCTGATTTTTTGAAACACTTACATAAATAAGGACAATAAGATGCAACACGAAACGATCTGACTTATCAACTCAACAATTTTTAAAACAATTGAACATAAGCCTGGTAAGTTCAAATCATATAAATTATACTTATAAATATGTAATAGACTATTTCTAAAAATAATAGTATAAATGATGAATATTTATTATTAGAAAATGGAATAAAAAAAATCAGGCATTGTAGATGAAATAGACTTAGTAAAAAAGGTTTCACAAACTCTATATTTCTCATAGGGGGTCTTCTCTATGGAATTGATAGAAATGGCAAAACGGTTGCGATGAGACAATGAACCCACATGTTCTTTGGCCCTATGCCGATGGTTGGAAGAAACATGCAAGCTTAGAGTCGTTGGAGGTGAGATTTGAAATGTGTGTGATGGATAGCAAGATGCAATGAAGCAGTATTTATTGAAAATGGAGATATTGGAGGAATGTTCTTACAATGACAAGAGCTAGAGGCACATAATGTGTTACAAAACATTATGCAAATGTTTGGTGTTATGTCCTTCAATCACATCTCTAGTGTTGGGTCATGTTTTGAATGTGTTTTATGCATGACCTTGCTTTGTTCATCATTTTTTTAATTATTTTGTTATTTTGGACATGCCATGAATGTATGACATAACATTTTCATATGTTTTAGAATATAATATCTTTTAAAGTGTTCAAAGCACACACAATGAGTTATATAGAGGGTCTTGTGCTTTTGAGGACTCTGTCATATGATTGGGCCTTTTGAGTACTTTAGATAAAATCACCTTTTGAGTAGCATATTTTGATAGCCATATATTAAATATAGCACATATTCATGCATGATCTTTTGTATTAAAGCTTAAATCCTTCCATAAGATACTCGTGGAATGATTCTCTAATTGTCCAACTTACTTTTAAATATATGAAATGTACTTTGGACAATGCATCGTATATAACATTCTGAAGTTTGTTATCTTTAAGGAATAAGCATAGAATAAGGCAATAAAAGGTAGATGCATTCTTTGTTATGGTTTATACTTGGCTTTATAACATATCTATCTTTTCTATTGCTTCACAAAATATAATGTAATGTATAAATTTAGTACGTATTGATTCACTGTTGGCTTGCCATGTTTGCCAGTTGGCTAGATTATTGTCTCCTTTGACCTTTTTTAAATAACAAATCTACTAGAACATCGAAGGCAACGATATTTTGTTTACTAATGATCTTTTGAAATTATTTTACTCCACGTCATATATCAACCAAATGAACTTAGAATTTTTGCTAGGTTTTAGACCAATTGAAGGATGTTCCTCATGTCTTATCCCAAATGTTGATTTCTTATAGAGCAGCCTTCCTCTTTATTCTCAAGTTTTCATCTAGCTTTTGCGATGGCTAGCCTTGATTCCCAAGGTCACGTTATGTCTTTATTAGGATGATACTGACTAACAATTTTTCTAGGTCTTCTTTTAGTTCTTTACAAAAAGCAAACGGATACCTCACATTCTTAGCTTCTTTTTGAATATTCTTAATAGAATTGTGAGTCTTTGGGACTTTTAAGCAACCTTATAGAGTGGGTGAAGTGTGGAATGAGGTTGAGGAAAAGATGTATTATTGGCTTATGGCTACCTAAATAGCCAATCTTCTTATTCTTTCGTTGTTTTCATCAAGATGCTTGTTGTTGCAATTGCTTCTTGAGCCCCTTTAGTTACTTGAGAGAGGCTTCTTTGCAACTCTAAATAGATCTTGTTGGTTTCATGATTTTACTAAATCTTAAGCCAGGACAAGGTATATGATTCTATTTTATGAACCTCCTTGTTGTTGGAACAAACCCTCTTTTACACCACCAAAAACATATTTGTGACTTAGAATTTGGAGTAAATTAGATGAAAAAATAGCTCATGACCGCATAAGATTCCCTTATTTCTTGTGTTCATCTCTCAAGAAGAAGTTGGCTATCCACACTTGATTGAGCTTTGATTCATCTTTTATGTTAGTGATTGTCCTCTTAGCACCTCCAAAGTTTTATGGGGGTGTTAAACCTATGGTGTCTATGGGTTTGGGGGTGAACATGAGAAGATAGAAATTTGGTTGGCTAGGTTTTGACTCAAGAAATCTCCTTTTTACATGTTTTATCTTTATTTCTTTTAAGTATTAGTTATTGATGATTTTTCCTTGTTCAGGGACAGGAGATAGAGGAGATTGATGAGAGAGGATGAGATTTTCTTAATGATTCATCTAAAGTTCCTTATTTCTTGATGTAGATAAGTTACTAGTGCTTCACTTAAAGTGGAAGAAAAATGATAATTAGATTGGGAGGGGTTATCCACCTTTCATTCGACTTTTACCAATTGCTATTGTTCCACAACTTGCTGCCCACTCCTAAATAATGAATTTACTTTCTTGTTGTTCCTACAAATAATTAATAAGGGAAATGGTGTTAGATCATGCAAACTCATTGTTTACTTTTATTCATTCTCTAGGTTCTCTTAAATAGGAAAAGGTGGGCATGTTGCATAGATGATTCTCATCCTTGTCTTAATTCACTTTAGAAGATTAATTGAACATTGACAAAGGTTTAGGAGTCAAGCTTTTAGATGTTGGATCGCCATTAAGAACTTTTTGCATGTTTGAATAGAACAATGTATACAATCCCTTGCAACTCCAAATCCTTATGTAAAAGATTTTTTTTGTTTCTATGGAATCCTACTCTAATAAAAATATTAGTAATTTGGAGTTATTCATGCCAAGACAAAAAAAGAAAGTGGAGGAAGAATAGAATATGATTGAAATTGAACTTTGTTGAAAGGTGG
Source organism: Vanilla planifolia (assembly GCA_023846275.1). NCBI lineage: Eukaryota > Viridiplantae > Streptophyta > Magnoliopsida > Asparagales > Orchidaceae > Vanilla > Vanilla planifolia. The sequence goes on from CM043873.1 coordinate 28,647,659, forward strand.
CTACCTAAAGAGGATTGCTTCTTTACAAAGATTAGATAGCTTTGAAGCCCCATTACTCCTAGAGTGTAGTCATTCACAACTTTATGGTCATGGGAGACTTTTCTAAACTAGATGCAATTTTTAAGCATTAGAGATAAGATTTATCCCTAAAACGTGAAGGGAAGAAATTTATTCCAATCCCCTCAATATATTTTGTCATCCACTCCCTTTAATTTTTAGATTTTAAAAAGCTATGATTAGGGTAATTTTTTTTTGAAGCCTCTGCAAAATTATATGCTAAGAATTTGATTGAAAATTCAATCAATTTTAGGAATATGTGTTCGATTTTGTACTATCATTATTGTTCAGTTTTGGAAATCAGATTGTTGAACTGATCAACTTCCCTTTATCATGGACTTTGATGATGCTCTTTGTCACAACCTTCTGAATGGATCAATCGTACTACTCTGTTCTTGTTCATAGAATCTGATGAATAATTAGCAAGTCTAGTTAAAAGTTAAACTTACTCATCATCGGCTTCATCTGAGTACTCTTTTAGATGATCATTTGCTTTGTGTTTTGATCTTGCAATTGTACAATTCAATTAATTTTATCGGAATGGTGGTTGGGTTTCTTCTAGCTTTTGATTACTCCTTTTCACACTTTCAAGTTAGCCTTTGCAAGGAATCATAGTAGATGAAAATGAATCATGATTAATTCCATAAATAATAGAGAATATTACAAATAAATAGCATCAAATGGCCCTTGATCGGACATTTTTGGTCCCGTCACATGGAGAAGAAGATGATAAGTTCTCATTTTCAGTGACATTGCCCCCCCCCCCCCCCTTCTCCAACCAACCCCATTTGGCCGATTTGTATTCTAGTGGCTTTTAGTGTGAACTAGATGGCTGATTTTGATTTCTAGCTTTAAGTAAACTTTCATTTGAAGTTGGGTAGTTAAATTGATGTCTGTAAGCACATAGACTGAACTTTTTCTAAGACTTTCAAATATGGGCTGGTTTTAACTTGCTACAGTCTACATTTTAGGAATTGAGTGCATGGTTTTAGCTTGGATTTCTGGTTATCCACTGGTTAGTTTGCATGCTTTTCTCATTTTTTTACATGTTCAGGGTCCCTAGATTAACCCACACAATCAATTATGTCAAATAGTACAAGAATAGTCCTAGATGCACCCCATAACTGCCATTAGTGCTCCATTTTCTCTTGAAATTCTTCCATAATTTGAGCCTTGATTTTTTTCTTGGGTTTGGGCCACCAAGGACTTGATGATTGGATTTTTATCTCTTAGTTGGTCTTTTGATCATTAATAGTTTTCTGCAAAATTAAATGGCGGTAGTATATATGTGGTTCTCAAGTGATATGTCCATTTTTCCATGCTTATACATGTTTCTTTGATATAGGCGACAACAGATGTTATCTATGATTGTGGATGGATGAATTGTGTGCTCTTTCTCTACAATACTGTTTGCTTTTGCAGGTATTTTAGTCAAGTTTACAGCGCTTGCATTCATAGAGATTGTAGTAGCATTGATGAAGAAAATTGGTTGATGAAAGGTGCAGGAGAAAATGTTTTAGCCATTAGGAGTCTTCTGTAAGCCCACAATTAGGGCTCTATTGCCCTATAGAATTGGAACAAACTTCTGTTCTTATTGTGTTCATTGAGGAGCATGAACTTCACCTTGAATTAGACTCTTTTGTTTTCCATTTAGTATTGTGGTGACCACCCATTCTTATTCTTTCCGTTCGCTAGCTTTTTCTATTCTCCCTCTGTTCCATTTACTTCCCTTATCTTTACCAGCTGGTATCTCTTAAGAGCTCAAAGAATGAATTGAAGACGTTTTTTTAGTGTTTATGTGTTGCAATGAATTGAAGACGTTTTTTTGGTGATTATGTGTTGCATGTGTGCTGGGCATGATGAAAAATGAAGTCGTCATTCTTCTGCTACGGTCATATGGATGCTTGTAAAATGGGTTGGGAATTCAACAGAAATAAAAATTAGTACTCCAGGGTTCACATTACCTGATTTCTTATATGGGAATTATACTAGAGTCATCATTGTTGTAAAATTTATTTGGATACATGGAATAAGAAATTGATGATATTTCATAACGAAGGAAAATTCAGAGGATTAACTGCTGAGAAGATTCCTATGAAATTTGGCATCTTTGTTATACATATGGCTATGATTCTTTAAGCAATTTTTATTTGAATGATTTTGCATGCTTTAATCAGGGAATAATCCACACCCTTGCTATTAGTTTATCACTCCAGTTGTGATCTTTTTGACCTATAAGAAGCTGACCATGTTGTACTTGTTCTTTGCACAGCATAATGGGATCATTTGTTCCATTTGGTGGTTTATTTTCTCCAGTAGAGCCAATGGATAATTCTGGCAGACCGTTTAAATCCATGACTCGGTGTCTGCTGTGTAATGAGAAGTACGAGCAAGAAGTTTTTAGTATACAGAAGGGAAGTTCCCTTTCACTTGAAAGTCTTCACCAGCTTAGCATGCCCTCATGGCTGAAAAAAGGAGATGCAGTTGACATGGTAGAAGAATTTGACAAAACGAAGTTGTTCCCTTTTTTAGCTGTAGAAATGTTATTTATTCCTGTCATTTAATCTTTATAAATGCCACATGTCAAATTATAGCTTCTTTTCTATCGTAATGCCTCACCTGCTAGGATGGATTAACATATAAAACTATAAACACCTTTCCTCTTTTCAGTAAGTGTATTTTACTTTCAGTGCAGGTTGAAGAAGACAAAGATTTATTGAATGCTAGAATCGTTAACTTGCAGAAGAAATGGAACAAGTACTGCCGAGATGTACATGGCCGTTCTGAGATGCTAAAGACAAACAATTCACAAGCACTTCTGCACTTCGACAGCATTAACTGTGCCTCTAGTGTGGAAGTTTGCTGTAAGAATACCATGAATCCTTATGCAACTCAAAACCAGAGCATCCGTAAAGATGAATGCACCATACCAGTGGGTGCAACCAAGACCATACCGATTTGCACGGGCATCATGTCAGCTTTGGCTTCTGTGCCTACTAATTCCAATTTAATTTCTAATCTTCAAGATAAACTCTCAGATGGCAAATCACTTCGAAGTAGTGGATTGGAATCTCAACAAGCTGCACCATTAGATTTAAGCTCTCGGGCTCAGCACTCAACTTCTCCTATAACCTCAGTGCCAACTGATTTGGTGTTAGGATCTGTTCAGGAGCCTTTCTGTTTGGAAGCGAAACCAGCTTTTTCAGTGCGTGTTGACCAATCACAGGGCTCATCCGAATCTTCAACACCCATAAAGATTAGTGGATCAGCTCAAAATGTTTCAGAGGATCATGTATCTCCTCATTTTGTCCTTTCTAATACAGACTCCGCAGCCAAAAGTGTAGATCTTTATGCACGGTTTTCTTCAAATGTGAAATCTAACCCCAGTGCCTTTTCAAATGAGCAATGGTGCTGGAGTACATCAAATATATGCCAAAAGTTTGATTCCACCAATGACAAGTCATTATATATGAGCTTGCTTGGAAAAGTTGGAAGGCAAGAGGAAGCATTATTGGCCATTAGTGAAGCCATCATTCATTGCAAAGCTCGAAGTGATAAGTACCATGGAACGAGCCTTCGAGATGATATATGGTTGTGTTTTCATGGCGCAGACAGAGTTGGGAAAAAGATGGCAGCCATGGCTCTAGCAGAGTCAATCTTTGGCAGCAGTGACAATTTGATCTGCATTGATCTAGCTTACTTATATGATACTTTCTGTACAAATACAGCCTTTGAAGACAAAGGATTAAAAGTTCGTGATACTTGTTTAAGGGGAGAGACTATAATTGATCATATTTCCATGGAGATAAGAACTAAGCCATTGTCAGTTTTCTTTCTTGAAAACGTGGACAAAGCTGATTTGCCAGCCCAGAGCGGCTTATCTAATGCAATCCGAACTGGTAAGTTTTCTGATTCTCATGGGAGGGAATTTAGCATCAATAGCTCCATATTTGTTGTTGCTGCTAAAGCTTTTCCAGGGGCAGGACTATTCCCAAGGGAGGAGATCGTTACTTTCTCTGAGGAAAGGATTTTAGCAGTCCATAAGTGTCAAATGAAGATTTTAATAGAACCTCCCTCAGACATATCGATCTCCAGTCCAGATTGCAAGGTATCAAATGTCACAAGAAAGGATTCCAGAAGCATGTATGTCCCTCATCATCCAGTTGTCATAAGCAAAAGAAAGATGGATTCTATTGAAGATCAAAATAGGCTGTCGTGCCCCTTTTTGTCAGTGAAGAAGTCACGCCAAAACTTGGGTATGGTCTTTGACCTGAATCTTCCCGTTGTGGAGGCATTGGACCAATGTGGAGATTGCAGCAGTAGCAATGAGGTTAGTTCTGCATTAGGAAATTGTGAGGCTTGGTTTGAAGAACTCATTTCCATGATGGATGCAACTGTAAGCTTTAAGCCATTTGATTTTGACGCTCTCTCTGATTATGTGCTTAAGGAGATTGGCCAGCACTTGCGTAAAGAAATTGGGCCAAACTGTATGCTTGAGATTGATGTAAGGGTCATGGACCAGATACTTGCAGCCACATGGTTATTAAAAAACAAGCATGATCTTACTGAATGGATTGAACAGGTACTCATGAGGAGCCTTGCTGATTTGAGAGACAAAAAAGGCTCCTCAGCTTCAACTGTTTTTAGATTAATTGGTTGTCAGGAATTATTAAAGGAGAGTCAACCTTGGGCGTTCCTTCCTTTAACAATCAGTTTACAATGACACTTCCAATTTGATGTGAGTACATGTACATATGTATAATGTAGCTTTAGCTTTTTATATTTTGTTAATAACAATGAAAAAGTTCCTTATTCAGTTACTTTATATGGTTATCAAGCTGAAGAAAACATCACGATTTATTGTTGAGAATAGAAACAGGTCTTTCGGATGCTATTTGTTTTGGTGAACTTTGTCGAAAATGACAAAACTTCATGATTTCTCCTAAATTGGTATGCCTGAGCACGAACCTGGCAGGCTGAGCTTGGCTCGTGCTAGGTGTTGACTTGGTTAGCTCAGGCTAGCCCAAGCTTGACATTCAGGTCTGGGCTTAATCAAAGAGCCAAGCATGTCTAAAGAGACAGTGGACCTGGCAGGACCATCATGCGCTCACCCTATTTCCAGGTCTACATCTTGTTCTATTTTTGTTGATACTGTCTTCTATAGACTTTTCACTTTTTCTTTCATCAAAAAAGAAAAGTTTTAATGCTGCTGCCCCACCATGATCACTATATCCAATTGTAGCAAAAGGTTCTTTATGCGATCAATTATTATATGGATTTTATCTGTAACTGCTCATATATTTGAACCCCTATATTTAATCAATTAACGTTATTCTGTATGATTTTTCTTGAAATTTTGGCAATTACTTGCAAACTAAATCAGGAATACCTTTTATGATTGAGGACTGTCAATGGTACCTATTTTCCATCCACCTTTAGACTGGAATCAAAAGATAATTAATACATGAAAAAATCTGTATTAAGCCTTCCTATGATCAAATATTAATGAAAAATGGATGGAGATTTGGTTTGCTTTACATTCTTCTTGGGCATGCACTTTCAGGAATGGTTGTTTTTTCTTCTTATTCCACAATGTTCGACGTTTCTCTTTTTTTGCGTTTTTGTTATTACAAATCTCTATCCAAATACCATCTCCTGACTTCTGGAACTCCTCGTTTGTTATTTTCGGTTTTCAGGGTCAACAGTGATCTTGACCTCAATTACCATGGAAGCATTCCCAATTCGTCAAGAAGTCTCCAATCAAAGTTCTTGGTCAAGGTTCTATGCCTGCTTCTTTGTTCTTTCATTCTTTCTTTGTACCAACTTCTACTTTCCCTTCTCAAAGGTTGATGATATTTTGCACTCTGTGATAGGTGATTTAATTTGTTTCAGATTGAAAACTTGAGAAAGGGCACCTCTTATGGCATGATTCGGTAGATTTTGTGCTACCTGGAGAGATTGCTTAGCTGGAACTACATTTTGTGCCTAATGGAGTGAGTTACAGGGATGAACTCTCTCTGGTAGTCTTCGAAATATTTCTGGATCTCTTAGTCTCCTTCTACAAAGGGGATAACTTTAACGGCTATCAAAGGTATTGATGTGGCAATCTCAATTTTTTTTCTCATACAGTTGTGCAATTCCATTTGATCTGTTTAACATGAAACAACTTGTACTGTCATTTTTAACTTGTCTTAGTAAAGTAGAGTGTTAAGTTTGAGATGATGGAAGAACCTTCCTCTTTTGTTCTTTTCCTTTCTCTTGTTTAACTAGCATGTTTTTGAGCTAGCTTTAAGATTGAGTGCATCCTTGTGTGCCTGGTGTATACATCTGTTAGCAAATGCTTGTTAATCTAAGTAGGCAGTATTGAGTCAATAGTTTTGACTTTTGTATCATGTATTTCTTTGCATTTTATTCTTTGACAAAATAAAACAAAAAATTTCCTTTTTTTTCTTTCTCTCACTACAAAGTTCTCTTTTTCTCTCTTTCACTTAAGAGGATTTTAGACAACATGCCCCCCTCGATTGCCTTCTTTCTCTTCGTGGTGTTCCTATTGGGGAGTCGTTGGCAATGGTAGGGTGATGAGGTAACAATAAGTCTTGGGGTTCAAATCGGTTTATCCAATCATCTACTCTAGTGCTTCCTCACAATTGCTTTGAGAATCGTCTCCTCACAGCAAAGCTTAATGGTTGATGACGAGCTAAGGAAATTAGGGTTAGGGATATAGATCGAGCACAAGCGGGCGAGATCAAGATTCAGGGGACGTATGAGTTTAGTGGGATGCGAGAATAAGGAATTAGATTATAGGGTTATATATTTCTGTTAATTAAATCTTTTTAATTATTATGACCCTTCTAATTTCAATAATTTGTAATAAGTCAAATAAATTTCTTGAGACAAAAACAGGTGTAATTTAACTCATTTTGTAGAGCTCTATTATGCATATTTTAATATTTTGAAATACTTTATTTTTCAACTTATCTTGACATTTTTTTGAGATATTTCATATTCTTATAACTTTATCTCAAAATATTAATATAATTTTATTATTTTAGGAGTTTAAGGACGTTATAACAATCTTCAAACAAATTTTACCTTGATAAGACATTTGTAAGGAGAAAAACCACAACCACAAGGTATACTTGGGAGTCTCACTTAGTGATTGAATCAAGAAAATAAAACATAATACTTCTAGAATGCATTTCTCTTAAGATCTCCTTCCATCTTGTCAACACTCTCTTGTAGCATTGTTTCATGTGCTTTTTTCTATTGAACATGGCTTAAATATGAGTTATTTTGTGCAAAATTAGTAAACATGATTATGTAATTTTTGGTTCTATTCCTCTTGTTACAAAGTTCTCTAAACTCCCTTCAAAAGAAATCCCTCAGATTCTAAATAAAGTGCACCAAGTACCTTCTACCTTTTATACTATGTCAAAATATCAATTCTTTGCCAAGCTTTCCCTTTTATACATTGGCCATACCTTTTCAAAGACTATTTTTTCAATATTCCCAAGCTTTACTCTTGCTAGATAAAATATTTTTATATATGACATTGCACCTACATTTTTATATATAACCTAATCTTGTAATAGATTAACATATAATATTTTCTGTATTTGTATTTCTTGGATGATAAAATGATGTCTTTTTTTTTTTTTTTTGAGTTATCAAACCTACATGTGTTGGGAGTTTCTTGCAATGTTTTGTTATGTTAACAATTTGTTGATCATATGTAACAATGAAGAAACATGTGAGCCATGATGCTATTCAATTTTCATGACTTCATGGTTATATATCATTAACCACACCATACAAATATTGTATAGAAAGCTGAGGTCAGGTTCTTCACAGATGAGCAATTCCTTTTTATGAGAAGTGCAATATTTTCTTATGAGGACAAAATTGTCTATTTATAATTATTTATCTTTTCAAATAAATTTAGGTGAAAATGTGCAAAAGTGCTCTTCATAACATCTATCCTTAATTTTTAATGCTTAATCACTAAATTCTATTCTAAGTCACTTTTAAGAGATTAAGTTATTCATTGAGAAGGTTTATGTGATACATTTCAAGTGCATCCCAAATTCAACAAATTTTGATTTGATTTAAGTCTTTGAGAAATTTATTGCATATTTATAACATCAATATTTGGATAAAAATATTGTGTTGATATTGGTGTGATATAAAGTTTATAAATTTTTTTATTGTTTTATTTAATGTTATTTAAATAAATTTTTTATTTTTTAGTTAAGATGATTACTATGTATCACCTATGTTATGTTATTTTTTAGTTATATTTTAATTTTTTTTAATAATATTATTTAAAAATATTATATAAATTAAATACTTAATATTTTTAGATTATATTAAATTTCATGATTTTGTTGTTAAATCAAGTATTTTAAATATAATTGATTAGTGCATTATGCTAAAAGTGTTGTGTTAAGTGAATTAAAATATGTTTTGTTATTGTATAACGACAATAATGATTAAGTTTTGTATGTTTATGATCATTGTGAATAATCATTGATGTGTGCAATGAATGACATTATGTTTTGGATGTGTTTTTCAATATAAAAGTGCTCATAACATAATCTTTGAAATAATAATGATAACTTCTATTTTATTGTGTAACAATTATTTGGTTTACTCAAACTAGTTGAATTATTTGAAATATGACATTTTTGTAAGTTTTGGATAAGTTTTAATTAAAAGTAATTTAAAATTATCAAAAGAGGACACATATCAAACTATTGAAGCAAATCAATATCAACCCAAAAATTATAAATAGTTGTCATAAATATAAAAAAAAATTGTTATTGGTATCTTATTTTGATTCCTTGGGTGAAGAGTACAAGTGTGGATAAAGGCATAGAAATATTTTTTAAAAAAATTATCATTATTTGTGAATCTTAGCATTATTGATAGCCAACTATTAAAAAGTTGATTGCTTGTCTGAGTTTGTTGCATTATTAATGAAAGGACACGTTAAGAATCTTGCATTCTTCATCATTGTTTTTAAAGAACCATCCATGTGTGTGTGGTCTAGATGAGGTGAGAAAAAAGTTTGGATTTAAATAATTATAATATATATCTCTTTCTCTATATATATATATATCAACGATGTAATTTAAGAGAGAAAAGATTAGATATTTTATGTTAGATTTATTATTGATTTTTTTCAATGACAATCAAACTTCTAATTCTTATCACTTTCACATCACTTATTGTCAATGTTAGGCATCTTTCATCATATCTTCATTAAATTTATATTATAATTTCATTGATTATCTTATATTCTCAATAATTATTAATCAGTTTATAGTTCTTTTACTAATCTTATTTTAAAATAATTAAATATGATAGAGAAAAGTTTTCTTTGGCTAGTGCCTATATAGTTCAATTGCTAAATATTTTGAGTTGTTCTAAAAAATTTTAAGATAAAATTTTATCAATATTTTATTTTCAACTTATCTTAAGATAGTTGTTTATTAAATAATTAAATGGCGTTGTGTATTCAATGTGTGCTTCAAGATTCACGTCCTCTTAATTAATAATTAGCAAATCATTAAGGTCTAAGCGTTAATAAGTATCCCAACCATGGTTTGGTGCATATTTCTTGAAACGACAATTTGGAAAAAAAAAAAAAAAAAAAAAAGCAAGTCATAAAAAAAAAGAGTTTGTAAAAATATTTCTAATCAAAATTTTAACCACGTGCGGATTTGTGGGCGCTAAATGATTGCAAATATACTATAGAAATACGGACCACGTGTACGGGTAACGTTTCCTGTTACGTCTTTATTTATTTATTATAGATGAAAATAATTTATAATTATTTTTCATAAAAATAGCTCTCTAAAGGCTTTTTTTTTTTAAGTTGTTGTCTAAATGAAGGTTTTGGAAGTTTTTGTAGGGTTGAATAAATCTAATAAAATGTTAGATTAAATTTGAAAATAATATTTTGATAGATTTGTCGAGTTGAAACATTTGTTTTGTAGTTTTGAATTAAAAAAAGATTATTAAAAAGGAATAATAGAAGAAAAATTAGTGATTTGAGTTAGAAATATTTCTCTTATATTTTAATTTGAAAAAATTATTTTCTAATAAATTACAAATATTGCAAGAAAAAAAATCTGTCATTTATTAACATTGTAGATATTAAAAAAATTAGAGTCACAATTTAATATTTGTTATAAATTTAAAAAACTTTAAAATAACAATAGAATTAGATAAAAGTTTTTTATTTTATTCAATTTGTATTTTTCCTTATCCCGTATTTAGGATTACAAGGATTTTGTTTTTATATAATTTATGAGTTTAAAGAAATGAAAAAAAAAGTTAAATATAACTTCATATATAAATAAATAAAATTTTGATAAAAAAATATTATCATAATAATATTTTAAAATTTTAAAATAAAACTTTTAAAAAACTTAATTAAAACCAATACGCTTTCGTTGTCAACAGAATTAAGACATCTACGTTACACGAAGGTCTTTAGTGGGAAAGTCAACGCTCCTAATGGTCTTGTTGGTCAATTAGCATGGGCATAATGTGGCGCGCCATTAACGTAATCGATGACGTTTTTTAAAATTCCCTTATTAAATGAAAGAAGGCTTTTTAAACAATTTTAAAATATTTCTTTTAATGTAAATTAAAAGAATTTTTTTGTTAAAATTTTGATTTTAGATTTAGGGGAAATAAAACAATATGATAGCACAAATTTAAAGAAATATCATTATATAAATCTAGATGAGAGGTTGTTTAAGTTTTTTTTTTTTTTAATGAAAAGAAGGCCTTTTAAACAATTTTGAAATTTTTTTTTTGTAAATTAAAAGAATTTTTTTATTAAAATTTTGATTTTAGTACTTTATTATACTCTTACTCATTTTGTTATTTGTTGAGTAATCTCTTTGCCACTATCCCATTTATCATAGAGCTACTATGAGGAGACGAGAGTTGGTGGTGCAGAGAGGAACTTGGTTCTACTAGTGGGAGATGCAACTATGTGCAAGTTGTTTTAGGAAGAGAGAGGGGACGGTCGTGTTAGAGGAATATAAGAGGGAGGGAGAAATTAAAGAAATTGTTTTAGCTAATTTATTATTTGCTAAATCGAGAGGAATCATGTTGAATAGGGTTAAATTGTGAGGTCAAGATGAAGAGTGCAATCATATGCTTATATGATCATGAGAGAAGAGAAAAAAATTAAGAAAAGAGAACAGAAAAAAAAAAACTAGAAAATAAATGAGTGAGAAAATGATGGATTAAATAAAAAATAAATATGATAAAAATAAAAATCAATATAAATAAGTAAATAACTTGAGATAAAAAAAATGAATAGAAATAAATAAAAATACAAAAAAAAAGACTGATAATGAGTAAGAGTATAATAAAATACTAATCTAATAAATAAATAAAATATAATAAAGGAAATATAATATATTAAAAATATAATTAATGATTAATAATATAAAGAAAAATAAAATAATAATAAATAATAACAGTAAAATGATCATAATAAAAATCATGGAAGAGGTAAGAGGAGAATGAAATTAAAGGGAAAAAATTAGGAAAATAAAATAAAATAAAATAAAAATTAATGAGAATATATAAAATATTAAAAAGGGCATAAGTTAAGCGAAAAAAAGGGGGAAGAAAAATTTAAAATAAATAGAATAAAAATACAAATAAATGCAAGTAAAAGAACATAAAATAAAATAATAAAATAATATAATAATAATAAAAAAAATACAAACAAATAAAAATAAATGCAAATACGATATGATGCTATTGGTGTTGAAATATTTTTGAAGCTTCTAGAAACTATCTATAAAGGAAAGAATTTAAAATATTTTTTTAATAAAAAAATATTTCCTGGATTCAAAAATAAGAAATATGTTATAATTGGATATAAAAAAAAATTAAACTTTATCAACAGCTGAAATATCTTAAATGTTTTAGAAATATTCCAATAAAAATACAAATAGATCCATGCTATTTGTTTTAGGCAACTTTTAGAAACGCAATGGATGACGTTAAGAGTGCTATGAAAGCTAAGGGTTTAAACTTCCTTTTTTAATAATAAAAATAATCTTATTCCCTAAAAAGACTATGGGTTATTAGAATATATTTGTTAATATTTTAATAATTTTTAATTTGAAGAAATAATATTTTACATAAAATATAAAAAAAAATGTGATGTTTTCCTTTCATTTGTATGCTCAAAAAAATATGTCATAATTCTCCTTTTATAAAAGAAAAAAATAATTTAAATTTGGAATATTTATATTTAGAAAAATTTCTTTATCCAATCATGACATGAATATTATGAAAATATTAATTTAATCGAATTCTTGTATAAAGAGATTTGATTAAATGTTGTTTCAAATTATATCTAATTTATTGATTTTCAAATTCAAATTACGTAAAAGCATATCTGACAGGCTTATTTCTTTTTTTTTTTTTAACTTTTAAATTAAATTTTGGGTTACAAATAAGCTTCATATGTTCAAATAATATATGATTTATTCATCATAATTCATATATTATTTCAAATTAGAAATTGACCCAAATATTTCTATTGGCCGACGATGTGAATCGCAGCCGACCGGCCGACTAGAGTTTTATAACATGACGGCCGTGGATGAAGGCGCCACATGGACCGAAGCGCACGGTTCGTGCAGTACAAAAAGATTTGACCTGGGTGGAAGATTAGTAAATTGGAGAACCGGCCGGGTTGAAATTAAATTGCGATTGCAGACTTAATTGCGGCGACAGCGATGGAGATAAAGAAAAAAAAAAAAAAAAATAGAATTAAAAAAATGTGATCGAAAACGAAACGGAAAAGGTGACGATTTGTGCTTACGAAACGGTGCCGACAATAAATTAATAATTTTTTTTTTAATATTCGCCGTTTATTGAAGGTTCTGTGGTTGCAATTAAGACGGAGGGTGGGGAAAAACCATGTGCTAGCCGAAAGGAGAAGCGGTTTATGACTTGAGGACCGAGCGCGGTCGGCCGACCGAATTGTTGGGTAGTCGGCCGGGGTTCGGTTTTAAGCGAGGAATTGTTTGGTGGGTCCCGTGTCAACGCCTGACCATTACCAAGGATTAAGAAGTTATGGGTTAGTCAAACCAGATTAACTAGGAAAGTTGAAAAAAAAAAGCACACAAGATTTATCTTATTTTTTTATATATAAATAAAACTAATTAAAAAGTACACACATGATTATCCAATTAGCCTATACTGTTCCAATTTCATCTAGAGTTACTTTGCTTAACAAGAAAAAGGTCACATTTTAGGTGCTTATAGAAATGTTTTGAACTAACATTGTTGCATGCATAAATCTCATGTCGATTTTTATTTGTAGCCCCAAAAAAAAGTTGGATCATATTCTTCTTGTCTCAAGACATGTTTCCCTTCAAGCTAAGAATAGCTTTTGTCCATATTTCTTAGGTGAATTGATGACTAAGTTCTCAAGATCTATCTTGAATTATTTCTATTGCAACTTTAGATTGTTTACTTCAAACTTTATGTGATGGTTTTTCTTCCAAAACTTGATTTTATAAAAATCTTAAATAATTCAAGAAATGAGTAATTGCTTTGCTGATATTACCAACATTCCTTTAGCTATTATTTTGAGTTGATGCAAGTTTGAATCCTACTAGACTAAATAATATTTGAAGTCTTGTTTTCAAAAGAATTTGTTAACATTTAAATTTATAGTTTGTAAGATGTTATGATCTTCCAAAGTTAGGATTAAATTGTTGAAATTTATTATTTCTAAATTTTGAATGTCTAACTACTACACATTTAGCCTTTGTTAGACCAAACTTTGACTACTATTTGATAACAACTAACACTTCAAGTAGCTTCAACCTCCGTTTATTGATATATATATATATATATATATATACATACTTATTTACTTATTTATATGTATATACATATGAGATAATAAATAATAAAATTTAATAAGAAAGAAAAAAAGAATTGTAAAGAAAAGAAGAAAGAAAGATGGTTGTTATTATTTGGTGATTTATTTGACCACAAGAAAGAAAAAATGATGAGATATAATATTTTCTCTTTGATTTTATCTCACAACAACCTAGTAGATGAGATAAGTTTCATGCCTTACTATTATGAATACTTAGATATGAGATCACAACATAATAGAGGTATTATTATCATTAGTATAAGCTATAGGTAATAGAGGCAAATAACTCCATGATGATAAGATTAACTTCACACATTATTTTTATTAGTACTCAAAGATAGGATCATGACATTCCAGAGGTCCCATCATCTGTATAGGATATTGGTAATAAAGAGCAATGACTTCAAGGTGATGATGATTAATATAGGATTCTCTAATAGGGATAACAGTCATAGGAGAAAATATAAGCATAAAAGAGAAGAATAAGGAAACATTGAGATAAAAATAAATAAATATATATATATATATATATAAGAAAGTATGATATACTAAGAGCATTATTTGATATTATCATTTATGATGATTATATAGATATGTGAGTTGGATAAATATAAAAATAAATGCACTAATATTATATTTCCATTTATAGATTGTCATGACATATTATAGTTATTGCTTCATTACATTTATCAATTATATTACTATACTTTCACACTATTTTAATAGCTAGTAGTTTTCATATTAAGCATGTTATACTTGTTTCTTACTTATATCATTAGTCAAGATGTAGACAATCATAGAGGCTATTAAATGATATCTTAAGATTTTGAGTGTAAAATTATATCATATTTTGTAAGTCTGAATGAGAGCAAGAGATACATTTTATATGTGAGAATAGTATATACTTTATTTTTAAATGTTATATCATTGTTTCATATACCACCTTTCATACTTTGCAATAATTAGATATTGTGGAATGCATTTTTTAGTTGTATTAAAAATAATGTTTTAATTTGAGATGCTTTCTTCATCACCCTTACTCTTTTTCAGTCAGTGTCATCGCTATCTTTGTTATTCACTCTTTTTCTACTTGATAAATTGGTATTTGGACATATTTTATTGGGTTTATTGAAATAATTTAAGGAAGACATGATGATTTTTTATTTATTTTTTAAGGTGCCAAACTCTACATGGGTTATACCCACTTAATTGGTCAACCTATACTAAAGTACTTCTAACCTTGTTAAGATAGCTTCTAAGGTTTGTTGGAGTTTGTTCATATCAATTGTGTGTGAGATAAGCATGATATTGGCCACCCAAGTGTGTGTGCATATAACACAATGTTCTTAAATTTATCACAATAATAATAGAGCAAATAACCAAGTATTACTTAAAATAATGAACAATGTTGAGTCTCATCTACCCAATAAGCTATGCATTATTTCTAATATTATTGAAGTACCATATGTGAGTTTATGACTTCTAAGAAAAGAAATAAAAATGATATTTTAGAAAATAATTTTGTGCATTTAAAAAAATTTAGAACACTAATTTTTTTGAAATAATCCTTCTTTCTTTTTGTGTTTTTTTTTGTTATAGACTTTTTAGCAAGTAGAAAAAAGCAATCAAAATACATGTGAAGCAACTTAAGTAGATAAAATAAAAGAAAAAGTAAAAAAAATATAAAGAAGAGAGAAGAAGAAAATAGAAAGGGTGAAAATGTTATTTGTTAAAAATAATAACAAGTTACGAAAAAATAAAAATTTTATAGAAAAGTAATAGTTAGTAAGACTAGTTATAGAAAGTAAATGTTAGTTTGGTTAATTGTAGAAAGAAAAGGTTAGTTGCAAAAGGAAAATTTTAGTTTGGTTATTTGCAAAAAGTATACATAAAGCATGAAAATTAATATATAGGTTTTTATTTCAACAAGTCTAAAGCCAAAGGACTTTTTTCATGCTCCAAACTAACTTCAGAACTATGTGGTTTTTAGGAACCAAGCCAATGCTACAAGCCTAATTGTGTCCTCAAACCAATTAAAATTTGAAAATTAGAGGGTTTTATGTAATATGGTAATGGTTCAATGAATTAGAGAAATAAACATAACTCAAAAATGTAATGCTACATAGTAAACTAAGTGGAAGATGTGTATGCATAAACTAGATCATGCTTTGATATCAAATGATGCAGGGCATGACATATATTTGCAATATATTGTTTAAATAATTTATTTGTTCATAGTAATAACAAATGCAAATCGACAATAAATTCACACATTTAAGGAGATCATACAAAGTTTGTTGGTTTATAATGGTTCTCAATGAATACAATCAGGTTGGCATAGAAGATAACTTTCTAGACTAGGTATACAAAAATCTGAATGAAACAAAAAAAAAAAGAGTACGTAGGAGGAAACAATGTAATTGTAATAAAGAAAATAATAGACAATAATAGAATATCAAATAAGCGCAAACAACCAGATTTAGAGATCAAACACATATCCATTGCAAAAATAAGAAGAAAAAGAAAATAATAGAAAAGAAAACAAGTAACAAAGAAAGCATAAAACATGTAATGAAGAAAATTGTATTTGGAGAAACACTTCCTTGAAACTTTGATAACTTGGTAATGGCATCTTACCACTTGAGCATTACCACCACTCATCCTAAAGTCTAATTGAATTGTCACAACACAAAAAAATTTGTTTAAAACTCACACAACCACAAACTCATGAAAATAATATAATAAATATCATATATCAAGGCATGCCATAGATTGAGTTTAGCTACCCTATGCATAGGATACCAATAATTGGAAAACAAAAGTATAAAACATTGATGTGAGAAAAAAAGTCTTTACATGAAAAAATACAAAATATAGTCCAATTTTTTGTTATTTGCTGAGTTTTTCTCCAAGTGCTCAAGATTTATAGCTCTTCCTCTTAGCTTTCTTGAGACATTAAAAAAATTACTCAAATCAAGGAATAATAAAATGCTAAAGTAATATGATGTTGAGATGCTCAACATTTGATAATGACCATAATGATGATGTCAAAACTAATGTCGTAATCAAAGAAAAACTTATGATATTGAAGTTATATTATTGTAAAATTATTAATACTATTCACAGCAATCATTCTAAAAGAATCTAAAATGGGCGTAACTACTAGTGCAAATCAGACTAGTTTGACAAAAATATCTCTCTCTGATAGTGTTCTCACCAAATTTCTACTTTCTCTACTCAAGCCCATTCATCTCATCATTAAAACCTTCCAACAAAATAAAAAGAACTTTGCCTTAAGAATAAAATTAATACTAATATTAACATAAATTAATTACTTTAAGTGTTCTTTAATTGTGTAATACCTATGAAAAGGTCTTGGGATGTGAGGGAAATAGTTTAATGGGCTTAATTCATGATTTGTCCATCTAGTGAAAAATAAAGTTTCAATTTCTAAAATAGGAACTCAATTTGCAATCTATTTGAAATAATTTCTCAAACAAATATTGTAATGAATTCAACAAGTTAGAGGAGTACCTTTCGACAACTATTCTACTTGAGTCATAAAACTAAATATGTTTTAAATAACCCTTTGGCATTTACATATGTTATTCTTGAAAGCAAGTTGTGGTCTCTTACGCAAGCTCTAGAGCACTATGTAACCAGTCATTGTCATGTTTTTCTTATTTAACTCAATTAATATTATCAAAATAATTTTTTATCTTTATTTTTAACATTAAGATGATTAAAATCTATATATTACCTAATATTTTAAAAAATATTTAAGTATGATTTTTAATATCAAAATAATAATATTTAGTAATATTATTCGAAAATGTTAATGAACAAATACTTAAAATCACTAAATAACATTATATTAAATAATAATATTATTAAATATTTGCTATTCTAGCATTATCATTGAACAGTGACAATTATGTGAGATTACACAAATCGGTGGCGAACAACTTGCTAGGATAATGGCATAGTCAAGGGCAATCATAACTAGTAATGAACATAAGGACAAGAGAAAGGTTAGAAAAAAAAAAAGATAAGAAAAAACATAATCATTTTATCTAGAAGTTGACCTAAAGTCTTAACACTAGTGTATTTTGTTTTATCAAATAGTGATAATAAAAAAAAATTGTTTCTATTTATGTCATTTTCTATATATTTAGTTGATAATTTTTATGACGTTCCATATTTTTTTTTTGTGTCATATATTAAAATATAATTTAAATAATAAGCACTTTTTTCATAATAATCGGAGATAATTATCTTCTCCTTAGTGTGAGTGCTGAAATTGGAGAACGACCGAACAAAGACTCTCCCGTTCGGCCATTTTTAACGCAGCAGAAATTTCACGTGCGGATAGGCTGTGTTCCCAGTCTTAGCGCCCCGAACATTCAGTCAACTTAACACGTGACGTTTTGTGATTGGATGACACAGCGCAATACAATCGCAATGCCGTTGGAATCCACTAAAGAATTAAAAATCATAATGGAGAGACACGTGTGAGGCCTAACATGCTTAGGCTTCTGTCCTAAAAATGATAAGCACAGTTTGAAAAAGAAAAATAGAAAAGGTGAATTAAAAAAATAGTAATAATAATAATAATTATTATTTTAATTTATGAAATTTATTTGATAAACGTCGTCTTTAAAGCTAAAACGAAAAGCTGTTTTCATGAGCTCTCAAAGAAAATATTCTTAGACTAAGCAACATTAACATATTTTATCTATATTAATTATAAGCAAACTGCTATGAAGAATCAATAAACAAATAATTTAAATAACTCTTTAGTCGCTCTATTTTTAGCCACACAAAATTCTTATGCATACTCAGGAAGAGTGAACATACCCCTTTGGTATCTTTATTAATTTTTTTTGATGAATTGGTTAATTATCATGGGAAAGACTTTATTATAAATATTGCATTATATTAAGTAAATTTTTAACTATAAGTTTTTTTAATAAACTATATTTTTATTTTGATATTTGATAACTCTATAAATTGACGAATAATTTTGATTATCCATGTGAAAAATCCTCTACAGATAAAAATTATTGTATAAAAGATTAAAGCATGAAAATAGTCTAAAAAAAGGCTTAAGCATAAATAGGTATTACCTATAAAAAAAATATCTAATATAATTGAATGAAAACAACAATGATGCAAGAAATTATTTAGCAAACATTGATAAATATCGTTTACAATAGGGTATTTATTTATAAACTAAAAGGTCATTGATTATGCTGATAGTGCAAATTTTAAATGATTATAATAATTATTGTGGACATATGAAGTGACTTCTCACTTTATATAAAGTTATAGGTCTACAGATTAGCAATAATAAAAAAGATAGTTATTCATCTTATTATTTTGAAAATTAATTTATTATCATTCTAAAGTATTGAACGTGCTTTTTAAGAGTTGTGAAAGGGTATCCTTTTCATAACAAGAATGGAGTTTAGAATGATAGGTAGCAATGAGTGAGAATATTTGGTAATTCATGAGAGATTTTCACATCCTTTATTGTAAGATTTTTCATTCGATTGCAAATAATAAAATAATATTAAATACTTTCTAACACAATACAAAATTGGTTTCTCCCCATTTACCTCATATTTAAGATAAAATTTCGTGTCTTTATCTTTTAATTATTTGCATAAGAACAAATCTATGTAATCTAACTAGATCAAATAAATGACTATTAGTATGTCATTATCTTATGGCTCAACGTTTTTGTCCTATTTCTAACTGTCAAAATTAAAACCTCATAATCATTTAATACATATATTTAATTCAATAACCCATTGTCATAACCACTCTGAATAATGATTGGTCTAACCTAATAGAACGAATATGAACCCAAGTGATTAAGTGTCTCAAGGTGATACTTTCATAATAAAAGATAAACCTCGACTACATAGGAATGGAAGGTGTAATCACAAGAAGTACTATTCAAGATAAAGATTTTTAGGAGCTTTATTATGTCTCAAAAGACATCTCCAATACTTGGACATTGCAAACATTGTTATGAAAAGTGCAATGATAGAAAACAAAAATGGCAACCTAAGTTTGAGGAAGATCTTGCACCCTTATAACATATTAACATAATGGGATCACATTCTAAGAAGATCTCAACTTAAGAGGTTTCATGTGGGGTGTTATAGTAATTTGATATAATAAGAGGTTTATCAAATAAGAAATGTTAAGAAGCATTGATAAAAGAAGCATACCTTACTAAATCAAGGAGGACAAATGACATAGAATTATACCACAAAATTTTGATATTAGTTTGAGCCCTTAATATGGCCATCATAATGGTTTTCACTCTCACAAAGTATATATCATGAGATTACATCACACGATATCAACAGAATGTGGGTTATGCCCATTTATGACTCATGATCAAGTTAGTTCATATAAAATATGATCTAGAAGAAAAATAAGCACAAAAAAGTGCAAGTTCAATTAGCTAATGCTAAGAGTTTAGAGAACAACACAAAAGTATTAAATCCTTAGTCTTTGAAATGCCAATTTGATGACAATGAAATCAATTTATTATTTTACTAAAATATTTTCTTAAATATTTCATATAATGCATCTCAAGATCAAATAAGTCAATTTATTAGAGATCTTGATCATTAGACTCGTGTAATAATTCACAAGTTAAAGAGTACTAGTGGCATTGCTTATGCTTGGTTCTACTTTTAAATGTTAGAGCCATTATTTCTAGTTCTTAGTAGAGTGGTTGTCCATCAATAATTCATTTTTTACACATTATTTTGGTTAAAATTATCAAACCTCTCATTTGATATTAATATAACATAGGTTTACATTCATTCTACTTATGCATTATTTTAATATCAATATCTTCACATAAATTAAATAATAAATAAATGACTAAATAATAGTAAAAAGTTAATATTTAAAGAGTTAAATTAATCTTATTTTTAATATTTAACAACTAAAAATTGAAATTATATTGACACAATATCTTGAATTCAAGTTAAATATAGTTCAAGCAATAAGATTCCTCTCATCATACTTGCATATTCATTCATTCCTACTTCGTGTTAAGTTATATATAAGTAGGATTACATATCATACAAGTATGATTTCTTCTTCAAACTAGCATGACTTTTTTTTATTACTTGGCAATACATTATAAAGTCTTTTGTCGATGGTTTATGAAACCAAGTTGTGTTCTGTTTATTTAGCAATGTTAGTTATCATATAGGATGAAGTAGTGTTCTAACTTGTATGATCCATTTCTTTCATCGATATGTTAAAATAAAATAAATTAAAAAAGGTTAAAATGTTGTCATATAAAGAAGATCAAGTGTATTATATGAGTATGATCATCCTGTGAAGTTGGAATGAGTTAAATTTAATACCTTCACATGTACAAAGTAAATTACCTATTACTTTCAAATAATCTAAGTGAATATTATCAAATTGATATGATCCTTATATCATACTCATCTGAAGTTCTCCAAAACCCAAGAACATGGCATTCTGTGAAAAAATTCATCATACATTGATGATTCACTTGTTGTACATGTACAATCATCATTATGCTTAAGTAATAAATACATCATATTTTTACAATCCTATTGATTGTTTAGTACAAAAATTTGAAAATTTTAGAGGTTTTATAAATTTGGTTGAGCATTATTTATATAATATTGACATCTATTCTAATATCATCTAGATATTAATGTCATAAAAAGTTATATTTTTCTTATTTGACTCAGTATTATCAAAATAATTTATTATTATTATTATTAGCTTTAAGATAATTAACATCTATTTATTACCTAAATTTTTAAAAAAAACATTTCAAATGTCATTTTTAGTAAGAAAATTAAGCATTTAGTAATATTATTTAAATTTGTTGTTGAACAAATACTTAAGTTTTTTAAATAAGATTATATTGAATAATATTATGCATTACTAGTTGCTATTGTGAAGCAAGCATTAAAATATGAAAGTCAATTATGTGAAAACACACACATTTGTGGCGACCAACATGCAAGACTAATGTGCAATGATCAAGAGCAATCACTACAAATAGTTCAGGTTGAAAAAAAAATATAATCAGTTTATCTTAAAATTGAGTTAAAAGGCTCAATATTAGTATAATTTTTTCTAAAATCATGTTGATGAAAAAAATTGTTTTGATTTACTTTATTTTCTATATATTTAATTGATAATTATTATGGTGTTAAATTTTTTTATGTCAAATATTATAACATAATTTAGAAGATAAGTACTTATTAAATAATCAGAGGTAATTATTATTTTTTTTATTCGTTTTGTTGATGTGAATCATGAGTGTGAGAGCTGAAAATGGACAACTACCGAACTTAAATTTTTAGTGTATTTTTTAGCGGAAATTTCACCACATGAAGATTGGCTTTGCTCCCTGAATATAGTCCCACAAAAGATTGTGAAGTACACGTGATGTTTTGTGATTGGATGACACGACACAATACAATCGCAACGCGAGCATTTTGGGATTTGCTGCGCAGTCTGTCCGACGCACTAAAAAATGAAAAATCATAGGGGAGAGCCTGGCAGAAAGACACGTGTGATGCGGCCTATCATGCAATAATCCAAGCGCAGCTTGGAAAAAGAAAATAGAAATGGTGATTTAAAAAATAAAAAATATATGTTTTTTTTTTAATGTATGAAACTTATTTTGTAAACCTTGTCTTTGAAGTTAAAATGAAAAACTGTTTTTCATGAGTTCTCAAACAAAATATTCCAAGAGCAAAGCAAAAGTGAAGTAGCAATTATTGAAAAATGTCAATAAATATTACTTATAGTGAAGTATTAGTTCGTAACGCAAGAAGTCCTTGATTATGCTAACAATACAAATTATAAATGATTATAAAAATTGTTATGGATATAAGAAGTGACTTCACAATTTATATCACAATGACATTTGATGCAATCAATTATTGTTATAGTTAAAAAAGTTATAGGTTCAAAGAGTTATCATTAATAAATAGGATTTTATCAAAGTACTTTGATATCAAAATTATATGATATGTGTGTAAGATTTTATGGTCATAAACTTTAAATAATAAAATTTCTTTTTAAAGTCAAAACAATGTAATTTGAAGAGTGAAAATTATGGTGTTATCCTAAGCTATGATATTTTATTTCATAATAACAAATCATAAGTATTTCTAATGAATTTATTTTAATAAATTTTTAGATTTTAGATAATTTATGCTCGTATTCTTGTGAGAACTAAAAGAAGAAGACAAGCAAATGACAAATCCTATGAAGATCATGTTGGTTAGAGTGAGAAATCACCAAAAGATATATTTTAAGTTGAATTTTAGATATTTTAATTTTATTTTAATTATAATGTTAAGCTTGATTAAAATATTTATTATAAGATACACAATTTAAATTAAGGTTAATCACTTTAAAATATATTTAAATTTCTAATAATTTTGATTCATACTGTTTTATTATTTTGACCATCATTTTACTTTAATCATATCTTTGAAAATCTAAATTAATCTAATACAAAGACTATGTAAAAAATTTTAATTAAATTATTACAAAAATTATGTAGAAAAATCTTAATTAACATATTACAAAATTTATGTAGTATTATCAATTAGTAAAAAATTCTTACTTACCTAACCCATTAATAACTTCACTATTGCAACAATTTAAGGTTTGGACAATTAATCTCGGACCTATTCAATATAGCAAATAATTTCAGGTTATTGAATAGGTTAGTTAATAGGTTGAGAAATGAGTCTTAAAACTGGATTAAAGTGTCTGATTAGGTTATCACTCCCACATCCATAATTTAATCATTAATCAATACTGATTGGCATGGGTAACCAACCTCTCCAGTGAACAAGAGGGAAGCCATCCCTGAAACAAGGCTACCTTTGAAGTGAATAAACGATCTTATAAGGAGAAAACAAAAGCAAATATTGAACATATGGGATGAAAATCTAAATCTTTTAATGTGCATTAGCTTTCAATTTACAGTAGTAATCAGAATCGTTTGATTGCACAATTTTGGGAACGATTCTATTCTCCTTTGCTCTTTTTATAAAGCCTAATAATATCCTCCTTTCAATAACACTATTTTGTGATCACACAAAACCCTGTTTATTCTATGCATAAGATCTCTATATAATTGTCTGATCACGATTCAAATCTAATAGTCTTGATCAAATCATATTTCTAAATAGCACAAGTTGATTTTCATCCACCTGATAATGCAATTTTTATGATTGAATGGTTGTTAATGCTTTCGATCAAACAACCCCTACATAACAACTCTTATAGTCATTATTTCGAGTTGTTATAAATTTAATTAAATATTAATTTTTAATAAAATTAACTTATAACGACAAAAGCTTAAGGACTAATTTTGCTTATTCGATAAGTGCTTTTAGTCGGTAAAACATACCTATAAATAGGAGAGTTTTTGTACAAAATTAAGAGATGAATTTTTATATAATCTAAAGAAAAGATTCAAACCAAAATCTTCAACTCGTTAGCAACCCATTCTTATTGTTGCTTTTATATGCTACTGCATCCCTTATCATCAAACTCTTGAAATTTTATTTCTTCCCAAATCATTTAAGTTATTAATTTTCTCTGTTCTTAATTTATTTAATTAAGATACCTATGTGCAAAAGCTCGACATGCACCCCAATTTCATGCGCCACCCACTTTTTACATGTGTGTAGAAGAGGCACAGTAAGTGGCACCTATTGCATTCTCTCATACATACGAGGTTCACTGCACCTACAATTTTTGTGTAATGCCTGTGACCTAGGTTAATGCCATACACAGACAAAAGTGCACATGGCACAACAACACGTGTGAGTAGTAATAGGTGTTTGTTTTTACACTCAAAAACTTTCTTTGAGTTTAAGCCCATAATAGATCTCCTAATCAGTGGGCTAAGTATAGTGAACTAATTAATACTATTATTGTAAGCAAATTTAGATACATATAGTATCTTATTTTATGTTTTACTTTTTTTTAAAATCATGGTTTACAAACAATAATTAGTCCCAGTATGGCTATTGTCTTACATTTTCCATTATTTGTCACTTGTTTTGACTTTTTTCTTTATTTCATGCTCATTGTTGATTATTACTTTTGTTAGAGTACTATATTCAAAGTGTTTTAAGGGATTTTAGACTTTACACATATTGGATTTAAAGGATACTATTGTTTTGTGGTTTAAGGAGTTGGTTATTATGCCTTACTAATCTTTATCCACACATATATGCCATGGAGATTTAGAACTATTTGGAATACACCTATAATAGCATCTTGGGCCTTCTATTTAGTGACCACGACTTAAAAGATAAGGTACAAAATACTTTTTTAAATTAATCATTTTTCAATATTTGATATTATAATTTATTTGTTATTGCTCTCAATTCTTAATCCACCATTCCTATCTCTTACCTATCCTTAAAACCATAAACATTTTTAAAATCTTCATCCCTTAAAGTTATTAATCTATTATTAAGTAATGACTTTGCTTTGAAGAATTACTCTTGATTCATTTAGATGTATAGGAGAGAAGCAACCTTTTGGATGCATTTGAAATTTATGCATTTCATAATATATTAACGCTTTACTGTTGAACTTAACCATTATTGTTACTTTACTACTTGCATATGTAGTTGCAATTGTCACATATGTGTTTTGATTATATGGTTGACATAGTTTCAAAGAAAACTATTATGTAATGCATCTATAATCACATCATCATCATTGGTTATAATATAATTCCTTATCCAATTAGCATGATATTAGAGTTCTTTATTGATGTCTTTTATCTATTTACATGAATGACAATCATGTCTCTACATGCTAAGATATTATGGATTTTCCTAGTAATGGCATCATATTGTGTAAGACTTAGATACAACCTTCTTGAGCATCTTATTACTCATAAGATAATGTGTATATGATACCTATTATGTACCAAGATGCGTTGATTCATTCTAGACCATTTAACCCACCCAAAGATCTTTACTTATACCTTAACTTAGTTTTCCCTTAAACTTACACCCATTACCATTATAGCCACTACCTTTGCATCAAGACCCAAAGCAAGATGATCACTATGCTTCTAGGCTTAATTTGTAACCCATCCATAAAGCTTTACCAAGACTTTCAATCCAATCCACCACAACATCTTTTATTAACCCTCTTAACTGCATTAGATTAGAAATCTCAAAGCTTTTAACCCTATCTCTACAAAAAATCCCACTATCCCATAGTTTGATGCGAGTCTTTCACTAATTCCTTCACTTATTGCTTCACTAATTCCTTCATATATGTCTTCATTTCACATGCTCCTACATCTATCCACACTAATAAAGGAATTGTCCTTGATTGGACATATTTCTAAGTGAGACGCATCTATATCTCAAGAGCCTAAGGATATCATTGATAAGTTCATGATTGGTTCACCTATAAAGAATGAACATATAGATTGTCCAAATTCTTATGCCTCATTTGATTTTTTAATATTGATTCATATAATTATACTACCATATCAACTACTACTAGTTCATGACTCATTTTCTATTATATGTATTATGCCTTGTATAATTTTTATAAGAGACACCTAATGAGAATAATATCTCCTTTTAGTGAGTTCATACCTATATCTCCTACTAGATCATTTTCTAATGGCACTACTACATTTGTATATATATCACCACTTGCTTTAGACTATCCAACCAATCCTTACATCATTCCATATCATATGTTGTTCCATCATAATGTTTATCTTCTTATATTGAGCCAACTACTTCAAACTCTTTGGAGGATACCCTTCTTCTTACTCCAAGAAAGTGGGCATATCATTCAATATCCACTATAAGAGCCTCTACTTGTTATGATGTCTTCTTAAGAGTTATCTAAGCCTTTATTGTCAGATTTTTATTTTTTTACTCTTTTACCAAAGATGTCTCTACTTATTTAGATGAGACTTAGATGACAAATCACATGAAAGGTTATTCCATCGCCATGCACATTTATATTCTTATAAATTTCATATTTTCTATTACTTTTAATTTTTATTTGGACTAATAGCAAGCAAAGTAAACTAATTTTTTTATTTAGTCATGATCTAACCATTAAGCTAGCCTATAATCAAGGAGCTTTCTACTACTTAATTTAGCATAATCTTTTTTTAGCATCATTAAAGGTTATTCAACAAAGATCCATGTAGAATTTTTCAAATATCTTTACTTTTTCTTGGGAGATCACATGATTTAGCACTTAACCCTTGGAAACCATTACACTGGATGATGAGCAGTCTTAAAAAAGAGAGATTGATATGAAGAATCAATGTTCTTGTTGCTTCCTACCCAAACAATTATTATGATATGTTATTACTAAAAGGTTGAGATATTTTTGATTTCTTCTAATGTATCTATCAAATTTTTTAGATGTATTATGGTGTATGTGTATCTTCATATGTATTTGGAGTGATCTTATGCAATATGGATGTGTCATATGATTTGATGATGTGCAAATCAAGTCTTGATTTTGATAACCAATATAAGCATTGTGATTTTTAGAAGTTGGATTTTTGTGGCATCTCAATGTTGTCTTTATTTTTCAATTTTTAGGATCAAGTCAGATTAGACTCATAAATATATGCATAAGTGACATGGCATGACTTCTCAAGAGTACAATGGGACAGCTAATCCCATGATACTGACCTATAAGTTGAGAGGATGATTTTACCTTACTACATTGATATTTTAAAAAGAGAATGAGCAAAACTAAAAATTGTAATTTGATTTCAACGACTTTATTGGATTGTGTTTGCAATTCATTTTTTCTCTTTCTTGCTTTAACATTCTATTTTATTATACATCTTACTAGTGACTTCTTTATACTTGATTTTTTTATTTTCTTGTTTAATTTTTAATTTTTAATTTTTAATTTTTAAAAAAGATCATATTAATACAAAATCATTATTGATTTTATTTTTCTTAATAACATTAGTACACATCAATAAATTTTTTGATTCAATATTTCAAAACTAAGATTTTTAGATTATTACAAGTCTTTTTTATATGTGTATTCATATTCTAACATCATAATATATGGACTTGTATCATAATACTTTTACAAGTGAATAGTAGAACATAATAATTATTTATTATTTTATATTATGCTTTAATATTATAAATTTTTATAATTAATATTGTGATAATGAATCTCTATCTACTGCGATAAAAAAAGTATGATTTGTAAATATTATCTCTACTTGCTATAATGAAAAAGAGTGATTTTGTTAATAAAATCTTGATTGCGTTGACCAAAGATGGATGTAGGTATAGGTTAGGCTGAAACACTTAAAAATCTCTTTTCTCTTTCATTTTTTTTGTTGTTATATAATTTTTAATATTGCTCTTATTTAATAACATTTAATTAAAAATAGTTATAAAATAAATTTATCAAAAATATTTTTATCAAGCATAAAATATTTTATTAAAAAATTTTAAATCATAAATTTTTTTTAGAAAAATTATTAAATCGATGATTTTATAATTGCTAATTTTAATTTAAGAAAATATTTTAAAAATATTAAACAGTTTAAAAGTAGAATTTATCCTCTCTTTTGCGCACATTAGGTGAGCACATACTACATCAGTTGCTTCCTTCCCAAACTAATATAGTGATATCTGACTACTAAGAAGTCAAAAGATTTTCTTATAACTTCTAATGTATTTATCAAAATTTTTAGATTTGTTATGATGCATATGTATCCTTATATATGGTTGGAGTGCTCTTATGCAATATGGATGTGTCACATTGTTAGATGATGAGCAGATCAAGTCTTTATTTTGACAACCCACATAAGCCATTGTAATTTTGAGGAGTAGGTTTCTTGTGGCTTTCTATGTTGTCCTTGTTTTTAAATTTTGTAACATTATCATAGACATGATGGTCATTCAAAACTATGAAAATTGAGTATGCTTTGTTTGCTAAAAAAATGATTTCATGGTGTCTTGCATAAGAGAGTGATTATTTCCTCAAATTTCTATAGGATTACCATGGGTGATTCCAATGATTGAATAGTCATTAGTTTTCATTTGCATCCCAAAGTGTGATGATGTGGTTCTCTCAAGAGGATAGTTTCTGACTTATTTTAATGCTTCATCATCTATCATTTACTACTATGTCAAATCAAAACTTTCTTCCTCCAGATGGTCCAAGCATACACTTCTGATCAAATTTAAAAAAAATGAAAAAAAAGTTTTCTTTTCAATTTGATAACTGAGGGTACCAAATATTGTTACAATCTAATGAAATTTGAATTGTAGCTTGATCATGAAATGCCCTAAAGCTTTTTTAGATCAACTCCTCCCTTGATTACACAACATATTGATTGCTAATTTCAGCCCTAGCTTGTTCCTATAAAACTCAAATAGTCCTACCTATGAATAGCACAAGACAAATTTAGAATGTATAATGACTTCAAAATTTCACGAAACTTCAAGAGAATATTCTTATAGGGGTACAATTTTGGTATTCAATTTTTTGAAAATTTTCTCTTTTGGGTGTTCTAAAAAATTTTTCAAATAGAGTCATATTTTCTATCTAAATTTTGAAATATCACATAAATCACTTGATTGATTGAAACCCATGTTCTCATTGTGATTTTTTCAGGCAACACATCATCTTCATGCCTCACCTCACCTCACTATGCTTGCATCACTATTGTTAGGAGATCCTTTTATAGATGTGGGTAAGTTACTTAACGCGTTAAATTGATGATAGAACAATTCCAAATAGCCATAGCAAATAACTATCTTTTGAATTTGCAAATCTATAACATTTTAATTCCTATTATAAAGGTAAAAAGCCTCAAAGTTCATTATTACAAAATTTGATGAGTTAGATCTTCAATTCATGATTAATGCATATTCAACATTTAAGGAAAATCGATTGTTCAATCTTCAATCTCAGTGGATGAATGATCAGACTTATGTACAAGATGTATCGTGATCATATTCAATATTATTTTTTATTTCTTTTACGTCCAAGTTGTTAATGAATGTATTTCACTTATGGAAAAGTGTGATTTAATAATAAATCTTTTATTAATTTAACTTTCTTCTTTTAATGCTTTTCCCCAGTGTATGGCTATGATGGTCCATCATTTTTTAAATATACAATATTATTTATAATTTATTATTAAAATTTAAAAAGTATTTGAAATTTGTATCATCAAATTAAAGCTTCAATAGATTGATTAAATCCTCAATTCAAAAGTAATTCAAGGTTGTCTGGATCACTGAAAGATGTGGATAAGCCTTTATGATATCCATGCATGAACATTTGCAACAAAAAAAACTCCTCATTTTTTTCTCCTTTCCTTTTTGAACTTTATCCTACTCAACATTAGACGATTTGGGGTCATCAAAGCATTAACCAATAATAATTGAAGCAGAAGCTCGGATTCTACTCAGATCTCATCCAATTCATTCCTGAAATCGAACAGCAAACTATTATTTTCAATTGCTATTAAAAATTTTTATATTCATCTATATGTTATCAAGAAACATTCAATAGTATTATAAAATAATCAAAATGACGTTTAGATCTTTTATTAAAGAGTATAATATATTTGTAAAAAAAAACTTTTTTTTAAAAAAAAACATAACAATTGTCGGATAAACTTTCTGATGTTTTTGCATTTGAAATGAAAAATGAGCTGTCCATAATCTTCCGATATGCATAGTGATGATTTTTTGATAATTAAAACACGTACATTTAAGTTATTTTTATTAGAACCAAGAGAGCAAACGATAACAAAAGCATGCATGCCATGCTAACTACATAAGATTTGAGTTCAGAGATATAAAAATATCAGCATCAATTACACGGCTTCAAGCGACTGGACCTGAGTCTTCCCCCTCAGCCCCTTCTTCCGTACGAACATTCTGTACTCTTCAAAGGTCATGGCCCTGTACAGCTGCGGCCTCTCCGGCGTCACGAGCTCGCGTGCCGGCTCCAAGGGCAGATCGCTCTTTGGATTATAGAAGAAGGCGATCGACAGACGCTCGTCTGCTGCGTTCGTCACCACTCGGTGCTCCACACTCTTGTAGGCTGCGTTGCTCAACACCTGCAGATGGAGTATTTGGTCGTCAGGATATATTTTTTGAAAAAAGAATTAACTGTGCTAAGTTTTTTTTTTAATTAAAACAGTTTATAATATAAGTAGAATTTTTTGAAGTATTAGATGAACTTAAAAGTAAAACTATTTTCGTGAAAAATAATTATTTTTGAAGTCTTGTCAAACCTACCCTTGCTATTTGATGGCCTTCTTTTGAACCCGCATATGTTATAGAAAACTATTCCTTATTCTATATCTAAATCGTTTACACATGATCAAGTTTTGTTTTAATGCCATCCATTTGTGATCATTGTAGTTGTCGAATACATGTCATGCATGTGATATAAGACGTGTATATATTAAAATATTTTTGCGTTCAATTCTTGAAAGATTGGTAGTTACCTGAATCTGATCGCCTATGTTAACGATGAAAGCACCAGGCAATGGATGGACGTTAACCCAAAAGTCCCCCTTGCGCACCTGAAGGCCAGGGACACGCTCGTCAGCGAGGAGGACGGTAAGGCCGCCAGGGTCCGAGTGAGCTGAAAGGCCAAGGGTCAGCTCCGGCTGCGGGCATTTGGGGTAATAGTTAACCCTCATGCACCCACCAATTTCCTCTCCCCCAAATTTCTCTTGAAGAAAACCCACTTCAAGTCCCAAGCTTAGAGACAACACCTTCATCAAAGTACTACAAACTCTCATCAACTGCCGTCCGTACTCATCCGTCACGTCTCTGTTCAAAGTTTTGTATAAATATATTATACACTTTTAGATAATAAATTGCATTTATATAAATATAATTTTCCAGATGTCTTTTTAAAAGTGGCCTACCTACAAGAATAAGGAAGCTTTGGCCATTTGTCATAGTTCTTGATGGAGAAAGGGAAGAGATGGAGGAAAAAGTAATCTCCCCAGTCGAGGGAGGCGCCCTTCTCGACCCCGAGGCGGCTGCCGTACCCCTCGTAGGTCGTCGGAGAGTTCGCCAGCTTCTGCTTCTCTTCCGCTGGCAGGTGGAAGAAGCCTCTCCACGTGGCCAACACGGCCCGAACTAACTCCGGTTCGACCCCGTGGTTCACCACCTGGAAGAAACCCCAATTGCGGCAGGCATCGGAAATCGCGCGCATGGCGGCGCGGCACTCTGCCGCGCCTTCAGCCAGCTTACCAAGGTCGATCACCGGGATGCTGGGATTCCCGCTGAAGGAGGGATCGGGGGTGTGGACGGGGACGGGACGTTCGGAGGCGGGCTTGACGTATCGGTCGGGGATGATGGTGGTGCCTGTCTCGGCGATGGACTGCACTGAGACGATGGGCTCCGGCCATTGGAGAAGCGACGAATCCATTGTGTATCTTTCTCTTGCTTGCGATATGGGCTGTGGAGCGGGGGAGACTATAAAGCACTCTGAGGGCATATTTGTAAATAGGGAAATGAGGTGGAGGTGTAGGTGGAAGAAGGCAGGGAGGAGTTGTACACTTGTTATGCGGCGAGAGCGACGGGGGAACAGCGACATTTAAAGAAACGTGGTGAAAGAGGAAGCACAGAAGCATGGTTGTACTTAAACTAAGCGGAGGCGTTGTATTAGATATTTGTACTTAGTTTGCTGCCGCTAACTGTAACTGGCCGACATGCAGGCGCCATGTCGAAGTAACCTGGTAAAAAGCTGTTGTAATTTTATTTATTTTTATTTTTTTTAACATATGATGAAATAGATATTAATTGAGAAAGGTATAATATTCATTTAAATAAATATAAAACATTTTCAAATATTGTTTCTAATGAAGTTCTCAAATATAAAAGTCTTCTATTGTTTTTATTTAGTTTTCAAAAATTGATAATGCTAATGATTTATTTATTATTATAAAAAATATTTTCAAAATAAAAAATATATATAATAAAAAGGGATACCTTGATATCGAACCTGAGAAAGACGAGTGACGATCACCATACAAACATTTAAAATTATCCTTCTAACATATACAACCGTTAAAACTCTCAATGGATTACAAACAAAACTAATTATGCCAATAAGAAAAGCCCAAATTATCTTTTTCCATTTTTTCTATTGAACCAACTTCTCCTACAGCTCTTCTACTATCTTTTGATTTTTCATAACAATTCAAACCTCTCATCCTTCCTTTTATTTTTAAGTTTATTTTAATGAAAAATAATAAATTCTTCTTATTTTTCTTGTCTTTCTTTCTTAGCTAAGAGCTTCTCCTTTCTCCCTCTTAAATTTTCCTTATGTTCTTACCTTTTCACACCCCAATCACAAATTGCTTTTTAAATCTTATCTTAAGGTAGTAGAATTTAAATTTATAACTATTAATTTACTCTCCATTTTTGTAAAAATAACACATATATTCTTTTTTAAAAAAAATATAATTAATTATTTTAGATTTTTAAAATTACAAATTTATCACCAATAAATTACTCATAAAAAGCTCTTTTCAATAGTATTCTTTAATAAAATTTTTAATTTTACTTGAAAATGTGACAAGTCTTCAAGATAAAAATAATATAATAATATTTTAACTAATAAACATAATATTTAAAAATTAATTTTATTTTATTATAATACTCATAATTATAACAATATTAGATCAATTTTATGATTTATAATATATTATATAGATTAAAATTTTAAATTGTTACATCTTTTTTAAAAAAAGATTTTCAAAACTAGAAAATTCATATAATAATATTTTGAGCATTACTTCTACTTTCTAATTGTTTTTCAAAGCACTCAAATAATATCTACACTTCAATACAAAAAACAATTTGAGCTAAAAAACCATTTTAGATGCATGAATGTTAAATTTGGAGAATTTTGCATCTTGAATCAATTTATCGGGCAAAAAGCGATATATTAAAATGACATGATATTACAAAAACTCAAATAAAGTTGCAATCTATAATACAACAATGAAAAAGAATCCACTAAACTCCAAGGATGTATCAAATTCACTTCAAATAACATCTTATGAATCTTTGAACATGATTATTCAAATCTTATTTTTTTTCAAAGTTAGCTTGCTCATGCTAACAACACCTAAGGAAAAGTTGAAATGATTAACCAACTTCAAAGACAATAGAACCATGTGTTAAAAATGATAGAACATATTTATTATGCCCTAAAATGCAAGTATAATGGTTGTATATGTAAGCAAGATTGTGGAAAGAAAGTAACCAAACCAAGGCAATCTAGGCCATTGAATAAATAGTGATAGCCTAGAGTAGTCTTAAAATTCCATGAACATGTTAGTTGAAAAATATAAAATATTATTTTCTTTTTAAAAAGTTAGGCATTGTGATGAACTAGTAATCGAATTACTACTATGGAATGGATATTTAGTTTTCGTTATCATTTGATTTAACTTGATTAAACATGTTAATCGTACAAATCTTGACTTAGGTTATGCTCAGCTTTTTGTTTTTTTCATGTTAACACCTTATATAAAAATATTTTTTTAATTACCATAGTTACAACAAAATGAACTCCAAATTCAAACTCGTTAATGATGAACAAAGTCATCTGTTTATCTTTTATTATAAAATATGATGAAAGATTGCATTCAATGGCAAAGAAGGCTAATTTGACATGCATTTGGTATAAATATTTCTAAAAAAAAATAATTATGCTTTTAATGCAGTCGGCTAAATAAATAAAGAAACCAAATTGGTATATGTTTTCTATTTTTATTGCATATGTTGTATTATATTTTAGACGTGCCGACATGTCACGATAATATTGGTTTAATTTGGTTGTGGGAATTAAGCAATTTTTTTAAACTTATTTCAATGTCAGACTGTCAATATATCACGTGTTTTATTTGTTTATAAGCTTTGGATAATCTTATATTGGAAAATAAAATGGTTCATTATTTACTGAAAGAATAGCGAAACACGGCGCCTCTCGTCCATATCCCGCACATGTGGCATAGAAATTAGTGAACATTATATGAATTTAAAAATAATTGGACAACTAGTAAATGTTTATGTTAGCTTTTTTTTTTTTCCTAGAAAATTATTATTTTAATATTAGAATATTAAAAAATTAATCTAATAATTTTTTATTCATAAAAAATATATTTTTTAAAAAAGTTTTTTAAAAACAGTATTTTTATTATTTTTAATTGAAATTTGTACAACATATTGAAAACATTATCTATGATATAATAAATTTAGAACGATCCAAATAGTGGAGAAAAATAAATGACAAGTGGAGTTATTTAATAAGAGATGATGCTACAAAGTTATCTATTAAATCCAATGCAATTGAATATTATCTTTTTGATTTGTTATCTTGGTGATATTATTGTAATCGATTGTTTTAGATAAAAAGTAAGAGCTTGAAAATATTTCTTAAAAAGATAATTATGAGAGTAGCAATAGCTGTTGAAAGATAGGTATAATTATTGGTTCAAAATACCTTATGCCTAAGTATTCGACAATTATGCTTATGATGCATAAAAAATATTTAGGAGAATGCTAAGCATCATCGCATTGATAACTATCAAGAGATTGTTGAATTAGTGAAAGATGGCATTTCAGATATTTGTATGATCACTAAAATTAGCACAAACATAATAAAAGTGGCAAATCATCAATATGAGACAAAATACTAAATAAAAGGCCTTAACATTAGAAAGTGATAAACCATAGAGAAAACAGTAATTGTATCAAATAAGTAATTCCACATATAATATGATAATAATCAATACTAAAGAAACAAATTGATCATCAAAACAAATAATTCAATATGACTTTACTTGCTTAGTATAGCATTTTGAGAAACTAAAGAGCAAAAGATTCAATCACCTAGAACATGAATAAAGATGACAATAAGAACCCAAGAGTAATGTTGGGGAGGATGATCATTGATTTAGCGATTAAAGGATGTTGAAGAATAAGACAAAGTTCTTGATAAGAGAGCATGCTTAGATCCCATTTTACAAAAGTGATGAAAGGGTAGTGATTCACTTAGACTATTACACTTTGGTCCAATAAATAAGATTTATCATATTAATTTGATGACAAAGCAAAGATGGTCTAATATCAAAGAGTTGGTAATATGTTAAAAGAAAATAATTCATAGATGTGTAGAATTAGATGGTAGCTACTTGGTTCACAATAGACTTGGCAATGGGAATAAATGGGCATGATGGTAATTATCATGTCCTTCTTGGAACAATGCCAATAAAATCTAATAAAAGATGCAAAATACTAAATTAATGTGTTAAAAGTAGAGCATGCGACAACACCAAAGGACATTAACTAAAATTGAGTGGGCCTGAAGATAAAATATCGTGGTCCATATCTCGATGAAACAACCAAGTAAAACGCAACCACATAATCTATTTGCAAGGTGTTCTCCCCCCGAGCATCGACAACAAATATTCTTTTTAGAGTCATAGTAATGATAATAGAAGTATGATAATAGCGGGGAGCAAAAGAAGAAGAGATAGAATATGATTTTTGTTATAAGATTAAATTTCTTAAAAAAATTTTCTTTAAAGAATTTTGAATTCATGAATTTCTAATTTTCAAAATTCTAAATTTCTTCATACATCTTTTTCATCCCTTAATATAGAATAATATATATATATATATATATATATATATATATATATATATATATATATATATATATATATATATATATATATATATATATATATATATATATATATATATATATATATATTACAAAATCTAACTTGATCATGAGCTCGTCTACACACGCACCCACTCCTTGCATGGGTATGATTATGCTAGGGGAATTATTCATGTGTGTAGATATTTTTCTCACACATGGAAAACCCTCTGCGTGTGTTTTTACCATGAAGACATGATTAGTGCATCTACCACACGAGCATGGAACAAGTGGGTGATAAGTGGCTAAAAGGGCACAAGTGTTCTTGTCTCGTTGGTTAGCACATGCAAGCA
This sequence comes from Vanilla planifolia, assembly GCA_023846275.1. Lineage (NCBI taxonomy): Eukaryota > Viridiplantae > Streptophyta > Magnoliopsida > Asparagales > Orchidaceae > Vanilla > Vanilla planifolia. The sequence goes on from CM043873.1 coordinate 28,684,757, forward strand.
TCTGGCACGCTTGCACTTTTGTGCACGATGACTAGCCATCATGCATCCGAGTGTGGCTCGACATGTGATCCTTGTTGCTTTGTGGTGTGACAACATTTTTCATTAGTTTGTTTTCTCTCTTGATTTTTTTTTATAAAATTTGGAATCCAATGAGGTTGGAATCGATCTCTTAATTACCAAAAATCTAAGATAGTCTTATAATGTAAAAAGTTGAAATATCAATATAAATACAACCATTATTTAAAAAGCACAAGTTTTCATATATGAAATATCTCGTACATAACTCACAAGAAAAGAACATAATTTCTCTTACTCATAGTCCTAAGATATCCTTTAGAATCTTAGATTTTATGATTATATGGATCTTAGACTACAAAATAAATAAGGAATGAGTATAATTTTCTTTGCAAACGATTTTCTAATAAGAAGTGTCAAGGTAATATAAAAGTAACCATATGTAGCCAACAAATAAAAAGAAGTAATAAATAAAATGGTGTGTGGTGATTTGTAAGTGATATGAGAGCACAAAATTGTTGTTGAATGCTAGTATATATCGTGGTCATATATATATATATATATATATATATTATATTTTTAATTTCATTCTTATTTCTTTTTTTTATGGCTTATATTTTCTTGTGTGATAGTTGTCTTTGCTCCTTAGGATTCTATATCATATTATCATCATTAGTTATCGCAAAGTCACTGCTTATATTTTTCAACATCTTATGCTTATGATAACATGATCTTTGTTGTGTCATTGTGTCATATCTTAATATTAATAACAAAAACATGATTTTCATTCACATATATCATGAAGTTATCACCCACATTCTTAGTGTTGTGTGCTCATGATGGTTGGGCCTCTATTATGTTGTAACCCAATATGTGAGTGTTAATAACAATAAGGATAATTTTGTTTCTCATTTCATGTAGCCAGAAGATAAGTTTATAGATAAAATATTTTATATTCTTATTTTGATAACCTTATTTACCATAAACTTTAATTGTTTCTAATTTAAATCATTTCCTTCCAATAAACCTTTATTGTTTCTCAAATTTTAGAATTCAAACAAATATTACCTCCCATAGACTTTGTTCATTTTCTAATTTATAAATATATTAATATATCAAACATATTAATAATTATAATAATCATATAATTTATATTCATAACTAATAATTATAAACAACAAAACCATCACAATAATTACATCTTATAGTTATACAATTTATTTTAACTATTATATTTATTTTCCATATATAAATATAATAATTAAATAAAACATTTAATTAATAAGTCATTTAGTACAAATTCTTATAACACAAACCTTGCACTTTTAATTACTTTTTATAGACAAGTTTTATGAGTAGTTTTTCTTGTTGTGATTCTAATGTACTTAAAATATTAGTCCTAAAGAATGTCTAAGCTAATTATTATTAGCTTAAATAGTTATCTTTAATAATAAATATATAAAGTATTGATTTGGGATAATTACATGTAAGATGTAAGCATAGGTTTCATTCAATTTAAAACATAATAAAAAAATGATAATATACTATAAAAAAATATATTTTAATCTCTAAAAGAAATCACAAGTACATCTGTTTCCTTATTATAATATAGTCATTTTATTCTTATGATCTTATTATTACCAGTTTATTAAATAAACTTTATTGTGACTAGTGCTGTGGCTCCTCTCTCTCTCACGATAATCAATAAATATTTTTTTAATTTATTTAGTTATAATAAAAATCTCATTTATTGATTTATCATATCATTTATTATTAAATTATTTGAAAATTTTAGGTTATTTTATTTATTAGTTTTGGCCTCACTTGAGTTTTGTCACCTATTACTTATCAACATATTGGTGACTGACATTTTAGATCATAGAGTATCTCAAATAATGTCATTCTTATACTAAATTAATAATTATTTTTATAAGTAAATTTGATAAATATTAGATTAGTATATTAGCCTCCACCAAAATCTAATATATTTAGTCTCAACATATTCTTTAAAATCTTTATAGGTTTTTAGTTTACTATTTGTTTAAGAATGAAACACAATATTATATTTTAATTGAGTATCAAATACTTCAACATATTTTTTAAAAATATGAGTTAAATTTAGAATCTCAATCAAATATAATTTTTTGACACTTCATGTATTCTTATAATTTGATCAATATAAATTTATGTTAATTTTTTTAGCTAAATAAATAGTTTTGATAGATAAAAAATTAATTAAGCTTGTTAATCTATTAATAATTACTCATTGACATCATGTCTTTGACTTATTTTTGGTAACCAAACTACAAAATCTATTGATATTTTTACCTATTTTTACATTGAAATAGGAAGAGATAGCAAAAACCTATTTAATCTTTATAGCTCTCTTTTTACCTATTGACATATCACACACCTACTCACATAGTTATAAATATCTTTCTTCATATCATTTCACTAAAATATTTAAGTCATGATACGTATTTTGTAATTCTTGTATATACAACATATATTATTCCATGAGTCTCTTTAAATAAAGTTTGTTTTCATGCAACTATTGTAGGAATAAACATTCTATTCTCATAAAATAAAGCACCTTTATTTAAATTATTTTTTTTATTTTTCTTCAATAATTTTGGCTTTGATTTGTTAAATATTTTTATTTATATTTTAAGTAACTTTTAAAGTTTACAACCACTCTACTATAATAATTAATTGAAAAAAGTTTTTTTAACAACTATTAATGTTATATTCAATTCTAATTGATTCATTTATGTTATTAAGTGTGTCACTTCCAAGCTTGATATCATGTTATAAAGATTAACCTTCTATCTCAATGTATCATTTATAACATTAGTTTTATCTGTATGATAAATAATCTTCATATCATAATTTTTAAGTAGCTCTAATAATTTTTTTGTCTTAGAATTAACTATTTTTATGTGAAAATATATTTCAAATTTTGGTGATAAAAAATAGATAGTTTTTTTACTTCATAGAGATAATGTCTCCAAATCTTTAAAATAAATATGATTATAATAAGTATAAGAACATATATATGATAATTTCTTTCATAAGATCATAACTATCTTAAAGTATATACTATAACTCTATCATTTTTCATTAATACACACCCAAGTCCTTGCAAAGATGTATTAGTATATAACTAAAATTTAGTTTCTCCTTCATGTAATGTAAGGATAAGTCCTGAAGTCAATTTTTCTTTTAAAGTTTGAAATCTTCTTTCAAAGTTTAAATTTCATTCAAAACTCATTCTCTTATGAATTAATCTTATTAATAATACTATAATCAAAGAAAAATCTTTTCATAAAATTTTAGCAATACTTAACCAAACATAGAAAACTTTGTACTTTAGTTACATTATTAGTCTTATGCCATTTTAAAATAGTTGTTATTTCTTAGAAATATATAAAGATTCCTTCTGTATTCGTTACATAACCTAAGAAAGATATACTAAAAAAACTATATTTTAAAAATATTGTATATAATTAGTGTTTTTTAACCTCTATAACACTAGATACAAGTGTTTTTTATGCTCTCTATAGACTAAATCAAGATATCATTAATAAAAATAATAACAAAATAATCTAACTATTACTTTTTCATTAAGTGCATAAAAGCTGTAGGAGAATTTGTTAAACTAAAAGTAACATGAAATTTAAAATGACCAATTTTGATTCTAAAAGTAGGTTTCAAAATATTTTTTATTTTAATTTTAAATTGATGATAACTAGATCTTAAATCAATGTTTGAAAATATTTAAACTCCTTACAACTATCAAATAATTTCTTTATTATGAGTAAAGTATATTTATTCTTGATTATGATATTATTTAATTATTTATAATCAACAAACATCCTTAAACTTCTATCATTCTTCTTCACAGATAATATAGGTGCATCATTAGGAGATATATTGGTCTAATAAAACTTTTATCAATCAAATCCTATGATTATACTTTTAGTTTTTTAAATTCAAGTGGTGACATCCAATAAGGTGTCTTAGAGATTAGTTTTGCTCTTGATATCAAATTAATCATAAATTTAATCTCTTTATCAGGTGACATTATCGATAACTATTTAATAAAAATGTTTAGATATTCACATATTAGAATTTTTAATAATTTTAGTTTTTTCTTTTTAACTTTCTATATTGAAATTAGATAGCATTCACAACCTTTTTATACCAATCTTTCAACTTTCAAAACAAATATTATAGGCACTTTCCTACCAAAATCAAAATAAATTAGATTAGTATCATTTATTATGTGAATATTTAATTTCTTTAATCAATAATTAATATGATATGTTGAGATATTAACCAACACATTCTAAAAATAATTTCAAAGTTTTATAGTTTTATAATACTCAATTAGGATTTAAAATATGTCCCACTAATTTTCACATCCTATTTGACATATTTATCATTGATGTCATTTTTATTAATTTTAATTTTCATTCTCTTAAATTTATTTTCACATGTATAATCCATCCAAGTTTCATAAAATTTAATTAGATAAATATTTTTGCATTAGCATATCAAATATCATGCCTACATAATTATTCATGCCAAATATTTTTACTAAGTAATTTATCAAAATTAAAAGGTATACATGTAGTTATAAGTATTTTATATAGTTACATAAAATAACACTACATTAATATATCAATGTTACATTCTCTATACATATTTCATTTGTAAGATCTTAGTTTTAATAATCAATAAAATATCTTACATATATATATAATATTTATATTAAAGTACCTATCTCATAATTTTTTTATTATTTGAGATTAATTTATAGCTATTCAACTTCTCTCATTTGTCAACTTTAGTCTATCAATTGTAATTTTTCAAAATAATTTATAAATTTTCACAAAAATTAAAAATTTTTAAATTATCATTGTAAAATTACATTACCCACTTCTTAAATCATGAACATGACATCTCTCCTATCATTTTTCATTTCTCTCTTTTCTTGAAACCTTTGCTTGTAAATATCTAAAAAATTATCTTCCTAATCATTTTAATAACCAAATAAAACCTTAATTAATCTTAAATGCTTTGATTCTTACCATAAATTAGAAAGGTTTCAAGTTAAATTATGAGAAATAAAATAAAATTCTACTTTCAATTTTTTCATCTTATTGAGTGTTCTCAGTAATTAAAATTGTGCTTCTGTTCCTTAATTCAATAAAAAATGTGACAATATACAATGTACTTATCACCAAACCATGGAATCTCCAATGAAACCTTAGGTTGGTGGTACGAAATCAAGACCCTAGGAATCTGTTAGGGATGGAGTAAGGAAAGGAAGGCAGGTCTATTTTTAGAAGATTTAAAAATAGTTTATACACACACACACACACACACAGAGATATATATATATATATATATATATACACAAACACTTATTAACTTTGATAATTCACAAAAATTTTAAATGAACTCTGATCAAGATAAAAAAAACATCGCTGGACTCATTTCGATGAGTTCTATATAATTATATATTTATTTTATATTTTATAATACTTTAATTTTTAGAGTTTTGACATATTTTACGAGATAATTCAATTTTTACTTGATTTAACAATTGATGATGTTACATTTATTTTATTCTTTCTCATGATCTTTTATGATTAATGACATTTTTATCTTTCTCTTTTATTTTTTTCATATCATTTTTTTTCCATTTATTATGTTTTAAGTTTTATAATACAAATACACGCACACATATACATATATATTGTAATATTAATATGCAAAACTCATAAATTAGAACATATACAAATAATTTTATATTATACATGATACTCATATCATGTTGTTTTTTTATAGTAATAATTCTAGAGAATTAAATAATTTAACATACTTATATCATAATTACTTAATTTTCCTGTTTAATGGCTTTAGAATACTTCTTATGACTTGCCTTTTTCTCTACTTCTTTCTTTTATTCTTGTGTAATTCTTATTAGATTATTTCAATAACTATTGATTTTCTTGTTCTTAAGTATTAAAAAATCATGCATCTTATTTTTCATTATCTATTTTTTTTATTCCACATAACTTTTGAGTTCTATATCAAAAAAATTTACAAAAGTTATCAAACTAATTCAAAACATCTATAAATTTTATTGAGCTTAATTATCAAACCTACACATTGTACTACCCAATCCTCTCTATTGTATTATATTATCAATAACAAAAAGCTTATCAAACATTGGGTTAGATAGTTTAACCATAGCTTAATCATAAAAGGAGTTGATCTTATCATCTGATGCTTTCATTGAGCTATATGATCCTTAGGTTCCTTAATTAAATAATCTCTTATTCAAACATTCTAATTTCTTAAACAAGTTTTGATCATAGTATTTGATGTTTCCATTAGAATATGCAATCATTATATTTTTGTCTAATGATCTCGTTTCAAATAGTCCAAAATGTTGAATTGAGCCCAATAAGTGGTTAAATGATTGTTCTTATATCGTACAATTTTTTGAAGAATTTGAAGTCCTACATTACTCACCTTTATTGTTTAGTCTAATAATTACTACTCTACTATCTAATCTTCTTAAGAATTTAATTGGTCTAGTTATTATACTCATTGACTATTTATTAGTTTTATCATATCGTCTGATTAGGTTGATCATACAACATGATTGACCAGATCATACAATACGCATGGCATGGCAAAAAAATAATGAGTTGAGAATTTAAGCACAAATTCATGAAAAATCCAAATCAAATCTCGATCCATTCAATATAAGACTTCATACAAACTAATGAAGGAAAAATCCTCTGTAAGAAGTTACCTTACACAATCCTTTGGGCAAGAAAGAGATTTGAGTTCCTTTCTAAGTTTCTAATCTACTATAACTTCAAAATCCTTTGCCATACTATGGATCGAGATAGAACTACTTGAGGATTTCTCATTTTTGCCCTTTTCCAAACACCTTATTTTCTCCCATTTTGTTCCAAAGCATTCTTTATTTCTCATGGTTCTCCACTTGTAGTCGATAAGTAATAAAGAGAAAGGATTAGGTTTTAGGTTTATATATTAATAAAATATTTTTCTTTTATACTTTGAGATAATCAATTATCACTATATGGGTGGAAATTAAGGAGAGAAACAGGTTTGGGTACTATTAGTCTAGGGATTAAAGATAGTTATGGCTCATTGAAAGTGAGGAAGAGGATGAGATGTAGTCAGGATTCTAAGAGTTGGATGGATTGTATGCTAAAGCTAAGAGTATCACATATGCAAGATGATAATGATAAGTTAATTAGTTCTGTGATGATGATGATGTGCATTGGATTTAACATCAAGGTTTACAAAGAGATATGTGTATTGACATATGTGTCAATTAATAACACTGCACAAATGTGGGATGTGTGGGATCACAGAGTTCTATGACACATCAATAGTGGGCAGGAATACCAAAATAGTTTTTTAAAAGATGTAGATGCTAGTTGAAATTAAAGAAGATAACATTGAAGTTGAATAATGTTAATATAACATTCTAGATGATGAACTAGAGCTATATGGAGAGAGGAGAAGAATTACCATCAAGCATAAATAAATATGGCATATGATGTTTTTGAGGATTTCTAGAATTTTAAATGAATTATTAATTTTCTTTGATAACTCATACATTGAACTAAAAGGACTTACGAATCCAAAAAGAAAGGCACAACAATAAAAATTGAGAGCACAATTTATCTAAAACTCAAGATTAACAAATGATGAAAAGTAGACGTGTTTTAATGATAAAATAAAATATTAGTGAATTTAATAATAATTTAATTATATAATTAGAATCAATTAAAAATTTAAAATAAATATTAAATGATTTAAAAATTTTCTAAACTATATAACAATGTAAAGACCATAAAGAAGTTTAGGTTAAAATTATTTTGATGAAAATATGAAGCGTGATAGTCATGAAATAAAAAGCTGAATATTAATAGGGAAGTTAATTATTAGAAAAAAAATAATTTAAAATATAAGATTTATTAAAAACATATAAAAATTTAATAACAAGAATATCTTATAGAGTACTAATTTCTAAAGATAGCTAGAGAATTTTTTTTGAGACAAATTTATTAAAAAAGTTTACTAAGAAATTAATTATACCTAAGTTCTAATTTAAATAATAATAATAATAATAAATCAATTACGTTAATATAATGCAGCCAATTACGGTGGGTTAGGCATGGACGTAAGAAATAGAAACTATTTAAGTTAATTAGTTTAATTAACCTATATTCTAATTATGCTAAAAAAACTCTAAACCTTAACGCCACAGCAGTAGCTGCAGGGACAATAGAGGCATTCCTGTGTAACCGTCGGGGGACGCTTGGGAAGGAGAGTAAACGCTGAAGAGAAAGGGTAACACCGGAGCTCTCAAGGAAAAAAAGTCGGCTGCGGCGATCTTCAAAACTCGAGAACGGTAGATGCATGGGGTGACAGCTCACGGAGAGAAAGGTCATCGTAGGAGAGAGAGAGAGAGAGAAGTAGCCGTCCGGAAAGAAAGAAAAAAGGAGGAAGAGGAAGAGAACCCTGTTGGAAAGAGGAGTACCATCGGAGCAATGGCCCCGAGGAAGAAGAGGAGACGAGGAAAAGAGAGAGAAAGGAGGGAATAGAAAGCGACGGGTAGGGGAGAGAGAAGGAGACCGCGAGAAAAAACGAAGAGAGAGCAGCGCCGAGCGAGAGGAAGAGAGTGCGCTCAGTGGAAAACTAAAATAATAGGACCGTTAAGTAGGAGAGAGAAGGCGTCAGGGTAGGAAATAAAAAAATATATAGAGAAGAAAGGGAGGAAATTTTGGAGGGAAAAAAAAAGAAAAAATATTGTGAAAATTTTTGAAAAAAAGGGAAGAAATATTTTAGAATTTATTAAAAAAAGGAAGAAATTGGTAAGCCATTTGAGGAAAGAGAAAAATTTTGAGACTATTGCACTAGAGAGAGAAAATTTTTTAGACAAAAAGTAAAATTTAGGAATAAAGGAAAGCATAGGCAAAAAAAATTCCAATTGAGTGATAAGGAAACAATCAAACTCATTAAGGATTTTGTGAATAGAAATCAAAACTATTATGGCATGATAACGACATAGAAATCAAGATGGACATTGCTATGTAATATATGTATATTTGATTTAATGCTTGATATTTGGTGGCTTTCAACTTATTTTTTAAAAGATATGATTTTTAAAATAAAATAATCTATTTTTTTAAAAAAAATAAGAATACTTATGTGATGATTGATATATTATAAATATTTTAAAATTTTGAAAAAAATATTATATTTCATGTTGTAAATGTGGTGCATATTTGGTTATGAATTGAGCATGAATAGGATCATAATATTTTATCTAGAATAAGTGCTTTATTTTATATATCATAGCAAGCATATAAACCTAGTTGCATTGACTAAGATAATGAGAAAGAAAAAAGAAATAATTATTGAAATATATCAAACATAGTTGCATGAAACAAAGTAAAAAAATAAAATAAAATAAAATAAAAATTATTCAAAGGAATGAGAATTAATCTCTCAACATAATTTGATTATTATATTGTTTAGAAAAGCATGTCTCATATAGAGGAATAGCTTGATAATGTAACCCGATTGTCAAGACCAATAGTTGGGTGTACCTTGTACTATGAATTAACTCAATAATGTAGCTAATAATGGAAATAAAAGTTACTGCATATCTTGTTCTAAGGAATAGCAAGTGAATTTAAAAGAAGAGAAATTATAAAAGAAACAAGAAAAAATAAAAGCAAAAATGAAGGGATAAAAGAATTAAAGGCTCATAAAGAGAAACTTAAAATGAGGCCAAGTGATAGTACAAAAAAAAAAAAAAGAGTTTATTATAAATAGTGGGATGTAGTGTATAGTCAAACATAATTTTTATTTTATTCATCTTTTAATTTAATGTTTGAATTTGGACCCTAGTATGTGATATTAGTCAAGCATTATGATATCTTGTATTTATGTTACATAATATTTATCTATTAAGCCTATTATATTGGCTCAACTTTCTTTGGTATTTATAATTATAGATGATAATAATACACCTCATTGGAACATATAAAAGAAGTAAATGAATTATATTTTAGTATTTCATCACCTTTTATGTTAGCATCATGGTTTTGAAATGTGATAGTCTCCTACTACAATGAAATTGATATCTTTCACTTAGTTGGATTAGTTGTGTTATATTTGTTACGTATTAATGTAAAACTTAATTAGTAATATTTAAATTGACTTTCAATTCTACTATGATATTTTAAAAGTAAACAAATGCTTTTAGAAATTAAAGACCAAGGAAAATGAATTGAAAGAATAGAAAAAAATTTAGTGACAATCCTACTTCTGAATGGGGATTATTAGAATTTTGATTAGAAGTCATACTAATTACTCATTGACATAACAGCATCCCATGCATCACGTAGATATTCCACTTAGAGACGTACTAGTCTTATTTAAACTCAAAGTAATACTAGGATTAACTCATTTACTTCTTACTAGTCTCCACTTCATTGTTGTTGTAAGACCAATTACAATCAATTCTTTTTTTATCGCACATTTTGGTTTGTTTTTTCATTAGTTCATCAAGTTATTTGTATTTATATTTTATTTTAAGTTGTTTAAAAATCAGTTGATAATTTTTCAAATATTTTCAACTTTAAATTTTGTTGTGTACACCAAAATAACAACTTATAGTTTTATTGGTATAAATTTTGGTCAAAATGACTTAAGAAAGGCTTAAAATTGAGTTTTGGCCTATTTTAGCTCTGCTATTTGTCATTATGTATCACCATTGTTGTCATCTTTTGTAGTTATTGTTACCTCTCATATTAACTTGTGTCCACCCATCAATACTTATTGGCCCACATCAACCTATGATCCACAAGTCTTTCTTATCTGTCAACATGCACCAACCCATCAACCCATGTTGACCCTTGCTAATTTGTTCCAACTAGTAAATCAGACTTAAGATGTCATCGTGCCTCTCCATTCACACCAAACTGATCACTCCATCTATTATCTCATCGTTCACGAGACTAACTCTTGAAATGCATAGGCTTGTTAAGAACTACTTATTTTAATTAATTTTATTGCTTTTCAAAAAAAAATTTGGCATAATTGAAAGTATTTTTTGTGATTTGTGATGACTTTTGAAATTCTTAAAATATCCATTAAAATTTTAAAATGTGTCTCTTAATATTTCTCCAATGTCTTCTCATATTTAGGTTAACAAATTATCGTCGTACATTTGAGATCACTATAAATAAGGATGCTCACACTGTTATAAATTATGTAATTCTAATAAAATAATGAAGTTATTAGCTTATAAGAAAATTCTTATTTACTCAATTATCCTAAGATTTTTTATTCTAAACTTATAACACTTTTGGATATTTATACAATAGAAAAGTAATATCTTGACAAAGATTGAGTATTGACCTAGTCATAAGAAGAACTAAAGATTCTCTTACAAGATAAATATATACTCTCCTCTTATTCAAGTGAACTTTTATATAAATGGTAACGACTATCGCAAAGTTCAAAGACTATTAATAAATACATTGCTAAATTTGAGAATTATAAGCTTAAATGTAATGTTCAAGAGTCAAATTAAGTAATATTGTCTCAATTTTGAGCAGAGCTCAAGGATTCTATTCAAGTTGAACTATACTTCAAAAATATTACTAGTTTAGAGAAGGCATATAAAGTGGTTATGTCATGAAAATATTTAGAAAATTGATTACTTATAAGAGTTAAATTCTTTTGATGACTTCTTATTCTTAAACTCAACCTACTATTTTCATTATTCCTACTACTTCTACTCCATAAGCAATATGTGTCCCTCCACCCAAACCACTAACCCGTTAAATCCAACCCTTGAATAAGCCATCTATTAGTTTCAAAGTGGTGTGTTATTATTATCACGAGAGATGGCATGTTACAGCCCAATGTCTTAAGAGATCTCTTCACATAAACATAGAAAAAGTAGAAGAAAGCATTAAAGTTGAGGAAGAGGATATTATTTAGCCAGACGAGGAGGGTGAATTAAGTGAAAGTCTTTACTATATTAGACTACTCATAGCTCTTGTAAGATTCACTTTAACTCACTAGAATATTTAAAGATTGGTTACAAACTAATATTTTTAATACTTTCATTAAAATTAAAGATCAACCTTATAAGATTATTATAAAAGTGATAATTATATCAATATCACAACAGATAATACTATTAGAAGGATAAGTTAATACTCACAAATGATGCCTACTTGTACATTGTATCTTGGATTAATAAAACCTTAATTTTCATACAATAAATGTGTTGTTTTTGTTTAAAGTTTAGTCAATATTCTGAGTTATATTGTGATGTTATAATGTGATGTTATAGTGTGATGTTATCCTAATACAAGTAAGTAGTATTATGATAAGAAGATCTTGGTTATAACATTAAAATGTTACTTTATGTAGAAGAGTTAATACATGTACTTTTATATGTGATGTATCAGTGAAGACTTGATAGTGAGGTCACAGCTATAGTTGATCTTAATTTGATCTTTAACTTAACAAAGCTCTTCTCACACTAGTTGAACAAAAATAAAACTACATCAATTTTGGTCAACTATGTGAAGGGTGTTTTAATCTTGGAGTGATTGGGTGCCAACTTGTAACAATATGTTTTACGATTTAAGAAACTAAAGTATCTCAATTACGATCATAGGTCTTTTTAAATCTATAATAGCTCATACATTGTTGGGATCCATGGAAACTTTTATCACATTAACAACATGCTTAAGAAAAGCTGCTAAATCAAAGAAAAAAGAGCATTTAGATAATTTTGAATAAAGTTGCCTTGTCTTAAGCAACTCCAACATAGTTTCGAGATGTTTTGCATGTTTCTCCTTTCTTCTAGAGTACACAAAGATGTCATATAAGAATATGATGATAAAATGATCAAGATATGGCTAACAAATATTGTTTAGAAGGTCCATGTATATTGTAAAAGCATTAGACAACCCAAAATCAAAACATAAAATTATGAACTTGAAATGCATTTAAAGAGTTCTAAATATTATCTTAGGAATATCCTCCTCTTAAATTCTGATTTGATGATATCTAAATCAATGATCAATCTTTGAGAAGGATGACACACTCTATAGTTGATAATCCGCACACATGTGCATACTCCTATCCTACTTTCTAACAAAGAAATAGGAGCTTCCTAAAGTGAAGAAGCAGGCCTAACTAATCCCTTGCTTACTGAATCTTGCAACTAGACTTGGAGCTCTTACACTTCTATTAGATCATACAATAAGATGTCTTATCTATAAAAATGATTCTCAACTATAAAACAATAGAGAACTCAAGCTCACACAGTAGTGGCAACCTAACAAATTATTAAGAAAAGGTATTCTTATATAATTGGGGTATTTTATCACTAGAAGTTAACATAACATCAATGATGACTATAATTATTCTTTGCAACCATAACTCTATTCCCCATGTATTAGAAAATAAAAGAATGTGATGCACCGATGTCAATAGAAATAATAGAACTAACATTACAAAATAAGAACATACCAGAGATGAAACTAGAAGCCTTTATGACTTATTATTAAGTAAGAACATAAATACAAGGCTATCCTTTTAGAGTGATAGTTTTTTATCAAGTACTCTAAATCCTCCTTTACCTTATGAAACAATTGGCATTCATATGACCAAGCTTTAAGCAATTAAAGTAGGCACTTTCCATGTATTTGCAATCATATATATGCCTTCTGCCGCATTATTAGAACCCATATACCTAATCTTTAAACTCATCTAATTATCGTTCATTAAGAAGCTGAGCTAAGATAGGTGCAACTTGGTTATCTTGATTAGATCTCCTTTTATCATTTCTTGTCATGAGATTCATTAATTTTCTTGTTCTTATTAAAATCAAGATTCTTTCTTATTTTGTTAATCTTCATAATGAGCATCCATGTGACACTCTACCTACTTTAATAAGTTAGTTACCTATACCAAGTCATGACATCTAAAGAAATGAGTCACCACCAAGTGCTTTTGAAGGGATGGCCTAAGTCTCTCTAAGAAAAGCTCACAATGGCACCCCTCTAATATCACAAGCTCAGAAGCATAACTAATTAAATAAGTGAAGCAAAATGTGTCACTGACATTTACCCTTATCTCAAGTGAGTATGCTCCTTATGAATTTGAATCTTAGTTGTCCCAAGCACATAAAAATTTTTAAATGTAGCTACAAATTCATTCCATGATGTTTTCTTTTTTGGGGAGTCCCAAACATAGTTTGCTATTGTTCATGCCACCAAGAAGTTTACTCACCATCCAAAACAAGAGTTAAAAGCATAATGATTTGCTCTGTTGGCACCCTTGAGGCATCAAATAACTTAAGGATATGAGGTAACCAATCATCAACTACTACAACCACTAATAAACCCACAATTATCCATAGCCTCAGCTACATAACTCCCTTCAACTAGTGATCACCTTAGGGCTCAAGCAACACCTTGGGTGTCATAGCCTAACAAGGTCATTCTTGCACAAGCTCGCCTTCGACATGCCTATTATCCATTGAACCTCACACAACAACTCTACAAGTCTTGACCATAACTACCAAAAATACCACACAAAATTAAATAAAGGGAAAACACTAAAGACACATAAGTAATACTCTCTCATGCATTCTTATGACTTATTCTCCCCACCTTAATAAGGATGAACCTAATATACCAAGGCATGCCCTATACTCTAACCTAGGCTTTGATACCAAGTCTAAAATACTTAATTTTGGTAATTTTTTCAAAACAATTTCTAAGTACAACAAAACCTCTATATATCTCACATCTCTAGCTCTTAAGCAAACTTCTACTTCCTTTATCTTGCATGTGAAGAAAGGTGAGTGAGGAAGGGCTCAATATACAAAGATAAGATACTATAACAAATCTATAAAGCAAACTATGATCAACAAGCACGTCAAATGTTAGGATTATGGCATTAGAGGATCCAATCAAGTCAATCCAAAATTGTTGATATTATCAAATGTTCTATTAGATAAAGTGATAAACAATCTAATACTATTAGATTATTGAACAACTTTTCTGATGGTCATCTAATTGAACACAATTTTCATGTAAAGTTTAATAAAATGTTCCAACTAGTCATCAAACTCTTCATAGAAGGAAATGTCAAACACATAATGAATGATTCAATGGGCATTCAATAAAATTCCATTTCTAGTGGCCCAAATAATGTATATATCAAATTAAGTCATTTGATGGTTTGATAAGCATCATACCAACCAATGGACACTGATTTGATGATTTGATGCTCATCTAATAATGAACAAATTGGATAACATAAGTTATGATAAAAATTAGATTCTTTATGAAATGGTCCAACATACTTCAAATATAACATGAGAAAGGTGTCAAATGGTTTGTTGACCATTTGATAGAGTTCTATTTTAAGGTTAATTATCTCTATCTTATGGGCCAATGATTAGATGATTTAACACTTATATTATAAACAAATATTTTAATAAAATATTAAGTTTAAAACTTTGTAGAAAAAACATTTATTATGCGAGATCTCAAAATTTGTGATTTCACACTCTAATAATTCTTACCAATTATAATTATGATGTCTTAAAATATTAAGTCATATGTTTCACATGTTATTAACATAAAAGAGAGAACTCAATTCCTCACATCTAACCAATTAATATGTCACACTCTTTCATCCAACCAATATATATATATATATATATATACATACATACAGACATACATACATATATATTAAAATAGATCATTAGTGAACAATATGCATATATGGCATTTTTAGGAAATCAAGAGTAAAAGAAATTGAGAAAAGGTAATTATATCTTATATTCAAGTAGGTAAAATTTTTTAACTATGATTTAAGTATAATATTAAATTATTCATTAGCATATTTCATAATTAAAGTATTATCACATTTATTCTCATATCTTTATTGCAATATCAATTTTTATGGGTATCATAAGAATATAATATGATATTAACATAATTTATATATCAACGTGAAATAAAAGAATGGTTGAGATATTATATAATAAATGGAATTGATTTTTCTGAAATGTTATCTTATAACTCATTAATATTTTTTAGATAGTCACTAATATTTTGTATATAATTGTTATATAGGCTTAAGACCATACCTTTGCTTGATTCATCACTAATTATGTTTTGACATCATTGGAACTTGGTACAAAACTTTGTGTAAGGCAACAAGGTAATGGTTTAAGACACCATACTTTTATTCATGATTTGGTATGTGCCATTAGTATGTTAGGTGATAGACATTGGTCTATAACAAAATCCATTTATATAATAAGATATCAATTTTATTTAAGCCATTGGAAGAAGTATGTAAACATGGCATTGGATATGATTTGATAGTAAGCATAATTGTCAAAAGGGGAACTAAGGCCTTAAAGAATAAAATATTGCATGTAAATATACTGTTTGAATGATTATATAGAAATTTGAGATAAATCAATAAATACGGGAAACATTTTTTTTTGCAAATTTCTAATTCTTATATCATGAATACCTATTATCATGTGGCTTCTCAAATATTGATTTTTCTATGATATATCATAGAATTATTTTGTTAGCTTATAGATTTATCTCTTCTGTCCTATAGAGTTTCATTAGAGCTAACATAGACATGAATAATATGAGAAGGCTGATAGGAGTCATATTTACAAGGTGGTTCAACTAAGTAGAGGCTTGATGGGATGGTTGCATACAAATATATCTTTTATGGACTATATTGTATATTTTTGATAGTTTCATATTAGCTATTAGTATTATTTGTACGATGGTTTAAAGTGAGATACTTTTGATGTAAACCTTTACATATTGAGTTTTATTCTACATTTTTTAAATAATTGTGGCATTTTTTGAATTAAAATTTTAAATAAGTGATGATTTATGTGTCTTATATTGAAGTGCATTTTGTCATATTATTAGTTCCTATTTAGAGAATGTGCATGTGCTTAGTTTTGATCTTATATGTCTAATCTACTATAATTGATATATTGTATTTGTGGTTTAGGTGAGGCCTTGACATGGTTGTATTAAAGCAAAAGTTTAAGTTAAGTGGGTTGCATAAGTGAGAACATCAGCACAACATATGCATTGATATTATTATTTAGTTATAGTTTAGTTGTGAATAGTCATATATAAAGAAAAATTTGGGAATTATAAGTATGGACAAGAAAATGAGAAAGAACAATTATAGGATACTCAAAATGAATTAGCTTAAACTCTGAATTCATTATTATAGTTAGTAGGTAGAATCATTGAATAGGTTGTAAGATCATGAATAAATAAGAAAATGGAGCTATTCTAGAGGATGTATCCACCATTATTTATAAGGTAGGAAGACCTTATGATAGTAAAAAACCATTAAAAATGCATGGTTAGAATTTTTTTTTTGGTATGTCTTATCAAAGGGATAAGTTGCTTTAGAAGTAATGATACTAAAAGAGGTAGTAAGTCTTTGGTGGAGTTCTTAACATAAAATTTAAATTTAAGAAAGTTCTATTTATGAAAATTTCTAATAAGAGCTTATTAAGGAATTCGAGAGATGATATAAACTTACATTTATTAAGAAGAAAATATGGACAAGTTAAAAGTATTTGAATCAAAAGGGAATGTCTATTACTACTTATGAGTTAAAATTTATATCATTGACTAGATATATTTCAAAATTAGTAACTCCAGAAGAGCAATGATATAATATGTTTTAAAAAGGCTATGAGATGATCTTAGTGTGACATTGATGATTCTAAGGATCACTAATAATATTGGGTTGGTGGAAGATAAAAGAATAATAAAAATGAAACAAAATGTAATAAAATCCAAAAAAAGAAATAAAAGAGGAAGTTTTTACCACTAAATTTAGAGATTTCATAATGAATATGTGATCTTTATGAGATGGATTTGGATTGGGAAGGTGATCGGAACAATGACCAGAATAGCATTCAAGGACACAAATTTGGTGACATTTAGATGGACTCATATGGGTACATTCAAAACCCTAATTTAACTCATTAATTATAGTATATGAAATGGTGACTAAAGAAGGGGCAGAGGATTCAGTTCTAAATCAATCTTTTGTGGAGGCCTTCAGCAAAACAAATCAGTATTCACAAATTAAAATTAAGCCATCATCTATCTTTAAGGTGAAACTAAAGATCATTTTTGAAAATGATGAAATTGGAAAAATGGAAGCTAAGTTTAAATTTTCACTAATTGAAAAATTTTCCTACAGGAGAACAAGTATGGACTCAAGAGAAAATTGTTTTTGATGATTAGCTTTTAGGGTAATGTCAAAATTGGCTCACTTGTAGTAGACAAGTCCTTCAATTTGACGAGGAAGGCAACTTCCTTCATTACTGGTTACACTTGGTGAATTTCAAATGAGGGTTTTTAAGTGACATTTCAATATTTATCTAAACACAAAGTCATTGTTTGCTCTAGTTTGGATTTCTCTTGAGTACCTTTTAATACATTTATTTAATAAGGTAACTCTATATTCAATTTCTTTTATTATCAAAAAATTATTACAAGACATTATGGCCAATCTAAATTTGATACAGCCAAGTGTTGCAAGAGTCTATGTTGAGCTTACCTTGATAAAGGAGCTCCCTAAACACATACACATAACTCAAAGAGATGGCAATTCAAGTGGATTTTGGCAAAAGGTTCAATATGATAAACTACCAATTTACTATGACCATTTTAGTAAGTAAAGACATTCCAAACTTAATTGTAAACACAACTTATCTAATTTAGAGTCTCCAAAGGAAACAACCAACTGTAACACCTATATTGCATAGTAAGACTAGCAAAGGGAAGAGAACAATCAAGGGCAAGATAAGAATAGAATTCTTAAGGAAGTGGAAAATCTAATTGGTCTAGTTATTCAAAGGAAAAGCCTTTCAATTAATGAAATTAATGACAAACCTATGAAGTTGATGCAAGAAGATACAATGTCAATGTCAATTGCTCAACCCATTAAGACAAGTAATATAAGAAAAATGCTAAAACACAAAATAGTAGATGACCAGGTAGTGCTCAATAAGGATCTTGAAGTTGATAGGGGATTCTTACTAGATTTAGAAATCACATCTCAGCATAAAACTCAACCCTCTTGTTTAAGCACTAAAAGACTTTGGGTTGAAATTTCATAAAAAAAAACTAAAAAGAAAGCTTAATTCCATTGAAACCCAATGACTTTACTCATGTCCAAACCAAAAGGTCACAAAAAGTGCAAAAAAGTTTATTGAGCAATGCACTAGTCCAAAAAAGAAATGTAGAACTGTCATAATAGTATAAATTGTTGAAGCAAATATGAGAGATAACAAGTTCATTTAGAATATTAGGGTACTGCAAATCACAAATTTATTAATAGACTAAAAGTTATATAAAAAAAGATAGCATTACAAACCTTGCTTGAACCTATGACACAAGTAAAAAAGCTATAGCACCTAGCTTTCAACCTAAGGTATGATTAGGATACTAGCAATAAATAAATAAAAAATGGATACTCTAGAAAAACGATATGCATGTTCTACTATTTATGAAGATAATTATCTATTATACTAAAGGTTTTTGGGAATAAGTTAGTGTCAAATTATTTGCTAGTATAAGCTAAAAGCTCAGAAAACTTTAATGCATGAACTATAGAGTAAGGTCACTAAAATTGTAGCTAATCACAACACATCATGGATAATGGGAGGCAACTTCAATGTCACAGTTTCATTAGAAGAATACAAGGAAGCATCCACTCATAACATTACAATGTTAAATGAGTTTAAGGATTACATTAGCAAATGTGGACAATCTAAGATTCTTTTTAAAGTTCACCATTCACTTGGTTAGAAAAATGAAATGGTAAATAGGTTTAGAAGCATTTAGATAGAGAATTAGCAAACAAATAATGGATGGGTAACAATCCAAATGTGATTGTTGAACACTTATGTAGGAAGGGATCTAACCATTCTCTTATAATTCTATAATATTAAGCTGAGCAATATTCTGGTCCAAGGTAACACAAATTCCAAAATATGTGGATCTCATATCCTAGTCTTTACAACTTGATTAAAAGCAATTGAATAAGTCTTACTCTCTTAACTAGTTTATAAGCACTTACTTTCAATCTTAAAAAATTGAAATATTGTCAAAAACAATGAAACAGGACTACATCTAAGAATATTTTTAGAATATTAAAGAAGTTGAAGAAGAAGTTAGAGATAGTGAAATGAATTTTTTTGAAGAGTGATCTAGAAGAAGATAATATTAGATTGAATGTCATTAACACTCACAATTAAATAATTATGAGCCCAAAGACTATGAAGCCCAAGATCCTATATCATAGTTACATTTCTTTTGACTTTGTGTTGTGGTAACATGAGTGCATCTTCTTTAGAAGCAAGCTTATACAATGTCGTAAGTTGAACTAATATTTTTGTAGGTTTAGAAGTTCTAACCTATGTTTATTTCCAATTCATACAAAGTAGTACTAGTTTTACCATTCTTAGAAGACAATATTAGTTTAATTATTGCTGATAAAAAGCTCATGCACATAATAATTTGAGTTCAATATAATAAAATACTACGCTTTCTGTATGTTTGCATATAGCATTTTTCATATTACATAGACCTTGTGAAAAATCACAAGTGCAGATCTTATTCCAAAAATACTATGTTTTTCTATTCATGTGATTTCCCTTTCATGTAATAAATTGAATTTTTTTTATATAGATTTTTTTCATGCATGAAATTATTATAACAACTTAATCATTTGTTTGAGTTTCATAAACAAATGATGTAAAACATTAATCTGAATTTTAAAAACATCTTTTTTTTTCCCTTTTTTAAATATATAAAAAAACCTTTTTTTCTATTCTATGAGGAACATAAAAATCATTTTAGAAAACAAATATTTTTTATTATGTCATTGGGCTGTACAATAATGCTTCATAATTCATAGTTTTGAGTTTCATGTGATTGCACCAACAGATTAAAAAACAAATTATATACATATACATAGAAAATATTAATATGCATTACATATATATATATATATATATATATACATAGAAAATTATAAAATAGTTTATGAAACAAATTGCTCGAATGCAATTAGCACAATGAAGCAGAAATGTTACTAATAAAAAAACCTTCTGTGAGTGCTGTACCAAAAACCTGCTGATGTGTGAAAAAAAAATGTTATAAAAGCTCAGGCACACATCTAAAGGTTTTTTAATTTTATCCAATAAATGAAGACTGAAAATTTATTTAAGATTGATTTGTGCAAAACCAAAACAAAATTTAATCAAACCGAGTGGTTTGATTTTAAGCTTTTTGACCAGTGGTTTAGGCCAAAAATTGACTGAAATCGATTGAAACGAAACCAAATTGGACAAGTTCTTTGATATGGCCAGCGACAAATCGACATGTTTCCTGTAATCCAATATAAAGATGTTTTCAAACCAATTCTAAATACTAATTCATGTCGATTTTGAGCACATACGATCCAAGTCTAACGATCCGAATTAAGGCAAAACCTTAACATCAATTATGACTTCGTTTTTAGACTGCAAAGCAATTTAACTTAGCCAGATCAACGCTCTGCATCAGAGTGCTAAACAATGTTTCAACTTTTAAGCAGACAATATCATGCTCAATAAGTTATGTACAAATGTTATAGTAAATCAAACTTGGTTAAATAGAAATTTAAAGGACACCAAACTTTACAAGTAAGCTACTTCCTGAACAATGCAACAAGCTCTCCCTTCTCAGCCATGGACGAAATGATGTCACATCCACCGATGAGTTCCCCTCGAACAAAAACCTGAGGAAAGGTAGGCCAGTTGCTGTACCTCTTCAACGTCTCCCTCAGTCCAAAGTTGTGCTCTTCATCGAGCACATCAACACACTCAAAATCGACACGAAGAGACTCCAATATCCCCACAACTCTTTGAGAGAAACCACATTGAGGGGCACTCCTCGATCCCTTGATGAATGCCACCACTTCGTTCTCTTTAACTAACCGATCGATGAGCTCCTCCAGTGGAACCGTAAGCTGGACATGGCGACCTGGCGTAAGCCGCAGGTCTGGTTTTCTCTGAGGTCTTCGAACCCAAGGACTATTCCCGTTTTGATTCCCAGGTGGGATTTTACCTGTAAGGGTTATGTGTTCTTCCAGCCATGATTTCCAGGCGTCAGTAAGAACAGTCTTATCAGAATTATCTCCTTCTAACAATCCCACCTACACAAATCATGGGTGTATTTGAAATAGTTTAATGTTCATCAAGAGAATTTTTAGGGTTTTGATAAGAAAATGTGCTCAAGATTGGATTGAAGTTGTATCAATTCAATCTTAATCTGATCAAAGTTTGAATGAGAATGTTTTTAATCCAATCTAAATTCAAACTATGTCTATCTCATTAGTTATAGATCAGAGTTGGAACTGAGTTGAAGTCAATCAAACTTTTAATTAGTTTACAAATTTTCAATTAAGTTCCCAGTAATAGAAAAGTCTATACATGCAATCATGATAAATATATCGAAATAAGTTGTTACGATTCCACGAATTTATTTTTTATGAGCCTAAATATATGTAAATTGATTAAAACATATATAAATTTATAGATACATCATTAATTTTTTTCCAATTTTAAGATAGTTTAATCTAATCCATACTTCACACATTCTTAGTTAACTTTTCTCAAGCCAAGTTAAACCCATAATGGGCTCATTGCATTATGATTTAAGCCCAACTAAATCCAAAACCCAATTCAATTTCTAAGTCATCTTCAATCTTCAAGCAAATTAAATAGTCATAATCTATGCTCTGAGATTTCAACGAAATGGGGGCTAAGATGCAATCCTATTTGAAATGCTGATGTACAATGGTTGATCAATCAATTATTTCTTGATATATTTATACAACAATGACATTAATCTTTGCAGTTATCTGCCTAGGACTACAAAGTTAGAAACATTTTCAGTAAACTGAAGCCAAATGTTCAATCATGTTTGTTGAGCACAGCATAACACCTGCCATTGTTCATCAGAGCAATACACATGCATTTTGTCTTCATAATAGTTGGCGTAATGCAGAATCTCAACACAATTAGGGCTCATGTGATGCATGCTAGGAAAAACCATGAACCTTAACGCACCTTTATGTCATGATTAGCAAGCTATTCAACAATAAATAATGCACTTATTGAAGAGCTAAGCAAGTAGAAAACTTTAAAGATACGAAAGCCTTTCATAGGAATGCTGCTCTTTTCAAGTTGTTTTTTCATTTTAGTTTTTCACTATGCCACTATTGTAGTTCCTAACTATATTACACTGTATAAGAAAAGCTTGCACTCAACCAATGCTGCAAAATAGGGAGAAAAAAAAAAAAAAGACAATCCACAAAAATTAAGAAAAGAAAACATGCATGGGTGAGCATTCACCAAATTATGTAACCTCAAATGCTTCAAAAAAACATGGCTGCTGTAATTGACTTGCACTATCAAATGTAGTTCCTAAAGGCTACAAAAGGTTCTCTTTTCCATGCCACCATCTCCAAATCCTTACATGGCATCATTTAAGGTAAAACACGATTTGGTCAGGCTATCTGATCATAATATTGAATAGTGTAATGCCAATATTGCCATCACAAAACAATCAACAAACAAAAGGGCCAAATTACTTTATTGTTTACAAAGCTAGCATTCCATCACAAATGTTCAATCAGCTGATCAACAACTGAGTCAAATCACCCAATTATTCATGAAACCCATGTATTTTCACCATCATTTTTTTTAGAATAATACCATCAATTGATTAATATATTGGACAACCTAATTGGTATAATTCCTAGAGCACATAAAATCTACTCTTTTGAGACACCGGTCAAAGGTCTAATACTGCAAATAGAAGCTTGATTTTGCAAAAAATTACCACACTTCAACATACCCATAATTTTAAGCTATTGGTTGACTTGGGTAACCAAACCCCACCGCCCTTCTAATAATCTCTGCAAGGGCATGGTATATTAACGACCTTTTTAATAAGAAGGGTGTGTACTCAAAAGAGGCAAAACAATGAGGCAAGAAAACTTTATTGAAAAGAAGTTTCTTCTCATCAACTTTCCACTTTCAAAGGGGCATCTAGAATGATGAAATAATATGTGATGATTTTCCAAGTGATCAAAGTGATTTCCTCTATAAGTGCCACTATCACCATCACCATTGTCAAAGAGGATCTTTGTCGAAACACTATGCATCCATTATGACTCATTCCAAAAGTACTTCCTAAATTCTTTAAAATGGTATCAAAACTTTAAAATACTCTTCTTTTTTTTTTTGACATCTAATAATTCTAAAATTGTATTGCTAAAATAACAAATAAAACATTGTTTAACATTGGTACATGCTAACTTGAGACAATATCTTATTGAGGATAAGGCTAGCTAACAATTATAATTTTTAAACATCGTTCTTTCAAGTTCAAACTACCTCTTGCAAATCTTACATTAGATAGAAAAGTGAATTGAGAATAACAAGGACGTAGTATTGACAAAAGATGAATTTCCTAAGAATATGAGATACCTAGTGAGCAATATACAACTTTATGAGCAGAACATAAGGAATTGGAGTCCAACTGATCAACACAAGTTTGTGATTTATGCACTAAAATAATGGGAGTGAAATGACTAGCGAGACGACCCAAGGAAAGGCTGCATGTAGGCTAACTATGCCAAATATGAAACTCAAAATTGATCTCTACAAGTACCAAAGGGAAAGGCATATTGCTGACTAGATAGCCTTCTGTTCCACTCTCTCTAAATGTGATAAACTATTATAACTAGACAAAACTTGTTTTTTTTAGAATTGGCATGTGAGTTAATTAATCAATTAAAAACTACAGCATAGACAGCCAAAAGAATCTTCACAAGAATGCTTCTAGAGAACATGCACTCAAAGAAACGGTTCATGGGATTTGCTCATCATACCACATAGTGTGCTTGCCCAACCAAGCTAGGTTGTAAAGTCTTGATATTTCTTCAAGTAGCCATCCAAAATGCTAAATTTTTTACAGATGTTCACCTTCTCCATGATTAGGCTACAATCAAACTGATAAAGATAGAGAAATTGAAAGTTGGTACCAGGTGGGTACCAATCTACAAGGCCATGGTATTTTCTTTTAAATGGATTCATTTGATGCTAATGCTTTGATGATAGCTGGCATTATCAAAACACTGCCCATTATTGATCTACCAAGTGGAATAAAAACATATGTGGTCATTAATGAAAGGAATAATAGAGCAAAAAACTCATAAAGATCCTACCTATTGATCAAAAAAGGTAATAACAAAGTGTGGCCATCACCAAGTTGGTAAGCAGTGGGATGCTTGGAAGAGTCTTCAAAAGAATACTTCAAAGAAGCACTCAAAGAAAAGATGGCCATGGGATTTGGATGTAGCACCATGTAATGTGTGTTGCCTAAGGTGATCTATGCCCAAACCAACTAGGTTGACAAAAGTTTTGAGCTTTCTTCGAACAATCATCCAAAATACTAAATATATGTCCATCTCAATGAATAGAATTCACAAAGCATATGCGGTTGTCAATCGAAGGAATAGCAACTGGGCCAAAAAACGCAATATATATCCCACCCATTAATCCAAAGGTAACAAAGGAACATGATTTGGCCATCACCAAGGTGGTATTCACCCTTTGGCTTGAGCTATAATTCAGTCACTAGAACAGCCTACTAGTAAGCAATGCCGCTTTGTTGAAATACTCCAAAAGCTAGCGTTGTTTAGATATTTGTGGAATATCCATGAAGCCCAAGAATTAGCAAAAGTGTAAATCCTCCAAGCAATTCCAAAGGTATGATTGAAATATATGGTATCTAAGACACCTTACCCCCAAGTTACCTAGGGGTTCAGATGTCATGCCAATCTCCATCAATCCATTTCCTACCAAATGACTAGTGAATTATAATGTGCAATCTTATGGTATTAAAATTCTACAAAATCGCCTTTAGGATAGCAAAAGACTAAGTCAAAGAAGGGATTAAACTAAAACTAATCATTTTAGTTGATGAGAACAAAAGATCAAGATATGTGATAAGAAAAAACCAACGAGAAAGTTAGGGATCTTCATTACAGTTTAATGAAGGAAAATATTTACTCTATAGATCTCCTAGCCACAACCATCATAATTGCTTAATCCAAGACCAATGGGTGGAAGGTGTCAAAAATGTAACATGATCCATTATTTAAAAAATAATAAGAACACCTACAAAGATGAGATGCATGGTGCAGACACCTCTAATCATAGTTGGAATGAATTAAATATTCTTAAGAGTTTCTTCAAAGTTATAAGAAGGCAATGTGGAACAAGGGAAGAGCAAACAATCCTATCCCTAGTAGACATGAAGTTAACCCACAATATCTCAATCAATAATATCTAAATTAACCTTTGAGGTACAAATCCTTATGGACTAAATAAACTTAAATTTTGATGGGTTGAGAGAGCCTTTACCATTCAATTTGGTTCCTTATTGATAAAGTTGAATGCCTTGAATATATTAACTTAATTTTATGGGCATGCTCAATGGTCATGCACACATTGTCATGAAGATGTCTTTCCCTTTATAAAAGAAAAAAAGCAAGAGTATCGCAGTGCATTCTAACAAATACATGACTTAGTCAATCCTTTCATAGAGTTATTGATAATTAATCTTTAGTGCTTGGCTCGATCACGATGAACAAGCTTATAAACAATATTGATAGTATACTTATTATCATTATATAGCCTAATTAACATCACATAACCAATCTTCAAATAGCCTTTTTAATTATAATAGTCACAAATCCTAAAAACAATGGCTCTAAACTCAACCTTAATACTATTATATCTTTAATCATTATAACACTTATTTGATGACAACAAGATCTTTGTGTTAATTTTTTAATATTGTTTCTTAAATGTTTTCAGATTTTATATTTCAAGAATAAATAGATTATTTACATAAAAAGTTTAATCAAATTGATTTAATGAGCTTAACAGAATTGTTTGAGTGATAACTACATGTAATACTAAAAATAACACAAGAAGAAAATCTTTATTGAATCTCATTATTTTGATAATAGAATATTAAAATCCATAACAATTTTTTATGACACTTAGGATTTTGTGAGATTTAGTAAACATACTCAAATGATTTTAAAAATATCTATTTCACTCATGTAGTTTTTAGTTCAATGCAAACATTTCATTTAGATTATTTATATATCTCTACCTTAGAATATTGCATTTATCATAAATTGCATTAGTTATTATTGCATAATCAAGTAGGAATTGAAGAGTGAATGATTCAATTGAAGAAGGCCAACTATGTATTAATCATACAATACGGAGGCATTCACCACACAATACGATTAGTTCATCTATAGATCGTACGGTGTGTCAATAAAGGGCAATCCTAGCTTAAGTAGAGTGGCTACACTCATGGTACATTACGATACTCTAATCGTAGAAATATATTAACGTTTACCCAAGAGGTGCTCATTGAAATTAAGTGTTTTAGAATATTGTATAGTACGATATTATCCTTCGTACTTGTATGATATATTATTCTAAAAGATTAGACAAAGATTGAACCAAACAATAATATATAAATTAGAAGTTATGCCTTGTCATGCAAAACACATTATCACCTTCATATGAATACAATCAATATATTAGTATATTAAGAAGGATATAGGATGAGTGAGCGTATTTCTATTGTACTTGTAAGATGACATTTCACTCGAGAGCCAAGGTATTAAAACTTGTCATATATTTAATAAATTTGCATCGAAGGAGTCTGATCCACTTATCGTACTAATACGATATGCTATGATTAATATGAGTGTGCTTATCATAATAGTTACCATATTATACAATCTTGCATCATACATATTTTTCCCAAGAGCTCATAATTGTTAAACTATGTTATTCATACTCATACAATTCTCCATCATACAAGAACAATCATTCAATAATTAAGAAGTAAACTAACCAAACAATAGCAATTGATTAGACGATCCTGATAATGTTGCATCGTATTTGTACGATCCTTTGGATCGAATAGCAGAATATAACAGTTAATTTAACTAGCTTTTTAGGAAATCAATTATAGTAGTTTGAGAGGGATTTAGAGCCATTGATAGCATTTTTAAAATTATATAAAGGTCACCAAGCTTTGGAGAAAAGGCTAATACTTCACTTGCTCATCATTATGAAAAAGATATTCTTGGAAATCACTTAACACTTAGAGAAGGATTTGGATAAAAACAAAGTTGTGGGTCATTCATCATCTTCATTTCAATCATCATTCATCCTTTTTTCATTGAGATAAGTTGCATGTTTTTCATACTTATTTACTTGAGCAATATTGCATATATTATTACATTGATTTAATATCACGATAATGTGTCTCTTGTTTCAAGTTGTGATAGGATATTGTATTAAGTTTTACAATCATTTCTATACCATTGTTAGTATTTTATGTTTGCAATTTTATTAACTTTTATTAAATCGATTGTATGCTTCTATTAAGTCAATATTCTTGGCTTTTATTAAGCTAGTTGTAGATTTTTATTATATTGGTGTTATAAGCTTTTATTAAGCCTATTATAGGCTTTAATTAAGCCAATGTTGTATGCTTTTATTAAGCTAGTATTGTAGGATCCTATCAAGTTAGTATTGTTTACTTTCATTAAGCAAGTGTATTAGTAGATTTTCCACTATTTTGGCCAGGTGTGAATGTAGATTCGAGTCTCAATCAAACCATTTAAAATCATTATATATTTTTCTTTACTTGTTCTATAACATAAGTTTTGCAAAGTCTGAAAATAATTTTTAAAAGAAAATATTATAATAGCCAACAAAATTAAGAATTCTAAAGTTTTTTTTTACAAAGTTATTTGAATTTTTTAGTTAGCTTAAAATTATAAGTTTACACAATTCACGTCCTTCTTGTAAACACCAAAAACCCCATATTTTTAAAAAACACAACTTCTAATCATCAAAAATTGTGTTCTTACATCTCTAGAAAACAAAATTATCCTAGACTTTAATATAACACCATGAGATAGAGCAACAATCATTTTAAGAATTCACCTAACATGTATCTACAAAGGCTTCAGTTCTTCTTTATTTAGTCTTTTCAAAGAATAATCCTTTCCTTAGGCTTCCTTTCAAGTGTCTAAGTAAATAATTTATGATGTCAAAATGACGTTGAATAAAAGAACGCATATATAGCTCACAACACCCACTGCAAATGTTATGTTAAGATGAGCTAAAGATAAATAAATTAAGTTACCAACTAATCTCTTATAACTTTTCCTGTGTCCACAACTTTATCTCTATCATCTCCTCAACCTTTCTAATTCAATTCCAAGGATGTTGAGGCCAAATTATTGCTTAAATTACTAATCTTCAATAATAAGATCAAGATATACTTCCTTTGAGAGATAAAGATGAAATCTTTGATCCAAATATTTCAATCAACCCAAAATTTTTACTTCAAATTCTTTACTCGGTTGTTTCTTGAGAAAAATCAATTTCAATGTAATCATCTTTAATAGTAATAAAAGCATCAACATATACAATCAATACTATTCTCCAACCTCCAATGGATTCTTTAATAAGAGAGCATGATCTAACTAAACTTGTTCATAACCAAGTTTCTTCATATTATCACAAAATCATTTGAACCAAGCCCATAGTGACTATGTAAGAACATTAAAGGACTTTAGAACTTGACATGCTTGTCTAATCATCTATTATGATACATGAGTAAAGGATATGTAAGCTACTCAAAAAGATATTTCCCAATCTTTGAGTGCTCCAACTGATGGTTCTCATCACGTATTTCTTTGAATTGAAGAAAAATTCAAAGAGCCATTTGTGGTTCCACTAGTGAAAAAAACTCAAATTTAAAGTAATTGTACAATGAAGACATTGCACCTTACGATGCCACAACAACTTTAGATTTCAGTTGAGATTTTATGCCAAAATATAGATCGTTAAAGTACCATATTAGACATTATATTATATGACCAATAAGCAGTGAATAACAATAACTTGAACTAACATGTTTTAAGCTAGAATTTTCTAAATAGATGATTGAGTTGAACTTAAAACAACCTAAAGTGATATTTAATAAAATCCTAATATAATTCTAACGATCATAACAATACCAAAATGATATTTAATAAAAGAATACATGAAATGCAATCCTAATTATGTCATAAACATTTAAAAAAGAGTTTTTCAATCTAACAATAGATAATGTGTAGATGATCTCTAAGTAATTTAGCCACCTACAAGGAGAAACTTGATTAGTTCTAAATTCTGAAAGGTGAGCCAAGCTTGACCAAAGCTATCACCACTCCTTGACATGTCTTTACAAGAAGATATTTCATGAAGCATTTGATCAAACTCTTCAATTGATTAATTTTTATTAATCTTAAGAAGCCTGCCCGAAACTCACTAAAAAAATCATTAGAAATAATAACATAATGATTTTGTGCTCATCAAACAAATACTGCACAACCAAAAGGCCAACAATGCCTTTTGTCATCTTCACAGTTGATATTTATAAATGTTAAAATCATAAATAATTTAGAGATATATCTCACAAAAGTTATATTGATATCTCATTAAGATATATTAATATTGAGACAATATCTTAATCAATAACCACCAATGAAATGATATCTAGCAAGACAAATATTAAGGGGAAGAGAACTATTGCAAAAAGAGATGGAGCATTTTCCTAACCCAAATCTATGGTCAAAATGTTCATCATCAAAACCATTGAAGGAGTAATGATGAAAAGCCACATGAATGAAAGAATTGACGAAGAATTCTCCAATTCATTCTAGTCATGGCTTTAGCTTTGTCAAAGAACTCTTCAAGTCTATGTCAAGAGGTCATTGAGAAATTTGAAGAGCTTACCTTGATGAGAATAGTTACGCATATGCAAGCAAAAGTTAAGGATTATCAATTCCCTTTAGCCTTTAAATAAACAAAATAGCATATATCTTAATGTGTTATGTGACATCATCCAAAGCAAACCAACTCATTGTCTTCCACATAAATTTTGGGATGATGAATCTGGGAAAAATGAAGATACATTTTTTATTGCATCTATTCTAGTCATGCATCTCTATCATGTCCAGATAACAAACATGAGTCAACATCCAATTAGATAATTTTTTACTGCAAGGCTTTTTCAAGAACTAGTTGCCATCTAGGGCTCTATTTGAACGGAGCAATAATTCCTAACATTGCCTTCTAAGACGTTTACCAAGTCGCTTCCCCACTAGTCCCATGAGAAATATTTTTCCATATGTATTTGCCATTGTAAATGTTGTAATTGTCTGTACAGACAAAAAATTTAGTACTTTATGAAAACTTTTTTCCTTCATAATGATCTTTTTCTTGCTCTACCCTCTTGATTTTCTTTGCACGTGCATTTATGCTTAGTTTCCAATTCAAACCTTCACTTCTGTTTTAATGGAAATAAACAGGTCATAACTAGAAACCAAATACGCATGCAAATATATCTATAAAACATAAATTTTTAAGACAAAATTAAAACTTTGTCAGCCAAAGTTCAACAAAACTGAACATAAGCTTTAACTAATGAGCTACGGTAAGATGAGAATAGCATATTAATAAAAAGGGAAAGAGAAGATCACCTTCACGGAGCAGCAGAGGTCGGGCAGTGCCTTGCTGTGGGCTGCAATGCTGGCAGCAACGTTGCGGGATATCCCAATGAACTGAAGCTCGCCGACTTTATCATACACTCCATAGACGCCGGCGCCGTGGGGGAACCGATCTTCGACTCTGTCGGAACCCGAAGGAATGGAAACGAGCTTCGCCTCATCGAGCTTTAAGACCGCGGTGGTGGGCAGAAAAGGGGATCTGAATGAAACGGATCGCCCGAGGACCTTTCGGCGGCGGCGCGTCGACGGGAGAAAGCAACGCAGATAAGTGGCTTCGTGGGAACTAGAAGCAAGAGGATGAGGGATGGTTTTAGGATGACGTCTAAAAGAAGAGTAATGGCAACGAAGATAGGAGGAATTGAACCCCATTAGTTGCACAGCTGAGGCCATCTTTCTTTCTCCCTCACTTTCTCTCTCAACTGCGTGCAAAATATCTACGAATTAATTCACATAATTTACAAACACGAATAGGCCTGGGAACCAATTAACGATTCGTGGAATGTATCGGGCCGATTTCATTAAAATGATTATTATCATGCCCTAATTAGAAATAAATAGGATTTATTCATGAACAATATAATTGAGGGCAACTTAATTATCACAAATCACTAATCACATTTTTCTTTGTTTATTTTTTTTATAAAACATCATGTGATAACTTATTTAGATGAAATATGAAACATAAACTAAATAAAACTATCTATGATAGAAGATTCAAAATACTATGAATATATCATATATCCAACTTTATTAAATTATAACATAGTAGCAATATCTGTAAGAGTAACTCATAATTTCTTTAGCTTATTCAAAAGTATTATAATGAATCACTGTACTACTTGTCTCAATTTCTCTATGCATGGTGCATGTGGATGACTAACACTTTAAATATTAATGTGTGAGTAAATTGTTGGCTTGACAAGTAAGATTAGTGAAACATAGTATTAAAAGTGATGTTTATAACTCTTAACTCAACTTTTGACTATTATATCTCTTCTTTCTTTGTTTGATTATTTTATTCAAGTTACTTTTTCACTTGATTAACTAGTTTCTTAACTACACTCAACCTTTTCATAATTTTTTTTGTAAATGTCTCTTTCTTTTTTTTTTTTTTTGAAAAGAATATATCATTATATCAAAGGTGGCAATGTCACACAGGTTTTACAGTAAGATCTTCAAGGGGGATCAAACAAAAAATCAGACAGCATAAGTTTGAGGAGAGACTGGGGAAGAGATCCCCCAGGAACCCAAACAAACTCATGAAGACAAGCATCACGAGCAACCCAGTCCGCAGGCTCGTTCCCCTCCCTGTGGATGTGAGAAAACCGGAGAGCCTCAATATCCCTAACATACTGAAGAGTAACAGCTAACACCCCCTCCCCATTGGGGTTGGTAACCATATCCCGAGCCACCTGAAGTGCAGTCATCGAATCAGACTGGATCTCCACGGCACGATACTGGGGAAGGGATCCCCTAAGAAGGTCGAATGCCAAAAGAATGGCCTAGACCTCCATCATGTCAGCAGCCACAGAGATCATCCTCTTGTCCGCCACCAAGAGAGGTTTACCCAAGCAGTCTATCACAACTACACCAAGGCCAGCTATGGAGTCACCAATCGCAGCATCACAATTGACTTTAATCCATCCTGTTGGGGGGGAAACCAGCCATGCGTAACAAGCAAATCCGAAGACCTGCCAGGATTCCCGCTGGACAGAGATGAATAGACGAGATGCCTCCTGAGAGCCGTGCTTACCTCCAACCTGATCGTCTGTGACAACGAGCAGGGTGTGGGCACGTGGCAATTGTGTTTGAACGCATTTCTCCTTAACCATATGTAGTACATGGTAGTGGCAAGCATTGCCACGTGAAGCACCCCGACGTCACGCCGTGCAACAGGAGACCTCATAAGCCGGAATAGCATGTCCAAAATTCTGAATCCGGATGCCGCACCAGTGGGCCAACCCAGCTCCAGCAGCACGTGACGTGCATGGCTGGCAGCCCACATGTCACGGGCACGCGGGCAGTCCCACAGCGCGTGCTGTAGGGATTCCGCCTCTGTGCAACCAAAGGGACACATGGAATCCCGGCCGATTCCCCGGCGAGCCATCCATGTCGCCGTAGGCAGAAAATCGCCGGCAGCCCGCCAAAGGAAAACCCGGACCCTCGGCAGCACCTTTAATTTCCAAATTCTCCCCATTATCTCATCAAGGCGTCGGCCACCACCCTTTGCGGAAGACCACTCGTTGCACTTGATATGCGCGTAGATCCGGTCGCTGTGAGCCTTTGCCATCTCGGTGTGCGTTTGGAGCAGGATGTCCTAGACATCCCAAGCGCGCGGAAGATGCAAAATTCTGTCAATGAGCTCCGCGCCCGCCCAGTTGGAGATCGCCTCAACATCCCATACGCCGTCGGCCCTAATGCATTCGGCAACATTTTCAGGCCAGCAGACAAGCATATTAATGAATGTTGGCCAGCAGCTAATAGGGAGGACGTCGAGCCAATTATCCTATGCAAACCTCACACTCCGACCGTCGCCATTGCGCCACGCAAAGCACGAAATCGCCGTCAGCATAGCTTCCAGGATCATCTTGCACACAGCAGAGGCATTCCGGGGTACCTTCATCAGCGAGTCGTTGAACCCATACTTCCTCCTTATGATGTCTACCCATAAGCCTGCATCACATCCAAGGATACGCTTACAGTTCCCCATTTGCAAGGTCAGGTGCCAAATGCGAAGATCCCGAAGGCCAAGCCCTCCTGCCGCCCTCGACATAGTCACGCAGTCCCAAGACGCGTAGTGCAGCGCCTGCGCATTACTCGAGCCACCCCAGAGGAATTGTCTTATGCGTCGTTCAATGTCAGCAATAATCCCTGCCGGCACCATACAGTGCCGCAAGATGTGGTTGGGGATAATGCACATAACAGAGGACGCCAGCGCTGCCTGCCCGCAAGTGACAACACCCGGGCGCGCCATCTAATCACCGTAGTGTCGATCCTTTGGACGAGGAAACTCAGATCCTGTTTGGTCAAACGCCGCGCAGTAATTGAAACCCCCAGATACGTCAGGGTCCGGCCAAGCTCCATGCCAAGCTTCCGAGAAATGAGGTGGGACTTCTTCTAGCTGAATTTATAGCTGAAGTAAACGTTGGACTTGGATAAATTAACCTTTAAGCCAGCATTGTCCCCGAAGGCCCGCAGAATGCGACGAACGGCGCTCGCAGCCTCCCTTGATGCAGGAGCAAACACCAACACGTCATCCGCAAACAGGAGGTGGGAAAGCCGCGGCGCGTGCATCCCCGGTCTAAACCCAAGCAACTGCCGAGATTCATATTCCTGCATCAGGCACGACAGATACTCCATGGCCATAACAAAGAGGAAGGGGGAAAGTGGGCAGCCCTGTCAGAGGCCCCGACACGCCGCCACCCACGAAAGCCGCGCTCCATTAATGAGAACAGCAAACCTTGGACCAGAAATGCACGCTGTGATCCACTCGCACCAAGTGATAGGGAAGCGCATTGCCTTCATAACCTCGAGCAGAAAGTCCCATCAAACCCTATCATAGGCCTGCTCCATGTCGACTTTCACTGCCATGAGGCTGGAAGCAGCGGTACAGGAGCGTATCCTCGCTGCCATCTCCTGGGCTATGTTTATGTTATCCGAGATGCTCCTCCCGGGGACAAAAGCAACATGTTCCTGCGAAATAAGACTAGGCAGCAGAGTTTTCAACATGCCAACAAGAATTTGAGCCACCAATTTATAGATTGTATTGCACAAGCTGATCGGCCAGAAATGTTCCGGCCGACAAGCTCCCTGTTTCTTCGGAATAAGGACTACAAGGGTGTCCTTCCAGCCCTTTGGCAGTATGCGCTCCTCGAAGAAAGCAAAAACAACATTAATTATATCTCACTGCGTAATGTTCCAATAGCCATTAACGAAGTCCATTGTGATTCCGTCAATTTCCGGGGTGCGATTCCTTTTGATACCCCTTATAGCCACCAAGATATCGTCTTCCGTAACCGAGCAGCAAAAGCTAGAACCCAACTCATCGCTAATGGATCCCGTAAGGGAGGTGATTGGGGGCAGGGGCGTCTGGTTGCCATCGCCCCATTTCTGTTCGAAATAGGCGAGGACAAGTCGCCTAATGTTGTCGGGAGAGTCCACAATGTTGCCGTCATCATCCCTCAAGTAGGTAATGTGATTCTCCCTTTTCCGAGCCGAGGCAGCAATGTGAAAGAACTTCAAGTAGCAATCACCAAGCTGCTCCCAGTGCAACTAGGCGCGCTGCCACCACCACTGTTCTTCGTGAGCACATCCCCGGTGAAAGGCAGCAACCATATTCCCAAGCCGCTTGTGGTCCTCCTCTGACAGACCCTCGCTGAACTCCCTCTTTTGAAGCTCGTCGATGTCCCGTTCCAACTCCCTGTTTCGATCTATAATACTCCCCACCTCCTCACGGCTCCATCTGCGCAGCGCCATCAGCGCGTGCTTAAATTTCGTCATCACAATCTCCATACTGTCACCCTTAGCATTTCTCCTCCAAGCCTCTTCCACCACCTGGAAAAGATTGAGGGAAATCCAGCCACACGCTGTCGAAGAGAGACCTGTCGGAATGCTGCCAATGATCCCCACCTCCCACCTTAATCAGTAGTGGACAGTGATCCGAACCCAGCCTACTAAGTTGATGAACCGAACAACCAGGAAATGCGAGCAACCCAGCTGAGTTCATAAGAGCCCGATCCAGACGCTCGAGGATGCGCGCACCACCCTACTTCCCATTGCTCCAAGTAAACCTGTTGCCGGAGAAGCCCAAATCAACAAGTTGGAGCTCCTGCATAAGGTCTGCAAAGTCCTACTGATCCCTCCCATTGATGAAACGCCGCCCACCACACTTTTCCTCTAGTGCCAAGACTAAATTAAAATCACCAGCAACGAGAAGAGGTTCGTCGCCACCGCAGGAGTTCCGGACAGCATCCCAAATGGCCTGGCGCATATGGTGATGTTTGGGGCCATAAACAAAGAAACAAGTAATCATGCCGTCAGGTAGGATTTTGACTATGCAAGCCATTGCATGAGACGAAGCCCCAATTACCTTAAGGTCCACCCCCTTCCTCCACAGAATAACAAAGCCAACAGACAAGCCCTCCGAGGGGTAGGCCTCAAACTCCCAGCCTCTCCCAAGGAGCCAATCTGCATCTTGTCTAGAAAACAACCGTGCTTTAGTCTCCATTAACGCCACTACAGCGACATTCCGCTCACGGACCAGCCTGCGCAAATAGCCCCTGGACTTCTTCTTCTTGACGCCCCTTATATTCCACACTATAACATTCATAAATGATAATGTCGTTAGAACAAGAACCTGTAGCCGTGCATCTGCACCTCCCCGAACCTCCACCATCACCACCTGTGATGGCCGCTGCGCCCCACGAAGCGCAGCCATGGCCCGCCCTCTTAAGCCGTACTGCTGCCCAGGCCCGTGGGCATATCCTTCTCTCGAGCCGCCATAGACACGGGTAACTTTCCCCTATCTCCACCCCCACGGGCCTCCCGCTCTGCACCTTCCGCCGCCAGGCCCTGATCCCCCGAGCACGCCAACTATTGAATGCGGCTCCTAGATGGTGAACCCCGCCTGGGTCTACTCCTCCTGCATTCCCTCGAGGGACGGCTGGCACCCCTGGACGAGCCGGCGTGCATCCCCCCACGAGTTCGTTTGACGTCTTTCCTGGGGCCATGGCTAGCCGTGGCCGCTAGGCCACTTCGAGCATTAGCACCCGTTTTCCTCCGTCTATGTTGAACTAGCATCCAAGGCCCTAATCCATGCGCCTCTTCCGTTACCTCGGGATGGTCCTCTCCTCCTTCCCTCTGGCCCCTGTTCCCGCTCATTTCAGAACGTTCGCCGTCACCAGGTTGAGTCACCGCCTTCGTCAGCTGCACGTTGCAGTGGCTAGCTAAATGACCCACATGACCGCACGAGAACCATATCCTCGGCAGCCCCTCATATTCGAAACTTTGGTAGATTCTCCCATAGTCCCCGTTGAGCCAAATGCCTGGCTTCAAGGGTTTGGAGAGGTCCGTTCGTACGCAGACCCGAGCATAAGAAGATCTCTCCATTGCCGCTGTCCACCCGTCGAGAAGGAAACGATCTCCTATAACCTTCGCAATATGCAAGATATTGTCTACATCCCAGTAAATCAGGGGCAAGCCAGGGAATCGCACCCAGATCGGCGCGCACATCGCGTGGGGGTCGCCGGGTTTGAACTCATGCGACCAGACATCCAGACCCATAGCTTGGCCCGCGATTTGCCACGGCCCCCCAAGCCACACATCATTCCGTTCCTCTATAGATTCGAAATGTAAGCAAAAGCAGTTTGAAGACAGATTAAACACTTTGAAATTCTTGTGGTGGCCCCAGCGTTTGAGCAGCACCCTAGCGATGATCGGGAAAGGCAACGTGTTCCCATAAATTCGACCCACCAGGTCGAATTTGTGAAAATCTATTCGCCGTTGACAAGCTTCAGAAGAGACGAGGACCTCACCGTCCTCAGCAATGTCAGGAATGGCCGCAACACGTTCCTTGACATCAATATTTGCCAGGCGCATGAAAGAATTCACCATGTTACCATTTTGATTATTGCGAGCTGTCAAAACCTCTCTAAAGCTGGCTTTGGCGGGCAAATTCTCCGCAGCCCTCTGCATCTCCGCATCTCCGATAAATTTGTTTGCCTCCGCTTCCACACCTCTCGTCACAGTGTCCTTGGCCTCCAGTATGGCGTCGTTCCCTGAGAAACCTCCAGCCTCCGAATTGATAGGAGGTGGGGGTCCCCCGTCAGATGGCATTCCTCCTTCAGACGATGAGGAAAAGCACTTTCGCACTGGGGAGTTGCTCGCGATAGTCCTTGCACGCCGGCTGCTCCTCCGCAGCTTGCTTCCCGCCATCGAACGACTGATTAGGGCAGCAGGGTCCGTGGTGCGACCTCGGGGACGAAGGGTCTAATGCACCGCAGGAACCTGAGCCAATCAATCCTGTCCCAGCGCACCCCGCGTGAACTAGAATTCAAATTCAAACACGAACCCGGTCCACGCACGAACGGTCGAACACCCCACGTGCCACTCACGCGTGGGCCGACGATGGCTGACCGTTGACCGCCGCCGCTTCTGAACAACACACCTCCACTCCGGGCTACGCGGTGTCGCCGGTCCCTCAGGCCCACCACGCGGCGCCACAGTCTTCGCCTCCGGTATCGTCACAAGGTTGGACGCTGCGCCCGAGTAAACCTCACCTTCCACCACCACCCCACACCAGACGAGCCACGGCTTTCTCCCGACACGTCCTTGCTCCTCCGTCGTCGCTCCTCAGTCCTTCTAGAGTTGAGAACAAGTAAATGTCTCTTTCTTTCTCAATCTCCCTCTTTCTTCTCATCTCTCTTTTTAGGTTACTTAGGAAAGACCCACTATAAATTAAGGATTTTTATACGTTTGACTAAAAGCTATGCTATGGATTCAATAAGCCCAAAGGGGATGAATAAGGTAAGTAAACGTTTTCAAATGGTTGCACTTAGGCTTTTAAGTAAAAGTCATGGTATTGATGCAATTTAATTGATTGAAATATCCAATCAAAACTTAGACAAAGGTAAAGGTAAACACATACAAAAGTTTTTAGTTGTTTATCTTACACAATTGAGCCATCATCCACTACTAAGCCAAATAGCTCAAGACTATCCTTCAGATTTCATTATTTTGCCTAAGTTGGTAAAGAAACCAATACAAGTGCATTTTTTCTTAAATACTCAAACACGACCTCTTAAGTCTTTTCTTGGGCTAAAACACCCATTTTATCTTTTCAATAAGTTCAACACTAACCTCCCTTGGCCTTTTTTATAGGATCAAATCTAACATAAGCCTTTATATAAGTTATGTTTGATCTCATCTAATTTTTTAGGAGGCTCAAACTAACCTAAGCTTTTACATAAGCTAGCTACTATCCTTCAATGTTTGAAGGCTCAAATCTAACCCTTTGAATGATCAGTCTTACATAAGGTAATTCACACTATCAACAACTCCATAATCTAGAAAAATAAAAGCATATAAAATAAATAATATAAGATTTAAAATTTGGCACCTGACTTGAGCAGGTTTTGTGTGTCAAGAGAGAGTTATGTAATTAAAACATAGTAAGTTAGATGAACCTCAAAATATGTCTTTGATTCCTCTAAATGGATTTATCACTTTGTGTAGTAGTTGGAGACTTAAGTTATTATTTTTTCTAGTCTAATGCACTTATAGCAACAAAAGGACAACAACTTGATTTCCTCCTAAAGAATTTGAAAACGAAGCAACTAAAGTATAGAAATGTAGATTTCTTTTTTCCTTCCAAAATTTTCTTATTTCACTCAAAGCTTTTTTTTTTCCAAAGGTTTTGTAATAATTGTAGTAGCAAGATGTGGTTAAAAGCTTCCTTCATCTTTTCCCCAAAAGTGATGTCAAAGAAATAGCAAGGAATGAATGTAAGGTATGTAATGCAAATTTCTTCATTTTTTGTCAATATGATTCTTTTAGAGAATTATCTTAATTCTATAGTTTAATTTTGTTTATATGAGTGTAATCTAACAATTAGCAAGGTTTGGAAAATCCTAAATGTAGATCTATGTTTCTCTGTCATCTTCTATTAGTGTGTATATTAATCATGATTTATCACATGTTAAAATTAATGTACCATATATAATCCTTGAGTTGGCATGTTCTTTTTTAAACTGGCTACACTACTATAATACCTTTGAGATTGATGATCATAAAATCAAACTTTTTATTACTAATACGTTTTTAGAGAGTTGTGTATATATAGACTTAGCTATTTTTTTAGTGAATGATTTAAAAGGATTATGGTTCATGCACTTGGAATTAGAAGAAGATTGAAGACTTATGCTCAAGCTTTTGGCTAAACTTGCATATCATAAAGCCATAGTCCTAACTCTTGGTAGAGTGGTTGCCCATCATGAGCTACTTTCAAGAAAATTATTTTGTTTGAATTATGAATCTATCTATTAGTAATTATATGACACTTAAGAATCATCTCATTGCGTTTTACTAATCATATTTTTTTGTTATTGAAGTTCTCTATAAATGCATTAGTTTGTTAATAATATCATTTCAAGTTATTTTAGAGTTAATTTAAGTTTGAAGATAAAGAAATCATATTTAAAATTAGCTAATTCTTCACTATCTAGTTATCATATTATATATTTTCTTGTA
This sequence comes from Vanilla planifolia, assembly GCA_023846275.1. Classification (NCBI taxonomy): domain Eukaryota; kingdom Viridiplantae; phylum Streptophyta; class Magnoliopsida; order Asparagales; family Orchidaceae; genus Vanilla; species Vanilla planifolia. Next base: position 28,725,932 of record CM043873.1, read on the forward strand.
TGATCTACATTTAATCTTAAAGCTACAATTGTCTTTTGAGTTTTTCTTAACATCATATATGTACGATAGATACATTATATATATATATATATATATATATATATATATATATATATATATATATATATATATATATATATATATACACCTTTTGGACTTAGGATTAAAAGTGCAAACTTGATCATACTAGGCATTAACTTTATATGTGTATTGTCTATCATTTGTGAGTTAAGTTTTTACTAACATTATATGATTACGAAGCTTCTTTCATATGTATACACAACTTATTTCTTCTTAAAATCTATTAAATGTATAAGATTAATTGTGATTAGACATGCATGATTAATATAAGATACTATTATGTCCTTGTTATATTAATACAGCTTAGTCATATACATAATAGTCATTATATGATCTCCAAGTTTTTATCTGTGTACATAATGACTACATTGTATTATATGAAGTAAAATAACATATTTATATGATCAAATTGTTATAAAAAATAACTAAAATTATTTAAAGTAAGAAATGCATTTATGGTATCATACAAATATAATATATGTATCATGTGAGTGTGATCATTCATTTGTTAAGCCTAAATATTGATAATCGATGTTAACTTATGATGATAATCTTAATATTGCACATCAATGTTACTTTCTTATGAAAGACTTAAAACAAATTTGATACAAAGCTATTGTATTATTACAATAAGTTTATCATATGTATACAACTATTTTGTGAGTCTAATTAAATAATACATGATTGTACAACAATTTCTCATTCTACGATCACATCATACAACATTTTTTTGAGAACTTGACTCTTGTTAAAAATAAATATTTATGGTGGCTATCTATCAAACATATATGATTTTTTTATACTATAAAAATAAATTACATTATATGTGTGCAATTAATTTGATCATTTAATATGATATATATAAAACTTAAGCACTATATTAAGATTTGGCATCATCCAGTATGAATACATTTCTCAGACTTTTACATTAAGTCATCTTAAGACAATGATGTTAGATGTATCATCAGCACGTTTCCTATTCTAGACATATTTTCCTAATAAGATGGATTGGATGTACTAATATGATACAATTTTAAAACATATAATAACTAGTTGAAGAGTCTCAAAAATACAATTATAGCTATTATAACTTTTTATTTGCATCCAACACACTCATGTATACAAATATGATAAAATATTAGTAAGAAATGATTGATCAATTGATGATTCAAAGATTATTAATCTTTAGATTACAAAATCATATGAAAGATCATGAAAGGCAAAACACTTGAATACTGTCTGTGTCAACATCTAAGTAGTCATTTTATTTCTACATTCATTGCACTCTTAGTTTGTTCTTTCATCTACATTACATTAAGATCTACCTTATTCAGTAATTTCTTTTATATCATTTAGTTATTATATCATTTCAAATCAAAAAGTGAATGAAATAAATTTTGTGAACTTTATTATGTTATAAGTGTTGAAATAATTAGGAAGCTATTATACTTATTTCTTGTTTAAGGTGTACCTCTATTAGCTTAATTAAGGATACAATTTATAAGATTTACCCTTACTAATTATGAAAAAAAGAATGATTTATTAGTAGAAGTTTAGTGAAGTTGATTAGTAGTGAATATAAGTACTAGTTAAGCCTAATCACTTATAAATTTTATATCTCTTTTACTTAAATTATTGTTGTGTTTTATTTATTTTATAATTATACAAATATATTTGAAAAATTAGTAAGGTTTTTAAATAGAACATAATATTAATTAAGAGTAGTAACTTCTTCACTTTGTAAAATAAATTGAGCTAGTCAAGCTAATTTGATAAAGTCTATACCTCTGTTGGAAATCAAGTAGTTTTAAAACTCCATAATTCATAGCCTCTCTTGTGTTATTGATTGCTTATAATTGTGACACACTCTCCTAGTTCTACATGTGTACAATAGATCTCACCTTACATCCATGCATGTCTCACAAACTAGTTGAATGAATCTTATATTCATCAGCACGTAATACACATTTTTTTGGTCCACACATGCCTACATCTCCACTCAAACTTATAAAATATTTTTGCAAATCTAGATTTTTAATATCTATTTTTTGTATTTTAAATAAATATAATAATGCATGAATTTTTCAATAATATATGTAAAAACATATTTTAAGATTTAAAGGCAATGTTAGTAAAAGTATAATTAAATTAGACTAATTTAAGTTATTAGATAAGAATACTAATCATGTCTAATTGTATTTTAAATTAAAAAAACATGTAAGCATAAATGTGACTATATAAGTGTAAATAATTCTTATACAAATAAAGAAAAATTAAGGCTTAATTCCTTACATAAGTCACTTGTAGCTTTACCATGAATTTCTACTTTTTCTTCCTTGGTGTTTCCCATCCTTTAGTTAGTTGATATATCACTGAATGTTGAACTGAAGTTTTTCTTGACTCTATAGAATATCTTTAATATTATTTTTCTTATTTTTAAAAACTAAAAATTTTCAAATAATCTCAAATTTTAATAAAATGTTTACTATCAGATTCATCTTGATAAGTTTTTTCAAAAAATAATATTATTGTCAAATTTTGAAATGTATTTTAGCTTATTTTACATACAAATCAAGAATTGGATTTAGATCACACAAAATATATACAATTTTTTCTTTTACACACACGCACTCGCGCGCGCGCACACACACACATACACAGATATATATATATATATATCCAAAATTTAATTATTCTCAATTTAGACTAAGTTTTCTAATTTATAATCAAGCACCTTTTTTGTGGCATTATAATTAGCCTCATGAATGTCACATATATTGATTTTAAGAAAACTTATATATATATATATATACAAGACAAGTCCATAGCCAAAAAACATCAATGGAAGCAAGAACTAAAGTTTTATCATCCAAAAACATGGCAAGTTCACAGACCATAATCTTGTTTGTAAGGTTCACAAGATAAGGCATTCACAATTCCAAATCAAATAAAAATTCATATGCAAATATATCTTCAATGGCTTTCTTGAACATCACTTTCATGTGATTGAATGTTCAATGAGGTCTTCTAATTAACTTGATGAAAATGTATTTGGTTTCTCATTATCAATTTGGAGGTTTGATTACAATCACTTAGACGAGTTTTATAATTGGCCAAAATAGATCCAAGGAGTCAAACATTTGATTAAAATTAATCTAGAGTTTTGAAAATCTTTTTGTCACCTAATACCATTTGGAAGGATGGATTACCCAATACATGTACTTCCAACATAAATCATATATTTCAAATTTTCCTTTCAATAAAACTACTAAATAATTTACAAATAAATATACAAATAATTAATGTGTATGTAAATAACTAAAATAAATATGCAAAAGCTAAAATTGATAAAGTCTATCTTGTAAAAAATGAGTATTAGATTATGCCCAAACTATCATGTTTACTATAAAAGATAGCATTATTCTTGAAATACTCTATTGTATCAAGTCCATCATCTCTATTTGGATCCTCATTTATTAAGAATATCCCGATTTAAAATTTATTTTTTATATTTACTTATTTTTTCGTGATAATTATAGATGGTTATTTTTTTATTATTGTAATAGAAAATATGTGCCAACATTTTTGAAGAGGTCCAATGGCAACCCTAATTGGGCATCACTTGTTCATACAATCTCTAATGATTTGTCATCATCTTGATCCACCATGAAAACTTTTTTTCTAGCTAAATTTCACAATAGTTCTTTACATAGAGTAGAGTGAAAAGACCTCCCAAGTTTAATATCATAAAATAATCAAAACTCTTACTAATACTCTTTAATGATTGCATTAATATACTTACCTTTGTTCTTCTTTGAAAATCACAATTCTTTCATTAGATGATCCTTTATAATCATTGTTCCAAAAAATAGTTTTACTCCTAAGTCTTTTATTTGATTTTTGTCTATTGCCATGGTCTTGCACTTATTGATTTCTTGTGCATCTCAAAACTTGCATATATTTCATTAGAATCATTCCTACAATGTCCTCGATGAGAATGTAATTTAGAATATATTGAATTGTCTTAGTACCACAATTATGACTACACTTCATTTTTTACTTAAAAGAAAAAGCCAAAAATAAGAACTTTCCTAATAAGGATGCAAGAAGACGATAACTTTGGCTTTCTATCTCAAATAAATATTAGAGTATTCATAAAAGTTTTTGTTTAAAAAGACTTGTCATAATTAAGGTTTTATAAATTTTATTAATAAAAAAATTAAATAAATTTTTCAATAAAAATGTAGCTCACATCTCAAACTATCCATTGACACAATTAGATGATTGGATTAATTTTTCTACTTCTAAGAATGTTATTTATTGCCACCATTCAACCCTCTCTTGATTGCTAAGCTTTCAAATAGTTTTTTGTTATGGTAGTTTGATTGCTCAACTAGACGATCGGAATAGAACAACTAATAAATAGCTATCATCGTAACTCCCATCAATTGTTATGAGCCCTCAATTGGATTGCTAATGCATTTGTAATTCAAAATTACAATCTCATGATAAACATCACAATTCTTTATTATCGATGATGAAACACTTCTTTTACATGTTTTATGCAAATTTCAAGAAAATATATAAAATTATGTTATAGTTTCTATGATTCTACCTAGTTTTATCGATCTCTATTGTTTTCAAATGATCTTTAAATTCTTGTTTTTAAATAATCAAAAGAACCATTGTTTGTCAAATTTTAAAATAAAAGTTAAATATTTGATTTGATAAAAATTCTAAAAATATTATAAAGCTGTAATTTTATAACAATAATTGAACAAACATGTGTGAAACTTTTATAAGAAACTCTAGTAAAATGTTTGTTTTTCTTAGTCCATTGCTAAACAAAAAATATTGTCTATTTTTATATCAAACTAACCTCTCAATAATGTTTACATCTAGATGTAAATATTATTCAAATAATATTTAATTATAAAATACTCATTTTTTCACTATTCATAAACAAGTTGATGTTGTACTAACACTATTATCCAAAAAAAAAAGATTGTCATAGAATTAATCCAAAATTTATAATAAAAATTTACTTCAATCAAATAAATTGAAAAACACATTTCACTTTAATATTCGTTATTTTAAATTCTTTTTTTATTTTTATAGCGTATAACACAAAACCACATATAAATAAGGCAGAAGATGCTGTCAACTACAAGAATGGCTGGTAAGAGAAAATGCTTTAGAACTGAAAATGATGCCAACGGTACTCAGAGGAATTGCAACAATACAAACAAAAAGTTCAAATGTCCCCTCACGTTGAGGTTGCTTTATTCGAAATTAAGAAGCATTGCATGTCTTTCCCATTCTGCTCATCTCAATCCCTGATGACAGTATCAATTATGCACTCATACGCAGAAGTTGCTACATCAGAGCAGAAAATGTTTTCTCTTATGTTGCAGAAGTAGGAATTTAAAACAATGGAGACTTATTACTGAGGCTTGGGTGGCCTGCTGTTGGCCACAAAGAGCCTTAAACCCCATCCCAAGAGCTCCTTACTTGTGTCATCTTTATGCACAATAACTTCTATTAGACTCAGGCAATCTTTCTTCTCTCCCATCACCGTTTTGATAGCTTCCTTCAGCTCCTCCTCGCATTTCACCTGCAACAGAACTCCATCGCAGCTATTTCCCATGAAAAAAGTAAACCATTTATAACATTTCTCACCCTTTTTGTTCAGCATTTGCCCTCCCCATTGTGTATGGCTTCAACCAAGGCAGTGTAGTTCCAGTTTTTGATGACATTATACGGACCATCGTGGATCTGCGCCTCTGTTGTATATCCCCCATTGTTGATGAGAAAGATGATGCTGTTTAGCTCACATCTTATCATCGTTGACACATCTTGCATTGTGACCTGAATCAAACATTGGTTTCATCAATTTGATGTGGCTGCTCGAAACAATCTTCATTGTAAGATTTGATTGGTTACCTATGATGGAAATAAAGTGAAACAAAATAGATCTCGAATTGCAATTAGCAAACTTGTATTCAAGCATATTTGAGAGAAATTGAAAAATGGTGACAAAAACCCTAAGCTGCGGGAAGACAAAAACGATGAAATTTTATTTTATTCATGCATAACAACAAAATAATAATTACACCATTTTATAAGCAAATAATCTCAAAAATATTTATTTCTAATTCAAAAATTTATCTATAATCTAAATGATAAAGATCAACTTAAAATTTAAATTATTTAAATATTTAAACAACTAAAAATACTAACAAATCACTGTTCTATTTATACCATATTTTTGTAGCATATATCATATTTTTGCTTAAAACCTTTTATCATAAGTCTTGTCTTGTATTTATCCACTGTTCTGTCTATTTTATACTTGATCTTATAGATCCATTTCACTCATATAGATTTCTTTTGAGGAGGGAGATCAACCAATCCTTATGTGTTATTCTTTTCTATAGATGTTATTTCTTCATCTATAGCCATTTGCCAATTTATATCTTGCATCGCTTCATCAAAAGAAATGGGTTTATTATCAGTAAAATAATAGAATAAATCAGAATACTCAGAAGTTTGCTCATATATCTTTTATAGACTTTTCATCTTCTTGTTTGAGTAAATAGGATGTGCTGTCTTTCACATAATAATAGTTCTTAAGGGAGAGATTATTGAGAATTCAAATCATGTGTTTGTTGATTTTGAATTTCTTCTTTTTATTCAAATGTGATAGTTTTATTATATTTCTCTTCCTTTCACTTACAAGTATTTTCTTCTATGAACACAACATCATGACTAATAATCACCTTTTTGGTTAAAGAATTATAGAGTTTGTAGGCTTTTGACTCCTCACTATAGCCAATGAATATGCATTTTTACCTTTATCATCTAATTTTTTTCTTAATATATTAAGTACCTATACATATGTGCTCAATTTATGTCTTATATGGTATTAGTGTTTATTTAGTATCTTATAGTGGAGATTATTTATTTTTTTAGTGCTTAATTTGTTCTATGATGTGTTGTTGCATGGTTTTTGATTTTTGTCACATTGTAATGCCTCTACTTAGGGATTTAGTATCTTCATAAACTAATTATTAACATAGGTCTTTGATTTATGTTCATTTTTATAAATTTCTTAAGTGGAATCCTAACATAATGTTTTTGATTGGTTCGCATTAGAAAAGTATCAAACTCTCTAATCAATCTTTCGATCATTTTTGTAATTAGAATCAAAGCCTCTATTAGATTAATATCGGACAGTCCAATAGACAACAACCCTTCAATAGAAAATTTGACTATCTATCCAACTTTTTCAAGGATTTCCAAGTGTCTCTCTATTTGATGGAATTCAAACTTTCTTTAGCCATTTAATCACCATGACTTATATATATATATATGACACTTTCTTGTTATACACAATGTTTCAAACTAAGAAATTTCATTAGATTTCAAGCATTCATTTGGTTTGGTCTTTGTAAGTTCTTTTTGGGATGAGTGTTATCTGTAGATCTTTTATATGAAGGTTTTTCCTGCCTCTTTTGTAAAAACTGTTTTGTTTATTTGTAAGCCTAAACTTTCATGGCCAAGCGTGGAGGTACTAACGTTGTGTTTTAAACTTTTTAAAACATTTAAGTGGTAGCATGACATAGTGAGGATGTTTACCTATTGTCAAACAACAGAGAAGTTAAGGATGTATATTGACTTAGATGATAGATGGTGATTCTTATAGTAGTTAGTAATTTATGACACTTATTTATATGATTTATAAAATTATATATATATATATATATTGATCATTATATGTTATTTTTATAGTATGACTCAATGATTTTCTATTGAGCCTCCTAATTCAGCTTCTTGTTATTTTTTAAAATAAGAGAGCTAGGAGTTGTGTAAGAGTTATGCTAAAGATTATCAGGGTTAGTGTAATAGTTAGATAAATTATCTCCTTTATTTTAGTATCAATAATAATATATATGATATCATTTGTTATCAATTACATTTAATGGGATTGTATTGAACTATTTAATTAGATTTGGTAACTATTATTATACTTTTCAATAGAATTTAGGGATTATTTATGATATTGCAATGGATTAGATTTAAATTCAAGTGGTTATTAAATTATGTGGATTTCTTAGTATGATAATATTTGCATAAAACTTTAATAGAATTGTATGTATGTTTAATGTCGTGAATTTGGATTAGTTACACTTATGATTTTTGAAAGAAAAAAAATCAAGTGTGACAGTCTCTTCTCTATCTATTTTATCATTTTATGTGACAACAATATTTTACATTACATCAACGTCGTTTCTAAGATTTTCTAAATATTTTTCTTATTTTGTTTTAGAGGTATATTACATAAAAGAACAATTAAAATGCTAAATTATTTTTTGTATCATGCACAATTTAGTAAATATAAGATACAACAAATAAAATAAGATGCTTTTTTATCAAAAGTGCAGCAATAAATAATAATTCAATAAAATTAATTCTTTCTTAAATAAGAAATTAAATAATCAACTAAAAATCATGAATCCTAATTGTATGTTCTAAGTGAAAAAAATAATATTTAAATCACAGCCATAGTTGTCCCATGATAGTTTTAAAATTGTTTAATTTCTAATTTAAAATAGGCACAAAAAGTGAAAAACTACTTAGTACAATACAAAATTTCATATTTATCATGCTTGTACTTATTTGATCAGAACAAGCAGTACTAAAAGAACACTAAACTTTCTTTTACCTTAATAGCTCAAATTATCAATTACTTTGCCCAAGTATAATGCTTGAAAAGACAACTATTTTTACAACTTTATAGATCTTTTGTAAATATTTGGGTTCTTAAAGATCATTGAATGATTATAGTGTATGAAACATAGTTAAGACATGATTTAATGTAGAAATTAACAGAGTGGTGTAAGCGATATTTATTGGAATAAAATGTTGATGGAGGATGCCTAAGTAATATTTTCTTTGCAAGGTTCATGGTCAAGTATTAAAGCTTAGTGTAGACTTACATTAAGATTGATGGGAGAAGTGCTGATGAGCAAACATGTATGGCATGTGCAAAGCAAGTGTAGCGTGTTGACGAGTGCATGGAGGTGCATGATTGATCATGTTTATGCAAAGGTGTGTATAAGCAATGTTGTAGCACAAACACTGCACAAGGGCAAGACAAGAGGGTGGATTGGTGTATGGACAAGTTGATCGATTGTAAGGATGCATTATGGCCCAACTTAGGTGGTGCATGAGCAATAAGCTACAATAGGTACAATACCTAATCAATGAAAGAAAAAAGGAAAAATCAAGAAGAAAGCAAAATACAAAAGTAGTCTCCTTTTTAACTTGAGAGAGATGGTAGTAAAATAAATGCAAATAGTAATTTGCATCCAAATCCCATTTTATTTCATCCCATTCCATAACTTCACATGCAAATTTTATGAAAGAGTAAAATTCAAAATAATTTAAACTTCACCACAAAAGGATAATTACTCAATATAATTTTAACAACTTATTTAAATTTAAAATGCAAGAATATTTCTATTATGGTGTTTCGTAATCCATATCTTAAAATGGTGATGCCCTCTTAAAGGCAATCAACTGTGTTTCTGATGGTTCAAGCATGTATCATAAATGACTTAAATAATTAATCTAACTTGAACTTGAATCAAGTTTATTAAACTTTCATATGTCATAGTAGGATGATCTCTATTTGTTTTCATAATCAAAGAAATTTCTAGCCATAGATATCTTCATTATGACCTTTATAGATCTTGGTGCTTAAACTTCTTTCTTAAAGCTTAAAACATCACTTGAACTTTGAATTAAAACCATAACATATTATAAAGAAGGTAGAAGGAATAAAAGGTAGCTAATTTTTAATAAGAGAAATTTTAAAAAGGCAAAAAAAGGAAAATAAAATTTTAAATATATTTAAGCCCCAGTTAAAGAGCCTTAATATTCCATCCATTCAATCTAAACATGCATCAAAGGATTATGGTTACTCTACTATGATGCCTCAGTGTCCCAAAAAATATATCATCACCATGCATTCTACTACTCAACACGGGTGCTTCTCTTGATTATCTTTCCACTCATCTATTTAATGTGCTTAATCATTCCTTGCAAAAATTCAACTGTCAATTACTAGAAGTCACATTTATGTTGTACAAATTAGAATAAAGTGTACAATACAAAAAAAAAATAAAGCATGCTACAAAAATAGGAATAAAAAATAAACTTTATTTAGTTGACATCTTATTAAGCTACAAATTAAAAAAGGGAAATAAAAGAAATAAAAAGTACATAGAACATGAAGACCTAGATCTTGTTAATTCCTCTTGTTTGAATTTTTCTTTGATTGATCACTTGGTTTTGAGTCCTAATATCCAATTCTCCCTTTTTATTATAGGACTTTTTTTTATCTTCTTGATAGACATCTAGTTGATTTTAGCTTTAGAGTAGAGAATGGACAAACATATCAAATGCATAACTTTTTAGCATGCCTCTATCAATGATATCATTCACCATGTCTTTGCAATTGTTATGAAGAATCTTATAATCCCAAATTTCTAAGCCCTAGATTGAATTTAGTGTTTCTTCAACTACCATTTTCATATCCATTACAAAATTGTCTTGCCTTGGTCATTCCTCATATAATACTTATTTTATTACTTGAACATAGATACCTCTGTAATAAAATTTGTTATGCACATTTTTTAATTGCTCTTGTAAGACACCATTTTTAAATAAAAATTAATTTTAAAATTTTTAACACAAAAATAAATTACTACATTCATAGACAAGTATATGTTACTTATATTATTACATCGTAAGATAAGAGATTACCACAACAAAAAGTCAATTTTAATAAAATTAGAAGTAATTCAAATAATATCTATAATAATAATTCTAATAGATTGATAGTTAATTTTGGTTGATGATCTGAAGGTAAATTTTGTATTTTTTAGAAGAAAATGATATAAGATTGTTTCCTAAAATAATTGCAATGCCTCTAATGAATTTCGTAATAGTTGACCAACTTGTCAAATTTGGGTCACAAAGAGCATGGGCTTATTAGAATACTAAACATTGAAATTAAAAACAATAGAAGATGGTATGCAACATGTATCACAAGGATGAGTTTCATGCCTTCCAAATGAATAATAGTTAAAGCATCTATAAATTGACAAATGCAATATATAACGAAAGTAATTTTACGTTAGGTAATATTAAAGTACTATGAAATCTCTTAAGAAAAATATAACATAGGATTAGAAAATGTTAGTTCATTGATGTTGTACAAATTAACTTGTGGTGATAAAAGTATGGGAACTTGTTTCACATTAACTAAATTGAGTTTTTAAAATAATTATTGTAAATATAATGATTTGAATAGTAAAAACCAGCTTTATTCAAGAGTAATTTAAGGTCAAGGGAAGAAACTATAGGCTACCCAAGTCTAAAACAACAAACTACATCTTCAAAGTTTGGATAACATATACAATCTATATGTAAAAGTGTCATTTCCAATGAGTATGGCATCATTTATATAGATAAAAAGAATAGTAAAATTATTATGAATTTTAGAAACCATGAACTCTTTTTGTAAGAAATGATAAGATAGATTGTAGTACTATATCCATGAGGCCTAGTTAAGGTCAATAAATATAATGTGGATGGATAAAATTAAAGATTATAGGTTATTGAGTCAGATAAACTTAGTTTAGTAGATCACCATAGGAAATACATTTTGAATATCCAAACTGACAAAGAAACAAACAATGGGAAATAATATAGTAAGGAATTGGCTAAATAATAGTGAGCTTAATAATTGGGATCACATTATACTCAAGCAAGACTTGCTAATTATTTATTTTCTACTAAGCACAACATGTATCAATTAATGGGGCTATAATTTTAATTTAAATACACATTTGTGACTTCATAACTTTGTTCATAAGGAATCAAACTCTACATATTATCCTTTAATAAAGTATTACATTTCTTAACCACAACAGCTTGTAATTGTGAAGATTTAATAATATGATTAAAATTTGTTCAATCTATTTTAAAAGAACTTGAAATAGCATGAACTGCATATTTAGTGTTTGGTTCGCAAATTCCTTCCAAAAAATGAATGATCATTGGAAGTGTAAAAGTAGAGTAGCTTTAAGGATGATTTAGTTGGAAATGGAGGTGTATGAAGGAGAAGAAGGTGCTTCAAATAATTGGCTTAAGAGGATACTTTTAGTTGGAGATACAAAAGTAAGGCTAGGTATGACAAAAGATAAATCAATTTGCATGTAATATTGAAAGTAAGCGAATGTCTACTAGAGATACAAAGATAAGTTTAGGTATGATGAAAGATAGTCTATCAAAAGAAAATATTTTATTCAAAAGAATTTTGAATTAAGTGATTATCCAAGAATACTTAGAGATAAAAATAAGGATGATATTTTCTTCACCATTTTGATAGACAAGAATTGATTGTCTCTTTTCCAAGATAGATGCTACATAAGATTTACTTATTTATGATGATACAATAGATGCAACAAAGTTAGATTCTTGGTCAGAGTAATTAAAGATATATTTTTCTTTTTACAATATTTTTTAACTTCTAAGATGACCTATGCTCAATTAAAAATGATGAATTATACATTAGCTTGGTAGAATGCTCATTTAAAAGCTATTATAGTTAAGTGATATGAAACTAAATTAAAAAATTAATTAAAAAAGAATATTATTCTTAGAATTATATAAAAAAGGTAAATAAACTGACATATCTTATGATATTAACAAGGACAAATGATACAAGAATATATCACAAAATTTTGATAAGTCATAAGATTGAGAATATATATTAATGAGAGCAAATATTATAAAAGTATATTATAAGCTTATATTATCTTATTATTATTGAATTAGATTTATTTTATATTCAATCTTTAAAACAAGCTCGTATATTTATAAATGGTTATAAAAAAAGAATGAATACAAAGAGATAAAATTAGAAGAGAAAAATAACAAGAAGTGTGAGTATAAGTCTAAAATTAATAATAAATAAAAGAATATTCTTCAATAAAATATATTATAACCATATATAACAACACTTATAATAGTAATGACAAGAATATATGATACATTTAACAAAAATATTAAAAATTATATCTTGGATTATTTTTAAAATGTTTAAGAAAAAATACTTATTATAGTTATGACTGATAAGATACTTCAAGTCTCTCTTCAAGTTAAAAAACTCTTATCTATTATAGTGAGTCCAAATGACATATATAAATTCTTGTGAAGAAAAAACTTATTAGTACTATTATGTATATTAAAAGTAAAAATAACCTATAGAAACTTCTACAAAGAAGTTGAACCTAAAAGCTTTATCACATTTAAGATCTAATTTTTAAGATAAATTCATAAAGACTTTGAAGTGAGAATTAAAAAATAACAAAAGATAAAGTTTTTCATTACCAAAGACTATATTAATAAGATTATTTCTAAATTTTACTAAGAAATTCATACTTATAAGATCGAGATATCATCTATTATCGATGAACACAATAATATTGGTTTACAAAAAATGAACAACACTTCTTTTTAACTTAAGATAATTGAGTAATAAAAAAAAGCATATTGTTGGCACTAAAAAAGTGAAGAGACTAGTGAAAACTTACAAAATTTATATGCTACTAGTAATAAGGTTAATGCAATAAGCTAATAGAACTAATGAAAGTTTGAATCTTCTAAGATTATTTAAGAAGATAATCGAACTCAGTCATATAAAAAATAAGCTTATCTTTGGAAATGAAGATTCAATGAGATTTGAATCACAAAAATAATAAACTTATGATCAAGAGCTCAAATATGAGTTTATTAAATCCAAAAATTTTGAAAAAAATTCAACGAAAGAAACAAAATAATGAAAATCATTGTTTCTATACTAAGTGGTAGCATCACACTTGTAGACGTGAACTGAGGCTCACTATAAAAGTCTCAAAGTATGAATTATAACGTATAGGTCATGCATTGTAGAGAGTCTTACATGAGCACAAGAAAGCATGAGAGATATGAAACTCTCATTTCAAAATGAGATAACATTTTGACTGCAATGACGTATATAAGCAAATTCCATATGTGCATATAGAAATTATAATATAGTCGAGCTAGTTGGTCCTCTATTGCATACATAATACACAAAACCTCAATGAGATATAAATTCATGCATGATTTTGAGTTTTCTTAAAACAAATCTTGCATGAAAAACCATGCAATTAGCAAGCATATGCACTAAATATATAAGCCACTTATCTTTAGCTCCTAATATTAATCTCACTAACAAAAAATTTATTCTTGCTTATGTGACCCTTTGAAAATTCTTTCAAAAATCAATTTTTCTTTCTACTCTTTATCTTCCATCTCATAAGATGCCATTGATTCTTTCTCTTCCATGGTAGCACAAGACTTTCCAAACAAATTTTCCATCTCTTATGGCTACCCTCATGAAATATTCCCAAAAATTCCTTCATTATTTGCATAAGCTCCATTTATAACCTTTCTTAACACTTGAGTTTCACATGATTATTTTTTTTCCTCTTCTTAAAACTACACAAAATCTCATACTTTCTTCTTTCTTTTTTCAATGCAACATTCTCTTCCCTTTATTTGTTAACTTTCATGTGTTTCTCTTCCCCTTGTTACTTTATCACATGTTTTCTCTCATTAGCATTGTTAGTTCATATCTATCCATTTAAAGGATTAGAGTTTTCAAAAACTTAAAATTTTAATTAAGAGCTTTAGGCATAGTCTCATTTCTTGAATTTTTTTTATCAATTATGTCTAAAAAAAAACTAGACTTTTTTTTAAAGAAAAATACTCATTGTATTCTACAATCAATAAAAAAAATAATATAAAAAGATACTATGTGTTACAAATTACCCAAATTAACATAGTAATTAGAAATATTAATAATCAAGTAGTAATAAAAACACTAATTAAGAGTTTTTATTTATAATATAATACAATCTATAATGAAAGTAAAAATTTTAAATTCCAAGCTTTGTTACACAACCTTAACATTGTTTTTGTATTTAACATATCATATTTCAATTAATATCATTGAAATTGTTTTAGTAATAAAGAAAAAAGAGTTTGAATAGAAAAAATTTAAATGAATTTTGTACACAAGTTTTTTTTTTTTTGTTTTTTTTTTTTTTTTTTGCTAGAACAATGTTAAAAATAGTTAAACTACTTTTGAATTTTTCAAAACATTTTTAAAAAAAAGAATAAAACATTTTGAAAACTAAAATAATATTGATGGCTATATTAGATGTCATCATAATTAATCAACACCATCACTAAATTTTATAAAATACATTTTTTCAAAGAAAAAAAAAAAAAGATGACAATTCTGTAAAAGCTCACCGTTCACTATCCCAACGTTTGACTGCTTTGTTCTGCTCTATCTTTCCTTCTCTTTTGTCGTCGTCTTCGCTTTAGTTGTACCATAAGCCACATGTTCAAACAAACTGCAACCTCCCCTCTCCCACGGACTCGGACATCTTTCTCCTCGCCACGAAAAAAGTCTCAATGCCTCCTTCCTTCTTTTATTCTCTTTCATCCTTCGTTCCAACAATCTCATTATATCCAACAGTGTTTCTCTCTTTATCCAACTTAAACGGACGCAGCAAATTAAGATCCCGCAAGAAGACGCCCAGGTAAGTTATGGATACCAAGATCGGTGGCATCAACGTAGCTCCGAGGCCGTCAAACAACGATATCGGGGGGCTGGCCTACAACCCTTGCCATGTCATCTGCCCTTCCTGCACGGGGCCCTACCCTTCAGCTTCCTCCACCCTCGGCGGACACCTCGCCAGCCGCCTAGTTCAGGTCGGCGTCGCGGACGTCTTCTCCGTCCCCGGCGACTTTAACCTCACCCTCCTCGACCACCTCCTCGCCGAACCCGGTGTCAACCTCGTCGGTTGCTGTAACGAGCTCAACGCCGGGTATGCGGCCGACGGCTACGCTCGCAGACGCGGTATTGGCGCCTGTGTTGTTACGTTCACCGTCGGCGGCCTCAGCGTCCTCAATGCCATTGCCGGCGCCTACATCGAAAATCTGCCCGTGATCTGCATCGTCGGCGGCCCAAACTCCAATGACTTCGGCACCAACCGCATCCTCCACCACACAATTGGCGTCCCGGATTTCTCCCAGGAGCTTCGCTGTTTCCAGACCGTCACCTGCTTTCAGGTTTTGTCCTCTCGAAGTTTGATTCAATGAGAAACAAATCAAACAAGATAATTAAATCTTTGCACACAATTTGGCCTTATTTGCCCATGGAGCTTAAATTTAACGTCAAACACCTCTATTTTCGTTTGAGCAGGCGGTTGTGACTCATATCGACGATGCTCACGAGCAGATCGACGCGGCAATCTCCACCGCTCTCAAGGAAAGCAAGCCGGTCTACATTAGCATCAGCTGCAATCTTCCCGGCATTTCTCATTCTATTTTCGGCCGAGAATCGGTCCCCTTGCTTCTCTCTCCAAAGTATGTTTACGGAAAAGAATAATGCTGCATTAACATGCTTGAAGCTCGGATCTATAAACCAATTATTGAATTGTTTTCATAGGATGAGCAACACTTTGGGCCTTAAAGCAGCGGTGGAAACAATCGCAGAGCTTTTGAGCAAAGCCGTGAAGCCTGTTCTTGTTGGCGGGCCAAATATGCGTGTAGCCAAGGCCGGCAAGGCCTTTATGGAGCTGGCCGACGCCTGTGGCTACCCCATAGCCGTCCTGCCAACAGCAAAAGGCCTCGTTCCTGAACACCACCCACACTTCATCGGCACCTACTGGGGCGCCGCCAGTAACGCCTTGTGCTCCGAGATCGTGGAATCCGCTGACGCCTACATCTTCGCCGGCCCCATCTTCAACGACTACAGTTCCGTCGGCTACTCACTTCTTAAGAAGGAGAAATCCATCATCGTCCAACCCAACCGCGTTGTCGTCGCCAACGGCCCCGCCTTCGGCTGCGTTCTAATGGCCGACTTCTTTCGCGCCCTCGCAAAGCGACTGCAGCAAAACTCCAATGCTTTGGACGACCACAGGTGTATCATCGTGCCGCATGGCGTTCCACTTGTGTATAACCCAAAGGAGCCTCTCAAAATGAATGTCCTCTTCAAGCATATACAGAACATGCTCTCCGGCGACACGGCAGTGATCGCCGAGACAGGAGATTCTTGGTTTAATTGCCAGAAGCTCAAGCTGCCTAAGGGGTGTGGGTGAGTCTGTCTTTTTCCTCTCCCTCTCCATCTCACTCTGTTTAAAATATTTGGGCTTCAAAAGATCAAATCTTTCTGCAGATACGAGTTTCAGATGCAGTATGGATCGATCGGTTGGTCAGTCGGTGCAACTCTTGGGTATGCCCAGGCCTCGAAGGACAAGAGAATCATCGCCTGCATTGGTGATCGAAGCTTTCAGGTTTGAGAAACCAACTAATGTCTTCCATCAGGTTGCCGTACTATAGAGATTGTTCCAAGTTGTTGCATCAAATAAATGAAACGTTCGTTTTGATTCAGGCCACAATGCAAGATGTGTCAACAATGATAAGGTGTAAGCTGAACTGCATCATCTTCCTCATTAACAACGGGGGAAACAACATGCAGGTGGAGATCCACGATGGCCCCTACAATGTTATCAAAAACTGGAATTACACTGCCTTGGTCGCCGCCATCCACAATGGAAAGGGCAAATGCTGGACGACAAAGGTAGGTGAACTGTTAAATGATTAATCTTTTCATAGGAATTGGTTGCGATGTACTTTCATTGCAGGTACAATGCGAGGAGGAACTGAAGGAAGCAATCAAGACGGTGATGGAAGAGAAGAAAGATTGCCTGAGCATTATAGAACTTATTATGCATAAAGATGATACAAACAAGGAACTTTTGGCATGGGGTTCAAGGATCTCAGAGGCGAACAGTAGGCCACCCAAGCCTTTCTAGTAATTCTTATTGCTTCAAATTCCTATTTCTGTAATATAATAAAAAAAAATCAGCACTGAAGCAGTGTTGAAAAAAATCAGAGAAATAAGAAGATAAAAGAAAAAAAATATATTTTTAACTACTTCACATCTAATTTTCACCAAATTTTCATGCCTCACAAGGATTTGATTAGTGCGGCTTACAATAGTATGGAAAGAATTAAAAATGAAAAAAATGAACTCTTTTTTTGCAATGTAACTTATTTATAAATTTTGGAAGATATTATCTTTAAAAAGTATAGTCTTTAAGAAATAAGTATGACCTATATCTATGTTTATCTTATCCTAAATCATTAAATAAATATAATTTTTTCAATATATGATATTTAAAACATAATACATATTTTATTTTAAACAAATTGAATTATAGCAAAATTTTAATACTTTTTCTCAATTCAATTTTCATTGATATTCCAAGGCTTTATAAATTTTTTCATCACTAATTTTATTTTGTATTTTTGAACCAATCCATCAAGATTTAGTTTCTTCTTTTATATCTATTTGATTTCAATCACTTTCTGATCTTTTGGTTGATTTAACAACTCTAATATATTTTTTCTCAACTATGTGGGTTTCATCCTCGATGGCTTTTGCCCGATCTTTTTGTTCCTTAGCTTCTTCAAAGCTTTGTGTTTCAACTTGCTAGAAATTATATTACACAATTTTTTTTTTTGCTAAACTTCTTACCCGTCCTAAAGTTGACTTCAATGTAGTTTAATCTTTTCTAAGAATTAGACAGAGATTTGAACTCAAAGTATTACAAAAGGTAGATCTTGAACTTGATTCGATGTCTCTCGTACTATCATGCTACTCTCTTTGCTCAATCATGGAAATCCTTGGATGATTCGGTGAGGTAATAGTTGGTATTGATTGATTTTCTTGCAACTTTTTCTCTTCCTAATTCTAAGAAGCCTTCTCATTGAGCATATTATTGAACTTCCATGTGCCCGACTCTGGTTTGACACCATTCCAAGCTTTAATTGTAATTCGATTTGGAATCGCTATTGTTGAACTTTGATTATTAATATAAATTGTTGTACTAACAGCTTCCTCTCAAAATGAGTTATGCATACCTTTCTTCTTGAGCATTGTTTTTTTCATCTCCACAATTATTTTATTCTTTCTCTCAATAATGCCATTTTATTGATAAGTATATGTTGTTCTTAGTTGTCTCTAAGTGTCATATTCTATTAGGAAGTATTGATGCAATATCCACAAGCTGATGAGGACTTTTTAGCCACCACTATTTATGAGTATTTTTCTAAAATTACTTTTTTTTAAATAAGACCAAAAAATATTATTTTAATTTTTACTTGTAATATAAACTTTACTGCATCATTAGTGTCTAACTATATGCTCAATCACATAATTATAAGGTTATTAAAAGCAAGCACTAAACTTAAAGGAGTGAATTATGATTGGTTACTTCTTTTAAAGGAAGGATAATTTTTTAAAATAAAAATTATTTAGCATGTTTATATTTATAAAACATTTTTTTAAAATATTTAAATCAATTGTTTTTACATGTGAACCAAGAAAAATACACGTGAATCAGTAAAGTACCAATAGGCTAGCCTTTGCTACACAACAAAATAAGTACCAATAGCAACTATCAAGATTTATAAGAGCAATAATAATAAGTGTTCTTAAAATAAATTTTTAATTAAGAAACACCTAGGTGGAACAAAATCTAGAATGCATGTAATAATGTTACTAAATAGAAAGCTTATAGATGGAAATGAGAAATAAGAGTGCAGCGCAACAAGAGGTTAAAAGGAGCTTTATTTGATCTTTTTTGCAAATATGTATAGGATGCTTTTCTTATAATGATGTAATCACTACCTCTTTTTAAGTTGATAGCATTCTTATGTATATCTTTAATCATTTTCTCATAATTTAAGATAGATCTAATAGCCTTATTTGGTTTCTTGAAATGATTATAACTAATATAACAATAGATCATAATAAAATATTGCAAATCATATCAAAATAATAAGCATTTAACAAAGATTGACCAAATGATCTAGTGATATACATGCACTATTGACTCAAAAAGACTTAATATGTAAGTCCAAGAAGGTTCTCATACTCATACTCTTGAAGTAACAGTTAAGTTATTATATATACAAGAACATAATGATCATACTAGCATAATATAATTTATATTTATAGTTTAAATAGATCATATATATCTAATAGTCGATCACTATCATATGATATCTATTCTCACTAAGAATTGAGATCTAGAAAAATATTGTATAATGTGATTGTATAAAAATGAATACTTATATAATAATATAATAATTAGTTTAATTAAAAGAGATAATTATATATGTATGATAAACCCATGATAATAGTATGACAACTTTGTACTAAACTTTGTTTTAAGTATTATAAAAAGTGTGATACATATATCATCATTGTATTATAATATAGATAATTCAAAACTCAATCTTATTAGATGATTATCACACTAATATGATATATTTATTATATTAATATAATAGACATATATATTTTTTAATTTTTTTAAGTTGTTTGTGATAAAGAATGAATCTTAGGCACATAATATTTTACTTTGTACTACATGTTGTAGTCATTATAAGCCATTAAGAAAAGCTTGATGATTGTATCTTTATTATTGTGCATATGAACAAGCTATATAATCATGTTAGTATAGTAACAATATGACATAATAATCATATATTTTTTACAACAAAGCTTATACATTACAAACCAAAGAAAAGAAACTACAAATCAATGAAAAAGGCCTTGCACTCATATGATAGTGATGAAAACTTGACTCTAAAAGAATGAATGATACACGTACAAGATTGATATCTTATATAATCAAGTTTGTGCTTGTAATCCTTTATGAAAATATAATCATATATGTATGATGAAGCCATCATACATATACAATGTCAAGACAAATTCAAACTTCAATTGTAGCTTTATGCTTGAATTCAAATAGTAAAATATGATATTGGGCATCATATTATATGACCAATAAGCAATGAAGACAAAGCTTAACTTTAGTTTTTTTTTCCTAGAGCTTATATCTTTCACTTAGAGATACCTATACAAATGTTCTATAAGATCTAATACAACTCTAGTAGTTAATGAATTAAGAAGCAAAGATTTTACTTGATAAATTGATTAAGTATGAAACATAATCATAATGAGTCATAATAGAATTTTTAGGTTTTAATAATCTAATGCATAAAATAAGTAAACATAACCATTATTATTGATTGTCATCCCATCAAGATTAGTGACCTCCATAGGTTATTCCTCATCCAAAACTCTTAAACTTGAGGTTCCCTTAAGGGTATTGATCAAACTCTAATTTTCCTTTATTGTTATTTATTTTATCTCATAATTTTTTAAACTATAAGACAAATAATATATTAAAAAGATAATATATAATTTTGATATTGTCAAGTAGTTGATAATCTCCTCATTCTAATGATAATAAAGCCACAACTAACAATAAAAATAAAACTGTTACACCCCATTTTTTTCCTAGGCTGATTTTTGGCATACATTTTTTTTTTCTTTACATATAGACAGCTCAGATCGTCCCATACCAACCTGAAATCATCCAAGCCACAATTGAATTATTGAAGATTAAACGTATAATATTTTACCGGGTATAACAAAAACATATTTGAATAAATTATGTAGAATATACTAAATCATAATATAAAAAGACTTTTACAATAATTTTTAAACAAATATTAGTATAAAAACTTGAGAATATCATAGACAATCAAATATCTTCCCTTTAATCCCCACCCCCATATTCTTACATCAATTCCCTTTTTTTTTATCATTCAAAATAAGCTAATAATTATAGGAGATATCCTAATTCTATTAAAAACATCAAGTGACAATGGTTTAGTAAAGAGGTCTACTAGTTGATCACATGATGGAACAAAGTTAAGTGTGACAACTTTGTTATTCACTTACTGTATAATGAAATAAAATTGGATATATATATATATATATATATATATATATATATATATCTGTGTGTGTGTGTGTGTGTGTGTGTGTGGTTAGTGCATGAATAATGAATGAAGTTCTTAGTAAGGCATATGGAATTAGCATTTAACATAAGACTAGGTTTTTTCTTAGTTGAACTCTATAATATAGTAGTTGTTAACTAATCCAAAGCACTTGAGTAACACAACTATAAGCTGCAATTTATTCATATTTCATTTTAGATAGTGCTACACAATTTAGTTTTTTGTTTGCAAATAAAATCAATGTGTGTCTAAGAGATTGGCACATGCCTGAAGTAATTTTTCTATCTATTTTTCATCTTGCATAGTTAACATCTAAATAACTAATAAAATCAATTCCTAGCTCAACCAACTTCATTTATCGACTAGAACCAAGGAGAAAATATAGTGGTATCACTCAAAGGAAATTTGAAGGTGATTTTAACAAATAAAGGGATTTGGACATTTTAGTAGTTATGGAATAATGGATTTGACCTTCTAGTCAAGGAAAGAAAATGATGAACTAGGAAGCTCTTCTTACCTTCTTTTATGTTATTTAACTCTCCTCATGCTACTTAGCATGAATCATTGTAATGGTGGTTCCAAGAGGCCACATTACACCCAACAAATCCTTTATCGATGTATTGGATGAGACACTAGACCCTCACCCATGAGAATTAAATCCACAAACTTTTTCAAAGGTATGCTAGAGCTCATCTTTTTGGAAGACAAAATTTGCAAAATGGTTGGCACTTAAACATTCACTAGTCAAAAATGTCTCCCATAGGTACTAGAAACTATATGATCAATATTTTAAAAATCAATTTTTTGAAGAGCTTTAATGGTAGGATTCTAGGATCATAAACATATCCTAATTCAATTCACCAAGGAGGAGGATTACCAATGATCTTGGCTTCATAGAGCATGAAATATTATAGATTTTTTTTATATAGGTTTTTAAACGATAGTCTTAAACATAGAACTATCCTTGGAATGTATCTAGATTTCAATTGAATACTTATTCATTTTTTTAATTAGAAAGCACTATACTTAATGGCTTTGGCAATCGAAATGCCATTAAAAGTGCATGTTGCTGCACTTAACCTTCCTTAATCGAACATCACCAAGATATGCATTGAGGTAGATTTAGCAAAGGATTTTCTTAATTGTAGTAGGATAACAAAAAAGAGAAGTCTCAAATGGATTTTGACAAAAAAAGCCGATACCTTAATATATAAAATTATTGTCTAGGCTATTGCAAATTGGGCCACACCTTCTAGTAGTAAAGATAAAACAAAATAGCTTAAAATTAACAAATTATTGCAGAGCCTCTTAAAGACACAATGGATGAATTGAATTTAACAAAATCAGTTTGGGTGAAAACATTACCAAAGCATATTGATGTACAACAACAATTAGACAAACTCATGTTAAAAAGGACCCTACATGCAAATCTATTGAGATTATATAACAATCTCTAACTTTAGTTTAGGAACAAATAAAAGCTTCGTCAAACAAGGCATCAACTAAGGAGACCCTTAGTGACCTTCGATAAATCTAATCAACTTATATGGAGCCATAGACAACCTTGAATAAAACAAAAAATTATTATATCATACTTAAGAAAGCCCAAAGAAAAAAAAGGTCTCTTCAATTTTTTATTTAAAAGCTTTACACAATAGAGATAGACAACAATTCAATCTTCACTCTTTAAATTGTTTCCTTTATGATGCAATTATTAAGGAGAAAATTTATTGGTAGCAAAAGGCAATTCTTTCATATAATGGTGTAAAATAGAGGAAAAAAACTCAAAATTAACTACTTAAAAGACTTCATAAGTAATTTCATACACCAAAAAGAAAAAGTATAAGAAGATATAGTTCATCATTTCCAACAACTATTATCATATATCGATGTTACAAACAATGAGAAACAGCTCAATTTAATTTCTTTTTTGGTTAAAGAAGAAGACAACAGATGATTGATAAAGGAGATCACAATAAAGAAAATGAGAAAGGTTATGTTTCAAATGGATTAACATGATGCTCTTAGATCATATGGGTATAATGGGCATTCTATCTAAAAATTATTCAAAAAACCAGCTTTTAAACACCCTTGACTGTTTCAGTCAAAGCTTGGTTAGATCATATGGGTATATTGACATTTGAGTCAGGACCCATTTGTTTGTTGTTCAATTTTTTATTGGTTGAACAACTTTACATTTGACGTAGTCTTTGGTCTAGTGACCCTACAAACAATTTAGAGGTCAAAAGAAGAGAAGAAATCCAACGTCTCTTATTTTTTTTAAGTTAGTATTTAATTTTAAAATTATTTTATTCATAAATTAGTTTCAATTTAGTAGGCTGTGCCAGCTTTTTTTTATCATTTTAAATAGACTTTGAGGCACATTTCAAATATATTTTTTTTAAATATTTGTTTTAAAGTTTTTAATTAATTTTGATGCAAATTACAATTAAAAATTCAAACTAATTTTGTAGGAAAGTTTGTTCAACGATTGTGTTGTTTATGAGATGAAGATGTTTCATTTTCATAACAATGATGTTAGAGTTTTAAATGGTTTTATATTTTATGCTTTAAAAATAATTATTTTTTTATTTTTTATGTATTTTGAATTAAAAAAATTTAAAATTATGCAACTTGTATACTATTTTTTATTCAATATTATAATTACAAAATGCATTACACAAGACAAAGTTGGATTATTATAATATTAATGCACATGTTGAATATTGAAAAATAGCTTTATTTAGATTTGTAGTTTTTTATTTTTTATTTTATTTTCTTTAATATAATATTTTCATTAAAATTAAATTATAAATTAATTTATAATTTAAATATTTCAAAATACAATATAATAAAATAATGATCTCCACTTCAAAATGACTATTAAAATCATAAAAAATTATTGAAATTATTTTTTTTGACATCAAAAAAAATTTAAACTCTAAATTTTAATTTCAAATTCTAGCACACCAACCCTTACAATAGGAGCAATGCATGCCACTTGTTGTCAACATGTGAATCACACCTTTAGGAGGTACAACAATAGTCGCTCATGTGCTAAAGTTTTATTTATGAAAAGATCAAATGTAGATTTTGATGATTTTGTATTATTTTAAATAAAAAAATAAAAATTGAATAAATATATATCTATTGACCAAAATATTTTTATTATATTATTATAAATAGGTATTTGAATCTCTTATAAAAGTAAGTAAAAAAAAGATAAAATAAGACTTGTTTTAAAGAAAAAAAAATAAAACATTTCATATTAAAAGATATTTTTATTGAGTTTTGATTCTTAACTTTTGACAAAACTTCTCTCTCACTCTTTCAATCTTCTGATTTGTTTGTCATTTTCATTTTAGTTTCCAATTCTATAACTCTAAAACAATGTTTGTTGTTAAGAGTTTAGAATAAATTGCTTCATAGACAATTCATTAAATGATGTCAATGATTGGTTTATTTCTTCAAAATTTTGTACTTTTGTATTATTTTATTTATATAATTATTATATCTTTACTTTATTTGTATCATAAAAGGCTCAAGGTGTATTTGAAATTAATAGAACAAATTTATTTATAAAATTATCATAGCACTCCACTTGTAATAAAAATTAAGTTTCATCATTTATTCATACTATTTATAATTTTTAGAAAATTTTTAAACCTTTTAAAGGTTTATTTAATTTCTTTTAAAAAATTATACATTACTTAAAAGAAATATGATACTTCAAGAGAGAGACATGAAGCATAAAATAAGTCAATAAATTATTAGAAATTCAACAACACTAAGCTGTTAGAAATCAAAATTTTTTATGTGATAAAACAAAATACGAAAACTTTATCACATTACATTATTAATTAAACTATAAGCTTAGAAATCTTTTATAAATTATGAAAAATATGAAATGATCTCAAAAAATTATAATTTTGGAACAAGAAAGAGTTTGTAAAGATATATTTAGTAAACATTTTTAAGCATAAAAGAGAGATATGATTGAAATATGGAAAAATAATGTGTATACAAGAGAGTGAATTATAAAAAATAAAAATTTAAATAATCTCAAATATTATAATTAAAGAATTTTATAATTTTATTAATTCTTATAAAATTTATTTTAGAAAAAACTAATTTTGTTTTCAAAAATACTTTATGTGAGTATGTCAAAAAAACCCACAAAAAAATTTCTAAATGATTCAATCAAAATCATGATTAATATATATCTCTAAACAAATAGCAATGCTTAAAATAAAACCATTGTTTCCTTGTTATAGGCTAATACAGCTTTTTATATTATTTTGTTATTATGAAAGTTTAATTTATTTATTTTTTGATATAAGACTTATAATAGTTGGTTCTATTTTTAAATGATTTTTATATAAGAGTGAATGTAATCTTGAATTTATGCCAAATACTTAAAAATCATTTACATGTTTTGTAAGTTTTGTTAACTTTTCACCTCATATTTTTAAAGAAAAATATTAAAAAAAATTAAGATGTTTTAAAATAAAATTAAAATTTACATAAAATCACTTATAAAGATTTCCTTAAACTTAATAAAATAATTATTTTAAAACAATTTTTAATTAATTTTTTTAAAAAAAATCAAAATTATTTTTCATAATAATTCACTTTGCTTTAACTAAACCATACTTCAACCATCACATCTTTTTTAGTAACAATTAGAGAATGATTAATCTAACAAACAACCTCTTATTTTTACCATAACTTCAAAGACATCAACTTGAAAAACAAGCTAAATGATCCAATAATACTATTCATAAGATTAATATAAAGTTAAGTATAAAGTTTCAATAACAAGATAAATAAAAACTCAATAGTAGAGATCTTATACTTAAATCAATATAAAAAAGAAATATACTAAACATAATTAAAATAAAGAGAGTCATGTTGTTTAGTTTAATAAAAATAACTAAATAATAACATGCAAAATTAGTATATTGAT
Organism: Vanilla planifolia; assembly: GCA_023846275.1. Lineage (NCBI taxonomy): Eukaryota > Viridiplantae > Streptophyta > Magnoliopsida > Asparagales > Orchidaceae > Vanilla > Vanilla planifolia. The sequence goes on from CM043873.1 coordinate 28,753,035, forward strand.
TTGATGGCTAGAAATGATAAGAGAAAATAATAAACCTCACAACATCGCTCTTCTCTAAATCTTTACTAAGTAAAAAATTATTTTGAGATGTTGTCTTTCAAAACATATGAAGTGAAAATTTTCCTTTAAAAAAATATTTGAATCATTTTAATAATAAGTTTTACAATGTTCAATGACTTCAAACATTTCCTAACAACTAAATTAAATGAAAGTGACAAGCTAATTGAGTTGAATTCTTAAGCTCAAAGTTGGCTTGAATGCAATTTAAGGATGATTTAATTGTTGCAACATCATTCTTGCTCTACATTTACAATTGAAGCATAATATCTTATGAACCAAAGAACGAAGCATCGTGTGTTCACTGTTGACTACTATGTTAATCGTGTTGGGTAATGCTATAGTTCACTTTCAGTTAAACAAATTAAGTGAAAGTGAATCTAATTCATTTATTCAAATGCTCTAAAAAGATTAAAAAGTTTAAGTCAAATTAGTTTTTTTGAGATAATTTTAAGTAAGCTTCAAATATGGTTTATAATCTTGGTCAATAGTTTGAGTTTCAATCCATTTCATTTCAACTTAAAATTGGGTCAAAAGCATTAAATTTCAAACACTTTTGACTAATTCAGTCAAAACCCGGTTGGCTCGTCAGCCTTTAGCCAAAACTAATGGTTATTGACCGGTAAGTTTCAACCCATTTGTATCTTGTTCTTTTCTCCTTCTAACTCGAACAAAATTGCATTTTAAGTATTATTTAATAAATATTTAACTAATTTGTTGTGGTTCATTAATCCCACAAACGATTTAAGACCCAAAAGAAGCTTAGAAATTTAAAATCTTTTATTTTTTTTAAAGTTCATTTTTAAATTTTAAAACTATTTTATTAATACATTAATCCAAATTTCGAGTATTCTAGGTATTGCTATTTTTTTTAAAGTTATTCTTTTAAAGTTTTCTAATTAATTTTGAAGCCATTACAACTAAAAAATGAAACCAATTTTGTCAGATATTTTATTTTGATAATAAAATATTATTTTTAATGTATTTTTAATTAAAAAAATATAAAATATGCAAATTTTAGTATAATTGTCACATTTAAAGTCTGGCATGTATTAAGCAACACATGGCAGAATGGTAAAACCAGCATAAAAGGCAAAGCAATGTACAGAATGGCGCATGGCAGAATGACACACAATAGTGTTGATTTTTGTAGTTTTATATTATTTTGAATAAAAAATGGCATAATTAAATAAATATATATTTGTGAACTTAAGTATCCTTATTATACTATTATAAAAATGTATTTAAACTTTCTTGTGAAAGAACAATATGATAGCTTTTATAAATGAGTAGTTGTTTTTCATATTTTATTCCCAATTTTTGAAAAAAAATATTTTATTTTTCTATTTTCTTTGTTATTTTTATTTTAATTTTTATTGTGATAACTCTAAAACAAATTTTGATGTTGAAAGTTTTGAATAAGACATATTAGAGATAAATTATTAGATGCTATGTCATATGTTGTGTTTATTACTTCAAAGAGTTGGAAAATTTTTATTATTTCATTTATGTAGTTATTGTATTTTTATTTTATTTCTATTAAAAGAGATTAGAGTTTGATTTAATTTTTGTAGAAAAATTTTTTTTATGACATTATTACAGTTCACTTACAAGAAAATTAAGTTTTATCATTATTTTATAATGTTTAAATTTTTTAAATTTTTTTAAGTTTTATTTAATTTTTTAAAAACATTATATACTACTAAAAAAAGCTATGATATTTGAAAAAAAAAATTATAAAATAAGTATACATATTATCTAAAATTCAAAAGAAAAAGATAAATTATAAAATAATTGTATAGGTTATTTAAAATTTAATAATACTAAGCTATTAGAAATCAAGGTTTTTTAACTGATAAAAATGAATATCAAAACTTTATTCGATTACATAAATGCCTAAACTATAAGCATAGAGATATCCTATAAATTATTAAATATATATATATATAAAATAGTCTCTAAAATTTATAGTTTTTGACCAAGATAATATAAAAGAAAAAAAGAAAAAAAGTAATAAAAATAACATTTTGGTTATAAAAGAATGGTTATGATTATCAAATTATGTAAATGATGATTTTCCAAAATAATGCATTTTGTTTTAGAGATTGAAAATGGAGCTAAAAGAGCCATTATTAAAGCTTATCTTGCTCGTAAGTATATTTTAGTGGTGGAGCTCATAATTATTAAAATATTATAAGTCTATGTTCTATAATCAAATTATAATAATAAGAAAATTTGTGAAAAAGATAAAAAAAAAAATTATATTTTTATATAAGAAGATTAGGTGAATTTAAAAGAAATAGATGAAGCTTGTGTATATGAATTTTATGTGTTATATTTTGTAATGTGAACTTCACTCAATATATTACATAATCTTAAATTATATATATATAATTTTGTATTTAAAAATAATGATTGATTATTAATATTTTTAGAAAATAATGAAACAAAATATATGATTTTATGAGAGTAGTAAACAAGATAATATATTTAGTATTTTAGTAGTAGTTGTTTAGTTGTTTTTATATGATGATAACAAATTGTTATAATATTTATCTTTTATTTGCGTGGATATAAGTAAATAGTTTTATTTTCACTACATTAGTATTTAAATAAATTTTGCTTCAATGAGATAATGTTTACACTTTTTTTAATATATGATCATATAACCTGATTTTTATTATAAAATAATATTTTATAAAAAACAAAAATAAAATAAGAAGAAGACGTTTGTGATATGCCTTGATAAAACACGTGACCATCACAATTATATGATTTATAAAAAAATATTATAATTAGATAATACATTTTTATCTTATTAATTTTAATATATTTTTCTTTATTACAACTTACATCACATACAAAATTGAGAATAATCACCCATAACCAAGTCTTTTCTAGTAAAATATGAAATTATTAATTATAAAATATTAGCACACAACTATTAAAAGTGCACATGGCAAATAAAAGCTAAAGCTAAATTTGTGTGAATATCAAATAAAAAAAAATAATTTCTTGAGAACATCAACCATATAAGTAAATGAGGCCAAGTGACAAATGAACAGGTGACCATGTGGAGGATGTTAAGTTTGTTTCAGGTTTATGGCTAACCAGCAACCATATATTGACCCGGACACTGAAACGGATTCAGATTGACCTTGTCTTCTTAGGAAGCCGAGCATAAACATAGAAATTTCCCAAAGTTAGATAATTAACAAAATCATAGGAGAAGAAGATTATTGGGTGACTTGGTCTTTTTTTTGTTAATATTGATTTGATTTTTTCTTATTAGAATGTTGATAACTATTTTAAGAGTGATTCTTTTGTTATAATTATTCTTTTAAGATGGTTATTAGTTTATTAGACATTTTGTAATTTATTTATTATTATTTAAATGTCTAATCAATATGTGATTTTTGATATGTTTTGATATGGTTATTTTTATTTTGAAATATGATGTCATTAAATATGGAGTGATATTTTATTTACATAATTAAAGAATTTAGTATTTTATGTTCAAATGCAAACCCATCGTAGGGTTTCAAATTTAGCATGGTTTGACAATTTTTTTTGTCAACATTGACTTCTAAAGCCTTCACAAAAAAAATCCATTTATATATGTAAACTATAATCCAAAACGTTTAAGTCTTATTATGAAATCTCTTTAAAAATATCTAATTATGAAAGTGTCACATCATAGATCTTCTTTATTTAATAGAGTTATAAAAAATATACATAATTTGAAAAATATTTTTTAAAATATTGATACTTTCATGATATTTCATCTGTAATAATGTAAGTAATGCCATAAAGTTGAAATTATCCAAAAACCTAACATAAAGAAAGCGTACAAGAAGATCTCTTAAATAATCACATTACATACATGTGCAATGTCTAACCTAATCGAAAAGTGACTAAAAAAATTCAATTGTTACCAATGTATTATTTAAGAAATCTTTGCCATAGCAACTTAATGCTAAGACATTGATGACAACAATGGTAATCGAAGAAGAAATAATGATACATGTCATTCTTTTGATTAAGTGGATTGTTGATATATCCATAATTGTTATTAGCATTTAGTGATGCCCAATTTGCTTGTAATGACTTTTCAGTTGTAATAATCGTATGTATTTGATGAAGTCTATTTGTTTTATTCAACAATATGTTCTTTGTTTGTCTTAAGAAAGATCCAAACATCCATTAAGAATTTGAAATATGTTGAGGAAATAAATTTTAAGGTGATTGGAATTGTGTGTTGTTTTACTTCATTATAGGGGTGATAATCTTGCCAAAGAATTGGGATGATTCAAATGGGCATTTGGAGATTTTGAGAGAAAAAAGAAAAATATGTAATACACTTAGTAGCATAAATAAAAAAATCCATTAAATCTAATCCTAAAAAAGTAAATTATTTTTCTTAAAAATATATAAATGACATACAAAAGAGATTTTTTAAAGATTTTGTCTCCTAATAAGAGTTAATATATAGATCCAAAGATACAAAATATCTTAGGTCTATAACTTCATAAATTTTATTGTTTAGACAAGTATACACCCAAACAAACATTTTTTACAAATAAAATTTTCATTATATCTAGAATTTTAAAATAGTTTAAAATTTCCAAAATTATATTAATAAGTAAATAACACAATGATGTGTACAAATGATCAGAGCTTAAGTCTAAGTTTAATAAATCTAAAAATTATGAAACAAAATCAAGAAAGATAACAAAATGATGAAAATTATAGTAGCAACATCATGTACTAAGAACTGTACATGCCCCAATGTGTGGAAGCTCATTGCAACATGCAGGTCATGTACTTTGAATGAAGGCAAAAACACACATAAGGGATGAAGCGATGCGCTGAACACCCACATGCATTAAGCGCAAGCTACCATCCAGATTGATGCATGTGTGTTGCATGTGTGTTGCATGTGTGCCCGCGAGTATCCTATCGCACCGATGTGGTAAAGCCATGAGTAGTAGGCCTTATTTGTGCACAGAAACAATACTTACGTGAATGAAAAATGCCTTGGAGTGGATATCCCATGTACAAATAAGCTTTTCACAATACTCAATTTGAAGAACTTGCAAATTTTTTAATTTTTTGTCAAAGTCATATGTTTTTGTTAGAATTCAAAAATATTATGTATTTTATAATAAAATATTATATTAAACATCTATAAAAAGGGTAACAATGGTAAAAGAAACAATTTAAAACTTCGTAAATTTAGAACTTCTTAAAGAAAAATTTTTAGAGAATTTATGATCTTCTTGTGACAAAAAATCTCTTCTCTTTTTTTTTTCTTTCTTAGTTCTTCAATATTCTCATGCTTCAACTTTCACTGTTGTAACTTGAAAAAAAATGTCTATTATTGAAGGCTTGAGACAAAAACACCTTGTAGATAGATCAACAAACATAAAAAAATTTTAAAACACAATTGATGTCTTTCATGTACTTAAAAGAAACTACAAATTTATGTTCTTGGTACGAATCTTATTTAGTAAAAATTTATCTAGCTTGGAGTAGCTAAGTGGCAAGATCAAGATTTTATCTTTGTAAAGTAAACAACACATAAAAGAGATGTGTTTGACTCATGCTATCTCAAAGCCAATAAGAACTTTTATAACAGCTTTGTTTGAAGGTGGAAATATTGTAGTGGAACAAGATGCTATAGAAAAAATTATAAATAAGTTGTTTAATTGGTTTGTTAACACAAATTGAATTATTTTAGATGTTTAAACTTGTATATGTTGATTTTGTTCATTAATGGATTAGTAAATGAAGTAGTTTGTTGAAAAGTAGCCCATTATTATTATTGGATTATCTAAGATGCTTATATTAAATTACTCAAATGATTAGAGGATTAATTCTAAGCTCATTGAATCTAAAATAGTAAAAAAATCAAAAGAGGAGAAAAATGACAAAAACCATTATCGCAACACAGAGCAATAGAAGAAACACACTTAAGCTCATTGTTGGCGTGTCGAAGTGCACATTATAACGTGTTGGACAAGTACTACACACTAAGGCACGAGCACTCATGCTGGAAGGCATAGCGAGCTGGATGCCTACACGTACTGATGCACTTGATCACATAGGATGGGAGCATGTTCATTACACATATCTATATTGGTTGTATGAATGTGAGTGGTATAAGCATGCATATGGGGTCAGGCATAAGATTTATGGAATTTGTAAAATTTGGGAATTTTAATATTTGTAGTTGAAATCATTTTTTTTATAATAATATTTTCTCTAAACTTTTATATAAAAGGATGAGAAGGATGTATGAAGTAATTTATAATTCTAAAAATTAGAACTTTACAAATTCATAAGCTCTTAAAGTAAAACTTCTTTGAGAATTAAATCTCTTTGTGACAAAACTCTTTTCTCTTTCTCCTTCCTTTATTCTTGGTCATTTTTATGCTTTCACTTCTACTATTGCTACTTAAAAAAGATCTACTATTGAGGGACGCATTATAGATAGATCATATTATTTTAATATTGAAGCACTTTGATTCAATGTCGATGGCATACACAAAGAAGAAGATAGTTGAATTATATGTCACAAAAGAGAATCAAGATATTGAGAAGGCTTTAGTCGAGACGACTATACTAACTATTTTAATATCAAGATTGGAGGCATAGGTATCTTTATTAACTTAACAACTATAAGTATTAATAAAGATAATACTAAAATCCTAATCTCTTCTTACAGTGGGTTCAAAAGATAATATGTCAAAAAAATAGTCTTAAAAAGAGAAATTATAGATTAAGCAGTAATCCTAAGACAATAAGAGATAAAATGTGGATGACATCAATCTCATATTTTAGATGCACTAGAATCGATAACATCATTTCAAGGTAGATGTTATACTTGATTTATGAATTTATGATGATACAGTGGATGCAAAAAAATTTAGATATCTAATTAGAAGAATTAGAAACATATTTCTCTTTATATTATTATTCATTAACTGATAAAATGATATATGCTCAATTGACAATAATGAGTTATGTGTTAGCCTGATGGAAGGCTCATATAAGAAATGATATAATTATTGAAGTTACATGAAGATAATTTAAAAAATTAATCTAAGAAGAATATATCTCATAGTTTACATAGAGAAAAGGTGAGAAAAATAACACAGTTTATGATACAAAAAAGATAAATGATGTAAGAAATATAACACTGAATTTTGATGACATATCATAACTTTAAGAATACCTATCAATGAGATACAAATATTATCAAAGTATATTATAAGTCTATACTATCTTATTATTATAAAATTATTTTTCTCATATTTAATCTTTGAAATAAGCTAGTATATTTACTATGACTATCAAAAAGAAAAATGAATACAAAGTGATAAAATTAAAAGGATAAAATACTAAGAAGTTTAAGAATATGACCAACAATTTGTGACAAAAAGAAGAATGTTCTTTAACAAAATATATTATGCTTATATCTAACAACACTCTATCTACTAGTATAACTCAAAAATATTATAATCATTATAAGAAGATAAGACACATATGATAAAAATGTTACAATTTCTTCCTAAATTATTTTTAAAAAAGGTTAAGAAATATAGAGTACTTATAATATCTGAGACTTGAAAAGTATTTGAAACTTCTCTTAAACTTTATTAAAATTTATCACTTACAAGAAATCTAATGAACATCCCTTGTGAAACAAAATAAGAATAAGAACTCTTTACCATCTAACTACAAGTGAAGAAAAAACTTATGAGTAAGCATTATTATCAATATTAGAAGTAAGAAAATTCTAATATTAGAAAGTCTTATAAAAAGATTAAAGTTAAAGACTATACTATATCTAAGATCTTATTCTTTAGGTTGGATTTATAAAGGTTTTGAGACAAGAGTTGAAAAATAATGCAAAATAAAATTTATTATTATCAAAGACTATATCATTAAGGTTATTTATGAATAGATACCACTAGATGTGTAGTAAATTATATTAAAAAAAAAATCATATTTATAGGCCTGAGATATCATCTACTATTGATGAGTATAATAATATCAATTTATAAATAATAGATAATTCTTTCTTTTGCTATAAGATAAAGAAACATTGATAAATAGAGTTGTTGGTACTGAGCAAACGAAAAAAGTAATGAATACTTGCCAAAGATATCTGCTGTCAATAATAAAGTTAAAGAAACCACTTAATAGAGACAAAATAAATCTCAACCTTCCAAAGAAGATAAGAGAACTAGATATACCAGAGAATCAATTTAAAAAAAGATTTAATGAGACTCAAATCTTAAAAATAACAGAATTATGATTAGGAGATCAATTTCAATATCATTAAATCCTAAATAATTAAACAATTAATAGATGAGACAAAATTATGAAAATCATCATTATAATACCAAGTAATAGGATCCATGCACTATACTGTGCATTGAGGCCCATTACAAGTGAATTGGTTAACTGCAACATGCAGCGGCTTAGTTTTACGCATATGAAGGTAGGACATGCTGGATGCTTACTTGTGTTGGTGTACAAATCGTGTAGAATAGGCATAAGTGCTCTATCGACCTCTTATCTTGTATGTATTTTTCTCACATGCAATAGTTGCACCTACCATGCTACTATGTCCTATGCACATACAAAAAGCCTATTTACATGTAGGAATAGCACTTGTACACATGAATAGTGTCCTGGCATGGCTATATGTATGCAAGCGGCATAGACATGGGTGCAAGGTCAGGTTTGGGATTTACAAAATTTGAGAATTTTTATATTTATGGTCAAAACTAAATATTTTTTTAATTATAAAATATTATATTCAAACTTCTATATAATTGAGTGAAAAAGATGTATGAAATAACTCAAAATTCTGAGAAACAAAATTTCATGAATTTAAAATCATTTGAAGGAAAACTTATTGGAGAATTTAATCTCCTTGTGACAAAACTCTCTTCTTTCTCATTCTTTATTTGTTTCTTGCCATTATCATGGTTCCACTCTTATTGTTGCTCCTTAAAAAAGAAGTTTGGAGTTAAGAGTTTTGGGCTACAACACCTCATAGACAATTCATCAAAATAGTTTAGTAATAATGTGTGGAGATTGTAAGAATAGTGTTCCCATAAAAGGGGAAGAGAAGGGTAAATTGTACCTCTTTTCAAATTAGTTAAACACTTGATATGTGTTTTGAAAACTTGGACGTATGATCATTTACATTAAAATATTTTAGGGAAATGTTTTCTTTTTTTTTTTGAATAATTGTGTGATGATTTGTGATAAGTAAATGTCAAGAATTTTTAGGTGCTACAATAACAAATAGGTCTAGATCCCTTAGCCACCAAACCCCAAGTTAACATAATACACCTATTGTTTGTTGCAAGATAAGTAGGTGAACATCGCTCACAAGAGGATCCACAAGTATCTATATACAACCGAAAAGAGCTATACAACATAATGGCTTTTAATTTCTAAGAATCAAAACTTTGAAGAGAACATGAACATAACACTTATTGCATGTACAATACTTACCTATAACTAATGCATAAATAAGTAGTACATTCAATGTATGAATGAAAATTTTTTACTAGTCACTATTGGACAAAAATGAGTAAAGAATTATAGAGAAAATAACTTTAGGGATCTTAGGATTTGTAAAATGTAAGTAAGATTCCCTTTTTTGGAAGTGGTATATCAAATGTATGAATGAAACTTTATTATTAAACATTATTGGACAAAAATAAGTATAAAATAACAAACTTGTATCTTTAAAAAGGGATCTTACATGCTTGAGCAAGGTCCCTTTGTTTGATGCAAAACTTCAATCTTTTGATTTGAAAATCTTGTATTAAGTTCTTCTTTAAAGGTTTATTATGCTATTTATAGGCATATAACAATTATAAGTTTGTTTAAGATAATCTTAATAGCTAGACAAAGATTACTTTTTTATTTTTTTTTGAAAATGTTAAATTAGTCATTATAATTCATGCATCTATTTGTAATGTACAATTGATATGATTATATCATACCATGATTATAAAGATGAACTATGTTTATTCTATGGTAATAATAAATTATATTATGTAAAATTTTTAAGTTTTTCTTTCTCACAACATGCTTAGCTTAAGAAATCATTTGTACTGTACAACAAGAATACATCATATTATATGAAGTTTTTAGGTTTTGTTTTCATAACACCCTTAGCCTAAAAACTAATTGTATTGTATTATAAGCATAAATCATACTATATGTAATTTTTTAGTTTTTCTTTTGCTCACCATACTTAGCCTAAAGACTGATTGTACTTATGCAATTAGTTTATATTGTGTTGTACAAAACCTTTTGTTATCTCATCATACTTAACCCTAACATTATATTATAAAATGAAAGTTATCATAACATACAAATGACATGTAACTTCCAATTAAAGCTTTAGTTGCACACTCCAAATGATAATATTATGTGAATATGAATTAGTCACATAGTACGGTAAGTTTATTATACTATATGATTAATGTAATTTTCTTTATCAATTATTACTTTAATTATTCTCTTACTATCTCTTACTTAATGAAGTAATGAAAGATAATACTATCATTACAAAGCTATTAGACCAATATAAAAATCTATGATTTATAAAAAAAAATCTCTTTAGCATGCAAGATGGTTTGAGAAATTCATGATCTTAAGTATCACATGTATAATAACATTGTTCTTAATACTCTAGTATACTAAAATAGAATAAGAAATGTTGAAGACTTTTGCCATGCCATTAGAAGTATTGTCCATAGTTTCTCCAACATGGAATTTTTTGGCCTTAACTTCTTCCACGGTAAAATGCATTGGCTTCTCTAGTATCATTCTCTTAAAAATATTCTTGATAAAAACATGCTTAAGGAATAACATTGCAAACAAGGATATGTCATTTTCTTATTATCAAACTACCAAATAAGTCTACGATTTAACAATGGTTACTATGAGAATCATTCCTTATTTTGGATATTTTTGTGAAAACTCCATAAAAAGGATATTTCTTATGACTTTAAGAATGTTTTGAAGTTGTTCAAGCCATGGATTCGAGGAAATCTTATTTTGATCCATCCTCTTCAGCTTTTCATTTGAAATCATATGCAGTATTGTAAGAAAAGAGCAAGAGTCACAAGTCCTTGTGGTAGGATACTTAGTGTTAGTATCACTAGGGTTAGATTAAGTACTTATGCTTTATTAGGATTGTTTTTATAGTTTCTTGTGAGAAGTGGTGATAACTTAAAAGGATATAAATTGTTGTTGAAGTTTATTTTGAAAATAGAAATGATTACTAATTAACTTCAAAACTTATAAATTGATAATTCTCCAAAAATTTCACATTTAATGTTTTTTTCTAATTTTATTAATAAATTAGTGTTTCAAAGAGTTGAATGAAAAAAGGGTTTTCCTAAAATCAAATTGAGGAAGTTGCTATTTTTTTAGAAATTAACTAAGAACTTTGATGATGAGGAGCTCAATTATAGATTCATTGAATAGAAAATTTAACAAAATTCTAGTGATAAGATAAAACAACAAAAATTATCATTAAAACATGAAGAAGTAGAAGCCTCACACGATGACCAAGTTTTAAATGATGACATGCTTCTCTAGGTTTTAATATTATTTTAATATTTTTATTTATAAATAATATATTCTAAAAGTAAACTTTATCATGCTAAACATACTTGAGCACCATCCATTTAACTTGATTATAGTTTCTCTTATATGGATCAAGCTAAAAATAAGGGTTATTATAATTAGGGAGAACTAATAGCAAGCTTTTAATAAGATTGAATGGGTTTAAGAAGTTCAACCTTCATTGTGCACATGCTAATCTAAACTAAGCCCAATGCTGACATGCCTAAATGCCTAATCAAACCCTTGACCTAAACCCAATCAAAACTTATCAACTTATGTCACACAAACACAAGCCATTGAATTCCTTTTTACTAGAATCCATTTAGATGAGATAGCCCAAAAACCCATTTTGATCCATCATCAACCTAAGCATGTCATGTTAGGCCAAGCTAGCAATCGATCTTAACTTTGTTAAGCTTGCCAAAATGGTAAAATCAAACCCACAAAAGATTTGACAACTTAAGGTTATTAAGAATTACATTGTGTAGTTGTTAAGCCTAATGCCTAAAATTTTAGAAGAAACTTTTGGGAGAGGCTCAAGAAAATATTTAGGAAGTAATTTAAGTAGAATTTGAATTTGATATTTTTAAAATATTTTTTATTTACAATAACTTTTATATAGATATCTTACAAATGGATAGATATTTGAAACATAATTCATAATATACTTTGGTAATGAACTTTTGTAGAACAAACTTATAACTTGAGTAAGAAAAATATGATAATAGGGAAATCATAATGAGATTTGTCTTAAAATATAATAGAGATTTATAACAGAAAAACTAATAGAGAAGTAAATTAAGTCTAAGAATTGGTTTTAGAAAAGTTTTTGATGGATTGAAAAAGAAATTAGATTAAGCAGACTAGAGTATAAGTTAATAATCAAACAAATGAATCCTAAATTATTGAAGATTAACTTTGATTATTTGGGAAAAAACTCTGATCTCAATGAAGGTAATAGATGCTAGCATAATAAATACAAAAGGTAATAAAGATTGATGGCATCCATCAATGTGATAATGAGTATAAACATAAAGAGAAAATATTAAGAAAATCAAAGAGATAAGACTTATATATAAAAGGCTTTGAAGTAAGAATATGTGCTAAGAGTGACTAAAGAAAGTCCTTTAAGAAAGATGTTTAGCAATTATTTATATTTTGAATGGTTGTTAGTTAGAGCTTTATTTTCCTTCATCATAAGCTACATCTAAGTTTGTTCTTTTCAATATCATAGTTTCTTTTCTAATCATAAGATAATAAGTTGGGTATCTAATATGACAAAGCATGAAACCTTCATTTCTATTTAGTTGGTCTAAACAATAATACAAGTAAAAGATGTGAAAGTAAAGCTTATTAAGAGAAAGGCACACTCCAGGAATACTTTCTACCAATATGACAATCATTTTTAAGATAATTTGTGGTCTTATAGTTAGTTTGTTTCATTGCAAATGAATATGAAACTCTATGAGTAGTTTCTTCTTTCAACCAATATGGCATTAATTGATTTTGGAAAATAGTAGATGTTCTCAATGGAAGTCTCAACATGCATAAATGACAATTCAAAAGGAAGTTAAATGTATGGAGAATGCTTGAGCAATATAAGGACTTTAAGAGGTTATTCTCTATAGCTACTGACTAGCCACAAGACCATTCTCAATAGGCATGAGGTAGATGAAGCTCGAGGAAGATGTTCAAATGTCTTAAGAATTTATCTCAAAAACGTTTATGCAGTAGGGAAGACAACTGGAGATGAATCAGGGACTCAAGGAGATAGTCTCAATAGAGTAGGGTTTCATGGAGGAGGTCTTAAGAGGAAAGAATGTGTTCAAAGATAAGCTTAAGGTATTAGTTAGTGTTCTTCAAGGACTTAACTTATTAGATAATGAAAATAATTATAAACTAACTCTTTTATAAATACATGCAAGATTATAAAATAATTTAAAATTGATCATGAAGCATTCAATGTTCTTCAAATAATAGGTCTAAATACAACAATAAAAAGAATTTCATCTACTAAACTAGAGCCTATGCATTTTTTCTATTAAATCTTTTAATTATAAGAAAAATAATATTGATAAGTAGGGAGTGATGTTCATATGCTTTCAATTAAAAAAATAATCTTATAAAGTATGCATATATAAGCAATTTTTAATAAAAAATTGAGGAGTTTGAACTTGGAGCTTCGTGACCTAATCATATCAAGAAAAGGCGCTGCCAACCAGGCGGCTCGTCCCCTCTCTCCATATGGCGCGCTCTCCCATTCCCGCCCGTCTCCCTTCCCACACTACTTCCAACCGCTAACAGTCAGATCCAAATTCTTAATTCCCTCCGTTTCCAACCAACCCAACACACCACAACACACCTCACAACAAGTACAGGGACGACTCCATTGCAGTTCAGGTTTTTGGTGTATATAGCTTTAGATTTAGCTCAGGATCCACCAGCCCACGCGCCCGCCATGGACCATCCCTTGCCGCCACCGCCGTCGAGGTCCTCAAACCGCGTGGCGCTCTCCGGCCTGATGCCGCCTTCCTCACTTATCGAATCCCTCCTCCAAGCCTCCGCCGAGCTCGCCGCCTTCGACCCTCTGCCCTTCCTCCAGACCCGTAACACCGCCGCAGCTATCCAGCGCGCCCGCATCATCTCCTCCCTCCTGGAGGACCTCCACCACTCCGCGGCCGTAGGAGGGGCTTCTTTTCCGCCCTCCTCCATCCTCTGCCTCACAGAACTTTTGTCCGTCGTCCGCCGGATCAAGGCTCTCCTTGAAGACCTCGCCGCTTGCAGCGCCTTATGGACGCTGCTCAATACCGAGGCCGTCGCCAAGCGATTCCACTCCTGCGCCCGCGAGGTGGGTGCTGCCCTCGACATCCTCCCGCTCAGCCTCCTACCCATCTCCCTCGACGTCCGTGAGCAGGTTGAGCTTCTCCACCGGCAGGCCAAACGCGCCGACCTCTTTGTCGAACCCGCAGAGAGCCGTCTTCGGGAGGAGCTTTTCTGCATCATGGCCAGAGACCGACGCGAAAAGGGCTACCTCGATTTCAAGAACGTGGAGGATGTCTTGCGCAGAATAGGATTACACACCGCCGCTGCTTATCAAGAGGAAATCAAGAGATTGGAAGCTGAAATCCCGAAGCAGGCTGGAACAGGGGGACTCATGGCCGTTTCCAACATTAATATCCTCATCACCCTCGTCTCCCACGCGAAGGCCATTATATTCAACAAATCCGATGCCCCTGTGATGCTCGAACAGCAGCGCCGATTGCTTCTTGCCAATGACCCGTCTCCCCGAACCCTCCGCCAGTCAACGACGTGGTCTGTGGTGGCAGCCGCAACGCTCTCGACTTCCATGCGGGTCAACATCCCAGACGAGTTCCGGTGTCCGATAACATTAGACCTGATGAAGGAACCGGTGATTGTGGCCTCTGGGCACACTTACGACCGGAGCTCCATCTCCCGTTGGATCAACTCCGGCCACCACACCTGTCCCAAGAGCGGGCAGAAGCTTTCCCACATGGCTCTCATCCCAAATTATGCCCTCAAGAACCTGATCGAACAGTGGTGCAAGGAAAACAACCTCCCTGCTGCCGTGTGGCAGAGATCTCCAACAGCTACACCCGTCGACCACATCTCTGAGACGCGGTCGGCGGTGGAGGCAGTTCGCATGACAGCAGAATTCTTGGTTGGAAAGCTGGCAATGGGTTCGCCAGAGACACAGCGGCAGGCGGCGTACGAGCTCCGACTGCTCGCCAAGACCGGCATGGACAACCGCCGCATCATCGCCGAGGCTGGCGCGATTCCCTTCCTTGTCATGCTCCTTGCTTCCCGCGACCCACGGACGCAGGAGAACGCAGTGACGGCCCTGCTCAACCTCTCCATCTTCGACAACAACAAGATGCTCATTATGGCGGCGGGCGCGGTCGACGCGATAGTGGACGTGCTGCGAGCCGGGGCGGTAATGGAAGCGAGGGAGAACGCGGCGGCGACAATATTCAGCCTGGCGATGACCGACGAAGGAAAGGCCACGATAGGAAAGCGGCCGGAGGCTGTGGTAGCGCTGGTGGCGCTGCTGCGGGAGGGTACTACATCGGGTAAGAGAGACGCGGCAACGGCTCTGCTCTACCTCTCGATGCACGATACCAACAAGCCAGCAGTGGTCGCGGCTGGCGCGGTTCCGGTGCTCGTGGAGCTGCTAATGGACGAGAAGGCAGGGATCACCGACGAAGCCCTCTCCGTGCTTGCCCTTCTCTGTAGCTGCGAGGAGGGGATGAGGGAGATAGGAGAGAGCAGGGCCGTTTTGGCGATTCTGGTTGACCTGATGAGATTCGGCTCGCCAAAGGGAAAGGAAAACTCCATTGCCGTGCTTTTGGGTCTTTGCAAGGACGGAGGTGTGGATATGGGGAGAAGGTTGCTAATGAATGCCAGGAGCGTTCCTTCGTTACAGAGCTTAGCTGCCAATGGATCGCCCAAGGCAAGGAGGAAAGCAGACGCGCTTCTCAGATTGCTCAACCGTATCTGCTCCAACTCCAACCATGTATCATAAAAATTTGGCCTTTCCCGTTGCAGCCGTGGTTCTCTCAACGTGAATGATGAATTGGGCAAATCAATAAAGAGATCCACAAAGATAAACAGAGAGAGTCGAGTTTTTTGTACATTTTGTATTTATTGAGTTTTTGTTGCGAAATTGCAGATGGAAGGTGATGAATTGGTGATTCTTTTCTCCCTTCCGTTAGTAATTAGCATTGATACTTCAAACAGCTGTTTCTAGTCTTCCTAAAGGCCAAAAGCTTCACAGCCAATACGATGCCAGACTTGCACACTTAGTTTGTCAACGGCTTTTAAAAGCTCCTTTCTTTGCTTTATTCAATCTTGGAAAAAAAATAAAATCAATTAGGGACGGACCTTGACTCATCCCTCTAAAGTTTACCACCACACCGTTTGTTGGTCAAACTTGAACAATGCAGTGTGTGTGCGTGTCAAACGCATGAATGACTTCTAAATAGCATTGAGACGCTATCTTGTTTTGGCCTTATTTGTAATTAAAATTTTATTATTACTTACATGCAACTCATTTTTTAATTAACCTTTATTAAACTTTTCTTTAATCTCATAATCAATTTAAAATTTAGCCATTCAAAAGTCTCCAAACAACTCTAAAGCTGTTAAATTTGTAGTCCTTCAGAGAAGATTGAAATGCTTAACGGCTAGCACAAACATTAAAGATTACAATATTGAATGGCTTCAACTATGGACTATATTCCATGAGAGAAGGCCTTGTCAATGAATGAACTTGAGTTCCATCCAAATGCAACTTATTGAAAAATTTATCTATAACATGTCTTAAATTGAACAAAAACATGTCGAATAAACAAACCTTTGCTTATCAATATACCTTTGTTTTATTAAAAATATAATAAGGTAATTGTCAAACCTAAAAAGTGATGCATAAGACCTCATTGTGTAGAAGGTGGAGAAGTTGAAAGGGTATCAAAGAGACAAAGCCATAACTTATGGAAGCATGGAGAAGTTTGCATTTCAATAACCAAGAAGTAAAATATGGTGTATCCTTGAGCTAGACAAAGGAAAATATTCTGTTCTAGATCTTATTCATCTAACCCAATGAAAGCTTATAGACCATATAAGTCGATTAATTCCCTTCCATGTTACACCTATTCTATATATTATCAAAGATTATTAATGATTCCAAATGTCAATAAATGTATAAGTACTTGGTTTTTATTATGATAAATCTTTGAAATATTTTTTTTTTTTATCAAGATCTTGATAGAATCTAATTTCAAAGAGATGAGAATAAATATGCCCTTCATATCAATTTGTATTTACGCATCAAATATTTGTCATAATCTTTTTAGCTTTGTATATATGTCATTAATTAAGACTTATTCAAATTGGTTAATGAAAATGAGAACCTAACTTTTTAGATAAGTTAGAGTTATATGAATCACATCATATGATGCATTTATCATATAATATAATTAGTATTAAATTAGTATACGAAGAAGGATAAGACAATCTAATCCTATGTATACATAGATGCTTCATCATGTTATATAATACAATTTCTCATATTGTATGATACAATTGGTTACAATAGTAAAATAATCCTAAGAGGAACATGAGAAAATTAAGTTGTGTGAAGTGTAGTCATACCATATGAATATGTTACATACAATGTGGTCATTTATAGATTTAGGATGTTAAGAGAAAATATAAGATTTTAAATATTCATATAATACTATTACATGTTATTGTATACTACATTGTCTTGATAAATATAAGATAGAGAGAATGAGGTAGAATTAGATTAATTTGTACAGTAGCACTAAATAAAACTAAATCTAAGCACTTTGTAAAGTAAGATGTATATTTATAATATAGAATGATCCTATGAAGTTGAGAGTGAGTATTAATAAAAGATAAATCCTAATGCTTTGTATAGTATGATATTTACTCGTCGTATCATACAATTAGTTTCTAAATTATAGACTAAGAAAGTTATATAATCTAATTTATCATTCAAACAATTCATTTAGAGTCATTGTAAAGTACAATCAACTCTATTGTACAATACGATTAGTGTTGAGAACTCGTAATGGTTATTTTAACCATTTTAGAAAATAGATTATAACTGTTAGTAATGTCATATTTGATTCTTTGACAATCCTTTGCATATAAATAGTTAATTTAACAATGAGAGAAGAAGCTAATGCAACATCATTTTCACTATCCTTGCTAAGTTGAAGGAGCCCCTTTAGTTTAGATTTCTAGATAATTCTCAAAGCTAGCATACTCGCAAGCTTTACATCTTTTATTCAACTTTCTATTAGCAACATCATTATATATTCCTTCTTAGAGTGTCATTAAAACATTTGCATTAATATTAGTGTTGATTGTACATGTATTGTTTTCTCATAAAGCTATAACTTTGTTACTTTTATTTGGCTTTAATTGTGGCTATTATAAGCCATCTTTGTATAACTCTTCTTAGTTATTTTTTTATTCTTATGGATCACATAATGTAATGGTGTTTCAACTATTTATTATTGAATAAAAGATGGTCTCTCGTTCATAGCGATAGGTAGATGTATTCTTATGTATTGGCCAAATCGCCAACAAACTTTTGTGTCTTTCATTATTGTAGCCTCATACATGTTTTATCAAACTTAATCAAGAGTTTTATTTAAGGGAATTTCTTAGATTAATAACATTGACTATGCTATTTCAAATAATGCTCGTATCTTGTTTTAAAATTTTTTATAAGAGGGAGGATTACACTTTCATCTACATAAGAACATAATCTATAACCTTGCTTTTGAACAAAAAATAAATTATTCCAAACATATTAAATCATAAAATTCTAGTCGCACATGTTTCCACAACAAACAATGATAATAGTAGAATGAAACGAAGGGAATGAACCATATTTACTCTTTTAATTTGGGTTTAAATAGGCAAGAGATAAACTAGATGAAATAGCATAAGATATGCTAGGAAAGACAAATAAAGGTTCCAATAAAGAACTAAACCCGAATATGCTAAGTTAACATGTACTGAACACAATGCAATTTGTAATGGTTGATATAAAGCAACGTACGTATAACTTGGAGTAAGATGAAGCTTAAATACCTTTGTTCTAGGAAAGCTCAACCTGTTGATCATGAAGCTATTAAGAAAAGTTTCTTGTGACATAGTTAAATCAATTGGAGCTGATCATATTTTATAAATCTTAGGTTAGAATATCAAACTTTTTTTTTCTAACAAAGTGGCACATAATACTTTATTTCTTATGCACATGATTGTCAAATTCCTTTCTTTGAGTTCTAAATCATATAGAGGTACATTCAAGCTTGAGCAACACTAATATAAATCACTCTATATTAATTTCAAGCCCTTACAATGAAAAAATCTAAGTCAAATAAGCAATATATTTTACTATCTTATGATTGTATAATATAATAACCAATATCATACTTGTATGGTTTCTTTTCTAGCTTATATCACTGATAGTATTCATAAGTGTTCTGAAATCATATGGGTACAACGGTCTCATTGTATAGGTGTAATTATCATCTAGATTAAGTGTATGAAACATGATTCATATAAGCTATTGATCTCATATGATTTTTATTTATATGCTAAAAGTTGAGTTATTACAAATATAAAACATATACAAAATTGGTTTCGTATGTGTACAATCATATTCTCTATTAGTTGTACTATAACTTTAATGAGTTGGACATGTTTGATGCATGCCATTTTATAGATATGACTTTGTATGCAATTAAGAAAGCATGTGATCTATTTTGCATATTTGCATAACTTTCACATCATATAGTATAGAGATATATGTTGTATTTGTATGATTATTCTCCTTCACATATAATTCAAGTCTTATGTTAAAAATAATTATAATATTATTATGTAACTAATAATTTTATTGTATTTGTATGATCTTTCTATTAAGTCTTTATAAGTTAACTATGGCATGGTTGTACAATATTTTGTTCTTATACGATCACATCGTACAGAAAATCTCGAGAGCTTGATACTCTATGAAAATAATTATTATATGATGACAATCTACATATCACACTTGTATAATATAATTTAAGCATAAGAAATGAATTTGAATGTACTTTTGTGATCCTAATAATTGTCTAGTATAGTTTTTATCAACAAATGTTGTGTCAAAAACTTTTACCATACAATATAAGTCAATTGCCATATGTGTACAATATCCTTAGAATAACAAAAATAAGTTGGTCATATCAACACATCATCTAAGAAATCTTAACTTAATGCCCATCATTCTAGTACAAACAGGAACCCAAGATCATAAAAGCTATTTCAATCTTTTTGTAAATCACAAACTACCCATTGCATGTTTCAATTTTAGCCTTAATCCATTCAAGGGTATAACACTAATGCATTTAAAAAAGAATAAGCTAATAATTCAAATTACAAAATCATAAGAAAATAACTCACACTATATTTATTCTCTTAATTAGAGTGCTCATCTACTCATTATGACTCGTTTATGCTTTTCTTGCATTTCCCTTTGCTAAAATAATATGGCTAACATTCTTATTCAGATAGATTTGTGCCACACTTTTTTTAAACAATTAAAGGTATAAATTCATTATAAGTTTTATTATTTAAGTGTTTTAATAAGTTTGTGTTAGTTATAACTCTTGAACTATTTGTTGATATCTCTTTTATACATCTTGATTATAATTAATTTACTCCTATCAATTACGATAAAAGAGTGTAGTTTAGTGAAAACCCAATCAGATTAATTAAGGGTGAAATAAGCATAAGTTTAAGTCAAACCACCATGCAATCTCTCATTTTCTTACTTGGTTTGAATTGGATTTATTCAATTTCATTTGATAAAGCTACAAGTTTTACAACTTGATTGATTCTTATTGATTTTAATCTCACAATTCAGCAAATTCAAAGAATGACACTAAGGTTCTAATGTTTACATGCATCTTAAACTATTTGTTCAACCTATATTATGATTATTTAAATGCCACTCATCAAATTGAATAAATATGATAAGAAAAAATTGAAAAGCTCATGAATAGTAAAGATAAACACTGATTACAGTATATAAATAAACCTTTTAAGATAAAACAAGAATAAAAAAAAAATATAGAACCCAAAGCACAACTTAGAGACTTCCTTCAACCATCAAGGTCCTTAAGTGCTAATCTACTTCAACCTTGTATTGCCTAAGGATTTACCTGAAAAGCATACCAAAGGAAAACACTAGATCATATTTAAAAATACTTTAAAAAAAAATTTTCATCAAAAACATGACCCATTAAATTCAACATATGGATCATTTTTCTTATCCCTCAACCTCTTAGTTGTTGGAGGTCAAATTTAACATCAAGAACGGCATCTGAGCCTCTTTTCTAGAGCTCAATGACAACGTTAAGTAAGATCTTAAGGTTAAAAGAACTTAGGAATCTATACATTAGCCCTTAAACTAACATGATCTGCTAACCAAGAGTGAACATTGTTAATCTGGAGCATATCCATGTTGAAAAGATTAATTGATCATATACGCACTTTTTGCTTCAACTGGAGAAACAAATGTGGTCATCTATTTTGTTTGTGTGCATTGGTGGGAGTAAGGACTTGTCTTCTAAGACAATAACAAAGAGGGAGATCAAATGAATTGTAGAAATGAAGCTTTCTGAATCCCAAACTTCACCAATGATGGACGACTTTGATGCCAGAATGCAATCTTAGTTTGAGGTTTAAGAAAAAACTCCCACATCACTGGAGCTATTAAATCTACTTGAACTCCTAACATAGACAAATCATAAAACTCCCTCCTCAAACAACTTGACCTTGTATGATTAAACCATCTGCAACTAGAATGTACCTTTGACTGTCAGATGTACGGCCAGATTATAGCATGCATGTAAGATTTTTAGCGTGGACAAGTTACAGTAAGAGAAGTCTTACCATTAGCTTCTATTCCTCCAAATGGAAGACCTGAACGAAGTACTTAAAATACTTTATCTTCGTCTCTAACTTGGTCTCCTTTCTTTGCTGGAAGCAGCTAGCATGTCAAGATCACTAAAAAGTAAAAGCACAGGCATAAGTTCAGACTCTGACCCAGAAAACTGTAATTAATTTAGGGCAGCTTTCATGAAACGAAGTCACATTTTTAAAAAATCTGAAGCACTGCGTTCTTGCTCGTGCCATGATTTCCACATCAGCTGACTAAAAAAACACAAGGAATCGCTGATTAAAGGAAGAAACCCACATGGGCAATTGAACAGAATGGACAGTGAAACCTCAAGTGCATTTAGAAACTCCATTTGGAAACAAGGACATCACCAAGG
The DNA here is from genome assembly GCA_023846275.1 of Vanilla planifolia. Lineage (NCBI taxonomy): Eukaryota > Viridiplantae > Streptophyta > Magnoliopsida > Asparagales > Orchidaceae > Vanilla > Vanilla planifolia. The sequence goes on from CM043873.1 coordinate 28,775,642, forward strand.
AGTTCTCAGAAAATGATCTGTATCTGAATGAAAAGGAATAAATTATGAAAGATATTTGATATTGATATGGTTTTAATGCTTTAGAAATTGAAACGAAACAACCACTTTTGAAAAGCATTTATAGCTTCAAAGCAGTTTTCATGAAAGAAGGAAAAGATATGGCTAAAAGGGTGCTTGGCACAGCTGTTAACAGGTTTTAAAAAGGAATTTTCTGGGAAAAGAGGTTTTTTTTTTTCCTACAAACAAAAGTGCTAACAAGAAAGCTATATATTACCAAATGGGAATAAGTGCGAGTCCAGAAAAAACTGACTTTTGAGACAACAAAGGCATTGTTCAACGATTAACTACAAAAGTGTTTTTAAGATGCTTCTATGATCCAAAAATAAGCGCTCATTTTCAATACCAATTTGAATAATCGCCTTTGTAATGACAGCAATTGTAGGCCAAACTGACCCTAAAAGAGGCTATAGGCATGCTATCAACTCACAATTTCTTCCAGCTGATACCAGGCTGATCAAGTGTTGCAAGCTTCAAGGTTCAAGTTTAGACATAAACTGCAACTGTGTTAAAAAAACAGAAGTATTTGATTGAATGAGAAGCTGCATCAGAATTCATATTACAAAACAGAAAATAAACTTTAACTTCAAATTTAAATTGTCAATTTTAAGTAGATATTAACCATTACAAGAATCAATATAAAGTGGAAAGCCAAGAATAATGAAGGCGTTCCTTGTTTGAAATTGAATTCCATTTTGCTTAAAAGACAAATATAAATTTTAACTTGAAACAAAACGGCACAAAACATGTAATATGCTTTCCAAAAGCACAATGGCACATATAATATGAAGTGGTTTTATCAAGAGGACTACAAATTGTAGTAAAATTCGTTTGTTCTGATTTTAAAGTGTAGATTGAATATTTATGCTTCCAAAATAAAACTTGTACCAGACAGCTTCTTTAAAAAAAGATTTACACTCATATCTAACAATATTTTGCATATGCAGACAATTCTTATCAGCGACTTGTTAAGCTAAAACATCTGCATGATTGCAATTAAATTATTGTACTTCTAGGAGCTTCAGCTTTAAAATTTCACTTCAGCTTAGACTTCAAAAGATTACACTTCAGTATGAGTGAAACATTGTTAGCTGTTCCGAGTCTTGCCTTCTTTGAGAAAATAAAGAGGTCAGGTAAAAGATTACAAGCCATATAATGACTTCTTAAAGAAACATGGCAAATAATGACTTCAGTGAGAATCCATTGTGATGAAAGCAATTTTGGCTTGCTTTAGAGGGAAGTTTACACACAGATCTGGTGAGTGAAAAACAAAATACTAAGAAACTACATGGAATTTTGAGAAATTGGAACAATTGTTTAATCTGCAACCATATTGCTTGCACATGAAAGTAATCGGAAGAGCAACAGCCAAACCTGATTACCAAATTACAATAACTTAAAATTAAATTTCCTCCCAAAAAATTGGACATAAGTATTTTCGAATTATTTTTCACTGCCAAAATTAAGCCATAATCATTAAGCATGCAGCTTAAAAGAGAAGATCTGAAGTTAACAATTTAAGGTGAAAATCTCCATTATCCGCTACACAGAGAATATAGTACTCAAAGGGAATTGTTTCTTCCACTTATGCCACCACTCTTCATCATAATGAATATCCAGCGTGATGGCAATTTTTTCATTCTGGAAAATTTATTTTTGTTTCTTGTGAATACAATAGAAGATACACAAAAGGAAAAAAAAGAGGCAGTAAAGCATAGATGATTATCAACAATAAAAATGATGGCACAAGATAAAGAGATGCCCATTTTTTAGGAAAAGGATATCTAAAAACAAATTCATATTAAGTGATTCCACAAAAAAAAAAAAATTTTGTTTATTTGATCTATATAAATTATGTGTTGAAAAGCCTATATGGATCTGCTATGCAAGAAAACCATTAAATCCGAAATGGAGAAAACCATAAACATGTTGATCAGTGCAATGGGTTAGACCTCCCAAAATTCAGCTGTGCTACTTAGAGGATTAATACAGTTGTTTACATGGACAAAAATATACATAGCATATTTAGTTTTGTTACATGATTATGTATCATGTAGTGTTATTTTGAACTTCATGGTAAATAATAGCAAGAAATAAAAAGAATTTCCTAATTCTAAAACAACAAAATGTGACAACAAACAAACTGGAGTCGGCTGAATTAGCTGGTTGTGTCAATTCATATAAGTTTACATAGCACATACGCTAAATACAAGTTATGATAAGGTGAGGAGCCAAATACTTGCCAAATGGAGCACAAATGTTAGTAGATGAAGTAATACAACACTAAAGATTTTATTTGAAAATAAATAAATAAATGATGATAATAGCAAAGCGCATGGGAACAATTGAAAACACTTAAATGACTTGGTAAAAACAAACCAAATGTAACAAAATGAATAGAAGAAATCTCCAATAAACATAGTAAAAACAAAAAAAGAAAAAAATAATACACAGGGTTTTCAAAAAAAGACTAACACTTCACCAGGATGGAAGTCAGCATCATAAAAATTAACAAACTTCAATAACAAGATATTCAACTAATGGAAAGCATTGAAACGACATCTGTTATGCATCCAAAATCAGAGAGATGAAAAGAAACTAACAAGAAGCTGATCATGTTGGTTCAAGCATATTATGATAGTATGTTATTCTTAGTTTAGACTTCTTACATTCATTAACCAAGTTTATTTCTTCATTTACAATGCTGTATTCCAAACAGTTGATCTACGGTTAATGACATTGCCAGAAAAGAAGCAGATTATACCTTCCAGCAATATTTGAATTTCTAAGAACAAAAAAAGTCGTTATCAGATTTCAAGCTACATTGCCAAAAAGGAAAATCAAGAAAAACAACTAATTAAAGACAACATTAATAGTCCCATAAAAAAATGAAAAACAATGGAATCAGGTAGAAACAAACATCCACATAAATGTAAGCCATGTTTAATATTAATATTGAAATAAAAGATTCAAATTCATCCAAGAGACTCAATCATATTCTCAAAGATGTCATGGTAATATCTATTCTTGTGAAGCTCAAATAAGAAACTTGTCAGGATAGATAAAATCCAGGGTGCATAAAACAGTCTGACTCAAAGAATTCTACATGAAAAACACTTAAGACATGTCTAAATATGTCAGTGGAGGTTAAATAAATACAAGATAATAACCATTCACGACAAAAACAGCCACTTATGACTATGAATAACAAGTAAATAATAAACAAAAGATGAAGTATATTCAAATTTTACCACGCAATAGAAACCAAACAGTTTTTGTCTTAGCACTATTTCCTTTCATTTGATTCTTTGAACTTTGAACACTAGGTACCAGTACAGTGTTTGAATAAACACAGCTCAATACCATTTGGTTGAACTCATCAAAAATGTTCTGAAGAACATAATTTTACCATCTTAATCCTGTTATAGTGAACTGTAATCTAGAAAGTAAATGCACTATGGTAAACTTAATTAGTCGCATTTGTAATTCAATTTGTTATTATCATAGAAGGTAGATTCAATCTATACCTGCCCTGTTCATAACCTATTTCTAATGATTTTCTGAAAGAGAAGGCTGGTCATTAAAATTTAATTTGGTTATAACTAGACCTATGGAGCAAAGAAAAACTAAGTTATGTTGTTAGATAGGCCTTATATAAATTGCTGATGATTAACCATATGCTAATTTTTTTCTCAAGAATAGTCCTATATAAGTCTTTCAACAAGCAAACATGGCAAGCTTGGTTAGCACCTTTAAACAATTGAAAGAGTTATGAAAGTGATTATTGAGCAAATTAAATAAAAAGCAGTCATAAATCACATGCCAATAACATGAGGTCATTATAATTTAATTTCAATGACTTGATTAATCCAAGGTCCAAGCCTCAATTAAACTAAAAAAATAAAAAGCTTACCTAATAAAAGAAAATAGGATGGAGAACTTGTCATTTTGAGAAAAAACCCATACAAATTGGTGCACAAAAAATATAATAAACAATAAAAAGTGACAACTATTAGTTCATTTCAGAGCAAATTATAAATGAAAATAGATTACAATCTTTCCATAGACGTATAATTTTTGCAATCTTTATTATTGCTACTTCAGACATAGCATGCAATGGAACACATGTCAAATAGAATTTCTCTCACCCTTTACCTTTTTCTAAAGAAAAGCCTATCTCCCTCAATATAAAGGGAATCGAGCTCAATCACCGCTCCAAGCATGAGAGCAACTCTTTCCAAGATCACGATCAAATGTCTCATTCAACTTTAGAGGATAGGTGGGATTCATCAATTCTACATAAGAAATAGAAAAACTTAACCAAAAGGATGGAATTTTGTCACTAAATTTTAGAGTTTACTTTATTATCACATATTTCAAATAGATGATCTCAATGAAAATTAGAGTCTATATAGTAAGATTAAGTGTTGTTTTTATTAAAACTAATATCACTAAAGGCACATTCAATGGGACCAATTTCTAGTGAGAATAGATAATGAGAAAAACATATGTATCGTTCTAATTAACGCGTAAGAAAATGGGCTACGATATTCCAATGGTGACACATGTTAGTTCAAGCATAATGTTATTCAAAATTCCTCGAAGGAAGCAAGAAAAGGCAAAACAAAGATTCTACTCAAGTGAGATCAAATAGGCCAAAAGGTTAAAACTTGATTCAAGACGATTTGATTCATGGTAGGACAAAAAAAACACAAAAACAGTAAGAGAAAAGCTTCTTTTTCCAACATACCAACCAACTGCCAACTTTAAAAATAACTAAACTCCTATGTCCACTAAGATAATCCACCATTGCATGAAAATTTCTTCTCTTCACTTGTGCCTACTTAAAAACAATAAAAAGAAACACTCCCCATAAGAGCACAATTGATAGCACAACCCATGGCTGCAAACAACAATCAACCTATTCAAATAATCTATGCTCACGCCACTATTAGGGGAGATAGAAGAGTTGAACCAATAAGTTTGAACTTTGCACAAGTACTTGACCAATAAATTCAAGGCAAGTCAATATCCAACAATAAATAAATATGTTGACATATGCTATTTTCTCTCACCTTCTATCTCAAGTATTAAGGAGGAATATGATTTTAAACATTATGGTATCAATCATTGTCCCAACACTATTTAATTCAATCTTAAAACAAGTAATATAAGAATTAATCTTTCAACCAATATCAAGTGGTTCAAAAGTTTTTCTCTCTCCCATGTCTTATTTCTTTTGTCAAGATCAACCGAGGTTCCAAATCTTGAACACATGGCATGTTTGAATGGTTAGGTTCTCTTGTTTTGCATAATATTGAATGCTATTCAATCTTCCAATGAGCTAGTGGACTAATTTGCCTCTCATGATTTGGTCTTTCATTACAGAGCACATTTAGTTCTTGAAATAAATCGACATTGCAAGATATGGTGAACCACGAACTTTGCTATCAAAGGATAAGATAGCTGTTTTAGTTCGTTGGATGGAATCTTAGCGAGTGGTGTCATCATGTGATGCAAGGATTATTAATGATTTTGAGAGCCTTCAATTATTCCTACATTTGGTAGTTACAAAATACATCCACATAAAAATATTGGAGGTCTAACCCTTATCTATGTCGTCAATTTTGTAGGTGAAACATAAGTTGAACACTAATGTTTCAAGTGAAATATAAAAATAAAAACTTATTTTTTTATTAGAATAGAATAAGTTTGAGCTAATCTCTATTAAGATAATAACCTTGTGTATTTTATGACCTACAAAAATAGTTTGACAATGGTGAAACCACCATTTTTAGAACAATAAATATGCCACTAACTTGACCCATTTAGCAAGTCTCCCACTAACATTCATCATGGTGACCTCTAGGTGAGGTGAAGGATTGAATTGGAAATATCAAGTTCAAAGGAAATAGAAAGAAAAAAGAAAAAATTTGCACAATTAAATCTGTCTAATTTTGGTTATCGATGCCTATGAAATTCTAAAATAGCATTGATCCTCGTGTATGCCTATCAACAGGTCATGTCAATACGTAACCTAAGTCAAGTTTCAAACTAATTAACCTCTAAAATTGAATAATATTTACACAAAATATTAACCCTTTTCATTTATAATTTACCAATTCCAATTTGGGTCAATGTTTTCTTGACCTACTAAAAACTTAACCTATTCAAATATTAAGTATTATATAAATATAATATCAATTATATTTTACAAATCTAAAATAAATCTCCCAATTTTGGTTTTCCAATATCCCATATATGGTTTACCAAGCTCTAGCCAATAACCTATAAAATTTCCTTCCTTCATAACACAACCCAACTCTTCTCAACTAAAGAACTTGTGAAGCCACTCCTAACAATTGTCACCTCTCCCCAACCAACCACCTCTCTCCCATGTCTACACTCTCTCTCTCTCTCTCTCTCTCTCTCTCTCTCTCGCATAACAAAGGCAACCTATGAAGATGCAAATTATGAGAACATTTTGGTTACTCCATATTGTATAGCTTGATATTATTGCATTAATTTTTTGCTAAGTTTATTTATGCCTAAAATGGAATAGTTTGTAATTTAATATGTAATGGATTAGTCTTCTATTTTTTCTTTACATCACATATTTTTGTTTTGACAATAAAATAAAATTAAACAACAGCTCTCACCTTTTGAAAAAAAAATGATGGTTAAATGATTAATTGAAAATTAAGTGGGATTTTCAGGTCAATTTGAAGTTCAACTTGAACAAATAAATCATCAGATTTCATGAATCAAATTATGGTAGAACCTAACTCAAGCTAGTTATTGATCTATTATGGAAATATACCATTCATATTCGATTTCGATCAAGCAGATCTAAACCAAACGCATTCATTAGATGAATCCATTCCAACTTATACGATTTCAAAATAACTAGAAGCACATGATAAATTATCACTTCATCGAACTTTAATTACAAAAAAATGTTTCTCATTAACTAACTCATTTTTTTCCTCTGCATAACTATCAAGGTCGCCCTTTTACATATTATTCCCAAAACTCAAATTCCAATATTTCAAAAAGAGAAAATTTAATCTACAAAGAGTTTCTCAATTAAACCCTCTATGGAGGGGATTCCTATTGTCATTCTCCCTTGAGGATTACATTTGTCATCGTTTCTTTAGCACAAATGAAAGAAAAGGAGAATTTCAACAGTCAAGAATGATTAAATGTACGGATACAAATATATGGACCTTTAGAATTACATTGACGTTCCTTTTAACTCACCCCAACGTTTCCAAAAATCGTAGTTGTATAGTAAAATTCGTTATACATCCTTCCCATTTCAATTACAGAAGGACGTTTCCCATTCACATTCTCACTCCTGCATAACATATGTAAGATTCCTCTTGTTCATTATATTGCCCAAAATTTCAATGGTAAACCTTCAAAAAGTGATAAAATTTACCATAAAGACTTGCAGATGATCCCTCCAGTTGAATCATAAAACTTTCGGCCTATTAAGTACATTGTTCCACTATTCGATCAGATCCTTGCTCGTTTACTCCTCATGATCGGCAGCAACAGCCTCTGCCGCAGTCAACAATCACCTGCGAAGCAAGCACATGTATTGCACCACAATGATGCTTCTTTTGGCGGAGCATCACCGTTTATCAGCAACAATAAAAGAAAGCACGAGCTAGTAGATACGAGACCTAGCTTTGCTTCGATCACCTTAAGAGTGGCATACGACAGTGGAAAGCCTCCTCCCGATTCCAAAATTGGTGAATGCTGCGGTTTAACATATTATGAAATTGGTGACCTACAACGACATCAAATCAAAATTATTTTCTCTATTAATTGGTTTTTTTGATGATTCATTGGACTTTTTGAGTAATTTTTAGATTTTTTTTTTCATTTATTCTCTTAAATAATTTTTTTCAATAATATTCGAATTATTTCTTGAGTAACTTACTATCTAGTTTGAGCATGGAAGTAAATTTGGCAATACTTTCTAAATGGTTTCCCAATTAAACCTTTAAGAAATCACAAAAAAAAGTCTTCAAAAGCTTATGTCATTAAAAGTTTTATAAATACCAATAATTTGTTGAAATTTATTTTTCTATAAAAAATTATTTACAAATATCTTATATATAAAAATAGATAAGAATATCATATCTACTTCTAGATAGTAACATTTTATTGGAAGAGAAGTTATGTCTTTTATAATTAATTTTGTTCTATTCTTAATTTTTTATCTTTTATTTTTCAAATCATCCTTGGTTAGGCTTTCATGCAAATTTGGTTTTCTAAAAGGCCTATTAAAAGTTATACACAATGGATGAATAAAGCATAGGCATCCAATTTTGAGTATGATAGAGAAATTTATAATGATGAAAAGGGAAACATTTACCTCGATTAATAGAATTTGTGGCTATTTATGAGATTAGATACTACATCTAGTGGTTACAAGGGTTATTGTAGGTTGACACTATGACTATGGATCTTGGAAGGCACTGAGACACTAATGGTGTGGAGTTATTAGTGGAAACAAAATGTTTTTGAATGTGGAAAGCTTAGTATTAGAATCTTGACTAAGGCTTGCCATCAATGATAACTAGGGGTAGCATGAAAAGTGCAAGCTACAACCTAAAAGAGAGATTGTAAAGAGAGGCAAATAAGAAGGGAAAGACTTCGAGCTGTTCTTATGGAACTCCAAATCAAACGAATGACATGAGGTCAAAATTATCAAATGTTAGAAATAATGTAATGAAAGATAAGATTGGGAGAATAAGGTTAAAGTTATGAGTTTTAAAAGATGTTTATAGGTTAAATTTAGAAGTAATCATACTTCAACCATTACTTGGTAGTAAATTTAGGTTAAGTCATTTAACTCACCATTATCAAACACCCACTATAGGTAAAAAAATAAGGCTAAGAGATTATCTTAGATAAGAAATTTTTAAAAAATTACATACAAATTGTAAAGACAATTGGTCTTTTTTTATAACTACTAAGAATGTTTAATTCCAATAAAAATTTTATATTAATTTATGTTCATAAAGAGATGTTATTACTCTCATAAAATTAGTTAGCTTAATTGAACCTTAGTTGATCAAGGTATGTTTCCTCTTTATTGAGTGTTTTTTTTAATGTAAAATTTAAATGATTATTTAAAATTTAATTATTTTTAAATTTTGAATATTATGTAAGTTTAAAATTTAAAATTTGAATGGTTGAGTTATAATATTAGATTTTATCTTATATATCTTAGAATATGAGATAGGTGGCTTTGATATGATCTCTTTTATTGCCTTAAAATTAGAATTAAGCTTCAATATAAGCCATGGTTATCTTGAAGCATATCCAACTGAGAGGTCACATAAAAAATGGCAAGAGGTCTCATACAAATAGGAATCAATGAAGCAAATAATGGGAAGAGATTTAAAAGATTAATTAACACCTTGAATTTATGAACAATTAAGACAAGGATAAGAATGGATCTAACCAAATTGACTTAATTAGATAATCCTAAATTAAAGAAGTGGTTGGCCAATTATGTAAGCATCCCATATATGGCTTTGGCTAGAGTTTTGCAAACCCTAACCATGAGCTATTGCATAGAGACTTTCTCGAGAGAGTCCAAAGAAGAAATGAATTCAAAAACAAGGAAGGATAGGTAAGATCTTCGACTTGAAACAAGGAAGAGAAACACTCTTGGGTTAAGTACATTACTCAACTTAAAGGTAGGATTACCGTTATGTTATGCAACTAAATATAAATATATGTTAAGAGTAAAAATCGAATACTTTCCCATGATTGCATGCTATATAACTCTCAGATTTTTCTAAAGTAATTGAGATTTATGCATAGGTATGAAAACTTAGACTTGATTCCTCAATACATTATTTATATCTTATAATGCTCAATTTGTGACACGTTAGAATACATTCAAATCTCAATATGATTAGCATTGTAATTATGTTATGTTATACCCAGTAAAAATTTTTATGTTAATCTTTAATAAATTAATTTTTGGCTTGGATGATTTCAGATCGACAGTAGGATGAGCCAGGAGCTCAATTGGAGGCTATTGGAATTTCTGAAATTTCTGGGGATTTTTCGGAGCACCGAGGTGAATTTTAAGTAATTTTCCTGTTTAATTATATTTATTGGATTTTTAGAAATTCGAAAATCCATTTAAATTGAACCGGAAATTTGTTTTTTTACCGCGCGTGAACCGGACCGGAACGGTTCAGCGGAGGTGGAGGCGGTCGCCGAGTGAGTTTGCGCGTGCGTTCTGATAAGCGGATCGGACGGTCGTGATCAACGGTTGGGATTGAACCGGCTGATCGGGTACTTACCGTGTCGAAAACGTGTCAACGATGCGTAACGGGTTTTCACCGTGTCGGCCAGGAATATAAAAAAACCCTCGCGAAATGCGTCGATTAGGGTTTCATTCGACCGACCGATAGAGAGGAAGTTTTCCGGTGTACGGCGCGTGATTCCGGCGGCCTGGCAAGGGGCTTTTTGTGCCTGGAGATTCACGGGACCGAGGAGAGTTGATTTATACCGGGTTCGTTCGGTGAGGAGCTGCGGCGAGCTGCGGACGAGGTTCACCGTCGCCGGCGTCTTTGAGGTAGGAATTTCAGATTTTAAATTAGTTATTTAGCTAATTAAAAATATGGATTATTTTGCAAATAGCTACCGGAGCATGCGAATTGTGGTTTGTAGAATTGATTAATGCAAATTATTGATTTTTAGCAACTTTAGGGTTTTCTTCGGAAAATTATAACCACCGAATTTGGGAATTTTTACCAAGCATGTGATGATTAAATTATGTGCTTTATTCATGTTAAGGTAGTATCGTATGCTGGAATTGTTTAATTTCGTAAATTGTCAAATTGGGGATCGGATGAAACTCCTTTGGCGGAAATTCTGTTTGAACCTTAGGAATTAGTGGCATTATTGAAACATTAGGATAGTATGAACATCGGATTTTGTTTCTTCTTGTTCGCGGTCGCCGGAAATCGGCGGAAGAATTGGATTTGGTCGGCGATTTCGTCGGCTAGGGTTTCGCGGGCGTCGGACCGAGGAAGGAGATGAATTAGGTTAATTATATTTAATTAAGTAATTGTAAATTTAATTTAATGGTATTTATATAATATTTATTAACTGATTATTAATTAATTCGGATCGGCGGTGTCGCGGTTCAGCGCGAAGGCCCGAACCGGTGGCGAGATCCGGTTCAGCGGGATTCGGCGCGGACGAACGGCGCGGCGCGGAGGAGAGAGAAGCGGAAGGAAAAATTCGGAAATTTATTATTAATCCGAATTTTCGGAAGTAAAAAGATAAGCGGAAAATTTAATTCGGAAATTAATCCGAATTTTCGGAAAAAGGATATATATGTGGAATTTAAATTTTATTCGGAAAATTATTCCGAATTTCGGAAAAAAAAAATGGATAAAGGGCGGAAATTGAAATTGGGATTTAAAAATTTCCTGAAGTAGGGAAAAATGTTATCAGTGATGACAGTACAGTTGAAACAGTCAGACAGAGGTATGGTACATGGATGTTACCAGAACAGTCAGTAACTGGTACAGTTGTGTTGCTTTGATGGCAACGGCATGGATTGAGTCAGTTTACTCAGTGTGGGCATATTTATTGGATTGGCATACTGGACCGGACTACTATAGACCCTATATGATGTTTTAGGGTAGTTGTGGTAGGTAACTGTGCGGTTCAAACTTAGCTTCCACAGTATACATGTGGACTGGTATGCGCCTTGTCGTACCTGGACATATGTTGCCGAATCTTGGAGTTAGAGAATTGACAATGACTGTAGGGGCATGAGCTTCTATGGAAGTTGTTGGTAGAGGACTCCTTGGGACGGTGGCTGAGTCGATCTCTCCTGGTCCATGTGTGTAGGCCTGCGCGCCTGAGGGTGGCAGGGGTGTCTCGCAGTGGCTAGCCAAGTGTGTAGGCCTGCGCGCCTTAGGGTGGCAGGGGTGTCTCGCAGTGGCTAGCCAAGTGTGTAGGCCTGCGCGCCTTAGGGTGGCATGGGTGTCTCACATTGGCTAGAGATTTTGTGACTGGATCTGTCTATAGTCTCCAGGAGATTGATTGACGAGAGACGGTGCGGTGTCGGGTGCTTAGGCGCCATGCGTGTTTCGAGATGGGCGTTCCCACTGGCACGCTACCTGGAAGCCCAGAGGAGAGCTACTCTGGTGTGACTGGGGGTGACTGTGGTTGGTCGGAGTCTGGGACTGAGAGTGCCTATCCACCATATATTGTTATGCTGTATTCTTATACTCTTGCTATTATCCTTCTCTTGCATGTGAGTTTTACTAGCTGTCTTTCCTACTAGGCGTAGCTCATTTCCGTATTATATATTTTCAGTGGCTCGGCAGACTTGACGCTACCAGATTAGGTGGGATCGTGGTCAGCAGGCTTGTGGAGGATATCTGATCTGTGATTATCTGAGAAATTCTGGTTAGTTGATTGTTGCTGTTGGATGTTGTCAGTGAGACTGTTATTCTCATATGTCAGGTATTATGTGAGGGTGATTCTGACTTATGTATCTGGTTGGACAATATTGCACTTGTTGGACTTGGATCTTATTCTTGTAATGTAGTTTCCACTACTGTTTTACTTTATTATCTTGATGGTATAGTGTGTGGAGTGCCATATTTTATCTGAAGATGTTATGTATTTTATTTTTGATGGTGAGGTCATTACATGACTAATGAACTTAACCGTGGGGGTTCAGACTTCTATTAGACCGGTTCTCCTATCGGTATGGGTTAGGAGTATTGGGTCTAGTAGGAGTAACATTGCGCGAGTCCATCTGTTAATTCAGGAGTCATGAACCTGATTTGACGGTGTACCCGGGAGATGGGATCCACATTGTTAAGGAAAGTAGGTGTGTAATGATGTGTTATATCCTATGTTTTTCGTAGGCTACTCAGGTTGGTATGGGACGATCTGAGCTGTCTATATGCAAAAAAAAAAAATATATGCCAAAAATCAGCCTAGGAAAATATGGGGTGTAACATGTTACTTGTAGAAAAACTTAGTTGATCTTATATGTTATAATTGTGCTTATTGATGTTAGATCCATGACGAGGTGATTGTTTCCTTAGCTTAGATCATGTTTTTATGAAGTAAACCCTTAAGTCTTACTAAGATCAATATTGTAATCATGCTTAATATATGGCAAAGTTAGAAGATTAAAAAGGTTAGCATGATTTTTTTGATGTGACTTATCATATGCGAAGATGATTCCTTTGGATACTATTATATTAAACATTGATTTATTGCATATTAAAGATGATTTCTTGAAATTTTACTCAATTGAATTATGCAACTATGTTTCATAAATAGGAAAAACCATTCTTTGAACCATGTTAAAAGATGTATTTCTATCATGACCACACTCGAATAAACTATCTAATCTCTTGAACTTGTCATGATAAGCATGCAATTATGTTTTCCTAGAACAATTCAGATTTATTCATGAATTTGTGATTTAGTAGTCAACTAAGATTAATCAATGATACATGATCAAACTCTAGCATGATAACTTAAGAATAATTCTTACCCTATGCCACTATGAATTAAATGCAAATTTTCCTTCTTAAATGGAATGTAAGGATTGAATTTTGTAGGTTAAAAAGGCAGTTTGCCTCAGGTTAATCCTTGGGGCTAAATGGTAAGACTTTTTAATAGGCTTAGGAAGCATTAAAAGGCCTTAAATTGTTTCTAGTTAAGAAGAGTTCTTATGTTCTTTATGGAAGGCACTTGAGAGTCTTAGTTTAGCTCAAAAAAAAAGCAAAGGTCAAGTGAGGGTCTTAGGTAGGCTTAGTAGAAAAGATTATAAGCTTGGTCAAGAAGGATTTAAGAAATTTGAAATTTTAAAGTTGATTAGTAAGCTCAATTAGTCTTAAGTTGGGTCCAAAGTTCAATTAGATTGACAAAGTTTGGGATTAAAATTTAAGTGATGTAGGTTTAAAACTTAAAAGCCTAATATTTTAATTTTAAATAGCTAAGGCTTGAAATTTTAAATTTGAATAAGGTTAAGGACTCGAGGAACCTTAATTAGGCATGTAATGAAATTGTAATTTTTGGATGAACCTTAGATTATAAAGATGATGGACTACTTAAGAAATTAAGCATATATTAGCTTTGATTATGATTAATTAATTCTTATGATTTTGATTTTTGTAAATAGAAACCGTAAGGATAGACTTTAGGGTTGGACCAAGAATCTAAAGCACTTAGTGAATCCTTGAGCACACTTTGGATAAGACTTTGATTTAATGAGGCTCTTTATTAGACCTTGGATGAGGATTGGTTGTAATTAAAAGCTCAAGTTTGGCCTTATGAGTGCTATTAGGGTTAGTTAAAGGTTAATTATTTTGAGAAAATCCAAAATTATGCTTGGTTTATTAGGTGAGATCATGAGTAACCGAAATAAAGCTTTTAAGCCATGAGTTAGATGCCTAAGATGCTGATATAAGAGATGTATGTGGCTTAGGAGAGACATTTGTGATGGGTGTAATGGTTTCGATTTGCTTGTGAGGTATAAGAGTTATTAATGAAACTCATGTATACCAAAGTTTAAAAAATATATAATTTAAAAAATTATCTAAAAGTTTAAAACAAGGATTTGAACTTAAGTGTACAAGTGGTAACTTAGACAAGCTAAAAGATTATAATAAAAATCTTAGATAAAAGTTGAACAATAATTAAATGTAGATGTGTAAAATTGTATAAGAAAGATAGCTAATTATGGTTTAAAGAAACCACAAGAATATTTTAGATAATAAATTAGAGTTAAAAGAATGCTTTATATAATCTTAGATAGCTAATAATAACTTTTTTGTAGTAATGCCATATAATAAACAAATCAATATTAATGATAACATGGATTAAGATATAGTGGTCCTTAGTTTTTAAACCCTCAAGTCAAAGATAGTTAGGTTAGAAATACTAGATGATAGAACTCATGTAATAACCATTTCGTGTGATTATTAGTGCCTTAGTTGTGGACTATCAGATCATATGGTAAGAGTCTCTAATAAGATTGTGTTCTTTTTTTCTTAGGATATCATGGAAGACTATGGATGTACTAAAGTATATGATTGTAAAATGTCTCAAATTGATCAAGGACTCTCAAAGTTTCAAGGGACTAAACCACATGTTTAGTAGATACCAAACATATAGACTGTTAGATCATGTATTAAGGATTCTAGGTTAATTAAGGTCTTTGATTTACATTAGACATCATGAGAAATCATGGATGCATCAAAACACTTATTAGTATGTTATGTGATTATTAAGGATTCAAAGAGCCTTATGAGGTTGGCTTATGTGATTAATAAAACCTTAGTTGTAGAGTCTCATATCATATAAAGAGATATAATTGTTAGACCCTATATCATGGATCTCAAGGGCTTGGAGAGAATGCTAAATAAATGGTGTAACACTAAGAATCTAGTTAGTTAAATTATATGATTATAATGATTAAGAGGTTTTGATGGATCTTAATCAGATAATGTTTTCTAAAGTTAAGACATTGGGTTAGTGATTATAGTTTTATGTTTTTTTTATCAAATTAGTGGATATACTATCATTATTCATGATGATGATTATATATTTTGCTATATATATTTATTATATTATTGATAATTATTTTTATAACATAACTTGAGGATTCTTTATTGAGCTTTATGGTTCATACCCTCTTAATATAAGAGTCTAATAGTTATATTATTTAAAATATATTTTATGATGTTTAGTTGTAGCTTTTATGTTTATTCATTACAATATTGTTTATACTTGATGAACAATGGGTTGTATCAAATATTTATTCATGAAAATTGATGCCTATATATTTTATTATTATTTTTCTTATAATAGATTTGTATTTTTAGATGACATAAGGATTATATGATAGTATTTTGGTTTTATGGATATGTTTGGATTTTATTATAGGTTTATAAGATTACTTTTATATTATGCACATACTAGTGTAAGTTGGTTAATTACCTAGCCAAAGGTAAACTATTTTTTAAGTCAATTATATAAACAATTGATATGGGTACATGATTCATCTTAGGTGACATGGCATGAACATGATAATCAGATTAGGGTATCACAACTTCTAGTATGAATGTTAAGTTGAGGATTGAAAGGTTGCTAGCTAAGTATATTGACTGGTGGATGAACCTAGTTGCACCCAAAAATATAAAAAATTGTGCTAAGAAGGTCAAGTATGGCACATAGAGTTAGAAAAGAAATCAAAGAAATATTTCTAAAAGAAAATATAGACCATGTGTGATTCTGATTTTAAGAAAATATTTAAGTTTTGTGGTTAACTAATTTTCTATCTAGTGATCTAATTTCAAATTACATTTAAGATAAGTATAAGAAGATTTTTTACATCTTATAGAATTAAAAAGAGATTGAGCACAACATTCAAGTGATGTGCTAACTATCTTAAGGAAATGGAACACATGAAATGAAACTCCGAGGAAGATAAAACATAAGTTCATGAGCAAGTCAAGTTGCAAGATCTCAAGAAACGTATGTAAAAACTGGACTTGATTTATCTTTATTTAAACGTGAGCTATTTGCACATTTACACTCACACTTATGTATACAAAACTACATCATTTTATGGTTATTGTCTTATCTAATAGCCTATATTAGTCTAATTTAATCATATTTTTGTAGCATTTCTTTAAATATTAAAATTTGTTTTTTTAAGTATAATACTAAAAGTAATTAATGAATTATTATATTTTCTTTGAATTACGAAAAAATGATTTTGAAATGTTTTATTTGCAATTACATACCCAAGATTCATACATGTAGTCAAAAACAAGTGCAGAAGCAAGTTAAGTTCTACGTCATGTGCCTAGAGTTGATAGAAAGCAACTAATCTAAAAATGTACATGACAACCCAAGAATTATATGTGCTACATTAATACGAATGTATGGTGCATTGTAGCAAATGCACACATAGACCAAAGGCTAGTCAAGGTACATGTGCACATGGACTAGATGAAAGCAAAAGCCAATTGAACATAGATATGAGCCATAATGTCTAGTTTTCAAAAACATTAGAATTAGAAAATTTTTTTGTACAATCATTTCTAAACATCATCAAACATTCATATGAATATTTAGGACTATTTAAAACTTAACAAAAGCTAGATTATACTCATATAAACCCACTTAAAGTTCAAAATTAAGCAAATGATCTTCAAAAAAGTAATTAACAAAATCTAAGAAATAAAATTGTATTACATAGCTTGAAGTTTCTTCTTCCCTTTGTTGCTACATTCTCAAATTAATTGAGAGAAATCAAGGTTATCCTCTTGTTATTATAAGCTTCATCAAATTTAGAAGGAAACTAAGCTCAAACCTCTAGTTATATAAAGATAAAACCATTTGGAGAAACCTTAAGTGCATTATTAAGGTTCTTTTTACTCAGTTTTTTTTTACGTATCACCCTTTTCAAACACAGATCTTGCTCAACTTGGGTTTACTTAATTCTAATTCTTTTTTTGTTGCTAATCTAGATTATTACATTTCTCAAGTTTGTTGACTTTTAAATTATGAAATTGTCTTATATAAGATTGTTTTTTATAAGGATTATTTTTAAGCTCAAAAAGACATAAAAGGGTTAGATTTGAGCCTATAAAAATTATAGGATAGAGTTTTAGCTTATGTAAAATTTTAGATTATATTTTATCTTGCAAAATATCATTGAAAATATAACTTAGCCTACGTAAAAGCTTAGGTTAGATTTGAGCCTACACAAAATCAAGAAGATTAATGTTAAAGACAAATGAAAAACTAAAATTTGTTGGTTCTTAGCTTAGTAAAAAAAACTCAAGAAATTGTGTTTATACACTTGTATTTGTTTCTCCAATAGCTTAGACAAAGGAGTGAAAAGGAAAGAATAGGCTCAAGTTAATTAGTTTAGGGGTGGAAGTAAGCTTAATTGAGTAAGAATCAAACTACTTGAAAAACTTTGTTGTGCACTTAATTTTAGTTCTTTCTCATTTGTGATTCAATGTTTTAATCAATTAAATCACATCATGGATATGTCATTCACTTAAAGCTTAAATACAATAGTTTGTAAAAGAGTTATGAAAAAAGTTGACTTTCCTTGGTTCATGTGTTACTAGCTAGATGCCAACAAAACTATTCTCTTATTAAACTAATATTTTTCTTCCAAAATATTTTAGATCATGAATCTCAAAATTAAATAAGAGAATCAATTTGAGATCTTCATGTTGATTCAAAGATTTCATTGGTAAAATTTGGTGAGGATATATGGCCACTAAACATGAAATATGCACACATTTCAAGAAGACTTTTTTTGAGTCTTTTATTTCCTTTAGTTGCAAAGCATATAAACGTATTCTTGAGGTACTAGGACAATCAATGAGGATTTGAGCATGCATAATAAAATTTTTTATAAACCTTACTCTTCCATATAACTTATCATATTTAGTACAAGCTTAAGACATGCATTTCACATCTATATATTTACTTATAAAAATGCCTTATTAAAGATTAAAAATGATAATTTGTATTTATAAAACATGCTCAAACTACTTAGAATGTCAAATTGATTATAATAGATGATATGTTGTTATTATTATATAGTACATTTTGTTTAACTTGGATAATATATAGGAAGTGGGACAAAATGGACCAACTTGCATGTTCTAAACTATAGTTGCCTAAATAGGGAGACCAGATCCAATTATGCCAATATGTAGAGCAACTAGAAGGATTTGAAAATCATTTTTCTTGAGAACGTATATATGTTGAAGAAAGCCCTCCATGGACTATAGCAAGTACAAAGGACTTAGTATAATAAGCTAAGTAGTTTCTTATAGAATAATAAGTTTACAAAAAGAAATATTATTAAAACATTATTTATTAACAATCAAAGAAATGAGCTTCTTTTGATTAAAATGTATGTTAATGACATTATATTAGGATAAACTATTATTGGATTATTTAAAATATTTAACAAAATCATAAATTTAGAATTTGAAATAAGTTTAATAGGAGAATTAATTATTTTAAAGGATTACAAATAAAATAAATGATAAAGAAATTTTAATATCACAAATAAAATACTTGAAGGAGATGCTAAAGAAATTTGGTTTGGAAGATCTCAAACTTATCCCAACCCTAATTGGTAAAAGATGACAAGATTAAGTCAATAGATTCTAAGATATTTAGAGGAATGATAAGATCTTTATTTTATCTAACTAATGGACGAAACATGGTGTTTAACATAAGACTGAATACTAAACTTTAATCATGCGCTAAGGACGTCCCATCTCAAGGTAACTCACAAAATTTTAAGATATTTTATAGACAATAAGAATCCAGGATTATGGTATCCTCGGAATGAAATCTCTCAAGATTTTATACGAATAGATAGAAAGAACATGTTTGGTGTATACAACTTCCTTGGACACTTGTTAGTCTTTTGGTTAAGTAAAAAATAAGAGATCGTTGCACTTTCCATCATTGAAGTTGAGTATATAGCTTTGGATGAGTGTGAAAACTTGATGATTATGGATTGCTCTTACAACATATATCCATTAAATGTGATAGCACAAATGTTATATGTCTCACAAAGAGCCTTAATCAGCACTTAAGAACTAAGCACATAGAAATCAAGCTTTATTTTATTAATAATCATGTGGATATGAATGAACTAAATATTCAATTTATGCTTACCCATGAGCAACTAGCTAATATTTTGACAAAACCTCTTAAAAAAGAGACTTATTTACAATATTAGCATATAATTAAGAATAATAAACCCTAGTTATTGAATAGCATTTTTTATGACAAAGAGGGGATAAAAGATGTAAGCTTAGTTTTTAAGGAGAGCTCCTTGAGTGAAGGGGAGCCCAACCATGTCTTGTAATTAATTTCTTCTTACCTACATATCATTAGTGTATTAATTACTCTATTCTATTTAGCATGCACTTACTTATTTATCATAAAATTGGTTGGTTTGTCCTCATTAGAAAATAAAAAATTATTTGCCCAATAAGTATTATTCTAAGATGTTTTATTGATAACAAATTAATTAAGAGTTTTATTGATTGAACAACTAGTTTTAGATCATAGAAAAGATATGAAATCAATAATATGTGATAAGAATTCTTATAAGAGTCAATTATATGAAGATGATCATGGAAAGGCAAGTTGAAGTATTGATAACGTAATTGTCGAAGAATCAAGTGCAAAGTTGGGTTTGTAAGGGAGTTTTGAGTTGTAAATAGTAATAAAAATGGGCTCAACTGTATTACATAAAAATGATACATAACATCAATAAGGTATTAACTTTAAAATTTTGATATTTTACAAATTTGTAATTATACATATTATATAATCCATTATTGTATAATATGTCTAGTTCATTTTGAAGGGTCAAATAAATCATCAAATGATGCAATAAAGAGGTTACAAGAAATCTAAGATTTTTGTATGATATGTTATATTGTAACATATAATATAATGCTTTTGTTTTATAATTAATTAAATTAAATTAATTAACACAAAAATTAAAAACCTAAGACTAACATATAATATAATTGTCTTTATTGGACAATACAATTAGTTGATTGTGTGGCCTTACAAGTCAGTACGCTTAATGCAAGAAAATTATATAGTATGATAATTTTTAATTTATGATATGAATGGTTCATTTAGACGAACTTAAAAAAATTTGAGAGTATCATATGGTATAAAAAAACATTTTATACCATCTCGTGTATATAAAATATGGTTATCATAAAATACAATAAATGTATCATATGATATAATCTAGATAATTTTTTAAAATCACGAGAATCTATCATTGGAAAAATTATAAGAATTGAGTTGTTTGAACTTGTTAGATGACCATTATGATCCATAACAGTAAAAATTTAAATTTCTTAAATCTAAATGTGTTATAAATAAGGTGAGGAAGATTCTAATAGGACACTTAAGAGAGTGAGCACTAGTTATTGGAGTCTTCCTTTGCAAAATTCTTAAGAGTTAAACCAAACATTGGAGTGTTAAAACTTGCTCACTAAACTCTTGGTCTTCCTTTTAGTAAGATTTAAAATTTGTTTTATGCATCTCATTGCATCTCACATTAAGCCACTATATTCAATCTAAGATTTACATATTTGACTTTTTGAGATAGTTTTTGTATTCAAATTGTTCTTTGATTGGCTCAACTCCAAGTTATGTAAGCGTGGACTGATTGACCATCACCTAGGGTTGGAAATATAGAGTTTGTGTGTTGTGGTCAATAAATAATAATTGTATTGGGTTTGGGTTTTTATACTTAACTATAATAAGTGAATTACTAATAGTGCTCAAGTTAATAGACTTAATGGTGGACGTAGATTTGGATTTGAACTACCAAAAATCTTGTATTCACGAATTTATCTTAATTTTCTTTACCTTTTTTTACTTGGATTATTAAAATACATCAAAATCTACAAGAGATTTTTCGAGCTTGCATTGACCTATAGATGTAAGTGAATATTATCATATTAATATAGTTGAACCTTGTTGAAAAGGGTTGACTTATTAAGATTAATAATAAAGAAATGAAGAAGTTATGATTTATGTTTATTAAGATTCATTTTTCAAATAAATTCATGTTTTTAATGTTTTAAAACATAAATTGATTAATAATTATGTCATTATGAAATGATAAAAAAGTTAACTTTGGTGATGATTTTAGTGATATTAATGATATGGTATGACTCAAGGAGTTCAATTTTTCTTTAATTGATGATAAAAATGATGGCAAGAAAATTTTAAATATCAGTTGTTATGAAAACATTATATATGGATATGATAATTTATAGATAGTTAATATTTAGTCATGATTTTAGCCTTTTAAGTGTATATCAAAGGGTTAGTCTTTATGATGTTTTGAAGATTATATTTTGTATTTTATGATGTATTTAAAATTATTATATATTTTTAATAATTAAAAAAATAATAACCAAAAAATGATAAAACCTTCTTGCATGTCTTCTTATGTTATATCATTTTGTAAATCCATTTTTATGATTCTTTTAAATTTCATGTTGATTATATATTAGTAAAATGGATTTATTATTTATGATCATTATTTGATAAAAAAAAGATAATTATTTTAATCAGTTTCTAAAGCTCTTCCCTCTTCTGGCTTCAAATGTTCGAATATCTCCATCCCCGTACTCTTCGTCTACTGTGTAGTTGCCATGGCGAGCAGCGCACAGATGGATCTTTTCTCGTCAGTTATCTCCGATATCAAAACATACGCTGGCAGTGACCCTCTTCGTCCCTGGATAAAGTTAAGTTGTGGTTTTTTCTATCTCCAGATTTGGCAAACCCTATTTCCACTTTCACTGAGTGCAACACGCTTATGCTGTGCGTTACGAGAGGGTTCCAATATCCTGCATTTTTCTTCTTTTTCAGAGGCATTCGAAAGATTCACCAGGGTTTGCCTCCTCACGTTGTCTCTGAGAAGCTCCCTCGATTCCTTCAGAAATGCGCTGAGACTTTCGAATCAGACCGACGATACCGAAACGATTCCAGATACATAGCTGTATGGATCCAATTGGTAATGCACCTATGAAACATTTTCGATGCCTTATCCTATTATTTTTCATTTTTTTACTGTTCATGGATTTCTGAACTGCTATTGTTTTAAAATTGGTCCTTCTTTTATACCGAAATTTTCAGACGTGATTTATGACTGCGACGTTTTTATGAATCTCGTGCTTTGCAATATTGCGCTTTTAGATGGATCATGTGAAAGAACCAAGGGCAATACTGCGAAAGATGGAAAAGAGTGAAATCGGTATGAAGCGGGCAGAGTTCTATATCGCATATGCAGTTTACTATGTGAAGAAGAAGAGATTTGAGGATGCAGGGAAGATGTATCATTTGGGTGTTCAAAAGTAAGGTGAAATTCTTGTACTGATTCTGTTAATCTGTAATAGCTATAGGTGAAAAGGCTCTAGGAGACAGATAAGAATTCTATGCGTCTTTTCAAGGGGTGAGAGACAGATATGACCTGTGTCTTAACTCAGAGACTTCTTTGTTCTGTCTAGTTAAAAGGTTTTCTTTTTACTGGTATTACTATACTAACAGACAGGTTTAAGACTTTTAACGATGACTTCTAATTATTATTTCCCCCATCTTTGGTTGTAATCGAACGTTTTTGGTGTTCTACAACCTCTATTTCATGTTTTATGTTGTTTGCTGGATTTTCTTATGAAGTTCTAGAGAATGTGTGTAGTTACCAACGAATATGTTCTCAGACTAGCCTGTTGTTGTTAAATTTGTTGCAGTTTACTTTCAAGTTCTGTATATAAAAATTATACCATTAACATTATTGAATGTCAACTTTTCATTGTTAACATTTTGGGATATGAACAATACTTCATCATTAATAGTATATGCTGTCCCTTAATGATGGCTTTAGTGTGACAAAGGGAGGGGTGCTTTGTTTTCTATTAATCTGATAAGTTCACTTAATTATAGTCTCTTTAAATACAGTTAAATAGATAAGGATTTAGACAAACTTTCATAATAACATTAGTACCAGATTAGTTCATTTAGTTCTCAGTCAATATTTAAATTCTAATATTTAGAAAATAGGTATCAATGACCTTGAGGTGCTTAATAGTTTTTAGACAGGGTGTTTTTAGGTGGGATTAAATAGATAGTTCATATAATTTCATCAAATAAATAGGATAATCCCTCTAAGTTTTTAAAATACATTAACTTTCTAAAAGAAGACTTGAATAAAATTGATTGTGTCAATAAGCACTTCTAAATAAAAGGAGGGTTAGTTTGATCTTTGAAATGTTCTGGCTGAGATGTATTTGTTGCTTTTAATGGAACGCCTCATGTGACTATCATTGTAGTTTGGAGCAGTTGTTCAAAGGCAATTTTTGAACCTAGTGTTTTTTTTATCTATTTATCAAACAACGATGAGTGTAAACTTTAAGTAGCTTAATTCCAACATGTCTTCTCTCTACATTTGTTGGTCTACATCTGTGTGCATGTCCAAACTATTTAAGCCAACTTTGAGCATGCTTTTATTTGAAAGTATTTGAACCTTATATAATCAATCATCCACTTTCGTATGCTTTTCTTAGCACCACTCATTTTACATAAATGTTTTTATTTTGAAGGTCAACATTCAATATCATATATCATCTTGGTGCTTTAATTTTGGGAAGAAATATTTATTACAATAGTGGTATGCCATTTTTGGAGTTGTTTTATTTTTCCTAAAATTCATAATTGTGTCATATGGGCAATGATCTATAGGAAGGTCAGTTTTGTGTGGGGACACTTGCAAGTTTGGGGATGGTAAACAACCATCCAAAACCTTGAGCCGATTGCATTACTCTCTACTGAAAGAAGTGGCCTGTGATACAGGTTTACTTGGTTAGATAATGAGTTGCTACCTGGAAAATGATATTATGATCTTGCCTTTTTTGTTATGTTCACAAATTACAGCCAGGCTTGTAAGCTGGGCAATATGCTATGAGTCTCTATGCAATTAGCACTATAAATTCTTTTTATTTACTCTACAGACAAATGTTATTCAATTCACCATGCTGCATTTGTTGATGCTTTTTCTGCTGAACCTCCTCATAGTCTTGCGGAACCTGTTGAAGAGTTGCAGAAATCCTATGACGAATTTCTTCGCAGAATGAAGTTGATCAAGCAGCGAAGCAATAGAGTGGTATTTCTTCTACTGATGTTGCTATACTTTGTATTTTAGTTTTTTTATGCAAAAAGAGGGCTCACGTAAGCTTCTATTTGCAGGATATGCTGCCCATAGCCTGTGAAGCGACTTCTAGTGGTATTCCATTTAACAAAAATGAGATATTTAGACATTTAAGTCTCATTTAGTCTCCATCACTATTTAGATTGGAACTTCTATATTAAGAGTTCCTTAGCATTTTTACATGATATTTTCTTTATGAAGATGAAAGTGCTTTGTTCTGAGCTGTATTATATCTGCATTTGGAAAACTAAACAACTGTGTGAATGCAGCAAGTGTTATGATGCAGGTAATACTTCTCAGACAACAGCCGTCGAAGTTGATGTCTGCCGTCTCCATAGAAATGCTTTACAGGAAAAATCCCCGACTAAAGAAAATGCTGGTTGTGCACCAAACAAAAGACTTGATCAACCTCAAGCATTTACTACCAAAGGTATGGATGAATCAAATCAATCATGTAGAGATGATATGATGATGTTAAAGATTGCGGACTCTGGTATTCTGGGAAAATCTCCAGCACCAAATGCTTGCCATCATGGTCTCCTAGTTCCAACAGTCAACATGAAGGAATCCACGGATTCCATTTGTAAAATGTTAAAGGATGCCTTGGAGCAAGAATCAATCTCTAGAAGTTCGAATGTGGGTAAATCAAAATCAAATCATCATGGGCATGCTATCCAGGTGTTTGTTGATGAAGACATTGAAGAACCAAGAGGTGATGCAAATTCCCAGCTGATTTCTCCTAAACTTTTGAATCCAAATTCCCAAAAGAAACGGTGGGACACAGATTTGCAGAATCCATTTGTTGGTGCTTTCAAGATACTTGCAGACAATGATGGGGCTGATGGAGATGATGAGGAAGATGATGGTGGCACAAGTGGAGATTGCTCTGAGAGTGAAGAACAATTAGAAGCTCATTGGCAAACAGCTTGGCCTGCAAATTCTGAGGATTCCATGGAACCCAGAACAATTACTTCTGACATTAGGTTTAAAGAGGATACAATCATAAGGAAACTCAGAGAGGATACTGTTATCAGGAAATTTGTTGGGTCAACAGTTTTTGATGAACCCAAGGTTGAAAATGCATGCCATCATGGTTTGGTGGATCCAACAGTCAATCTCAAGCAGGCTATGGATGACATAAATGGTATGTTTGGAGAGCCGCTGAATTTCGTTAAGGTGAGCAAGCCAAAGAAGAAAGGAAAAATGGAGAACCACAAGCCAAGTACCAATCAATCGTTTTTTATTTTAACTGATGACAACGGTGGGAATGATTTGGAGGAACAAGTTCCCAAGCAGGCTATGGATGACATAAATGGTATGTTTGGAGAGCCGCTGAATTTTGCTAAGGTGAGCAAGCCAAAGAAGAAAGGAAAACCGGAGAACCACAAGCCAAGTACCAATCAATCGTTTTTTATTTTAACTGATGACAACGTTGGGAAGGATTTGGAGGAACAAGTTCCCAATAGCAATTCGTACGGTTCAGGTGAAGAAAGCGGTTTATTTGAGCCAACAATTTTTACCAAGGAGGCCATGAATGAAATTAACGAATTGTTTGGAAAGCCATTGGAGTTCTAGAAAAATGATGATGATCTAATTTCAAGTCCTGTTATTGTTGAATTTAACCTCCATGCATCGAGGCTTTTAATGCAGTGGTGATGTAGAACTAGATTGATGATACTCCTACATTTGATTGCTGTACACTGCTTTCTTCAGGTTTGATAACAGCTTCTTTTCTTGAAATGAATGATGTGTTTTTATTACTTTGGTTTTGGAAAGCTTGAATATTTCCCCGTTATGTCTAATGTGTGAGCTTTTGGTAATCAAGTTGTATGCTTTGTTTTTCAGAGAAAACAATAGCAACTTCGTTATGTATATAATGTGCAAACTTCCTCCTAGCCTCAATGTATGGAAAACTACCACTTAACTCTTGTTTTATTTAGGCTATCTTATTAATAACCCTTGATAGAATTAAGGGAACAAAAATTACACAGATCTTGGCGGTTTGACCAGGAACATGTTGGTTGGTAAGAGTAGTTTTTGATCTGGCAAACCTGGTGAAATAGAAGAAACCAATCAAACCAGATGAATAAAAAAAGAAATCGATTTAATAAAAAATTTTAAAAAAATCTAATGAAATTTTAAACAATAGTGGGATGAATATTGTGTATCTGAGTGTCATGTAAATGAATTATGAAAGAAAACAAATTGTAATTGAAATAATTTAGTAGATTTTATTTGATGATCTGACTTAAAACTATTGCTTGAGTTAACCAATAACTAAATGGTTAGAAATTTTTCACTCACACATTTTGTAAATGCATACACATAAAAGTTTTACATAATCAATCAAGGAGAAGATTCCATCTCACCCCAGAAGAGGTCATCACATGCTTCAAATGGCCAATACACTTGACTCAAAGGAGTATAATATCTGATTCAAAAGAGTCCTACGCTAATGTACCAAAGGAGGTTACAGCATTAAACGAGTAATACATGAATTTCAATGAAAGTGAAAAGAAAAAAGAAAAACTTACAACACTCCTCTTTAAGATTGCTTTATTTTAATCACAGTTTGAGGCTTGCTTCTATTGCAGATGGAATGGAATAAACCCAAAAATCAGAAAAAAAAAAAATAATAATAAATGAAAGCGTTAAGCAAAGTATAATTTTTGAACTTCCTCTTTATATGTTCAATCAAATCATTTAACATTTCCAAATGATTTGTGTTTAAATATGTTTCCATAGGTGATGAGACAAGAAGATATTTTGACAAGTCATTGATTCGTTGTAACTTTTCTTATATGAAACATTGTAGGCATTCATCTCTTAGAATTCGACCTTTTAGCTTTCCATATAATGACTGAATCATTTTATCAAAAAATGAAGTTGTTTGAACAACACGAAGCTTGTAGAGCAGCATTAAGAGACCAATTTGTTGCCACCATGCAATCTGAAATATATTGAAAGATCATCTCTAAATAAAGTTTGGCATGTGAAGTTAAAATGACCTTCACGATGGTACATTTGGAGCCAAGTAATATATGTGAGGATAAGTGGTTGAAGAAAATAACGAAAACTTGAAGATAATATATGATATGTCAAAAATGATGTATAGTAAGTGATTGTTTTGGCATATGTCTAAGTGAATAGAGAAAAAAAATCAAAACTAACATATGATAAGTTAATATTAACTTGAGAAACATTATGTTCATCTTGGCAGACAGTATGAATGATTAAAGAAAAACTTGAGTAAAACATATGATACAATAATATTAATGTATGATATATTGAGCGGACTATGAGATAATATATGGTACACCAAATTGAGTTGAGTTGATCAAGCCTAATTCTAATATGAAGCGAACATATCCATGGAGGTGTGTTTGTATTATTTAGATATTCACAACCAAGAGGTGAATCAGGCAATTAATATTGGACATATAGTACCCCTGTTAATTAGACTAATATGATTGCACGTTAATTATTGGATTAATTTGGCTCATCTTCATACAACTACAACAATGCTAGCTTTCTATCAAACTAATATGAACCTTGATTCCAATTGTCAGTATGCACACATTAGGAAAGGGAGGAATTGATCATAGGCTTAATTATCAAATGTTTTCAAACAAATCAGCAACTAGTAATTGCTTTCTTATGCAATTATATATGTAGATTAAGTATGATATCTTAATATAAGGAATTTGATGAAAATGGAAGATGATTTTAAGGGAAAATTAAGCATGAAAGATTTACATAATGGAAAAAAGTTTAGTAACAATGGAATTGGAAAGTTGCATTTCCTTTTAACATGTGTTATACACAAATTATATGTCACAAGATACATGTTTTATGGTAGAATGGAATCCAAGGATCCTAATTTGTGCAATGAGAAAGAAGCATGTTACATTAATGAAATAGTCATAGATGAGCCATCATGGGAATAGTCGATCAATGACTAGAGAGATGACAACAAAAGTGCATGCCCAAAGAGGGATCACATCCATTAAGGCAAGAAGACTAATGGAAATATATCTAAATAATCAATTAGTGGAGAAATTCTAAAGCTTCATCCTCTACATTTTGTTGTTACCATAGAACCTTTTCATGTAAAGGACTACTAGAGAGTATTGAGATGTTGTTTGATAGTATGGCTTGCTTAGAACATCGATGAGTCTCGTTGGTAGTTCTAATCTTAGATAACACTATTAGCTAATGGTGGCAAGGTCAAAGGAGGCTACATTTCATTAGCATGCAAAGTTTAAGGATCTCTTGGAAAGATTTTAGTTTGGCATTTCTAGAATGGTACATTCCAAAATTAGCAAAGAAAAAATAAAGGATGATCATACTAGATGTATCAAAGGAATCTAACTACTACTGAATACGAGTAAACATTCTCTGAATTATCAAGGTATGGCAATCAATTAGGAATTTTATGACATAGATGCAATTTTCTTCATAAAGGAAACTAATGGAAGCCGCTTGATACGTTAAATAAGATCTAATTGCTATAGAGTCCAAAAGTTAGTAAGGAAGAGAAAGGGGACATTCTCTCTTCAAAGAGGTAAAAACTTTAAGAAGCCCATTAAATCTAGGTGAATGTCTCAAGCTTTATGATCTAAGTTAGAGGAAAGGTCAAAATGCAAGGGAATGCAACAAAAAAAGTATTTAATGCAATTCTTGACTAGGCACATTTCTAAGGAACATCTATGTCAATTCATTTAATTCAATTCTATAGCACACTTTGAATCTAAGATATTTTATGTCATGATAATTAAGTTTCTATCCAACTCATGATTGTTAATACTCAAGAAGGTAAGGTTTAGCTAGAATGCATGCATGGGTAAGAAAAACTTAAGTTCCACCATCCAAAGGTAAATGTTCAACATTCTACCAAAGTAATGTCATGAATTAAAAGCTCCAACATGTTTAGCCATACCACAAGAAGCATGAACACATGGCTCTCTAGTTTGCAAGTTAAGCCATAATCTTAAGCAAAGATGCCAAACTTTATTCCCCTCCAAGATATGTGCCTTATTTGGCCATAATCATCCATTAACTATTCACAACATCATAAGTACAAATTAGTTAAGACAAGCTTAGTTTTCTAATCTCATGGAATAAAAAATCTCCCTATTTTGATGATTACAAAAATAATACTAGAATGCACGTTTAAAAATATAACTTAGCAACAAAAATCAACTAACTGACATAAATATAATAATAATCAGTTAATTAACATAGAAATTTTCTCAAATATCAACAACATAATCAACAAAAAAAGATGTTGCATGATACTATAGCATTGTACATAAGAAGACACAATAATACAACACAATAGACATAAAACTTTTATCACAACAATTAGATACAACATGCTTCATTAACCTTCAACAATAAGGAAATACTTGCCCTAAATTCCCCAATTCTAGCATATGTCTTCCCTTTTTTATAAAAACTCAAAGTAAAAAAAGCATCAAATAATAATAATAATAATTAAACATAGATAAAAGAAATATTAGACACAGGAATTCATGGTTATAGTAAGAATCATATTAGAGTTCACTATTACAACAAATGATTAATTTTCTTTCAATTCTTCTTAAGTAAAGTTTCAAGATTGTTAATCATAATAGTATAGTCCTTAAGAGAAATTCAAATTGACTGTGTTTGAACTTGAAGCATAGTAATTGAGCCCTACGACTCAAGAAAATAATATTCAATCATAACAAATTGTTCTTGAATATGAATTAGCAATGCATTGATCCTTGATAACAATTATATTGAGTCTCTTAGGATGCATATTTTCTTGTAGTAGAAGATGAAACATGTTGTTGTTCAAGTTGAGTAGCCATAGTGGATGGAGGAAGTGAAGCATCAAATAATTTAATTATTAGCTACTCATCTTGTACTACATCACTTATATTATTTGAGCTTGGGAAAATAATGCATTCTCTTCATATTTGTGCTTTTGATAGCTTAGGAAATGCAATCCATATCATTTACTCTTATATTGTGCTTGTAAGACATTATAGACAACCAAATGGCCAAAACTCGAGTTAATCTTCTTTTTATACTTAGGATTTCTTATGACCAAAATCTTTTACATCAGCTTAAAAATTATCTCACTTAATTCAAATCTTTCATCATTCAAACAATAATATATAGCAAGAGATATTAGTGGCATGATGTATAGTTAGTTTCCACCATTAGGCATAATAATACACCATAGTAAATGCTAAAAAAGATATGCCCATAAAGTTACTTAAACTTTTTTATATGCAATTTACTTGAAGAGCTTCAAAGAACTTTATTAACTTCCCCCCAATTGAATGAATAGCTTTCATAATTCAGACAAAGGGAAGGTATAGAAATGGGTATTTTGAAGAAACTATTTAGACATCCTTAATACTTTTGACATCAATCTTGCATAAGTAGAATTTGGTCATGCTAAAGTCTTAATTATCTAAATTGCAATAAAAATACTTTATCGTCTTTCCATTAAAGGGGTATTTAACATACAAGATATCCTCTAAGCCTATTCCAAAGAAGTAAAAGAGAATTAGGTCATTCTATTTAAATTTGAATTTTATTGCAATAGGTTTTAGGATATTTATATTGCAATCTTTTATATGCTTATACACCTCGACATCTGCTTTTGATCTAAACAAATTTTCATCAAAACCATAGCTCACTAAAGGATAAGTTTTCTTGAAAAATGTAAAAGTATGCTTTATATTTATCCATTTATAATTGTAATCATAATAATAATGTTATTTCATGTATTATCAAGTAAAATGTCAAGACAAGCTATGACATCAATATCAAAAATTATAACAAATAATTGTACTATGACTTAATAAGCTAGAATACAATCACATTAGGTCAAAATACTAGCCAACTTATAATGGCATAAAAGAGTTGATTATGATGCACTAAAGTTAATTAGAATAAAAATAGTATGTTTTGATTCAAAGTGTGATCAAATTTGTTAACGAAGAGTAATGTAAATATGAAATATGCTATGACTAACATATTTTGGGTAACATTGATATCTTAAAATTAAATTGATATTGCGAAAATAGAACTTGTTAATAGAATCAAGAAATTTGAGTTTGGTATGATATGAGTGATCTTGCATCTTCGTGTGATGAATTAAAAGAGGGCATAGTCTATGTGACAAAACTCCATTTAGTGGTAAGGAATGTGATGAAGACAAAGTAATATGACATGAACAAAAGAACAAATTACAAATGAAGGGAAATATCCAAATTTGACTTTGGATTAACATTGCTTTAGCATGACCTAACACCATAAATCATTGATAATATGTTTTTCTTCATATAATTATATTCGCTAGATATCTTTAGTGCCAATTGCAAGATATTGTATAATAACTAACCTTCACTTGAGCAAACTAGGATAACTAAAAATTAAAAAAAAAATCAAAATCCTTACTCCAAGTTGCTCTTTTGTTTAAAAAAAAATCTCAAAATTTAATGAATAACAAATGAAAGAGATGAATAAACTACGAATTACAATTGGAGATCCCCATCGTCAGTTAACAAATTTACATGTTTATTATTGATATTCCTTAAATGTTGTTAGTCTTATAGGTATGAAATAAGATTAAATCAAATTTAGGATAATTTTCACCAAAATCTTAAATCCATAGCTTCATGTCTCATGTTGCTGATTTGATTTTTGGAAGATATAAACCAGCCCATTTTTGCATATCCTTTTGTGTCTAAAATGTTTAATGGTTTATATTAAATCTTGACAAATGATGAGATCAATCAGTCTAAAGAAAATTTATTTAGTACTTAAAAAAACTATGATATCTAATTTATACACAACTATTTTCTAAAACATTTTTTTCTATTAAACATTTATCAATAATATATTTATTAAACATATTTTTTAATATCATTTAAAATTAATAATAATGTTTATAATTTAAATAATACTTATAATGACAATTCAACAATTTATTTAAATTTAAACAAATTTATCACCAGCTCACGATAACATTAAAGAAAATCGAACACAAAGGCAAACATTTTAACCAACTTTACATTTCAAGAGCGTCACAAATTCCAAAAGGAGCAGCAAAATCATTGCAAAAAGCCAAATGTACGTACTTAATTCACCTCTTCCACTGCAGATATCACTAAAAGCAATCCCTTTTTGAATCAAAAAAAAAAAAAAAAAAAAAAAAAAAAAGCAATCCCTTTCTCTTAAAACAAACACATTTTATGTCAACAATGGATTCCATTATCAAGTTTCAACTCCTCATATGTCAACAGTACAGCTGAGCTACCGACTAAGAGATGATCTCCAGCTCTGCCCACCACAAAGGCGAAAGCTTTGGATTCGCTGCTTCAGGTGAAATTTCAGTGATTTCTCTCAGCTTTGCAACCACCTCAGCCATTGGTGGTCTTTCTCTAGGTTCGGGATTTATACAGCGTTGGATTACGTCACAAAGACGGCATATATCTTCCTCGCGCAATGCTCCGAGCGTTGGATCGGCTATGCCGTGAAGAGGTCGCTTCCCGGTCAGGTGGCTCGACGCCCACAGAACTAGTAAACCATCGTCCTTTGAGAATGGAAGTCTTCCGGATATGAGTTCCAAGAGCAGAATGCCAAACTTGTACACGATGTCTTGATTGGATAAGGGCATCTCAAAGTTATCTTCAAATTCTGTAGCTGAGCCAGCTGCTTTTACTTCGTTCCAAAATGGGAGATCGGAGACCTTAGCGGCGTAGTCTTCGGTGAGGTAGATGGTGGAGGAGTTCAGGGTTCTGAGGCTGACGGGAGGTTCGAGCAGATGCATATGCTCCAGGAAATATGCTATTCCCATGGCTATACGTAATCGACAAGGCCAGTCCAAGGGTTCTGCTTCTTTAACTGCAAGTACCATTCAGTTTACATAAGGTTAGAAAAAGATGTTTCGTATCCATACAATACAATTCTTTCTTTCTAGTGATCGCAATTTAATAGAAAGAACACTTTGTTTGCTGTGCCAATAACACATGCTGAATTAAACAGTCATTCGTTTCTTTCTCGTATGCACAACTAAATGTTAGCTATGATTGCAACGACAATTTTCATGTATTTCTTCTTCTGCTGACCAATTTCTTCCTTTCCTTTGAAATTTTATAGTTAACCTTTTTGTGTTTTAATCATTATTCTGCACAATAATTCATTTAACTGCAAATAGATTCAGTTCACCAAGCATAGAACAGGTTTGAAACTAAGGCTGTAAAAATCTTTCATTTGGTTACGATCTGATAAATTCATTAAGGTTTTGTTTAGTAGCTTCATTTTGAAACGTTGGGCTTTTTGAAAACCTGAGTTTGAAAATTAGGGCAGGAATTTGACCAACAGCATTTTGAAATTCAGATTTTCAAGAAAAAAATCAGAAAAAATATTCCATCAAGTAAAAGATACTTTTTACTTTCTAAAATAACATTAAAAAAATCACCTCATTCCAAAAATTTGAAAGATGTTTTTGTCATTTTATAGTAGCAATGTTTCATTATGCTTTTTAATAGCAATTATCATACAAAATTTTTAATAGTATTTAACAATAATATTTTCATAAACTAACTTATTCATTAACCAATTTAATAATTAACAATATTTCTATAAACAAAACCCTAAAAATCTTATAGAAGTGTGTAAATTTGTGGCAATGCAAACTATCACATAGGTTTTGCTTAATGAAAATGAAATGGTTTGAGGTACTTACTATGTAGATGCTCAAAAAGTGTACCATTTGGTGCATATTCAAACACCATCATTCGAGTGAAAGGTTCTTGTTCCTCGCAATATCCAATAAGATTCATAAAGTTCTTGTGGTTCACTTTGGACAAAAGTGAGATCTAAAACCAAAAAAAAAAATATCCAATTATTAGAACCCACAAATGTGCACGAAATACATTACAAAAAACTATTGATGATTTAAGATAAACAACACAAGTATTTTTACTTTTGTCATTTCTGTGAATGCCTCACACGTTTCTAAAATATTTAAATAGGTCCTCATAATTTTGTTAAAATAACAACTGTGACCTTAAGCCTTTTTTTATCATTAAAAAATCGTTTAAAAATAGTCATATAGTTCCATTTTGTTTGTATAGCTGTGCAAATTAGTCTTTATAAAAAAGGGTAATTTAGAAATACAAAAATTAAGGATCTAATTGCTAGAGTAACAAAATCATAAGAATCCATTTAGCATTTTAAAAATGTGATGGACCCATCTATATAAAAGACCAAACTAAAAAGAAATCATCTATTTATACTATAGTTTTAGTTACCTTATTTCGGAACAAAGATTCCTGTTGATCTGACCAATCTTCTACCAAGTTAATCAAAGTAGTGGTCACAGCTATCTCAACTCCACTTGAAAGAGTCCCTTTATACAATGTGCAATCTGATAAAGAATCAATAACATTGCTGAAATCTTCACAAGCTTTTTGAAGCTCAGACCTTTTAAGTGAAGGCACACCTGCAATGCAACTTTTATATATAATTGAAAATTGCAAAACAACAATACTGAAGCAAGGATTCGTGGGAGAAACAAACCAATAACTAGTGCCTTCTGCAATTTCCCACTTAAGCCTGTTTTCCCAGACATCACAGATTCAACCTTGCTGCTTCGACAGCAAAAAGAGTACATCGACGACAAAGAAAAAATCAGAAAGATTCCAGCACTAGCAGAAATATACATTGGCTGCTGAGTTTCCTTCTTCCCACTGTTTACAGCTGGTGAAGGGGCAGGTGCAGAATTCAATTCTTGGGGTGAGTTATGAACAAGTCGATCAACTTCCAAATCTGAATGAGAAGATGGAAATATTAAGGGCAACTGACAGTTTGACCTCAGAGACAAAAGAAATGGCAAGGGAGAAGGCTTACAAAATGTTGGCAAAGTAGAAAATGTATATCTTGCACGAAATCTTTTGTTCTTGTGCGGTTTCATTTCGCCTTTGTGCATGTCTCGTAGAAGTTTCCGAACGGATACAGTCTCCATGTGCCTGTTGAACAGGAAGCTATTCAGTATTGACTGTTTTAATAGAACTGAAAATGACGGATGTATTAACTTAAGGAATAAAAGTTGTAAGTTGAACAGGATAAACTGACAACAAGGGATTTAGGCAGGGTTGATAAACTCCCTACACACCTCAATTTCAGCAAAATCTTCAAAGCAAAATGTGAAAGTTTATTGGAGTTCAAACGAGAAAAGAATTTCATACTTGATGCTCTGGACAAGCAGAACCTATTAGTGATGAGAGCACTCCAAGCAACAGCTTATCGAAACAAAGAATGGCATTTTGTCTCTATCAAGTCAAAAGAGACATTTCAATTTACTTGCATTACCCACAAAGTTGTAGTTTTTCATCACCAGCACTTAACAACATTACAATTAATTCCACCCACAAGCACAGAGCTGTTTTTGATACAACATAGACGTAGAGAAAACGTCAAATTTGTAACGATGGAAAATGCTTTTATATGAGCAAAGATTAAACTTTCTATTGAAAAAAATGTCCATGCGGCTTTATGACCTTATAAAAGATCCCTTATCTGAGGATGGCATGTCCTTGTCACCTTGAATAATAGAAAACCCATTGAACTCGAGAAGTTCATGAGGGATCTCACTTATGAACCTGTTATTTCTGAGCACACTGAAAAAGAAAAAAAAAAAGTAGTTTTAGTTCAGGAAAAAAGGTACGGTATGTAATTTGACGTACAGTAATCTCCACTCACACTTCTTTTAAGTTCACAATTCTGAGAAGCTCACGTGGAAATGGCCCAATGAAATTATTGTGTCCCAGGTCCAATATTTCAAGCTTCTGTAATGCACTAATCTCTCTAGGTATCTTCCCAGTAAATGAATTATTGTGCAGAATACTGATTCACACAAAAAATTTGACTATAAAATATCAAAAGCAAGCAAAAAATCAACCAGCAGAAAAGAAATACACAAACAAATTGCAAAATACAATGTAAAAATGATCATCAACAATAAAAATTGCTGCTGCAATCAGCTAACATTAAGTTGGGTATGTGAAAAACAATGAGGGGTTAATTCAGAAAATGTTCATAAGACAGCAAAAAGGTAGTTTTTGGAGACAATATTCAAGACAAAAATCGATGGATAATTTTCACTAAACATATCCCTCTTGTTTGTAAGGCAAAAGTGTGCATGAAGTGTAATGGATGTTTAAGTTAATGTGGTTTATAAATCCATATCAGATGAGCTGCTTTGGATAAAATGAATTTTCAAATCACCTAATCTATGGTGATAAGATTATTTCCTAAAGGTAACTGCATAAAAAATTTTTGAGAAAGCTCAGTGCATGCAATGTGATCCTTGGTCGATATGCATATGTAAATCTTCTTATATGAAAAAAAAAATATTCATACAGTATGAGATGAACCATTAGAGCACAAATGTGAAGATAAACTAATAATCTTAACTCTTGGCTTTTAGGATCGAGTTTCCATGTTTGAAGTGTGATATGGGATTAAATTTTCATTTTTCATACAAATATTTTCTTTTCTAAGCAAATCATTTTCTAACTTTAAGGAGTCAAAAAAAAAAAAAAAAAGAATGAACCATTTTCTAATTTAAGCTTGGAGAAGAAAGAGTTATCCAATGTACTATAGTCGTATGCTGCTAAGAAGGAATAGACAATGGTTTTTTGAAGCAATTCAGACCATCTTTCTCTTCACAACCCATATTCTTTGGCTTAATCTTTCTCTTTCCAACTTTAACATCCTTCTTAAGGTATAAGTTCTTCACAAACTATGCATAAATGAACATAACTCACAAAGTTAACCATCATTATGGTTAAAATTGACTTAATCCAAACAAAAGTAGATGTGAAGAGAAATGGAAATCAAAGGCTTTATAGGAAACAACTTGCAGAGAAATTTTTCTATAAGGTTCAAGATTTGACCAGTGTTATCATTCCAACAAAGAAAGGGTTTGGTCGACGAGAGGTCCCAGGATTCCGGTTGGTCTCACACACGCTTAAAACAATGTACTAGTACATAATGATTAGATGGACATGAACTACCATAAGCTTACAAAATAATCTCCTATCCTATGCTAGGATCCAAAAATACAAAACTTGAAAGTCAACTTCAAACTGATGGGTAATATAACTGTTTCCTAACAATTGACTAGCTTCAGGATATCAGTTTTATTGGACTAAAAAAAGACAACGGAATCTAAAAACCATGTCTTACAAATTTAGAGAAGCTTACAGTGATTTCTTCAAAGTACAGTGATTCAGAGAAGCTTACAGTGATTTCAGGTGAAAAAGGCTCCCAAGCTCTGATGTCAGTTCACCTTGAAGACAAAGATCTTTCAAATCCCTGAAGAGTTATAATAACAGTTTACCGACAAGGAAATGAATGTCACAATACAAAAGAGGACCAGATGCCAAAATGAGATATATGCTAACAACCACATATTGAACAATAGCTTAAGTTCATTTTCATGCTAAAATAAAAGAATTATAATAGTAAAAAGACAAATAAAAGGAAGATGTCAAACTACCATGCATGATGAGTCATGAAGTACAAATTGAACAAATAATCATCACTATGGATGCAACAAGACTATCTTTTGGTTCAGAAACACAAGTTATGGGAATCTATTACTGAAAACCAGAACACATTAGCCCAAAAATGTTTAAACCCAAACAATGAGTTCTCTCACATCAAATAAAGGGGATGTAAAAGTAATAGGTTTGAACACAATAAAGCTACGGTTTTAGTTTTCACTCGAAACAGGCACAGACGACAGGTTTTTATATTTTTAAATAATTTTATATGTGATATCATAAACTAAAAATATTGCAGATGAAAAATTTAGGGATTGAATCCAATCATTTAGCATTTTCCAACTTTGATTTGTACTCTATCTCTTTCTTATAAAATCACATAAAATTATCATTATATATCTATTTTATTTTTAGCATCTATGTACAGACTGCAATTTACTAAACACCTTTGTGTTCAAACCTCATGTTTCAAAATTACAGACCTCATTACATTCCAAATGCAATCATAACCACTTAAACAAGTGCAACCTAAGGTTGTATGGCATGCATTATTAACTATCCCAGTTTACAAGTACGTTCATAGCATTCAAATTTTCCGGAGGACTTCAGCTGCCTACACAGGAATCAGCAGACCAAATTGATGGGACCAAAGAAACCAAATTGTAAAAGAACAATTCATCCATTTTTCTAGATATTTCAACAGAATTCGAAATAAAACGTAAAAAAGAAACAATGACGCAGATTTATTTGTTGATAAAATAACAGCAAATTGAGCAGTGAAAAAGGAATTACTCACAGAGACTCAACCCTGCCGTCGTCAGAACACCGTACTCCGAACCAAAGGCAATGATCGACTCCAGGCTTTCCCCAGTTCAAAAGAGCTCCATAAGGATCCGTCTTCACCCCCTTCTTAAAGCTCAAAAGAGCCCTCACTAGACATAAGCGGAAAAAAATTGAAATCGTGAACAAATCCAAGTAAAACCAACAGAATATAATACTCATAAAAGCAAGTTCCGCACCTTCTGCGTCGACCGAACCGCAGACAACCAAATTCTGGCACCAGAAAGCAAATAATAACGACATCAACAAGTCCATCCGACGCCTACTGCAATCCATCCTATTAATTCCCCACAGACAAACTAATGCAGGATGGGTTTCTTCTTAGTTGTCTTCCGAAGGACAATCAACAAAGCCGTACCCTTACCATGGCCTTTCGGCAAAAGCTAGGCTTTTTTGTCAGAAAATTTTACATCAAGCAGTTTTGGCAAACTCGAGCAAGCTGTCATGGGGAAGCAAACAAGGCAACAATGTAGAGAGAAGAGTTAAGAGGTCCGGTCTTCAAAATTGAAAATTGTTAACGCTCGCCATGTTCTTGTCTTGCCTTCCCGTTTACAATGTCTTCGTCACTTGTGACCTTGTCTTCTTGTTGGTCATTAAACAATTGGAGATTATTGGAGAAAGAATCAAAAAAAGAGAAGAGAGAACGACGCCGGAAATATTGGTTGGGTTGGGCCGGCAGTCAGAACCCGCAACTCTTGTATCCCCCTTCTCGAATTTTTTTTTAAGGATTTTTTGGTTTAGTAAATTTGAGAGATCAAAGCTACTTAATATTTGTTAATATTTATTATTTAATTCTATTTATTTATTTATTTATTTATTTATTTCAATGTTTGACATATTCTAGTTAAAAAAACTATAATTTTTAAAAATAAGGTACTATTATAACATGTGCTAAACAAATATTTATATAATATTACATGATTTTTTTTTAGAGAAAAAAGTTGAGACCTAGATAATACAAAATGCTAATCTTAGAGCTATGTATTTAAAACAGCATCAAAAGCTTATGGGTGGGTCATTTTTCTCTATACAAAACCCTCTTGAGAGATCAATGAGAAAAAAAAATTGATAATATAATTGATTAAATAATATGTGATAGTTTAAAATTTTAATCAGAAGTAAATAATAAAATAAATATAATAAAAATATAGTTATGTATATTTTGATAAAATAAAGATATTTAAATGATTAATCATCCTAATTTTTCACTTGAAATAATAATTATCATAAAAGAGTGATAGTCAATCGAAAGATACACTTTCATCTAATTTTGTTAAAGCATTAATTTGAGCTATAGAACTTTCACCCAATTTTATTAAAACATCAATTTGAGCTACATAACTTTAGAAGAATTTCTTTTCATTCAAAAGAGACTTCACTGTGATACCAATTGAAATATAATTTAGCAAGAAGGGGTGAATTACGAGGAATAAAAAATTTTGATTTTTTAGAAAATATTTAAGAAAATATTATATTGTATTTTTTAATAAGCTTGAGCAAGTTTCTAAAATAAAATTTTTTTATTTTAAAACATGTTAATTTACTTTTAATAATATTTTCTTATAAAAATTGTAAAATAAAAGAATTAATAAAAACTAAAAATTCACTGATAAGTTTTAAGTAGTTTGGATTAAAATCAAGTCTATGTCCACCTTGATCAAAACGAGACAAAAATAAAACATAATCAATATAAGTTTTTTACTAAAATATGAGTAAACTAGACTCTCACAATAATAAAATAATAGAGAGAGACTATTATGACCTTAAAATAAAATAAGATTAGTAGAAAGAGAAAAAAATAATGATAAAAATCTAAACAAACTAATTCATATGCTTGATAAAATGCTCAATAAGACACAAGTAATTTAATTTGATCAATTAAAAAATGAGACAATAAGAACTTAGTTGAACAAGAAAAATAAATTGGAGTTTGATAAAGAATGATGCATTGTTAGAAGGTTACATTGAGCACTAGCTATTTACTGTTTCAATATCATGACTCGAAAATTTTTCTTCAATTTTTTTATAAAGATTTTATTTATCAATTTTATTCAAGAATTTAACAATTTATAGATATTTTTAATAGCTAAAAGTACCTACAAAATAGATCAATTAGTCATTATTATTTTAAAAAAATAGTTAGTCCACTTGTATATTCTTTTTATTTTTATTTTTTCATTCTTTTTGTCATTCTTATTTTCATGATTTTATCTTAATAGCAAAGAGTTTAGTACAACATACAAATAAAATCTTTATGGGTATGATCATAAGATTCAAGCACATTTGAATAGCGATGGTGATGATTTGTATAAGCAATTTGAGCACACTTGATGGGATATTCAATGGAGGTTTCAGCTATGGTCCACTTTGGTGTAAACACAATAGTATTATTATGCCCTAACTTTAATATTTAGTCGATAATTTGTGCAACATGATTCAATGACAGATTCAAAAGTCCTCCCTCCTTTAATTATTTATTCACTGAGGTTTGTGGTAGACTGATTTAGTATCCCTTATTAGAATTAAATCACCATCAATTTATAAAGGAGAACCATAAATTATTTTTGAGGAAGAGATTAAAAAAATAGTTCTCTTTTAGATTAGTACTGATAGGAAAATTCTTATATGATTAGTTTAATATAGAGATTATTAGAAAAATATTCAATGAAATTGGTTTTAAAAGTGAAGGCTTTCTCAAAGTGTCCTTATTCAATGAAATTGGTTTTTAAAGTGTTTTTAAATTAGATTGCTAAATAGTAGTCATTTACTAATCAAATTTGACGAGGAGGGCTTTCTCAATTGTTGATTACACAAGCTATAGAATGTGGCCACTTGTTAAATGCACATCTTGAAATGGTACTCAGATTTCCATCTCAATATCGAGTTATCTTTATCTCTAGTATGGGTCTTAATGGAACACGTGCCCATTCATTTTTTAACAAGGTGGTGTTAGACTTTATTGCCTCAGTAATTAGAATTACACTTAAGATGAATATTGCAACTCTGAACCTAACCCATCTAAGCATGGCTAGAGTTTGCATGGAAGTCAATTTAATAATGTACTTGCAAAGGCTAATTAGAATCATGAATCAAGGAATTTACTTTAATGGTTTTTGGCAAAAGATTCAACATGATAATCTACTTCTTATTTCTCCATTTGTTGCAAATAAGGATATTCATCATCTAACTATAAACATGGTATAATGCATGTAAATACACAAGTTCACATAGAAAGCACAACTCTAATAATTCAGATAGAACAATCAAGGAACATTAACAATTTAAGACAAGAATTGATCTAATCATTATCAAAGCCTATTGGACCTATAATTCAAAATGATAAGGAGAATGGTTTACCATTTCTAAATCCTTCTCAAATTAGTAGTTTCAAAAATAATAAGGTTATATAGGTTAAACAATTAACTAGCCAAAGCATGCATAAAGGTAAGCTCA
Organism: Vanilla planifolia; assembly: GCA_023846275.1. Taxonomy (NCBI): domain Eukaryota; kingdom Viridiplantae; phylum Streptophyta; class Magnoliopsida; order Asparagales; family Orchidaceae; genus Vanilla; species Vanilla planifolia. Next base: position 28,818,392 of record CM043873.1, read on the forward strand.
AGTTGATTAATAATGAGAGGAAAATAACATCAACCAAAATCTCTGATGATTATGTTGTCTCTAAGAAAGGTTTCAAGTAAGAGAAACTTGGATTAGTGTCTAACTCTAAAGTGTCCAAAGAACATAGTCAAAGAAATCTAAATCTTCAAATGTTAAATGAGTTTAATTATTAATTTAATGAAAGAGCAATCAAATCAATTTCAATTCTACTTAATCAAGATGAATTCACTCATGTGTTGATAAGAATATCATAAAGAAGAATTAAGAAAGGGTTGCAGACTTAGACCTAACTAAAAGAGACACATAGAAATTCAAAATCAATATAAATCATAGATCAATCATTATTCAATGGATAACACCCTAATATAGAATATAAGAGGAGTCATGAACATTAGAATAATTTCTTGTCTCTAATAAATAATTATATCAAATAACATAACACAAGTAGCTCTATTAGAACCAATGTCTCAAGAGCAAAGGCTTCCACACTTGGTATCCAAATTGGGTTTTGCTCACTATAATAGAACTTTAATAAAAAAATTTGGATACTTTGGAAATATAATATACAATATGATAGGCTACACGATGATGAACAATGCATTCACCTACGCATTACAAAACCTGGAAACCAAATGTTTTCAAGCTATACATTTATATATACAAATTGTACAAGGGAAAAGAAAAGGGTGTTGTGGAATAACTTAATATTGAACGTAGCAAATCAAAATGGCCCATGGTTAGATGGGAGAGATTTTAATGTCATTACTTTCATAAATAATATAAGGGCTCTTCCACCTCTTCACTATTTTTATCTTATGAATTTGAAGAATACATAAATAAATATAGCCTAAAGGATATCCTTTTCATGGGCTTGAAAAGGAAAATGGGTTTGGAAAAGGCTTGACAAGGTGTTGGGAAATAAGGAATGCATGGAACCTTATTTTATAACAAATGTATAACACCTCTATAAAATAGGATCTAGTCACTCCCCATTAATAATGCATCATCTTAAAGCATAAAGAACTAGACATAAGTAGTTCAACTTCTAAAACATGTGGTCTATGCATCCAACATTTTATGGAGTGGTGGAAAATAATTGAGAAACTCCAATACATCTTTTTAACATGTCAGCTCTAGTCTTCAAACTAAGAAAAATGAAGGAATGTCTTAAATAGTGAAATAAAAATACTTTTGCTGACATTTTCCAAGTAATCAAAAGAATAAAAGAGGTTGTTAATATTAGAAAAGAAGTTTCATGATAATCAATTACAGGAAGATAAGATGGAATCAAACAAAGCAAACTAACAACTCATAGTGACATTTAACAAAGAAGAGATCTATTGGTGATAGAAGGCTGGAGCTAAATGTCTTAAGAAGAAAAAAATAAGAAATTCTTTCATGCACTAGTTAATGATAAAAGGGTAAAGCTTAACATCATTAGGATTAAAGACGTAAATGGATAAATGATTTTTAGATAGAACAACATACAAAAGATAGTCATGTAATTTTTTCAAGGTTTGCTTTCAATAAAAAAGGTGAATTATGATGAAGAAATCTTAAGCAATATACCAAAATTGATAACAAAGGAAGACAACCTAGAACTTGTAAAATAAGATTAAAATAAAAGTGTCCAAAGAAATGGTATTTCAATTAGACATAGATAAGTTGAAGAGAACAGATAGTTTAAATAACCACTTTTTATAAGTGTTGGGATATCATATCATTTAATGAACTTGATATTGTAATAGATTTTATTGTTGGAAGTCAATTTTCAAGGGGGTTGTAAGCTTTAACATCACTTTATTAGAAAGCATGACAAAAGAAAGATATTCAACTATCATTTATTCTATCTTCTATCCAATTAACTGATATTTTTATTAAGTCGTTAACTATAGAAGTTTTTTATAGACTTAGATTAAGCTTAGGTATAATTAACCCATTTGAATAGTTACAAAAAGAGGGAAAATCTAGTGCTAGAATTTGGGGGAGCATAAGCTATAATTGAAGGAGAGTTTAGACTATCAATTAGAGGGAGTTATAATATTGAAAACTATATTTGATTTGTCATTTTCAAAGATGTTAATTATTGGTCATTATTATTTTTTAATATTATATTTTCAATTTTAACATTAATTTTGTAATCATAAAAAGGAAGATTGTTACATCATTTGATGTAATGATCACAAAATCAAGTTAAATGTTACTAATACCTTTTTGAATTTAGTATTATTTAATTTAATCTTAAGATTTTATTATAATATTTTTAGTTTATTGGAATAAGGAGTGTACCATCTAAAGTGGATGGAGATTGAATGCTCAACTTTCTAATTTTGGAGCTAAGAATCAAGTTTTTTATGGAGTATTTAATCTATAAAAAAATATATTTTTAAACATTTATTTATTAGTATATTAAATATTTCTTTTCTTTGTATTATGGCATTTAGGATTATAATCATGTTTCATGTATATTGAGTTATTTTTTGGTGATGCATTAAGTTAAATTTGATCTTATAAATTAAGTCCTTTAAATTTTAAATCTTATACAAAAATATTTTAATAAAATAAAAAAATAGTCTAAGCATCCATTCCTCAACTATGCCTGAAGGCTTAGGCTAAGTGGCATACAATATTGAGCATTGGGCCATGAGGAGCAACAAGGCAGAAGACCAATTGATACTAAGTCAGGTTAGGGTATAGTCTAATAACAACTTGTGTTAAATCCACTTAAGGCATCACTTCCAAACCTGTCTTAGGCATAGCAAATCAAGCTAGACTTTAAATTATCAAGTAATGTGATCAGATCAGGTCAATCCTATGTATATATGTGCACAGGTGTCTTGGATTATGATCACCCAATAGTAATAGGGACTAGCCAACCCAATTAGGTTGCCTTAATAGCATAGAGAAACTAATATAAATGCCAAACTACATGTAATTTTTGTAATATGGGATTAAAAACTTAGCACCTATCTACTTTCAAATTAAAGCAAATATGTGCCATCTGATCACCCATTTTTGTGATTAAATAATAGATATTATTTTCACTTTTTTAGATAGTAGAATTTAACACTATTGTCCATTCAATGAGCCTTATCAAATAATCATGACAATGTCTACCTTTTTTAATAGTAAATTCTAGCTAACTGTCCATTTGATAAACATAATCAAAAGGCTATAATATGTTCCACCTTTTTGAATAGTAACCTTATGCATCATCACCATCCATCAATATACAGGATCTGAAGATCTAGATCAAATTCTTTTGAGATTAGATCTGAACCTTTTAATCAAAATTTTGATTGGAAGATGCATGTTCCATTTACCTAGACCTGATGAAAACTACTTTTTGTTTTTCTCTTTTCATTTTCTACAACATATACCTTTTTAGGAAAAGCTATTTTTAGCAATTAGACATTTTATTTTGGCATATTTTTTGGACTATAAATAAAGATCATTTAACAATATTTCGGATTGATGAATCAACTTAAAAATTTAAAAAATGTTCAAGAGTAATCTAAAACCAAGAACATCAATTTCACTATGTTCTTGCAAGAGCTATGGGTTCTTTAATTCTTGTTTCTATAGCTCTCCTTTTTCAATCATTTTGTATCATTCGAGTAACATCTACATTAATAGTTTGTTGTGATACTTTTGCTCAAAGAATTGAAAGGTATATGAACTTTGTGTGTATTAAACTTTGTAAAGGTTTTATTTTTTTCTTGTAAGAAAATTTCTTGTGAAGTTTGGTGTCTCATTAAAGCACCATTTTGTATTTGATTTACTTATACCAACTTTAACAAAAAAGACTTATTAATGGAAGCTCAATTAGTAATTCGAGGTGGATGTAGCCACGAATTTTAGCCAAATTACCTAAACAATTATGGTGTATTGATTTTTATTGTTGAACCATTTTGCTTTCTCATTTTGTCAAAAAAACTTCTTAAAACAAATCTTCATTACTAAGAAAAAAAATTTCTTTAATTGAATTTTTTTAAATCAAAAAGTTTTGTTAAAAGCATAATTCACTCCTCCACTCTTGTTTGTTGAACTTCACATGATTTACATCTGATATATCCCCTAATTCTAATCCTCAATATAGCTAAAATAATTATGAATTATTTATATGCAAGGACCTTAACGACGCTTACAATCATCGTTGGATGACCAAGGATAAAGTACATTCACCATTATAGAATAATGGATTATGATTGAAAATACTAAAGGGGATCATGATAGCATATTCAACTAAACTAATTAGAAAATGTTAATTGAACAATCACTCGGCCATTTTCATGAAGGCAAAATCTTTGAATGAAAGTTAAAAGGTTTCCAAGTTAAATACATGGCAAATACGGAAAAAAAAACTAGAGTTTTGATGTCAATAATCATGAACAAGTCTCCTATGTCAACATGTACTTTTGAACCACAATAATGATAAAACCTTCAACTTACAATCATCATGGAATAAAATCAGATGCAAACTCATTGAACTAAAATTGAGGAAAAAGATCTAGATTGAAAAATGCCCTACTAAAATATTAGGATTGGTCTAGAAAGTATTAAACAAACTACTACCATTCTCAAAACAATTGAATAAGTTTAATATTCAACTGACCTCAAAAAACCCCCACTGCTCTAATGAAGATTTTATTGGCCATTCTTTCATATGTTGTGATCTTGCATAGAAGAATTGGTCTTTCTTTACAAACTATAATTGGATTGAGATATGGTTTATCTTACCATTAAGTATTTATCTTGGAGTTTGTTTATTCTTGCATGTGTTTTTTATTTTTATATAAATTCTTATTATTATGAGTTATTATGGATTGGTTAGTGAGACCTTAATAGTTGTGATTTTCTTTGAAAAATTTGTAATAATGTTATGCCTACTTTACTTTAACTACACAAAATCTATAAGGGGCAAGATGAGCCTTTTGCCTATGAACAAAAATGTTCTTATTAATGATGGGCGTGTTTACTCACCTTATGTTATTGCTATGTTCATTAGAGTGTTTGTTAAGCATCAGATTCCCCGTCTTAACTCAAACATCTGTGATCCTTTCGTCATTGGGTTACTAAAGCATTATGAATTATGGTGAGATCCTCCCCCTTTCAAGTTTATTTAATGTTAAATTTAAGGGCTTGATTTCTCAATCTAGATTGGTTGGTGGACTTGTAATTCTTTGAGACCAACGTAGTGACTTGCTGATTATTGTTAGAATACACGTGTATATGTTTGCTGCTATCATTGTTGAGCATTAGAGTGCCAAATCTACTGCTTCAGTGCTAAGCATTTTGCTAGTGTTTGATTTGAGGTGACTTTGTTTTTATTGTTTCTAACATTTATTGTACAATAAGAGGCAACAAATGTTTGCTTCACTTGTGAAGTTGGCCATGCTGCTCTTGACATTTGATCAAATTACTTTCTCTCATTTCAATATGTCTTCTAATATGATAATAGATTTTTATATGTATTAGACTTTTTAAGACATTTTAGAAGGGTTAGGAATATATCCCTTCTACTTGAGATAATAGTAATGCTTGATAGTGGTTATTAATACTATATGACTTAGGCTTTTGCAAACTTTCAAAAAATAAAAGTACCAATTTTTTGTGAATGTAATACTTTCATTTGTATCTATCTACATAAAACTTATGACTAGTTTCTTGTCTTATGAATCAAACCACTAAACTTTGTTTCACATTGTGAATTTAATTGGTCATTTTTTATGAAAAGGACTACCTGTTCTAGTAAAGCAAAACAATTTAGTGATAAATATCTTTATTGTCAAGTTGATGCTAAAATTATTAATTGTAGCTGTCAATGCGTCTTTTTGTAATATAAGGTAACGGATAACATTGCAGCAATATTTAATCTATGGTGGGATCCATTTGACAATTGTGTTTTTTTTTTTATGAAAAATATTAACAGAGAAATAATCATATAAAAATAATACGAGAGAGTAATAATGTAAGAAAGCAGGTTGTGTGATAATTACCTTTGTAAATTTTTATTAAGGGTATTTCTAGTTTTTAATAGAATAAAAATATAAAATAACAGCAATGAAATTAGATTTTTATTGGCAGCAGAATCAACTGGTCAAGCATCTTATTAAACAAATGTTTAATTTCGAGAAAATGCATTTTGTTTCACTTATTTTAATAAAATTATCATTCATATTTTACCTCTCTCAGAATAGTTTTGTTATTCATTTTTTAATTTTCAACTATGCATTTTAACTGCATTTTACGAAGCATTATCATTAACGTAACGATTATCGTTTAGTATGCGACTCATGGCTAAGAAGCTGCGTTCTTCAACCTCGATCTTGAGTTTTTGAAAAATATTTTTTTACAAAGATGTTTTAAAGTTATTTTTAAAAGATTATTAAAATTATTTAATAAATTTTTGATATTTTTCATATGTTGCAAATGAAAAAGGCAATGAATATTGCTTACATTCGGCAATTTGATTTATATTGATGAAAGATTACTGCATGATTCAGCAAATGGCAATTCAGTTTGAAACTTGTTGTGACAAGAAACTGCACTTTGCTTATTCAATGAATAAATGATATTTTCAAAGGGATTTTGTGCTGAAGCACTGAGAAATTTAAATATTTTCATGATAAACCAGTCATTTTCATAAAAATTTGGAAGCTCAAGTCTTCATTTATTTTAACTTTAAAACTTCAAATTGTAAAAAATCACTTTAAAAAATATATTTTGAATAAATAAAATATAATTCACATTTGTGGTGTCCTTAAAAAGATTATCCGATAGTAATATTTGTGGTTGAAAATGAGTATTTAATGAAATGTTTTTTAAGTGAGTATTTAAGAAGTTATGTTTTTAAGAAAAAGAATTATAAAAATTATTGCGGTTAACAATTTATTGAAAAGTATTTTTTTTTATTTCAACTTCAAGAAAATTACAAACTTATCAAATAATTTTGGTTACTCTTTTTTTTTATTCAAAGAAGAGTTTAAATAGACGTGTTATAAAATTTATTTTACAATATTTTAATATTTTTAAAGTTAAACTAAAAAAAGTTTTCATAAATTTTTAACAAAAATAGGCTTGGTTAAAATAAGTTTTGTTTGGTTTAATCCAACAAAAAATAATTTCAAGTGAATTTTAACCTTATATAAATGTTTTAGATAAATAAAACTTTTATCATCATGTATAAAAAGTTTCAAGATGTTGACATTTTATAACATAAATTTTAGAAGATGTATATGTTACAAAAATTATTCTCTAAAAAATTAAATAAAAATTTAATTTAATTGAGACTTTTAAAGAAGTAGATTTTAGAATAAAAAGATTAAGAGAATTGGATCCTTACAACTCAAGTGTAGTTAAGAAATAAGAGGAAAGAAAAGTGAAAATAGTAGACGTTTATTAGACGATTAACCTCTAAGAATTAGATATTTGAGGGTGCATCAATGTCTGGTGGAATAATGGATGTCTTCTTTTTCCCTCAGGATATAAGAGTTGTTTTTGCGATAGTGGCCCAATTGCTTGTACATATGGATGCTATTACTACTCATTCATGACAAGTTATCACCATTTCATTGATTATGTTTTAACTATTTGGTATGTTTGCATATGAGAGGGAGTTATGATCGTTATTGGTGGGCTCCAAAGGTCATCATAATAATAATTCATTTACCATGAGTAAAGCATACACGAGCTTGAAGAAGAATCTATGTGGAGTTGACTTAGAATGGCTTGAGTTCAAGCATTTTGTCACCAATAACTAGGTTTTGAAGGTTTGACCTACAATGCTTGGATGTCAAGGATTCAACCTCGAGTACTTTACTCCTGCATTTATGGGCCTCAACGATCTAGCCTTAAGAACCTATGTCCTAAAGTTCTTTCCTTTAATGTCTAAGTTTTGAGGTTCAGACCTTTGGTGCTAGGGTCTTGAAGGCATTTCCTTGGATACTTAATGCTGAGAATTCAACAATGAAATGTCTACAAATGGAAGCTGAATTGTATAAAATTTAAACCTTAAGCCAATACTTATAACTCAAATCATTTAACAATGATAATAATATAAGTTTTTGTTAGTCTTAATGGCAATTGCAAGATTATTTTAAAAATTATTATATAGTTTTATAAAACTTTGTGTGATCTTGAAAAAAAAATATAATATATACAATAAGATTTTTAAATAATTCTATTCAAACTTGAATCTATATTTATCATCAACTAAATGATTGAATTTGTACTAAAATCTACTCCTAATTTGTCATAACCAAATGAGATAAACTTAAACAATTACTCTCATTTTTGTCATAATCAAATAATGATTAACCTAAACAAATGTTATTATATTTTTTTCACAATCAAGAAGAGTTAGCTTAAACAAAAAATAATAATAGTCATATAAGAAGTTTTAACATTTGACTAATTCAATACAAATAAAAATCTATATTGTTCACTTGAGAAAATAATATAACATAATTTCTAAATGATACGGATGAAACTTATCAGCCAATATGATAAGCTTCAATGCTATCACAAAATAAATGATATATGTAAAGTACTAAGTGCAATAACAAGATGAAGGGATCATTCAATGTGTAATTATAACCCAATATTACAAATTTACTTTTGCTTGTAACTAATTTGCACCTTATTTTATCAGTTTATTCTAACTCAAATACACTCCTATTTATACTTATCAATTATTTAAGACCATTTAAAGAAATTTCAACGACTAAAATAGTATTCTTAAAATGATTACGTTAATCATAATAAGTTTTGATGACTATTCACACAAATACAATCAAGAGGTCATACTATGGTGATAAGTAGATAGAGCTGATCACCCAACAAAAGTCTCTATGACCAATTAAAATGTATTTAAAATATAACAAATTATTATGATAAGGTATATCATACTCAACATACTTTTATGATAAGACATATCATACTTTATGATCATCACTCAACTTATATGATTATAGATTGGAATAATATTGTACAATATGATCATGAAGATCTTACATATTTGATATAATTATACTTCTATATTTTTTTAAGTGATTAATATATCATACATATTTGATTATGGGATCATACATGTATGATAATTTTTGTATTGCTCTTAAGATTTTTTTGTATGACACGAAAGCATAATATTATGATAACTATTACTTGACAATACCAGACAAATTAATTTTCATATTTACGATACTGATATAATATCAACACAGGCATTTTAATCAATGCATATCAATTATTTAAGATGATCATACTTATATAAGATAGGAGATCATATTCATACAAAATTTAATATTTTTGCATTTAAGTTTTTCCAACTATTTTATAAAGAAAAATTGATTGCATAAGTATGAAATATTGATTCATACTATATGATGTCTAAAATATAAAACTAACAAAATTATCTGAATTTTCATAATTCACTCCAAATTCTTTCTTAATTCTTATGCATTGCTTGATATATGATTCTCACCTCTTTATATAGAGGTTGAGATATCATTTTTAATTATAAAATAAAAAACATATTATTTCTATCCCAAATTTAAAATTTCTCAAATTTCACACCTATCAACTCTTATCAGTGTGTGCCCACCCCATGTTGCGCATCTATATGGACAAACAGGAGAGTTATCTGCACATATGGGTATTATTCTTATATATAGGCAAGCTTCCATGCACTATTTGATCGCAATGACTTAGTAAGTGTACCTACCATGCTTAGGTGGTCGGTTGTTGATAGGGTGCACACTGTGGACTCAGTCAACTCATCCACAAAGGAGCAAATTGGACAAGGGAGACCCCGGACCCAACATCGAAGAGGAGGAACTTCACAAGGTGAATAGGCATGTAGGAGAAACCAAATTCAAAAGATTGAGAGGATGTAAGCTTACCTATCACTCACTAACCCCCATTCCCCGTCACCCGTCACTCACTCCCTATCACTTGTCACCCACCCATCGATTAGAAATGGATTCAAACGTGTCACGTGTCAGTCAAATGTGTCAGTCAACCATGTCAAACGGCTTTGCGTTTTTCCACCTGCGTTCGTGGGTTAGTGGGTTAGTCGGTTGGCGTATTTAGTGGTATAGTGGACCTGTTTGTGAGGCAATGTTTAGGCTATTTAAGTGTGTAATTTGGTGTGATTAATTGAAAATGAAAAATTCGCAGTTTTTCTTTTCCCCGGTAACACAAAACCAGTATTTCTGTCTTCTTCCACTTTGCGTTTTTTGCTCTCAAACCCTAACAATTGGTATCAGAGCGAGGTTAGCCAAGACGAAGCTGAAGCAGACGGAGGTGGACAAGCAGAAGAGCCACAATTTCGAGTTTTTTTTAATTGATGTTTCTACATCTGCTCTAGAAGGAAGAAGCAGAGGAGCCAGGCCGCGGCAGAAGGAAGAAGCAGATGAGCCAGGCCACTACAGGCCACGGTAGAAGGAAGAAGCAGAGGAGACAGGCCACGGCAGAAGGTAGAAGCAGAGAAATGAAGTGGATCTTTAAGGCTCTCGTGCAAAGAGAGACAGGCAACGGCAGCGTCTACGTACAAAGAGGAGTTACAGTCAACACCAGTAAGGGAACCAGCGTCAACGTCGGCCACGGTAGTGTCAGCGTGAACGTAAAACCCAAGGAAAACGAAGCAGTTCGAGAAGGCTGTGAGGAGAAACCTGAGGAGAACGACGAGGTCCGAGAGCAAGAGGGTATCGAATCCTGCAGAGAAAGAGCTGGAGGGAAAGAAACCGAGAGCGGACGACAACGAATGGACTTTTCGAGGCACGGTGAGAGTGATTGCCGCAGGAGAAAGTATTCGATTAACAAGAGGCAAATTCAAATACTTTTGAGACAAATTGGGTGTAGTGAAGTTTGAATCAAGGGGGAATATTAGAAATTGATTCAAACGTGGCAATGATCAGTCAAACGTGTTACGTGTTAGTCAAACGTGTCAGTCAACCGTGTCAAACGGTTTTACATTTTTCCAGCTATTCGTGGGTTAGTGGTTTAGTCTGTTGGCGTATTTAGTGGTATAGTGCACTTGTTTGTTAGACAGTGTTTAGGTTATTTAAGTATGTAATTTGGTATGATTAATTGAAAATGAAAAATTCGCAGTTTTTCTTTTCATGGTAACGCAAACCAGTATTTTCGTCTTCATCCACCTTGCGTTTTTCGCTCCCAAACCCTAACACCATCACCATCTGTGCTTCTTGATTTCTTTCTTGGTTTAAGGGCGTAAACCTTGATGAAATGTTCATTGGTTGGATAAAAAAAAGGGGCTGTTTTAGATTGAGCATCCCATTCCTGAATTTAAGCAATGGAAGAACCTTCAAGGTACACCATGATGAGTCCTGCATGTTTTTTAGTGGAGGAGATTGGACTATAAAACATGTTACGTCTGTTCTCAAAGACTACGTATGTAATACTGTTCGAGGTCTTTTCTCCCCTGCTGCTGCCCACAATGGCTCATAGCATGCAATTGCAGGTATAAGAACCATCTAAGAAAGTTCAAACGCGAAAAGGTGGGAATGTGGAAGAAGGTTCATAAAAGCAATAGTACCCCATCACATCTATAGGATATGTAGAAGCCCAGATGACTTGCCATTGAAAGAAAGAACTGAGAAAGATCATACCTTTTGCATATGTAATCATCAAGGAAAACATTTTAAACATGTCTTCATGCAAATTATCAACAATAATCAAGGCTAAGTAAGCATATGTTTATATATACATGCTTCCATGCAAGTTATGCCTCAAAACATAAGCAAAAGCTCAAACTCTTCCAATGTCGTCCACAAACTATCTAGTTCTCCTTCTCCTCCCCATGCTTCTCCATCGCGGCGCCGTCACCTCATTTCCCATTCCACAGCCGCCCCCGGCTCCTGAAAACACGACGCTAGAATACATCGACCCGACCCTCCCCCCGCTCCTCCCTGACCGTAGCCCCAAATGCTCAATCATGGTCCTCCAACATGTCTTCGCCGACACCGCCGGAGCTCCCCCAATCTCTGCACCATATTCCCCTCCCTTGGACTGCCCCTCCCCATGGTCCCGCGTCGTTCTCGACCTATCCGCCTCAGCCTCCGACCTCCAAAAGGACCGTGTTGCCGCCATTTGGCTCTCCGGCGCCGAGCTCCTCCGCACCTCCACCCCCTATCCTCTCTCCCCCGGCGTATTCTGGCGCGTCCGCAAAGATATCACTCGCTACACCTCCCTCCTCCGCTCTCCAACCCTTCCCGACGACGACAATTCCACCGACCCATCTTCCAGTACCTCCCCTGCCTTCATCTCGATGATGCTTGAGAACTCCAACTCCACTTTCCCCGGCTTCTACTCCGTGAACGTCTCCATTCATTTCTACCGCGGTGGAGTGAAAACCGAAGGCGAGCCCATACGCCTCTCCGCCCATCCCGTCATCCGCGGTCTCTACCGCGACCCCGCCGACCTTATCCTCCCCGTCTCCAACGAGCTCGGCGAGTGCGGCCACGGTTTCTGGTTTCGGGTCCACAACGAATCCGACTCGCAGCTCGTCACCTTGACCATCCCCAACAACACCTACCGAGCCGTCCTCGAGCTCTACGTCTCCCACCATTCCCTCGACGAGTACTGGTACGCTAACCCGCTCCGTGCTTCAGATTCCAAAGCCAATGGCGGATTCCGGCAGGTGGTCGTCACTATCGACAATCTCTACGCCGGATCGGTGGTTCCGTTCCCGCTCGTCTACCCTGGCTCGATCAACCCGTTTTTCTGGGCTCCTGTGGCTGCCATCGGCGCGTACGACTTCCCCTCTTACGACCTCGACCTGACCCCATTCGTCGGGCTCCTGCTCAACGGGCGCGAGCATGAGTTCCGGCTCGCGGTTAAAGACAGCCGACCGTTCTGGCTCGTGTCCGGGAATCTGCACCTGTGGCTCGACGCGTGGTCGGATGGGGTCGAGGGTGCACTGGTTCGCCACAGGGTGCCCCCCATGCGGCTGAGCCGGCAGGCAAGCTGGCGCGGGAAAGATGGGAAGTCGGCTGTCGACGGTCAAGTCATCGTACGGTTCTTGGGATGGGTGTGCTCGTCGAAGGGGAATGTTACGACGAGCATAAGACAGAGGCTGAAGTTTAAGAGCAGAGTTGAAGTGGTGGGCAAGGGGGCGGTGAAGCAGGCGGCGATGGAGGTGAAGACGAGGATGGATGTAAAGGAGAGTGTGAACCGTGCAATGACGGGGAAGGCAAGCGTGAGCGTCGAGGCGCCGCTGGTGATGAGGACAGAGAGGGCCAGTGGAGGCGGTGGGACGGTATTAGAGAGGACTAGTATGGTGCATGGGTTAACGGAGGAGAGAAGCATGGAGACGAAGGGGGAGTTAGAGAGTAGTACGGTGGCGGACAGGCAGGAGGCGGTGGGGTCGGTGCTCGTAGGGAGGGATGGGAGGGCGGTGTGGGGGGGTGGAGACACGAAATCTGTTTACTTGTTTAGGAATCAGAAGGCGTGTTATCTGAGGACAGTGAATGTGATGGGAGGAAAGGTAACGGAGGACGTGGAGACGGCGGCCTGCGACGCGGTGGCTGATGCGTAGTTGGAGTCGAGTTGGTTTGAGCAGGATGGGGCTTAGTTTCACTTTTGCTCCGAACTATTTAGTCTGCACTCCATGCTCTTTGCCTCTGTTTCTACTTCGTCCTCTATTTTAAGTTTTGATGTCTTCGTCTTGAATTGTTGAGGATGACGCCAATATGAACGTTTAGATTGTTCACGAGCTAACGTACTGGTTTATAATGGGATTTATCTCGCTTGTTACTCGAGTGGTAGGCTATTTGTATATGCATTTTGAGGACACTAAAGCCAGTGCTCCTTTTAGGTATGTCTAAATATGCATCTATTTACATTGTTGATGGCAATTAGAAGACAATTAAACTTTTTATTTTATATTTTTTCCTAATAAAGATAATTGTTATTATCTTATTCTAATCTTATATTCAAATATAGAATAATGTTATAATCTTATTCTAAACTTATAATCAAATATGAATTGATCTTATTTTTCTTAATTTATCTCAATGACTAAGTATATAAGGATAGTAATCTGAGTGGCTTGACATTTTAGATCACTACATCAACTAGAATAGTCGTTCAGATATTATTACATAGCATCAATGATCACAATCGCTATATAGTATCTAATAAATGATAAAATTATCACTAAAATCATAAATATCAATATCATCATATTATACTGTTTGAGTTATAGTTCAATATGTGTGATGCATTTAGAATTAGTTTAATTATTTATTTTCAAAATCATTTATAATCATACATATTCTTTTTATTTTGTTTTTCAATGTATGATATTTTATACTCACAATTCTTCATGAAATTTTTCATTTAATAAATTCCACTTTTATACAACATGTACATAATTTTTATATCCAATATTGTTTAGTTTGTGAGCCCATATTGATACTTGTTAATGACAAGATTAATAATATAGTTTATAATTCCTATCTTGATTTTCTATTTTAGCTAGAGTAATCAAGATAAGGTGTCTATGATAATATGCAAGTATACAACTTGAAGAATCATATTTGTCATGCTAAAAATATCTTATGATTGTAGTTTTAAGATATCAATAATCATGAAGTTTGCAACAATATGTATCATAAAATTACTAACTTTTGTGTAAAAGTTATTTTAAATTTCTAAAAATAGGTTTTCTAGAGAGTAATAAAATAAAATTTGAGTTTTATAACTAGAAATGAATTATTCAAATCAATGTGATTTTTCAAAATGATGATATCTAATTTTTGAATTTTCTTTTTTTAACAATATTCTAGTTAGGAAAAAATTATATACCATAAGAAAGATATTGTTTTTCAATGTTATATTTAAAATTGGGTTCAAAATCACTAAAAAATAAAAATAAGATAATCTAACATGATTGAATTATTATATAGGAGATTGAATGGTTTGTAGAAGCAATCACATTATTCAATAAAGATAAATTTTAGGTTAATATGACGCAATCTAATACTATTATTAAAAGGTCCAATGAGGTATTGAAATGCTCAATGGCTGATCAAATGATACTAAAAAGTTTAATTTTGAGTATATTGAAGCCAACAGATCATATGTTCTAGTTGTAACATCAGACAATTTGATGAGGTTATCAAATGGTCCAATAGATATTGATTGAACAATCCTACTAAAGTTAGATGTTCATGGTTTAGGCTAATTAGATGGTCCAACATCGCTTAGATGATCTAATGTATTTTTGAGAAGCTTAAAATAACTACTAATGGCTAAATTGATGTTATCTTGTTAGTTCCAAAGGCAAACTCAAGAGGGTAGTGGATATCGAATTGAGTGAGGAATGTTCTTTGAAGTTTAAGTTTCAAAATCTCAAACCAATTTCAAAATTTTTACATTAATAATGACATTTTGGATAATTAAAATAAGCAAATTAAAAGTGCAAGAATGAAAATACATAAATGATTTCTAAGATGATTGATTTCTACTTCAGTAAACCTACATCCACTCTCAATCTAAATTACAGGCCTAGTTTTCGTACTTTATCCTCATTTTATCATAAATAATGGAGAAATCATCATATGTATTTTTCCTATAACTAGCACACAACCTAAACTAATTTCAATATTTTCAAACATTTAAAATCCAATCTCTCTCTACACTCTCAATTCCCATAAATGAATACTTCTCACTATTGGGGATGTATGGTACACTAATAAGGGATGAATTGGTGATATAATATTTTTGAAGTTATCCTCAAAAGCAATATTCAACTAAAGCCTTCTTGAATTTAAAATGTCTGATCAATCCCTTTTTTAAGTGTTATTTAATTCTCTAAGGTTAAAATCAATATAAATAATAATTTAATTATAGATATAACAATGTAAATAAGTGAGATAGTATTAGATTTTTAGGTGGTTTAACTTATCCCTAATTTTACATTCACCCTTAAGAAACTTACTTGAGCACTATAAATAAAATTAATTAATTTTTATAGATGGCTAGACAAAAAAAATATACATTTAGGCTTTTCACAAATCAATTACGACCCAAAAACCATTACACAAGATATAGCTAAGAGCACTACCAACACTCTCCACACTATATGACTGGGAGCATAACCAAGAAATGCAAATACAAGAAAACAAGTAGAAAGACAGATGATCTAAACACGCAAGTACAAGCACATAATCAAATGGATTGTAAGAACAAAGTTACCACTTGAATAAGAGCTTATATGATGCAAATGCTAGATGATGTTTCTTTGTTAGCCTTTCTTTTTTTCTTTTAATAGAATAGATTTGGCAATGCAATGCTTCCAACTCTCATAAGTTCCTTATGAATGGATATGACAATAGATTACTATGGCAAACAACCAAGTTTTCTTTTAGAATTTTGCCTATAAGGTCATTAATAGATTATTAATCCTCCATTAATCAATTTCCCTTATCTTGATAGAACTCTCACATGTGACTACAAATTACTTTTCAATAGTTAAAATCATTTTTAATTAATGACTAAACTATTAGTTATATAACTTTTACTTTTGTTCAAATTTTATAATAGATGGGATCTATCATATGTTGTGCATCTATTATACTAATCATATTATTCATTAGAATATTAGTAATGAGTTCATGGGTTTTTCTAAAAGCTTGTTGTGTAAATAATCCTAAATAAAACATAATATATAATAGTAGTTATTATCCCATATAAATGTCTCAAGATTGTGTAGATGTTATTCTTGGTTTGAATATTATATCTATTTTTATTGATCATACTATAAAATATAAAGTTTTTGTAATATGATAATACTTTTATAAATAAATATTTTAATTACATTCCTAGTATATTTGCCTAATTTAATTAAATTATATCATAAAAAATATCATATCATATAAAATTCTTCATATTAAATTCTCTAAATAATTATTAAGTGAGCATTCTCTTTTGGACTATTCAATCACAAGCACATAACTCACTTAAAGAAATCATACTGTCCAATCATATTTGAATCAACCAGCATTGACTCACACCAACTCATGCGACCCATGTTGATTAGTTGCACCAGCTCGATGACCCACGTCAACTTGTACACCTGTGCTGGCACAGACTGGCATAACGGCCCTCATCGACCCAAACTGACCACCGATCCATAATAGCCCTCGTTGACTTGCTGCAACCAACGCCAACTATGCTGAACTGGCCAATGCATACCATAGTCAGCTCACCCGCCAGAGTCAAACTGCACTAGTCCACGTTAACTCATGCCCACTTGAGCAGCGCAATGCTTGCCCATGCCAAGTCAAGCTTGCTCAGCTAGTTTGCCACTGCCCCTGATCGATTCATCATCAATCTGGCCTATTCGTTGCCAATCCAAGCTGAGTCGTCACTAATTAAGGTCTACCCATATGCCAATCCAGGTCTACTTGCTGCCGATTTGGTCAAGTCACCACCAATTCCAACCAAGTTGCTGTTGATCCTCACTGAGTCGCCGCAAATCTAGTCCAAGTCGTTGCCACATCCTATTACACCAATTCAATGTCAACCACATCGCCTTTTTACATCACCAGGCATCCTTCAATAATGCCACATACCAGCAAATCAAGACATCTTAAGCAAAACTTTGTCGCATTATACCAACTTATTCTAAAAATATGCTTTAATATTCTTCCAAATAAATTTGGGAATTTCGTTCATTCGGACTTTTTTGTTGTTACCTTAAAGTAAGTTTTTGTTTTAATTTATCGAATATATTTTTTGATAGATAATATTAAAAATGAACTAGTAAAACTTTTTTTTCAGTTGTTTTAAATTTAAAGTATCAAAATTTTAATAAATATTTTTTATCGAAATTTTACTCTTATTTATAATAAAACGTTTTTGCTAAAAAACTAGTTTTCAAAACCTTAGGCTACTGGAGTTCGGTAAGACTGTTGCCTGTTTCATCCGCGACCGTTAAAAGACTCCGTTCCGAACTCGCCTGTGGGTCACCGTCTTTCCCTGCCCTTGTCCTTCCTTGGCACTATCTCCGAGCTCATCTAGTGATGGCTTCAGTTCATCCAGCCCTCGTCGTCTTCGTCCTCTCCTCTTATTCCCTCGCCCTCCTACCAACCGCCGGCTCGGTGTCTCCAAAAGTCTCCCTCGCTCTCTACTACGAGGCCCTCTGCCCCTTCTGCTCTCGGTTCATTGTTCACTCCCTCCCCAAGATCTTCGCCGACGGACTCATTTCCATTGTCGACCTCCACCTCCTGCCTTTCGGCAATGCCCAGATCGGTTTCAACTCCTCAATCGCTTGTCAGGTACCGTTTCAATCCCTAGCAGAGTTCTAATCCACCAGGGCATTCGGGGAATCCTCCAGAGCTTTTTTGTGGGTATTATGGGAAAATGCTGCCCACAGCCTTACTTTAAAAGCTTGCTTTTTGCCAGAAAGAAACATGGCCATGGGCTCTTTTCTTGTTTATTGGAAAAGGTTTTCTGACTTTATTCCTTATTCATTTACTTGCAGCACGGCCCATCAGAGTGCTTCTTCAACACAGTGGAAGGTTGTGCTATTAACGTGTGGCCAGATGTGGTAATGCCACAACTTTCAAAAGAGAGATTACCTACCTTGGGCTCAACAAAGAAATTTTAATAGAAATATGTGGATGTGCAGTTTGGTTGTTATTATTGTTGTTAGCCTCTGTTTGTTTCTTCTTAATAAATGATGTGTGGATTTGATGCAGCGGCAGCATTTTAGTTTCGTATATTGCCTTGAGAATTTGATCTTGGAAAATAAATACGATGACTGGGAATCTTGCTTCCAGAGGACTCAGTTAGATCCAAAGGCATTGGTGGACTGCTATAACAGTGGCCGTGGGCAAGAGGTTTGGTTTAAATTGTATTTCCTATTATTGCACTATATTTGAAGCAGATTGCTGGCTGGATTTTAATTGAGAAACTAGATAAATAACTTATATTAGATTAGGTATATTGTTGAATGTAGTTTGTCTAGATATCAATGTTATTTTAAATTTGCTCATATTGTTTCATGGTTTACTTCAATACTATCTACATAGTGATGTTCTTGGGTGTCCAATTAATCCATTAATTCACTCTGTTGTTTTAATTTTTTTTATTAAAACCACATAAAATGAGTTTAGATTGATAAATTTTCATAAGATTATTAATATCATTTATGCATAAGAAAATACAGATCACCTTCAGTGCCACATTGTCCAAGAAAATACATATTATCTTCACAAAGCTGGAGATCATTTCATTTTGTCGTGCTGGTTTCAGTTAAATATAGTCAAAAAATCAAACTTAAAAAACTTGGGCCAAATAAAACTGATCCATCTCATAACTTAAAGATGTACTATTCCTAAGCTAAGACAAATCTCCTTTATGAATCCAAAAGGCCACAAGAGATTGTCATCCTTCTGTTCCATCAAACAAATGGGCCTTAAGAGAGATAACATAGGCAGTATGAAAGCCTATCAAATAATTCATTTAACGAATTTAAGCCCTTGAAATATATGAGCTTTAAACAATTTTGAATATCACATTTCATGCCCTCACATCTAAATTGACCTTTTATTCTTATTTTTAACATTAAGATGATTGACATCGGGATATTGCTCAAGTTTAAGCGACATGTTGATGTTATCTTATAAAATTAAGATTTTTAATTATATTATTTAAAATTTTTATTTAATAACATAGTCAATATCTTTAATTATATTAATTTTTATGAAGAAGTCCTTAAGCTAACACCTCTTAGAATTGATGCTTTCTAGAATATAACAGTGTGAAAAGATTCATGGAGCCTTCATAGAAATTGTTAATTCTCATGGATGCTCTTGCAAAAGAGAAAATTTTGTTGCTTACAGAAATAAAAATGCAAATAGTTTAGTTTGGCCGATATTGTTTCCATGTCAAAATTTAAATTTGATATGAATAAAGCATTAAAATTGCTTGTAGAAGCATTTTTTTATATATTGTTTTGTGACAGATTCAACTACAGTACGCAGCACAAACTGCTGCTCTGCATCCCCCGCATCAATATGTTCCATGGATGGTGGTGAACGGACTGCCACTATATGATGTTGGTTTTGACTTGATCTCTTGGCTTTTGTTCTTTATTTTCTTATAACTCATCTGTATATAAGCATCCATTATTCTTTGGTGCACACATCTCATAGCCATAGACAACTGCAGTGCTCTTTTAGTTTCTTTAGAGCCGGTTATGGTTTAGCTTATGTAACCCATTTCTTTATCTCTTGGCTTTGTTCTTTTTCTTATAACTCATCTGTATATAAGCATCCATTATTCCTTGCTGCACACATCTCATAGCCTTAGAAAACTGCAGTGCTCTTTTAGTTTCATTAAAGCAGGCTATGGTTTATGTAACTCATTTCAGTATGAAATTTAACTAATAGCTTTTTCACTGACTTATAAAGAGAGTTAACGTTGATTTAAAGGAACTGTTTCAATTTGCTTATATCACAATCTCAGTGAAAGAACTATATATGCAGAACATTGCTTGATTGAAAGCATTCATAAATTTTCTGCTTCATTTGCTTGAATGCTTGGACTTATTTGCTGCTGCTTGGCTATTTATTTTATAGGATTATGATAAATTTGAGGCCTACGTTTGCAAAGCATTTGATGGTGAGCTTCCAAATGCCTGCCAAGGATTGACTGTTAAGAAACCACAGCACATGGCCAGAAACAAAGCTAATGCGGTTTGTGTTATGAATGATACTGGCATCTCTTCTTCAGCTAAAAATAATTGATCATTCGCTGATGAGGTTAATGCTTTGTTGTTCCTTATGAGCAGCTTTCAATCTTATGAAGATTGGTTTCTTTTTTGAACCAATGGAGTGAATATGTTACATTTTGAATTGAGAATTAGTTCCAAGAACTTGTTTTGCAACAAGCTCAATGGGTGTAATTTTTCTATTTAAATTAAAAGTATATAAATCCTAATAAAATGTTGGTGAAAATTGAATGTTGATAGCCTTGATAAAAGATTTGACTTCGACTGTGTTTAATTGTAGCAATTAATTATATAAGAAGAAATGTCGATTTAATCACCATGTACTATTTTTTTAAGAAGTAAATTGATAAATTAAAATAAAAGCATATATCGGAATCAGATAATTAATTCTAATCCTGTGTTTAATTTAATATACATTTTGGGCATATACTATCCAATATCGTGTGACTAACCCGTAGTATTTAACAGATGTTTTATAAATTTTTTTTATTATTTGATGTATGACAAAAAGGAAGAAAAAGAAATATGAAGTGATAGATTTTTCATGTATCTTTATGACTAATTTCATATTGTTTAAATTGCATATATCAAGGGTGAGTATTTCTTTGCTTACAAGTTTTAATGTATTTTTATTTCAATATTTATTAAAAGGTTATGTTATCATCAAAATGGGATATTGTTAAGCTATTAGTTCTTGTATTGCTAATTTGATAAAAATAAAAATATTTTTAATTATTTTATTAATATTTTTAAAATGTTTAATATCATGTATTTTAAGATTAAATAAATGAATTAATTGGAGAGTTTAGTTTTAACACAAGAACTTATTGATAGTATTTTGGCATAAATTGTAATTAGAATCAAAAGAAGCATAAGATTTGAACAAACTAGGAGAAAATCATTTTATAATCAACTTTATTGGTATTAAAATGTAAAATTTATAATAATTTACTTGAGAAATTAAAATTAGTATAAAAAAAATGCAAAGTTTGAACAAATTAGGAGAAAATCATTTTGGAGTCATCTGTATTGGTTTTAGCATATAAAATGTATAATAATTTTATTTGAGGAACTATGATTTAGTGATATTTTCAGTTTGAGTAATAAAAGTTTTTTTTAAATATTTTCACTTATGTAAGATTGCTTAAACCATGCATTTGATTTAAGACTCTTAATTTATAAATATGTCTTATAATAGAGCAAAATTAATAGTGCATATTACTTATCAAAGTTTAATCAAATAAAAATTAAAAAAAATATGAATCAACAAAACTATACTAATTGTACAGTATTATATCCTCTTTGTGTAATATGACTAGTTCATATGTATGATCGTACAAAAAGTTAGACTAGAAGATCTAGTATTTGTGTTGGTAAAAAATGCATTCGTATAATATGTTTTTCATTGTATAACATAATATAATGATAACAAGAGGTTATTAAACATATTAAAGTGCTCAAGGATGCCATATGGTTCAATATATGGTAGTGGGATAATAGATCCATATCAATATAGAGAGTTTATTAAATGGTGCTAAAGTCGGATTAAAATATTACTATATCATTTAATACAATCATGTTGTGTATTTTATATGTGCAAAAAATGAATAGATTCATACAATCTTTTTCATTATATAATACATTAAATATAAACCAAAGAGATGTTACATGAAATTGAGGAAAGAGAAGCTTCTTACACTATGACAGTTTTTGTTTTACAGTGCATGATCATGTGTCAGTAAGAAAAGATAGTCTTTTAGTCTAAAGGGTTGGCAATTTGTTCAATTGTGAATATCATATGATATATTATTCCTTAGATCGGACAGTAAAATTAGTAAAGGAAATGTGAGTGATAACTAATTTGATTGAATTTTAAAAAATTTTATCATAGTTATTGGGGATTATTTAAAGCTATTAGAGGGCTTGTTATGTCATATAAATGAGACCAAACATGGAGAATAGGCTAATATTTATTTTTATATCTTTAAAAAAAATCTTACTTGAAGATCAAAAAATCTTACTTGAATTATTTAAGCATAGATATTATTCTATCCAAGAGTTCTCTCGCATCTATTAAGCTTCTTACAATATGATGGTCTTTCTTTTACAATGCATGATCATATGTCAGTAAGTAAGAAGAGATAGTCTTTTAATCTAAAGGGTTGGCAATTTGTTCAATTGTGAATATCATATGATATATTCCTTAGATTAGATAGTACAATTAGTAAAAAAAATATAAGTGATAACTAATTTGATTGAATTTTAAAAAATTTTATCATAGTTATTGGGGATTATTTAAAGCTATTAGAGGGCTTGTTATGTCATATAAATAGACCAAACATGGAGAATAGGCTAATATTTATTTTTATATCATTAAAAAAAAATCTTACTTGAAGATCAATATTGCAAAGATTAAGGGTGAGTAAAACTGAATTATTTAAGCATAGAAATTATTCTATCCAAGACTTCTCTCGCATCTATTAAGCTAAATTAAACACTATTATTATTGCATTATTTTATCATGTTTTAATATGTTTCTTAATTGAATTGTATTAGGTTATAAAGCTTTTGATATCAATCTTTTATCGTATTATTGAAACTTTATATTTTATATTGTATTAGTCTATTAGTCATTATTGTAAGGTATTTAGTCTGATCATTTGTAGGTTCCTTTATGAATTGTGGCCTGAGAAGGGGAGAGAAGTATGAGTTGTTAGAAATAAAATTTGATTTCATAAAAAGTATTTAAATAAATATTTTAAATTAATTTTTAAATAAGCTATAGGAAGTCCTTATAAGTGATTTTATGAAAATTTTATACTTATTAAATATGTTAATTTTCTTTTTAAAATTTTTTAAAAAACTATGAGATAATGAATTAACAAAAATTGAAAAGTACAAAAAATATTTTAGATGTTTTGACTTAAATTTAAGTTTATGTCCATCCTAATTAACAACCAAGCAAAAATAAAGCAATAAATATGTCTTTTACCAAAAGACATGCAGGTAAAATTTCACAATAACAAAACAAACAAGATATGCAACAATATCTTACAACAAAATAAAGTTGGCTAAAAAGGAAAAGAATGTGACATGACAAAATCGTACTAAATAAAACAAAAAACTTATACTTAATGAAATGTCTAATAAGATACTAGAGTTTTAATTGAATCAATTAGGAAATAAGAACATGAGAGTATATTTGATTGAAGAAAAAAGGAAAATTTTGAGCTGAACGATGAAGGATGCAATGAATGAAAGTGATAATAAGCACAGATTGTAATGGCTTGAATTACTTGAAATTTCTCTTTTAATTTTATCAAAATTCATTAATCAATTATATTCAAAAAGTCTTTTATTTATAGATATTTTTAATGTCTAAAAATAGTTACCAAATAAACTAATTAGTTGTTATTATTTAATTTAATTTAATAGCAAGTAGAAAAACTTGAAAATAATGACTAAAATGACCATTAGTCAAGCTGTTTATCAAACATCATCAAGATCTTCATGAGATTTGATATTTGTTTATCTTCTTCCTTAAGTTCTCAACTAAGTTTATTAAAAATAATAAAAAATTATTATTATCAAACAAAGCACTATAATATGAGCCATACATTATAACAATCTAATCTTGTATTGTAGACTCTTTTGAGTTATTGTTAAAAGTCTCTTAACTTGGTACATTATAGGATCTTGTGGCCAAATGTTTGTAAGATCCTCTAACATTATACAAGGCTTTATCTACCTACTTTTATGAAAGACATTTTTTTAATGTGAATTTTGCCTTTTGGTTAAAAGTAAATGTGAAAGAAACTTGTCAACTATAAGAAGATGTATGGTGAATTATATATGTTACAAAGTCTAATTTAATTAAATATTATTTTAAACACAATGTAGATAATTATAAAAATCTTTTGCTTACAAATTCAATTAACTCAAATAATCTTATAAAAAAATCTCTTATTTATGTTAATAATTATTATAACAAATTTTAAAAAATACTTCTTAATTTTTTAAAACCTTTACAATGATGATAATAATTGTGAATTAATAGATCAAATAAAACAAATAAATAAATAAATATGCACATCAATTTCAAGTGATTATACCACCAACACTAGACGTATTAGTAGATCAAACCAGACTTTCATAAACCATTATCTTTCGCCAATTGACATATAAACCTCACACCCACAAACCACTTTTATCGCACTCTGAACAACCATTAGCTCCACAAAGCTTACAACAAAAGTTCTCTCAAGATCTTCATGTAATAAGTCGTGATGAAGGAAAGAAGAATATTAAGCCTTAGCTAAGTTATTAAACATACAAGGTGAAAGAAAACTTGCATTCTTAAACCTAGAACTAGACTTACGAGACAAGGGGCAACTTCAGGGACACTAAAAGAGTTTAACACAATTAAAATATGTGTTATAAACAAGGGGAAATACACTACTAAAAGAATTTAACATAATTAAAATATGTTAACGGTAGCATAAAACTCCCAAAAAACATTGCATTAAAGTACTGTTGTGACACAAACTGAATCATGCATAAATAAGCTTACATGACATGCAAACAAATTTTTCAAACCTTCATAATGAAAAGAGAAACAAGACATTGAGAAATCGAGTCCTACAACATTGAACCACTCTCAAGCAACACCGTTACCCTCTTCGTGAAGGAGCATCTGATCAAAGTGCCAAACTCCATGTCCTTTGCCAACCCTTCTCAGTTGAGAAACATATTCAGCTATCTTTTTTATGGTCTCAACCTATGTTAAAAAAAATAATAACTTAGATAACAGTCATATGTTCAACTAGAAAAATTCAAACATTTTTGCGTGATTCTCTCACTAAACTTGGTTTTGTAAAGTCAATGTTTGCAACATTTTTAGGCAATATAGAGATTGAATTTATCCACAACTAGTCACAAAGAGATGGCTAAGCATGTCAAACAAATGAATTAACAATTATTTAAGGATTCCTTTAGTTGAATGTGATTTGGATTCTTGATATTTAAGTCACAAACTAATTTAAATATCACTTTATATAAAATTTATTAATTTTTTTAAATTTGTTCATTGCTATCTAAATAAACTTTTATTTTTATTTTTAACATCGATAAGACCAACATCTAAATGTCGCTTAAATTTGAGTTACATCATAGAATTTTTTTTAAGTAATGAAATTATAATTTTTAATAATGATATTTAAAAATATCATCAAACAAAAAATTATATCTAAATATTATATTATATGACAATATTATTAAACTAAATATTTCTTAAAGATTAAAGATTTTTTCAAATATAACAAGATCATCGATTAAGAATATATAATATAGACAAACCACAAAAACAAAAAAACACTAATGTAAGAAATTTTCTCATTATGGGAAATGATTTTAGATTTATGTAGTTCAACATAAGATATGAAAATACATATCCGAAAAAACAAAAAAATTATCTATGACAAGAGTTACTAGAACAAAAAAAAAATAATCACACAGAAGCATATCATGCTATCAAATAACAATGAAAATACACTAAATCAAACAAATAAAAAAGAATGCTAAACATTTTCACACAAAAAGGGTTGAATCCCTTGTCTGGTGCATTAAGGAATTCATAATGGTTAGCATTTAGTCTTCATGAAGAGAATTGGTTGGCTCATTTCTTTTTTGCATGCATCTTCATCACTTTTATGCATTCATAGCTTTTAAATAACACATCTTTAATAACAAAATTTGTAAGAGATAGATTGAATTTACGAAATTTTAAAGTTAATTATACCCTTCAATTATCACTATATAAATTTAAACATAAGACTTAACAATGTCGATTTCTAAAAGATAGCATTTATCATATACCTAAAATATAAAATCATAATTAAAAAAATTATGATTATGACTATGATAAGTTAAACATGAACACAAAACTTACAATATCAAACATCCAATATTTAGAATATATAAAAATCATAGAGCTCATGATGATGATGAAAAGAAGTATGAAAGCAAATAATGTTCTATTGAATAAGAACAAATGTTATTATCTTTGATTTTTTTTGTATAAGAGATTAAGTTAATATTTTTCTCTGCTTGTAACATTGAATGCATTTGAGCAAACTTATTTTTTTTTTTTGTATGATTTCATACTATATATTTTATGACTTCTACTATAGTAAGTAGATCTTTCTTTCTCCTCCATGGACAAAAGCTAATGAAGATCAAATCACATAAATCTTGTATGGATCTTTTTTTTTATTTTATAATTATTGTTCTAATCAATTTTATTTTCATTACACTCATGTAAATCTTCTAAGTTTAAATTCTAACAATACTAATTCTTTGATTAATTAAATTATGACTGTAAAACTTTATGCTTAAAATATATCATTATCATATGCTGATATCAATAAATACAAGGTTGCAATGTTTCACCTGTTCCTTAAGGAACTCGCTTTCAATAAATTCTGAGAGCTGTGGATCATTGTGGAGAGTTGCCAACTGTTCATCCCGAAGATGTATTTCAAAATATAAATTTTAGCAAACATTATTAAGAAAGATATTTGACTAGAAATTCTTACACCGTGCAAATTGAGCAGTTTCTCGTTCACAAGCCTCTCGAGAGACAAGGTAAGTTCCATTGCTGTCTCAACAATAGCAAACAAGTTATCGTCTTATATACTTGTTGACATATGTGTTAAAAACATTAACAATAAAAGTATAGCACTAAGCCAGGAGGTAACTGCCCCAATAATGGAAAAGACATAGTGGTTCATGAGAAAATAAAAGTCACTCAGATCTACCGAAAAGTTGCGAATTGCTATGAAATAGCTCTCAATGAACTGAATTATGTTTTAGAAAAATCCAATAAAAAATAAATGGCAGTACCGTAAAGAGCATCGCCTTTTTCTTCATGATCAAACTCGGTTAAAGGCATCACAATTGATTGTAGCTTTACTCTACCACCACGCTTGTTCTGCAAACAAGGACAACGCTGAAGTTAGCAGTGAAATATTTTTCTATCAACCGGAGGAGGAAGATAAGTTTTTAGACAGACACCTGGTATTTCATCAGTTTTTCAGCGTGATCCCTCTCCTCATCGCTTGATTCCTCAAAGAACCTGAGCAGAGGAATTATAAAAATAAATTAAGCATAAAAGAAAAACACAAAAAGAAGGGATAGAAAAGGAGAATTTTATTTTTTCTTGCTTACTTCGCTATGCCTCTCAGCGCGACATTGTCACGATCAAAGTAGGCGAACAAAGAATGATAAACATAAGAAACATTGTATTCTATGCTGCAATCGGATGAAAGGAGTTGGATCAGATATGAATTAGATTGCCATTAAATGGAACAAAAAAAAAAAAAATCATGGAAATCCAAGCATTGATGAGCAACTAAACAAAACTTAGCAAACCAAAAGGACGGTTCAAGAGAAACAGAACACGAATAAATAGCATCACAAGAAAACAATAGGATTCACTGAGAACTAACTTGATCTGCTCATTAATAGCCGCCTCACACTCATCAGCATACTTCTGACGGGCAAGCGATTTGTCAGGGGAAGTGGGCACGAGCACGAGCTCCTTCTGTACCTCCTCGAAGGGCTGAAAAAAGACACCAGTTAACGCACCACCTTTTTCCCCTCCGAGAGCCGCCACGGCACCAGGTACCGATCTCCTTGATTTGGGAAGCCTAAGGACCCCAGCCAACGACGAGAACCGCCGATCGATCACCGATTGCGACGACGATGAGTCCCATGAGCGAGACGAGAGGGAGAGAAAAGAGGAGGCGCGGAGAAGCACTGCCATGACAACAACTAGATTAGAGAAATGGAATCAGAGATGAAGCGACGAGAGGAAGAAGGGAAAACTTGAGCTTGCGAATTGAGTGGTGGAGAGTTGATATATAGAGAGGAAGAGGACGAGTGTGCTCGTGCAGGGTTGGGATTGACGACGACGATTAAGACACGTGGATGGTAGAGATGAATTAGCTGGGCAGGCGCGTGGAGGCCTCGTGGTCTCGGCCCCGTTGGTCCTGCGCGACAAAAAATCTGCCAAATAAGTAACAAAATCCTGTAGACGATACTGCATGAATTACTTCAAATTCTAGTTAACGACCGTTAGATATTGTAAATAATTTCACTTTAGAAAATGAGCTCGAATCTTGAAGTAGATCTTGAAAGTCAGATTGGTCTTTTTTTTTGAGCATGGCATTTGAAATCTAAAATCTACATTAAGGATGGCACTTCTCCAATTTAACAAAAATATACACCATGTATAGCTGGCCCTTTTGGCAGTAGTGGAATTTCAAATATGTGACAATGCTTATTAAATTGTCAAAAAAGCTTAGGCAATATATTGGGTATATCACATTATTTTAAATATAAAATGATAGCTAGTTTTTTTTTCGATATTATCAACATTCAATTTTTTTTAAATAAGTGAATTATTCAGTTAGATAATAATTTGGATATACCCTGTGAATTATCGAGATATTTAATTAGTATCAATAAAAAATGTCAATATTTGCATATCAATTCTATTTAGAGATCAAGATTATGAAAAAATTCATGTGATATATTCTAAATAATATTTATCTAAAGAAATCATTAAGTTAGGAATTTAATAATTTTTAAATAAAATTACATCAATAAGTAATACTTTAAGGTTAAAATTTAGTTTAATACTTAAGTATTTGAATTTCTATCAACTTAAAGGTTTAAATTGGTGAATAAAAGTTGCCATTTATATATAAACATCATTTTATATTGTTAAACATTAAATATTAAATATTTCTATACATTTTTATCCCATTAAGAGAGTCCCTTGTTCTTAGACTTTGTTATATTATGATGAAGGAAACCTATGCGAGCACAAAACATAAGAAGCTTTCAATCTTATTTGTATTATTGAGCTTGATGCACCTGGTTAAGAAAGCAATATTTTGGAATCCAAGTGATGTAAATGCATAAGCATATGAAAAATACATTAATTCAAAAGTTTATGATAATAGATAATGAAATTCATTTTATTATATTACAAGTAATGTCTTCACTATCTTAATATTAGGTTACAATTGAACTGAGTGAATAACATAGAAAGAAAATTTTTCTCATTTTATAATAAGACATGCTTTCTTATATATCATAAGGAGTGTCGATAATATTTCACATTAGTAATATATTAACTTCTTAAACAATATGAGTGTGTAATTACTTTTTAATGAGCTATTGACTCTTACGATCTCTAAGTTCATGAAGCTATTAATCAAGGTTGATTAGTTATATTTCTAATGTTATAAACATTTTTGGGTTAATTCATTAATCTCTAATTAACTAAAAATAAGTATTAGTAATCATTGGCCATCGTTATAACCAGCACAATTAATAATCATGAAGGCATATAGACCAATAATATAAGGGCTTTACTTAATTATATTCTTATTAATCATTCTAATCAAAAGATTAATGCAAATAAAAAATTAGTGATGACACAAAACCTTAATAGAGACTTGATGATAAGAAATTATATTAGAAGTCATATGATAAGATACACATAATGTAAGAAAATCATATACAATACAAATACTACATTTCTTTTATTTCTAATTTTTTAATATTTTATGTTATTACTAAAAATAATTTCTTTTGAATAATTTTTCTCCCTTGATCTAAATCATAATTATACCTATTAGTAACCTCTTATTAACATTCATCCATAATAAAAATAATATAAAATGCTAGATATATATGATCCAAAAACTTATATCTTATGGTCCAACATTGAGTAGAGCACCTAGGTAGGTGTAGTCCTAAGGTCAATACCCTGTAATATACTATTGGGCTCAACATCATCATACACATGCACACCCATTTCATAAGGTCATGGTAACATATATATTATGTAGGTATGATTGAAGTTCGATACCCTACGGTTTATCATTAAGATTAGTATTAAGGAAAATATTTTCAAGAATTTAGTTATTTTTAATGTTGTCATATAATAAAAAAATAAATGTAACAAAGAAAACTATAAAACAAGTAAAATCATATTGCAAGTTAACCAATAAAATAAATAAGCTAATAAAAGACTATAAAAATCTATAAGAAAATTACTATGTTATATTACAAGTTATCAGATTTATTTACCTAAATTTGAGCACAAAATGTCTCTTTAAACATATAATTTCTTTTGATTTTTTATAATAAAATGTATATACATTAATTATTAATTTTTTATTATTAAATACTTATTGTTACTATATTTAATCACAAGAATCCAATGCACACACCGCACAACCAAAATAAGGCATTGAAATCTTATAATTTACCTTTCTAATGACATCAAATTAATGAATTAGAGCACCCTCCCTATTGAACCTCTTTATAGACAACACGATGACTAAGATTTCCAAAACTCACCCCTCTTTTGCGAAGAAAGTCTATGATCACACCATCTTTGATCAAGTTCTCAGTGACCACTACACACAACACCCAACCTAAGCCTCTCATAAACTCACAAAAGGGAAATATTTTTAATAATCTATTAGGAAGGTGTTAAGCATGCTTAAATACAGATTAACGATGATTTAAGATTATTGAACCACAACCATTATATTATATAATATACATTATTAACTTATATAAATTCAATGACATTTAAAAGTCAAAACTAAATAAGCCACCACTATAATATTTATTTAAATTATATATATATATATATATATATATATATATATATATATATATATATATATATATATATATATATATATATATATATATATCACTATTTGCTTGTATCTCTATCTTTTATTTATTTGTAAATCTATTTCTCTCAAATCAATTGTAACTATATCAAAATTATGTAATTAAAATCAACTATCAATTTTTATTTATTTACAAATACATCATATACCAAATAAATTATAATTGTGTTAAAATTATGTAATTATAAATCTACCTTCAACTCAAACATCAAAATTACAAATATATCTTTAAACTTTAAAAATTCATAACCAATTATATAATGATTCAAACATTACAAACTCAACATCATTAATTTTTTCTTGAAGAGTTCTTTTTATCGATATACTCAAATAATGTTTTTATTAAATTTGAGTTTATGATATATTTTCTAAGTTTTTATTATTTTTTTAATATTTTTATTTATAAATAATATATTTTAACAAATTGACTTTATCAAATTTAGTCATACCTAATCACCATATATTGTTTCTAAAGTTTCTCCCACCTTGATTGAGATAATGTATGGGCTATTATAAGTATTACACTATAAAGTCAATTTAATAATAAAAGACACTTGATATAATGTATTCTCATATGATTTAGCTCTTCATGATCAAGTGTCTTTAACACTCCAACTTTATAATATGATCCATTGTCTGTATGATAACTTTCATGGGGATAATTGAGATGATGTTTCCTTTTCAAGATAAACATTAATTTTTGAGCTTGACAATCGAGGACACTAATGCGAGACTATTGAACCATTGTAATAAAAGACATACAAATCATAAATATATCACTCTTTTTAAAATAATTATCCTATTAATCATAAGAAAATTTAAGTATACTTTTAGAGAAGAAAGAAGCAAAAAAGCTAAGAAAAAAGTAAAAAAATAATAATAAAAGATAAAACTAATTCAAATATATATAAAAAAAAAAGATATGAGTACTATATAATATATTAGTACTATATGATAATTATACGTTTACATAATCATGATGTATATGATAACTATATACTTATCAACTAACTTCTTTATTTTTTTCTTGTTTTTTATTTATTTCTTTCTTATCTTATGTTTTGATTTTTATAGCACCATAAAAAATGCACACACATACTAATAATGATGTGAAATCACATAAATCGAAATATATGTAGATGATTTTGTCATGCAAGATTTTCACACCATATTAAATTCCTTAGTAATACTCTAAAGTAATTAAATAATTTAACTTATATCATAATTACTCATTTTGCACTTTGGGATGCTTCTTCAACACCTTTTCTTTTTTTATTATCTCTTTTTTTATTTTCTTCACATTTCTTATTGTATTATATCATTAATTATTCAACCTTTATTCATAAGTTTTAAAATCATGTTTACTTAGTTTCACACTTCCTATTCCTTATGAAAAAATATATAGTTTTTAAATCAAAAGTACTTACAAAAGCTATCACAAACAATTCTAAAAAACTTCCAAAAACTTTATCTATGATTCCCTATCCAAAGCTTCATAACATATAATTCAATTCCCTAAATCATGCTATAAGAGCACTACAAGCAACAAATCAAACACTAAGTTAAATGAGCTGATATACGTTAATAAGGTTCTTTAAGTTGATCATATCATTTGATGGTTCCATTGGATTATATGATCCTCAAGTTTCAACTAGATAATTCAATTTCAACTAGTTTGACATGCTAAATAAAGCCCAATTGATTATTGTCTGATAAATATTATTGTATTATATGATTTTCTTAGAAATTTTGAATTCAATACTATTCAACTGATCATAACTAGATAAAAAGGTCAAAAAAAAGGAAGGAAAAATCTTAAATGTGGTGGGTGCTTGGTCTCCCATGTGAAAATTTGCCAATTAGTGTAAGCTTGAAATTGATTCTTATAGTTTCATTCTTCTCCTCTTCCAAAATCATTTTTGGTTCCCCCTTAAATGTGACGGGTGTCTTTATTTTAATTAGGAATCACTCACTTGAGTCACTTAGTACTTTCACAAAAGATCAATTAAAAGAGATTGCCTCCAAAATTGTTGTGTACCCATTGTGCAATACTATTTATTAAGCAGTAAGAGTGAAGTTTCGATCATACTCGTGATTAGTTATCATTTAGATTTAATGAATCCTTTAAAATTACTTTTTCAATTAATGTAAAAAGATTTCAACTTCAATCACCGATTGCACCCAAGAAAACCATCTGATTAGTCAGACCTTTGCTGAGACGCGTTCACCGCATTTATCATATGATGACCATCTTGTCGTTCATCACCTTATCCAGAGACCAAGTAAGTGAAAAATCAATTTGTTGAAAGTATTGTACTAAATAAAAGTTCAAGTTAAAACTCAATATATTTTAAAATAAATATTTCATAATTTAAATTTTTAAATTGATAAATAAGAATAAAAATTATTTTAAACTTATTATATAAAATTAAACCTATTTTTTTCAACTAAATATAAAACATATTCTCATGAGGTAATCATCCCCCCATGGTCCATGTGCTTATTAGATCAACCAATCGAATAACAAGCTCCCAATAATATTTTTAATACCATTTAATATGAAGAAGTCATGCCTAACGAAGCGGTAGTGACGAAGCAAATCAACGGCAGTGTGAACGCGTAAGATTCCTCCACAAAAGAAAAATCAAATGATAGAGACGTGGAAAGCAGGCTTTACAAAGAAGCGTGTGGTCGCCTCACGCAACGAGATAATCCACCAAATATTACCTGCACATTGCTGTCTTTCCATTTGTCGAAATCAAGAAATATCCACAAGCGAAGAGTTTAATAACCCATGGGCAAATGCAATGTGCATATTATATAGAAAACCCATTGAGTTGGGTAATCAAAGAAATATATAATATTTGTTTTTGTGAATAAAGTTTGAAAGTAATAATTGAGAAGATAAATACTACAATAAAATACAAAATAATATTTATACAAAAATTTTAAATTTGTAGAAAAAAAAAGTAGGCCATAGTATAGAGATTAAACATATGAATGTGCTTTTTTTTTTAATTAGGTAATAAAATCAACAAATCATTATTATGTTATCTAGATGCAGGTTATAATTGTTGCCCAAATCATGTTCTTCAACATACTTTCATATACATTATTTTATCGTCATGTTATTCATCATTATTATGTTATATATGAAAGCATAGTTTTAGTTAAAACTTATTTCATAGTTATATTTCTTAGTCCTAATTTTTCCCATTATAAATACCTCTATATGAAATGAATCCATGGTAATTCCCCTTGTTGTGTTGTATCAAAGTTTCTTGTGAAGAGATTATAGTGAGATACTTGATCTTTCTGATCACCTTCTCAAACAGGAAGTTGAAATATTTGTGTTATAGAATCATATGTTCTATTTTTCTCTTAGGCTTTTGTCAAATAACTTGTGTGACGGCTTCAATAAATTCTATTTTTCATTCCTAATCTATGTCATTTATTGGATATAGGATTTGCTTTTGTTTGTGCAAAGCATTTGAGCATAAGAATATATAATTTTTTTTTTGAAATCCTCTTTTTTATAGAAGCGACAATGAGCACATTTTGCTAATGACTTAAATGTCATAGCTTGAACATTTTTCTTTAGATTGTGTAAAAAATAATCAATCCATTTCGTTAAAAAATTCTCCTATTTGTAAACATTTTCTAACGACTAAAATCACTTACTAAATAGTCAAATTAGCCATTATAGTTTCCCTGACGATCATATTCATAATTAGAAAATTATTTTTAAATAAAATATTCTAATAGCTCTTAATAATGGCTAGAGTTGTTGCATAGGAGCAAGAAGATCGAAAATATTCAAAATCGTTCAATCATTAAAACTATGCGATTAGATGAATGAGATTTAACTATTGCTATTAAGAAATTATATTTGTTTAGGACCATTAGATCTCAAAATAATCAAACAGCTAAAATGTGGTCTTAATGTGGATAAAGTGTGGACCATGAGATCATGGCATGGTGCAATCAAATTGAGCATATAATCGGGCATTATAAAAAAGTGGATGAGATCAACATTATTCAATCACAAAAATTGCATGATCAAATGACTTTAGTTATTTTTGTAATTGAAAAGTTAGTTGCATGGTTTCTCTCTATGTTTTAGCCTAGAGCAATTACTTTATTAAACTTTTCTAATTTATTTTGATAGAATATGCCTTTATGACATGGTTTAGTTTTTTTAATTCACTCTATTTTTGTCCTAAGGTGCAAAACTTTGTCGTAGACCATCCAATGATGCTTGTGAATATTATTAAACTCCTCATCTTCATAGAAATTCATTCATAATTTTTTTAGTTCTATTTGTGATTTATATTGGGGGATGTAATGTCATTAATGAGTAAGATGGAATAGAGTCTAGAACATACATTATTAATATTAATCTACCACCCAGTTGAACAACTTTTTCTTTTAATTGGCCTTTTCGTTGTTTAATTTTTCAAGCAACTATTAAAAGCATACTACTTTCCTTTTGCTAAGAAATATGGGGTATCTTAGATATATTATGGGAAGAGACATGTTTACAACCCATTACTTTACTTATATTTTTAGTTATCATTGTCTTTATTGATCTAGTTATGTAGAATTTGTTCTTTTATATATTTAATTATAATCTAACATGTCTTGGAACCTTTCAAGGCATCTATTGAGATATTTCAAAGATCTTAGGTCCCCTCTACTTAATATGATGATATAATCAATAAAAATAAGGTGAAAAATAGCTAAGAAGCCTTTAGGTTTGCACAATAAAGTATTTTTCCATTCACATATTATTCTTTTAATATCCTACTAAAACCTTCATTAATAATGTAAAGACTAGTAAAGAAATAAGATTACTTTGCTTTAGTCTCTTTGCTAATTGAAAGAAACCATTAAGTAATATATTGATTATGATTGAAAGTCATGAACTACTATTTAAATATTCCTAATTAATCAATTAAATAGAGCTAAACTATTTATTTTTATAGAAATCTTATTCAAGAAATCCCAATACAAGCTATCAAATTCATTTCTTATGCCAAGTTTGAGAATAAAATTCTTGCCTTTGACCCTTTTGTTAAGAATCCATTAATTATTAGGTTAATAGAATATTCTCTATAGTCTCGCTTCCTTTTATGAATCAAGCATGCTTAAGAGAGATTATCTTTGATAGTATTTTGTGAAGCATGTTTATCGATAATTTATTTATTAACTTTTTAGAAAAATTGCACACATAAATTACACTAAAATCCTTAAACAGAGTCTTAAGAACTAACAATAAGTTATTACTTGTAATCCTCTTGGGTATTGAACTTCTAACAACAAATTCCTTGACTAAATCTAATACATCCAAACCTATGATATCTCAAAATTTTGTAAAAACTTTATTATTAAATCTATCTAGATTTGATGCATTATCTTTGTCTAATTGAAATATCACTTCTTTGATATCCTCCATATTAATCTCTTTCACAAATTTGAACTTATCTTCATTAGTAATCAATTTCAAAGTACTACTTAATATTTCTTCATCACAATTGGCTTTTTTACATGAGAATAGATTTTTAACAAATTACACAGTAGGTTCTTTCTATTTTATAATTTGTATCTTTAATGCTAGTAATGTTGAATTTTTCCCTTTTGTTCATAACAAAAGAATGAAAAATTTTAGTATTTTTCTTTGCCTCTTTTAACCATCTAGTTTCAGCTTTATGATGCTAATCGATTTCTTCCTTATTTAGTTTCTCCATGGTTTAATGGCTTGGTTTTTTAATTCCATATTTTGAAAGCTAGAGTTATCATGATGGTAAGATGTGTTGGTATTATCTAATTATTTTCAACCAATTTATAAAAATTTGGATGTGTGGACAACATATTTTGAAACCTATATTTTTGAAGTCTTAGTTCTTATATTTTTGAGTGTTGTAATAATAATGGAGAGTAGCTAAACCTTATTTCACAAATGTGTTGTATGTAAGATGGAGTTCCAACCAATCCTTATTTACTAATGCCCTACAAAGTCATTTCTAAACATATTTCTTTTTTTTTTTCCCAACATAAGTGAAGGTCAAACTCAAGAAGAGATATATCGAGCAACATTGATTTTACAATTTAGTACTTTTAGCTCTAAAAAGTTGCTAAATAGGATATGGCAATAGATTATTATAGTAAAAGCCTAGATTTCTTTTTTAATCATTGCCAATTTATTAGAAAATTGCAACAAAGTTGATACCTTATTTTGGTTAGAAGTATTTAACCATCAATTATGCCTTGTGTTGCTTATTTCAATCATACCCTTTTCACAACCTATAAATCTATTTGTTTTGTATACTCTCTCTCTTTTAATATAAGAGTCAAGTCCTACTACATATTCTTTTTATTAAATGATGCAATTTCATGTTGCATTGCCAACTCTCACTAGACAAAATCGTCAACTTTTTTAGCATTTGAGAAGAACTTAGTTTCTGCAATATTTTTCTAGTTCAACAAATAAGGATTATTTGAATACCTTTACATAGACCTCGATGAATGGCATAATTTTTGTACATATAGTTTTGATGAAGGCATCATATGTGGGTCATACCTACTAGTAGTGAGATGAATGTAGTTTGTATTGAAATCCTTTTCCATATTTTTGGAGGATGATGTCAAAGGTGGGATCTTTCAAGCCCATGTCCATCTATTTTTTATATTCTATCTTTTTTATTTTATGGTATGTTATCATTATACAAGTGTTGTTCATTAAACATAATGTCATTAGTCTTGATACTTATAAGTCATATCAAATCCAAGTATGATAACCAATGTTGTATTTAATGAAATAGCACTTATTGCTTTTACATCTTGCTAATTTCTATGCTTTATATGCATGCGTGCTTGTGACTGATTTCATCTTAATTTCTACCCAAACTACATTTTTCTTGCTAACTTAAAGTCTAATGATATGGGATTTTTTTGTTGTTATTAGGTTGTTATATTTACAACATTTATTAAAATTATTTCTGTAATATATTTTTTTATGGAATATTCTAACATTATTGATCAAACAAAGTGTCGTGATTGGGGGTTAACAATATAACATTATTGACCAAACATAGCCTAAATACTTGCTTTACATATGTGCTACATCATTCTACCATTAAGCCAATGATAATTTGCTCATCTTGTTTTATGACTTAATATTTTAGAAAACAATAAGACGTAGCATGAGACTCTAAGGCTTTAATATGAGAGATAACATATTATTATCATGTTTTTATGTTTTATTTTTTTATATATGTGAGATAGGTTTTGTAAGCTTTAGTCTTTATGGGGCATTTGTGAATCCATCACTTGTGTTACTAATGAAGGATCATTATGGCAAACTCATCAATAACATTAGGATTTGACACATTAACTTATTGTATGTGTTAATTTATCTTTATGTTATAGATTTATGCATTTGGCTTGGACATTACCTTTTCTTAGATTCTTTCTATTAGTGAGGAATGAGTTCTACTCATGACCCCTCTTTGACTTTTTATTTAGTCCTTTTTAGGCCTTAGTTTTACCAGGGCTCTTAAGTTTTAAAGATCAAAGCCTACTTGAGATATATTATTTTATCGTGGAGAATATGTAACTATGTTGTGTCTATTGTCTACTGGCATTTTTGTCATCACATTTCCTATCCTATTCTTTGCCAATGGAATTGTGGCTACTTTGAGATGTTATAACATACTTTTCATGAGTACTCTTATCCGTTTTTCATTTTTATACTATTTCTTTTTGTATTCTAACAAGTTTAAGCTTAAATTAGATTTTTGTACTTCATTCCTTCTTTAGGGTATGGTTGACAAAGATAGAAATGATGGATTGCCTATGATATGTGTACTACCTTCTAGCACATTTGGTTGAATTACAAGGCCCTTGTTTTTGTGGCCTAACCCTATTCATCTCAATCTTCTACCCTTCTTTATTTAGGTGATTGCTTTTTATCAATTTTTTATTTGTTGTCAAGAGACCTAGGATCCCCTTAATATTGTAAGCTATAATAACTCGCCTTACGCTCAATGATATCCTCTCTATAGGTTGGTCAAACATTAACTTTGATAGAGTAGTCTCTTGCTCTGGTCAAGCCAACATTGTGTGGTGATCTGTGACATTAATGGTCACTTTTTGATCATTTATGAAGCTTGTCTATATATATTTATTATTACTAATACAAACCTCTTGATATCATGCTTGCTAATTTTGTTTTTCTTCTACTTTATCAGTTGTTTTGGTGATATTTGCATTGAGGGTGACTCAATTTCTATTGTCATCGAGATCTAATGTGCTACACAAGATGATAGCGCTCCGCTCCCACTATTGGAACCCTTGACTTCGGTGCTTTCAAATTTGATTGTATTTCAGCTTCCCATAAGTTTCAATTGGCCAACTTTGCTGTCAATTTCTTCACTTGTCTCATCTCTCAAAGGACCCCAATTAGGAGAAGCTCACTTTGTTTTGATCTAAGCAGAGAACTAAGGGCCATTGGATTCTCCACACGCGCGAAATTACCGAGCTTCGGTTTTCCACAAGCGCAAGAATACAGGAGCGAGCGCCCCACACGTTTACGCACTCCCCCTTAGTTGAGCGGCTCTTCCTCGCCAGGTCACTTTTGTGTCCATCCCTGTATCCCACTTCAAACCATACCGTCCTTTTATCATTAACACCTGCGCCTTCAACGCTGCACAGAAAGCTACAGAAACTAAGATGTAGTTGTATTCACTGCTTCGCTGCCTACAAGTGCATCAACCAGCGTCTCCTTTTCCTTTACTCTCTTCTCGTCTTTCCATCTCGTACGAAAATATGAGAATTATTAATCTTTCTTTCCTTCTCCAAATCCTGCTTCTCCCCACCTTAACCCGCGGCGGCTGCGAGTCCGGCCAAGCGATACAAGACGCCGAGCGATCGCGCGCCATCCCTATAAAGTTGATCGCCATCTTCTCCATCCTCATTACCGGTGCTTTTGGCGTTACCATTCCAACCCTAAGCAATTTCCTCCCCGCTCTTCGCCCGGGGCGGAAACTCTTCTTCACCATCAAGGCCTTCGCCTCCGGAGTCATCCTCGCCACCGGCTTCATCCACATTCTACCTGAAGCCTTCGCGAGCTTGACGTCACCTTGCCTGAGTCCGACGCCATGGCGGAGCTTCCCTTTGGCCAGCTTCATCGCTATGCTGTCCGCCATCGCCACCCTGATGGTCGACACGATCGCGACAGCCTACTTCAGCCGCTCGCACGACGGCGCAGTGACGGACGAGGAGAAGGTCGTTGGAATGGACGGCTGCACCTCCCTCGCGGAGTTGCACACCCACGCGACGCACGGCCACGCGCATGGCATTGTGGCTGAAGGCGGAGGGGAGGATCTCATCAGGCATCGAGTTGTCGCACAGGTAATCACGTGATAAAAATGTTTTATTTGTTATAGTAGTTAATTAACTAATGACAATTTATTTATATTCAACAATTAGGTTTTGGAGCTTGGAATAGTGGTGCATTCTATGATCATTGGAATATCCTTGGGAGCATCAGATAATCCTTCTATCATAAAACCTCTTGTGATAGCGATATGCTTCCATCAATTTTTTGAGGGGATGGGTCTTGGAGGATGCACAGTTCAGGTAGATTATTTCAGTTTTAGTATTAGTTTGAATTACTCTTCTTCTTCTTCTTCTTCATCTTCTTCTTCTTCTTCTATTTATGATACTATGAGTGTGAGCTGCAAACTGAGAATAGTCAGTCATTGTTTACAAAATGAGTTCCCTTCATATAAACATCTCTTTAAAAGACTACTCAACATTTTATGTAACTCATAAATTGTATGATAAAATAGCTTCACATATCCTAAAAAGTAATATATTTCTAAAACTCTTTGAGTATTCTATTACGTTATTTTTGTCGAGTTTTTAGTGTGCTTTTAAACCATTTATAAATTGTAATTACATTTTGTTATGGATAATTTTGATTTCTTTAAACTGCTATCATAATTACACACATTGGTTTCATAAATTCTTAAATTAAAAAGCCAAAAAATAAGAACATTTTAAATCACCATTATGTCATTTTATTTCCATATAAAAAACTCTCTTGTCAAGTGCTCTATGCCTAGAACATCTTCATATAATTAACTACTCATCATGCTCTTCATCCTTAGCTAATGCAATTTGACTATAATACAATTGGTATGAAAGAACTTAACTTATTACTGAGCAATAAAATGTAATTTTATGTTGCAATTTGGATAATATATGGATGAATTAAGTTTATTTGGTTTGTTATCAATCACGGCTAGCAAAACAGAAGATTATTATACTAATATCACCTTATGATCGAGCATCTCTTAACCTCTTCCTTGACGCATTTATTCCAGGCACAGTTCAAGCTTAGATCCATTGTTACTATAATTCTCTTCTTCTCGTTGACAACTCCAATTGGAATTGCCGTTGGCATTGGAATCTCATCGGTTTACAATAAGAACAGCCCAACTGCGCTCATCGTTGAAGGCGTGATGGACTCCATAGCTGCTGGCATATTGATTTACATGGCGCTTGTCGATCTTCTTGCTGCGGACTTCATGAACCCAAAGGTTCAGAATAATGGAAAGCTGCAGCTATTAATTAATGTTTGCTTGTTATTAGGAGCCGGCTTGATGTCAGTTTTGGCGAAGTGGGCTTAAGCTGAAACTATTGCCATTGGGAAATTTCTTTTTGTTAATAAAGTTTTCATTATGGCTTTTTGAAGACTTTACAGATTTCTCGTTAAAAATTGATGTAAAATATAGGAAATATTTACCACATGATTCATAAAACTAGAATTTTCATTTTCATATCTTATTTTGAAATTACAAAAGAAAAACTACAAGTTTTTTTCTAAGTAATCTGAACAAATGCATAGATATTTTGGCCTTAGTGCAAATTTGAATTTGTATTTAGCATAGAGAGTAAATTTAGTATGAAACAGAAAAGCAACTTAATATTTTTCATCAAGCAAACAATGTTTGAAATTGCAAAACACTTAGCATTTCATTTTGTCATGGATTTTGAAAAACACAATAAACCTGTCAAATAGATTTCGTAAAGGATTTTATTCTTTTTTTAAAAATTATTAATTGTGACAAATTAGAATTTTGAAGTAGATTTAAATAAATTTTGTAAACATAACAAAATTCTATCACATAGACAAAAAATTCAACAAA
The DNA here is from genome assembly GCA_023846275.1 of Vanilla planifolia. Taxonomy (NCBI): domain Eukaryota; kingdom Viridiplantae; phylum Streptophyta; class Magnoliopsida; order Asparagales; family Orchidaceae; genus Vanilla; species Vanilla planifolia. Next base: position 28,861,150 of record CM043873.1, read on the forward strand.
AATAGTTACAAAAGAGACATACAATATTTTTTCATTTTTTTTATTTATCTTATAGGTGCTTTTTCTCTCATATTCATTTTTTTACTTTTTTCATATCTCTTATCTTTACTTTTTATCATTTTTCTACTTTCTCTATTTATTTTTTCTATTTTATTTATATATGTTTTCTCTCCCTCAGTTCAAACATTAGCTGAATTGCCCATCCATCTTGAGAAAAACATCCACATTGAAATTTGTAGTTTTCTTCTTTGATGATGACCTCGTATGCACCAATCCCTACCTCCACATTGCCCAAAGCCATCCTCCAAACCTATAAATTCCCTATACATTGGTGGTTTGTTTCTATGATTGAATCAATCATCTAAAATACCCTCACTTCCCACATTAATAGTGATTGTCTTCTCATTGGTCTCTATCAAAGAATGGAAGGGAGATGAGTGAGAAAGAGAAAAAAAATTATTTTCTTACATTTTGTCATATTTTCTCTTTTATATAATGTTAAAATTCTTTTTGTTGTTGGACAAATAAGTTCATATGCCCATCATAATATTTGGCTAAAAATTATTTACTACAAAGGGTGATAATGAAGACTAATAGTAAGAAGGATTCTTTATCAAAACATCAATCATAAAATCCTTAATTTTTTGAATAGAAAGTTAATGCTAGTCACCCATTCATTATTTTTTAATACAATATTATAATATTCTATTTTATTAGGATGATGTTCAATATGCCATCACCCAAATAATTTGATTTGTCATGTTTTTAGGTTGCAAAATACTCTCATAATGATTGTGTGGGAAAATATTTATGTAAGAGAGTCAACATATTGTTTAAGTTAACCAAAGAAAAAAAGAATCACTCCAACATGAAAGAAAGTTATGCCATAGTTAAAAAGGTGATCTTTTTGGGAGAAAGGTTTGTATGTCGACCTTGCACACCAAAATAACCAATTACCACTAATGCATTGCTGCACAATACATCACGTTTATTCATGCACAAGTGTAAACATTGCAATTGTTTTACAAAGTGAATGATTATATACCTTACAAAATGTATATTATGTGTCCAACAAAGTGAACAATAATACCATGCCTTGCATATTGAATAATATCATATTAAATCTATTTATATAATTTGATATTAGGGTCAAGTTTTTACGTGTATTATAAACCTAAATTAATTTTGATATAAGAGCACGGATTCAAGCCAATAATCACCTACACCAAGAATGGCCTCTTTGTTGTTGGAAACTTAAGTCACAAAGGCCAAATAGAGAAGAGAGAAGTTTTTATAACAAAAAAAAGTCTCTTGTCCTTTGTAATTTTGATAATATTGCATTTAACTTGTAAACTATGCCAAAATATTGAGTTGGTCACATTGTTAACATTGTTTTTTGCCATTTAAAAGGTTTTTTTTTAAAGTTAAACTCTTTATCTTATGATTTATATGGTGAATTCATAAACTATTAAAACAAAAACTCAATTCACCTAGATTAAATCAATGTTTATAATGGGAATGATAATTTTTGTATCAACATTTTATCATTGAAGAAGCGAGTTTTGTATTACAAAAAGAACTTAGAATTGTTTGACATAGCATTTTCTGATTAAAAAAATTATGGATTAAATAAATAAATATTTTAATAAAAATTATTTTACTCAGCTCGTGGTCTTATGACTCAAAGCAGGTACTTTAGATACATGAACCTCATTGGCCTAATTCCTCGAATTTGTATTTGTAGAGGTCTTAAATTATTTAGGTCTATGAAGGTTCCATACATAAAGAGATGATAATATATTTTTTTTCCTTTTTGTAAAACCTAATGACAACATGCCATGTATTTGACATCTTGGTTATCCATTCATTGAATTTGTCGATGAGGAATCAATAGTTGCAGCTTCAATCAATATTCTCATTTCAGATCAGATCAGATCATAAGAAGACTCCCATTTAAAGCAGATTAGTTGACATGTTTTAACCTTTCTTTATAAATACATACATATATATATATATAGATATGTATGTATATTTAAGGTTTAAATACTCTTTTATACCATCGAATCCAATTTGGTTTATCAAAAGCATCTCTAAAGTTGATTATTAATATAAATAATATATAATAAAGGACATCACACATCAATCAATAGTCAAATTTGATTGGCTTGCTTTAGTTAATTGTAGAAACAGCTCTTTGCATCCATGTGGAAGCAGTTTACGGTTCATGCGGCAACGGCCGACCGTCCGGAAGGATGCTTCTTAAATAAAATACCAAATAGAATAAAAGGCTCTGTTTGAATTTGATTAATACAATTATTTTTTTTAATAAAAAACATTTTTTTAAGTTGAATCAAAGGACATAACAAAATCTATTTATTTCCTTAATTATAAAGTACTTGAACATAAGTCAAGTTTGTATTTAGATTGATGTGATAAACGACTAATTGCATCTAAAAGGGTATCAACACGATAAGGGCTTGTACATGCCTATGGAAACAATTAATCATTTATTGGATGCTATCATGTTAACTAGTTAAAACTGTCTAAACGTATTTCTATGGAATCATTTATGGCTGATATTAGTGTGAATTTGGCTTAATTTGTGTTGCATTTATTGATTTTGCTCAATTGGATTAGGGTCAAGTTGAGGTTTGATTTATCTCATCAATTGTTTTGGATACAATTTGACTAGTCAAGTTTAATTTGGATAAACAAAAATTAGACTCAAGTATGATATCACTTTGATTTGATTTAATATTATTTAATTTGAAGTAAGTAGGTCAAATAGTTCAACTTGGTTAAAATTGGCTCAAACAAACTTAGATTGGGCTAAAAAAATTATAATTAAATTAGATAAGCAATCAATGTGCAATTGGATAAATTTAGATCAAATTAGGGGTGAAGTTAAAATTAAGTTTAATTTAGACTTGGCTTACTAACTTTGGATCAATTTAGAATAATGAAGTGATGATTTAGCATGGTTGGAAAATTAAGGTGTTGCTAGGCACTTCAATAGGTTAGGTAGGTCTACAATTAGCTTGTATCTAATCTAATTGGTGATACAAGCTTAAATAGTTCTATAACATTTCATAATTATGTGTTATGTTACATCATACAAATCTTATGATTTAAATAATATGGTTGTAATCATGTGTATTTTAAAAAAATAAAATTAAATTGTTCAAATATAATATTTATTTATTAAAATTCTATTATATCAATATGATTTTAGGAGGCATGTTATAATTTCATATGAAATAAAAAAATTTATTTAAACTTATTATTAGAAAGATCTCTTTATAAGAGGAAGAAAGAGCGAAAAACTCAATTTAAAGAAGAATAGTAAGAAAAGGGAAGAAAGAAGTGTAAGCAAGATAACTTGTTACTATTGCTAAAGAAAATTAGTTGAAAAAAAGGAAGAAAGAGAAAAGATAATGGGTGCTAGCTATAGCAAGAAAGCAAAGGAGTAACAACTAGCCAAGCAAAAGTAAGGAAATTTTAAGCTTCTTTCCATGGACTTGTGAGCTTTTTATGGGTTTTGGATAGAGTTTTACTTATTGTAAGTACTAAACAAGAATGTATTATACATTGAACTCGCCATGTGAAATATTTTGGTGAAGTTAGTTTAGTGTGTTAATTTGCTAGACTTGTGTTACGTTAACTCCAGCATACAATACATTATTTGAACATTGTAAAGGTAAAGAAAGATGCTTTCTTTTTTCCATGGGCTCAGTATAAGCCAGATATGTCATATGATGATTTCAAAATATAGTATGTTAGGCGAGACAAACAAAACGAATTAGATTATGAGGGAAATAGTGGATAAATTGGTTGCAGAGTATGTTATGTTGGGTTAAGCATAATCGAGATTAAGAGAAATGATGTTACTTTATAATAGATGATAAAAAAGTTTACAGGTATAGTATAATACGATTGACTTCACATATAGGTTGTATGAACATTTTATGAGAAATATACCATACATGAAAATAGATAGTACATTGGTGGGGCACAAGTAATATAATAGGGAATATGTTTTCAACACTTTTATGATTAATAATATGTGTTATTTACATACATACACACACATATAATATATATATATATATATGCACACACACACACACACACACACATATTAAAAAATATTTAATAATTCATGTATATAAATGACATTATAAGGAACCTAAAAGATAAAAAGTTAATAAAAAATCTCATTTCAAATTAAGTAGATAACATAAAAACTATGATATAAATATCATATTAATATATGAATTATTCTTAAATTTTGATATTTGTATATACTATCACATTATGCTTTTTGATGCTGAGCTTGACTTTTAAAATAAACTTTATGTGTTTCACATTGATTAATGTGTTGTATGTCATAATTGAATACATAAGATGCCTACATGTAAACTAGATAAAATGGAAAGTGCATTGGAAATATAATGGAATAATGAATTTTTTTGAGATATTATCCTCATTTTATATGGGTAGGTATAGTTCTAAAGGTCAGACTCTATTAGTGTTATGATTTTATTAAATATGTTAATAGAATTTTAGATAAGATGATTAACTATAGTTCCAAATGTCATACCTCATGCGATGTTAGATATGACATCAATACTCTATGTTGAATAACTATGTATATGTCCAAAGGTCATTAGGATACAGATATGCTTGTTATTGAATTTAAAGGATAATGATTAAAAAAATTTGGGCCAAATGGAATACAAGAAATGAAAATTTGGAACGAAGTTAATAAACATAGAAATGCATACTTATATTTCATTTGGATTCATTTCTAGTTATCATTTATCATTTAATCACTTATACTTTGGTTTATTCTTTTGTATTATGATTATTGTTTATCAAATTTTCATGATGTTATTTTATTTTAGTTTATCATGTTATATTTATTTTTATATGTTATTGTCTTATTAGTTTATCAACTGAATTATATAGAGTTTTACTAATGTTTACATCACGACTATTATCTCTACTATATCAAGACATGAGAATTATGATGCCATGGATAAGAATAATTTTCATTAGTTAGATCATTGGAAAGAGTTTTATAAGGATTTAATTTTATGTGATTATATGTATAGAAGAGTTTTTATATGTATTAGTAGCATGTGATATCAATTAAATACATTATAATTGTTTTGTTATCAATTAAATACATTATACCTTATAGTTTTGTTATCATATATAATTCTATAGTTGAGATATTTTGTTTACATATTTAATTATGAATGATTTTACTTATGTTATTCTAATGAATGGCATCCATATTTTGACAGAAAGATTTTTCTTATCATGAGGTCCATACCTAGAATGTTAGATTGTTCTCATATGTTTAGCTATTTATATCTAATCTCTTATTATTATAAGATATTATAGATTTGATAGATGAGGCATTGACAAGTTTTAATAATGCCAAGTTTGGATATGATCTTGTTTAAGCCATCAAGAAGAGAATGTGGAGGTGATGCGATTTGCCAATGATGATGCTAGCAAGATTGGGACAACAGTAAGAGAATATGAAGGTCATGGTGCAAGCATAAGCATAGTGAGCAATAATGATATAAGCAGTCAAGGAGCATGAGAACTAGTGACCATTTATGGATTTAAAGTATAATTTGAATATTGCCCTTCCACATGACATATATAGACAAATCATGAGCCATATAAACCTTATAATGATTCTTGTAGCGTATGTACTCTAAAAGGGAGAAGCGAGACAAAATGGTCATAAAGTGGAGAAAGAAATGAGAATTTGTAGGAGTGCATGATAGTGAGGGAGGAGCAAACAAGTTTTAAGGTGAGCTAGAGTACATGTAAAGAAGAAAAATAATAATAAGAGAGTAAAATAGGTAAGGAGAATGAGGGCACAACTAGGTAGAGAAAAAAAGAGGACAAAAAAGAATAAGACAAAAAAGCTCATGTAATATTTTTTTAGACTATAGATACTATTTATTTAATTTTTAATTAAATTATATTATATAGAAATAAAATTAATTAAATATATCTATTAGATGATACTTCAAAATTAAAAGAGGGAAGAGGTGTATTATTTTGATCAAAGGTAAGAAACTTTGAATGTAAAATAATTTTATGAAATTATACAATTTTTATACATATTTTAAGAAAGAGAATGCAAGTCCTAAGGAGAGAGAAAAATATTAATTAAGAAATATAAAATTATTAAATACATAATAATATAATTTCAATAATTATGCATTTAAATTTGTCATAGAAAGGTCAAATTTATAAGAAATAAAATATTATAAATATTTTTAGATGAAAAACTTCCTAAACTATTAGATGATGTTAGAGTTATTATAGAAAATAGTACATTTTTTTAGATTAATGGTACAAATGTTATAAAACATTGACCTATGTAAGAGGACATTTAAAAAAAGATATTATTTATATAAATTTTACGAAAAATATTAAAATTCTTCACAATTATTAAAAAAATATAAAATTTTTAAAGATGTTAGACTTTTATGAGTAATTTATTTTGAAATTTATTAGCAATTGTTTTTTTAATTTAGTTTTTATAAAAATAATTTAATAAATTATTTAAAACTTATTATTTTAATAAAGTTTAATATTTTTCTAAAATCTAAAATTTTTAATCTAATTTCCTTAATGGATGGTAATGAAAAACAATGCAAAATGGTAATTGTCAATCATGAAAATGTTGGGAGTCGTTGAAAGAATATTAAGCATAGTGTGACCTTTACTCCATTGAAGTATGATATTTTGAAACATAGTTAATATATGATATTGATGATTTGGGGAAAGCAACTCAACATGAATGGCTAGGAAATGCAAATGGCCAAAATTATAACTTATAAAATTGGGTATTTTGTTTTCGAAGAAAAATGTAGCTTTAATTTGAAGGAATTGGAAATAATGGTGACTATTATAAAAGATTTTGAGAAAATTGAGTAGTGAATTGTCTAGAAAGCATCCAAATTAAGAATTTTACAACTAAGCTTTTAGAGAGAGAATCAAAGTTGGGAAGCAAGGATTTGGTTTGTCAAAACACATAAGAAGACATTTGTAATGGGTACTTTTATATTTTTTTATTGAAAAAGGTATTTTGTCATTTTGCTTAGGTTTTAATTTGTACTTATATGAATATGTTTTAATGGAATAAAAATAAGGAGTTTATTTGAAGAAAAAAAACTTAAGCTTTTTTAGTAGATTTTATTTCTAGAAGAGAACACCCATGTACTTGGTAAAGCATAACTCTACCTAAAAAAGTATGAATTATCTTTACTATCCATACTTCTTATCTATATTACATTATAAGACTTATTCTCCTATCCTTATTCACCATCATTTCATATCAAAGCACTAATCACGTCCACCATCAATTTGTATCAAAGCTCTACTCATGTCCACCATCAATTTGGCATTAGAGCCTTGTTCATCTACTTCACTATCATTTGGTGTTAAAGTTTTGATCATCTATTCGTCATCAATTTGTTATTAAAGGATTTGTCTATTTTCTATCTTCTCTTGCAATTACACTTTCATTTTTGCTACATTTTTTTTTACCAAGTATCAAATCAATTACAAATTTAATTTCAACTTTTCTAACAAATTCTTGGTTCAACCTTGCCGCATTCTAAGCACTTACCAACCACACCTACATCACCCACTTTTGCTTCTACCATTTGTGTGCACTTCTTAAGCAACATTTAACCTTGCTGCCTTTAACATCACATCTACTTACATGATCCACACAAACCCTAGCTATCATTTCTTTTCTCACCTCCAAATGATGAATTGGTTTCTACATCAAAGACCTTAGCACTAAACAAACACCTATAAGCAGAATCGATCTAGCATAACCTGATGTCTAAACTGGTACGCACCTTATGCATGCACCTTTAGGCTGCTAAACTACCCATGCCAAATTGTGCCACTTAGACTAATTTAGTGCCTAGCAAAATAAGCACACACACTACAAAAGCCACAATAAAGCCACACCAAAATGGTACCCAAACCAACTAAAATGGTACCTAAACCACCACTAAAGCGACATTAAACCAAGCCATAAATAACTAAACCAAACTAGTGTCTTTAGCTTATTTTAGAGTTAGTTTGGTAACTATGTTTCAAACGTGCTTATTAGAGATTTTTTATTTTATTTTTAAACACACTTTGTCCCATCAACCATGATACTAAAAATGCAAATGTTTACTATTGATCAAAAGTTTTTTGATGATTACTTTATTTTCTTATTATAAAAAATTTGATAGCTTTCTTATTATGATCTTGTTGTATTAAAAATCTTCTTTCAATGATTTTCATGTTTAGACATCTTATTTTATTGATTGTAAGCACAATTTACATTAAAATCTTATTTCATTATATGTAGATGTTGAATTACTAAATAAAATTATTAATCAGCTTAAAATCATATCAAAAGTTTCATTTAAAACTAAATTATGAACATATAATGCATATTTTATGCTCTCTAGAAATATTAAACCACATCGAGTCATGTTTGATCTTAATTATACAATCAATGTTATCAATACTTGGTCAAAAGATTTATTATAGGTCTAGATCCAACAATGGTTTGAAGAATTTAAAAAAAAAGAAAAAAAATAGAATGACTATTTGCTACTATACGAGTGGTGCTAACATAGGTCATGTGCACTACATATGATCAAGAAGTGTGCTGACCTCGACACACATGGCAGTAAGTTGGGGGTCGGTGGTTGTATGTGCTAGGCTCATGGTAGGTATGTTGAAATTGTGTGATGTAAACATACAAGCAGTGAGGCGTGGATTGTGCATTTAAAAAAAAAAATTAATTTTAAGAAATTAAAAAAAAGTTTTTTATATTTAAATATAAAATTCATTTATTTTTAAGAAAATTATCAATAAAATGAGATTGCTCAATAATAAAGGAAATTTATAAAGATTTTTAGGTGATTTAGTTAAAACCCGTGCCTACATCCACTCGTGATCACTTATCAAGCTTCTATTAACCACTCATTTTTATCAAAGTTGGTAGAGATAAACCAAATATAAATTGGTGTTCTAATAAAACATAAAAATTTATAAAAATTAGCTATACAAAATATTAAAAGCTTTACCAAATATTTACAAACAAAATTCTTATACTTTTAAATCTTTAAAATAAGAGTGGAGTAATTAATTAATAATATATATATATATTACCAAGATGATGCAAAAAAGATTGTAGATAGACGCAGAAGAAATAATGTTTGAAAGTACCTACAACTCCTGCAATCATGCTAAAATTCATTGCTCTTGATAGTGGTTGTTTGACTATCATTAATATATAAATTGATATTGATGAAAAAACAAGTCTTATTAGAACTAGTCATTTTTTCTTTAAAAGAATCTTTTTTTCCATCCAACCATCATTTTAGCCATTTTGTCCAAAATTTGTTTGAAGTATACAAATTTTTTTCTACCTATGTATAGAGGGTATCCCAAATAGTTCATTGGAATGGTATCACATTGGAACCCTAGTTTCTTGCATAATTTTTTTAATTAACATGATTTCATTTTACAATTGATAAAAATTTTACTTTTCTACTGATTAAATTTGAAGGCTAGAGAATTCTTAAAAAGTTGCTAGTACTTTACAAATATTAGAAGTTGTTCTCAAGTCCCCTTTGTAGGAAATTTTGACATCATCAATGCAGCCCACGTAAGAAACGATTGGGTGACATCTTAGTTGGGGATAATGGAGGGCTTTCTTACTACAAATAAGTTTCTTTAATGCCTAGCTAAATACTCCATAACCAAGATGAATAATAGATGAGCAAGGTTCCCTTATTTGATGACCTTAGATGGTTGGAAACATCTATGTTGGATGTCATTTATAATGATGAATACCTAAGAACTATCTAAAAGTGTCATGATAAGTTTGATAAACTACTATAAAAAGTAGAATTTAGCTAGTATTTTGCTTAAAAACTATCATGAAAGCTCATCAAAAGTATTTTTTACATACAACTTGACAACACAGCTCCTTTCTCTAACATTTTTATTTAAAGATCCCATCAATTTTGTGCTAACAAGATGCTTTCTACAAGATCTCTTTTAGAAATCTAACCTATTTAAGTGAGGAGAGTTTAGGTGCACTATTTGAAGTCTATTCGAGCACATGCGGCAAATGTTCATGTGCCACAAAACCTATAGTGGCCAACTATCTGTGCACCTAGTTGGTAGACCAACCACATAATGAAGTCTATGCATGCACAATAAGACGTTTTCATGTGTGGGAACAATACTCGCACATGTGAACAATGACCAAGAACCGATCATCAACATATATGTAATAGCCTACGTGCATGCACATAGGCCCCTTGCATTACAAAATTTGTGAAATTTGTAAAAATATAATTTTTGTTAAAAAAATATCTCATGTTTTTTTTGTAAAAACTAAAATAATATATATTTAATAATAAAATATTAGATTTAAAATCTCTTTATTTATAACTAAGTAAGGTGAATGAAGTACTTCCCATTTTCTCATGAATTCAAGAAATTCTATCTTCTTATGGTAAAAGCTTTCTTCTCTTTCTTTCTTCCTTAGTTCTTTGTTATTCTTATGATTCAATTTTTGCTATTACAATTGTAAAAATAAGGTCTATTGTTGATGTCTCGTGGTGAGAACACCTAAAAATAGATCAAAATGTTTCAATAAAATTACATAAATAAATTGGTTTAAAATCTTTGAGCAATTTTGGATTATCATGCTTTGGGATCAAGATAGGATTTGCACTTTATATTCCTTTGGGGATAGGACCCTTTCACAATGAAAATCCCTAGTTGCATCTATCAAAAATAATAATCTAGATCAAATGAAGCAATGCACATTATTACCATTAGGACCTAGAACATTATCTTTATCTATTTGAAAGAAAACCTCTGTTTCCTTTTCCATTGTGATCTCTTTCAACAACCAACTATTTCTTCCATCTTAAACTAAAGATGAGATATAGTTAAGAAAATATTTATTAATAAATAATTTGATAGAAGAAAGAAGTGTATGGTAACGATGAATAACTTGCTTTCTTGAATTTTCTCATCTTGATAAATAATGACTCTAATAAAGTTTTTGAAACAACTAATGTTTGGTCTTGTTCTTTTGCACTTTGTAATAGCATGAAAACTTTTTGTGTTCTTATCACCTTTTTTAAGCCACCAATTACTTGCCCTTCATTGATAATAAATTCTCTTTAATTAATTCTTCCATTAAGTAATCATTGGCCTTGATAAATTCTTGTCATGCTTCCTCACTTTGATTATCTTAAATTATGCTTCTTTAACTCTTACCATGTTTTTGGCATTTTTATAGAGTGAAAAATGTTGACAAAAGTAGTTTTATTCCATTATCTAAAGCAATATTTGATCTTCTTTATTTAAATGCTAGGGCCTTCATACTAGAATAGTGAGTTAGTATTGGTCAATTACTTTTCACAATTTAGATGAATTCTTGATGTTTTAGTCATATGTTTTGAAATTTGAACTACTTAAATCCAAAGGAAGAGTCCTTTGTTGATTGAAGAAGTAAAGGAGAGACTTTTGATCCAAATCTACATAATTGCACTATTGTTGTCGAGAATTGATCAATCAATGCTTGATTCACCAATAACTGATCAAACTTTTTCTAAACCAATGACTTATTAATTTCCTCTGTAATTTTAGTCAAATTATGCCAAAGTATCCTTTGTGTAGCCCTTGAGTTTTTCACATAGATGAATGTATAACAGGAAACTTTCTACTCATTTGGATTATCTATAAGCAAGCAAATTAATTGATCGTCATCAATTAGTGATTGATAGTGTATGCTACCCTTCCATAATACCTAGATTTTGTTGGATGTGTTCCCAACATAATGATCAAAATCAAGTCTCTTAGCCAATTTAGGCAATTTGGTACTATGACCCATAGGTTCCATGAGAGAAATCAAAGTTATATTTTTAGTTTTAATAAAATGACTGAGTCATCTTATTGAGCTCTTATTTGTTACACCCTCATGTTTATATTGTTGAACACATGCATTCCTATCATATAAAGCATCATGGTGTGGCAATGCTTTTATGGGTAGGAGAATTTTTCATGTTGAGTGTTTATCAGAGAATTCAAAGTTGAAGAAGCATTATAGCCATTGTGTCAAAGTTGAATATTCATTGAGATGAAATAAAAATGCTAGTCTTATATTTTTGTTTTTCAAGGAGCTATAATGATTAAGAGCTTAATTCTAGGTTCATTAAACTCCAAATGATGAAAAAATTAGGGGGGACAATGAAACAACAAAAATTGTCATAGCAGCATAATGTAGTAGGAACCATGCATGTGATCACACACGAAGGCTCACTACGGATGTGTTAGAGCATGAGCTATAATGTGTAAGTCACATGCCATGCACAGAGACAGTTGCACATGTGAGTAAGCATGACGTGTTGGATACTTGTTTAACCTTGTGTGACCTCGCAATTCACCACACGTGCATTACATATGTGTGTTAGTCATCTATCATGCACAGGGTCAACATGCACGATAGGGCATGTTTGTGTGCATAGCATGACAAAACTACGCATAGGAATAATACCCACACGCATGAACAATTCTTTATTGCAATCACCTAAACACATGTGGATAAGCTCATTGCAATGCAAAATTTGAGAAATTTTTTATTGTGGTCAAAATTATATATTTTTATTAGAAATTAAAAATATTATGTATTTTGTGATAAAATATTATATTTAACCCCTATATAAATAGGTAAGATGATGTATAACAAAATTCAAAACTTCTTAAAGAAAAATTTCTTGGGAATTCAATTTTTCTTGTAGCAAAAACTCGTCTCTTTCTTTTCTTCTTTAGTTTGTTGTCATTCTCATGCTTCAACTTTTACTATTGTATTTTTAAAAAAAGATTTACTATTAAGGGTTCAGAGTAAGACATTTTATGGATAAATCATCTAACAAAATAGTGACCTTAAAAAAGAGACATGCAAGACCTTACCTCAAATATGGCTTAATGAATAATAAAATAGCAACCACAAGGTGTTGGGCTCTTCTTTTCTCCATTAAAGTTTTGATGACAAATGATAGAGAATAGATATTTTCAAAATAAATACTTTTTTCCTTTTGATTTCACCATAATATCATTACTATGATTTCTAGTTTATTGAAACCATGAATTACTTCATCATCTAATTCCTTATAATCTTAATCTTTTATCTAGGGTGGCCCTATAGCTCATTAGATTTTTGAGCTAATTATTTCTAAGCATACTAAACATGAGTCATTAATTTAGCATAAGGGGGATATTAATGATGATTTGCACAAGTCCCCTTATTCTAGAAATGGTAATTTTTTTCAAGGGAGATGAGGAGACTATAGAGATTGGTAGTTAAGACTTGCACTTTGCATGAGTTCTAGATGAGTCAATGTAAATGCACTTATTATTTCTTTTTTTGGTTATCACCACATTTGGTGGTATTCATGATAATATAGTTGATGATTCTAAAGTAAAAAAATGATGCTTTAACACTTAAAGTAGTTAAAGTAAGTGCTTCTATTAATTGTCACTTTCAATTCAACTATGATTCCTCATGAGATAATTATACAAGATTCATGTTTGTTATGGCCATCAAACTTGATAATTTTCTAAGAAAGAGTACTATATGCTTTAGCCATATGAATTCTATGTTTCCTATGATCATATTAGAGATATCTTAATCAAAATCAAACTTTTTACTATCAATGAAGTTGTTGTATGCATGATTGTTATTCATTTCCTGATTTAGATGATATATGTCCTTGCCAAAGAGTATAATGATCTCATTTGTGATCCTAATGGCTCCTATCATGCTAGCATATGATTAGCATTGGTACCTTTCTTAGTGGACAAACCTAACACTTCACCATCAATTTTTGTCATAACCACTCACTAAAGTTGAGTTTTTTCACATGAAAGTAGAGATGAATTTAATGTAGCCAATTATTATATTTATTTATGTTTGTATTTATTTATATTATTCAACAATCATCTTATACATCGATGATCAAGATGGTCTACTCCACTTTGCTTATAGATAAGATTTCAAATATCATTCTTGAAGCTTAGTTAGTTTGCTCAAAGTAGTCAACTGATCAAGGTATTCTACCACAATTGTTCATGGGTTGTAATTTTTGATAGTTTTGGGGGTATTTTTCCTCTAAAATTATGAAAAATGTGTGTGAAGTATATTTAGATATTGTCTACATATGTTTGGTGCTGTCCACGTCTTTAAGGATTGAAGATCCCCAGTGGAATCCTGTTCGTTCTCCTTTTAAAATTCTTAGTGATATTGTAAATGAATACTACATGCACACAATTCTTAGTGGTAGTGGGGATCTATTCATAAAATACTCAATGTTAGCATCGATTTGGTTTATCGATATCATTTCTTTTCAATATTCTACCATCTATGCAAACTACTTTTGATGAAACTTATTTATTGGAGTATGCTTTATGAAGCCATGCCTTAGTTATATCATTCTAAAATTATTGTAGTTCAACCTAAGCTTAATATGAGATACTTTTGACTTTCCAAATCAATTCAAAATTACATAAAACTTTAAAGGAATACTTTATTCAATATTTATAAGAAATCTCTAAATTTAGTTGTCAATTAAATTTTATAAGCTAAGGCATATTTTTTATTATCATATTGCATCTGATGTGATATTAATGGTGACTTCTTACTATTTTCACTCATTTACTTAATATTAAACCCATCATTTATAATCAAAGCAGTACAAAATATGTTTGTTCTAGGTTAGCTTGGAATCAATGATAAACTTAATTTAATTAAGGAAAAGCAAAAACTTTATTTTTTTGTTATGATTCTTTTGCTTACTTTTTTCTTTGATATATTGAAGGAACATAACATTAAGCACTAAAGCTTAATTGGGATACCTATCCCTATTCATGTTTATAAATCAAAAGTTTGGTTATTATGCTCAATTCCTACACTCTGAACAAAGTTTTATAGCCTGAAATTGTTGAATGCTCTTTGTAATCAATCATAGGCACAATATAAGCTTTCATTTTCACTTATTATTTTCTGTAATTTTTCTCTTCTCACTTTTACAAGAATTTGTTTTACTTGAACTAAAATCTAATAAAGTTTTTGCCTTAGTATTAGGCTATTTGAGTATCCTTTGAATCTACTAATTGTAAAGGCTTTGCTCAGCTGCATTTGTAAATAACATTAGTGAGAGAAGCCTAGTATAACATTACAAGGAGTGAATTCATGTCATTATCAAGAGATCCATCTAAAATTTCATATGTCTACTCTACATCTTTAACAACAATTGTGTGATGAATTTTAAATCATGCAAAATTGACAATCCAACTCTTTCTAGTGAGAGCCAAAGTTTTTTTGCTATGTATCAAAGGCAATTAACACTAAGAGAGTTGCTTCTCCAACAAAGGTTTGACAAGGATTTCACATGCAATCTTGATCGGTCTATGACATTAGGAGAATGTGGTTCATCTCATCGTGAAAAAAAAATATAAACTCAGATAGGAAGCCATGATGGTATCCCAGAAGAGCTGCGTTGTTCACAATTGATCGAAACCATGTGGTTATGCAGAACTGCACATGAGATTTTAGTCAAACAAAATGTCATTTATGAGGCTACAAGTCTTGTTAAAAAAAAAACCAAAATGCTTTTTAATACACAACCATGAAATTGTTTAAAATGAAGAAAAAAGAAGTTAATAGAAGTCGTATCGGTCATTGCATTAGACGACTTTCGTTGTCAGATTCCTGCTCTCACGTTGTTACGCATTTGGAGCACCTTTGCAACAAAGTAGTTGTGAAGAGTCTAGATGCTTCCTCCCTTTCCTATTTCTTCTCATTTGTTCTCTGTTTAAAAAAGAATTTTAACTCAGATGCTATGCTGCACGCATGAGAGAAGACGTAAGAAGATGATATCCCTTTATCATATTTTTATTTTGGCTTCTCTCAGTGAGGTTATCACGCATAGAAACACAGAAATGTTATAGCTAACCCAGTTGGCTATTATAAGGATATTTATACTTGGTGAACCACGTATGTTAGCGGAATGCAGGCTGGCTCTTTCTTAATTCTGTAGCGGTCAAATAGTCGAACAATTTAATCCATAGTTCTCGATGATAAAATATAACTTTGCCGAGCTTCCTTTGTTTATAAAAGGGCAGCTTTTCTTGGCCTTAAGGCATACACTATTTCAGTTCTGGTACATTTGAAACAGCACTTCCATTTGCGTATATAAGCATGAAGGAATCCTTGAAGCTCAGGAGGGATAGCGCCATGGTATATACGAGAGGTCTTCTCTTTCTTCTGTGACGCTATCTATCCTGAGTTACATGAGTTCTTTCTGCTGTCGCTTTTCTTTTCTCACGACTATGGCTTGTTTGATTTGTTACATTTTTCTTTCGATTTTGGGTCACTGTTATTTCATATATGGAGCTCAAGCGTTTTGTTTTTATAAAAAGATGAACAAGTGTTCTTAGGAGATCTTTTGGAGAGCTTACGGCCCAGGAAGAGGCTCCTGAGTTGCTGGTTGGTTTTACATCTGAGTACTACTAACATGGAGATGCAGCTTCAGCTGAGGACAGGTTTCACGTGAGAACTATTCAAATTTTGTAATTTTTTTTAATTTTGTATGAAATTAATAGTCATCTAATTTGTTTTCATGTTAATATTTAAAGCTAATATCATATTTCTACGTTAATTTTATTTTTTATATAGCATTGAAATCACATTTTATTATCACATTTTACTAATGTTTTAACTCTACATTCTGAGAGGACTCAAGCTTGCTATATTTTCACCACCACAAAACTAACAAACACTACTTCTCGTTTAATTTAATTTTTATTGTTTTAGTCATTTCATTTTATGAAAATGATTGCATGTCTCAGTTTTTAATTAAGTTATATAATTTATGTTATATTTTTTTTTTGTAGATTATTTGATTAACATTTAATATGGTCAACATAGAACTAAGTGTTCCAACACAATTTCATATTAAAAAATTGTGAACATTAACAATTAATTATCTTTTTTTTTTCATTTGATATTAAAAAGCTAATTAAACTTTGAATAATGAATTTTTAACATAAGCACGTTAAGGAGATAAATATAGCATACATTGTCATAGTTGCACTTCAAGCCTCTCCATTAGTTATGAGTAAAAAATGATTAGGAACACGAAGGAGAGCCATGCTTGAATAATTATGAGATTGTTAGTATCTCAACAAAGTATTAATATCTCTCAAGAATGGAAGTCAATTTTCTTGACATCCACTATGAAAAGAAAATATCAAAGATAATAATAAAAAAAAGAAAGATAGTGAAATTAAATATTATGATTACAAGTAAATGGACCACATGAAATTAAATTTTATTTTCCGAAGAAACAATGATAAAGAAGAAAGTCATTGTAGCCACTTGGAGCGACTTCAATGAGTTAACAAATTATTAGAAAGAACAATTCAAAGTAGCTAACCTTTGTTTAATAGTCAACAAAGACATCAATGACAAGGATATAATAAATGACACGCTACCTAATGAAGAATTAGAAAATTCTTTTATCAAATAACATTATGAATATGACAAACTTAAGGATAAGTATTTTTCCTTGAAAAATAACCTTATGGATTGTAAAGAACTATGTCAACATATGAATGATAAGCTTCAAAAGGGTGTGATTAACCTTTGAGAAGTTCAACATCAAGCAAGCACCTTTAATGTCAAGAATGAAGAGTTGAATAGTTCTTTGGCCCATGTCAAAGATCAAGTCTAAAAATCCATTCTAATTAAACATATAAAAAATATTCTCTCTCAAAAGTTTATTACTATAATGAAATTGACACAAACAAGCTCTCGTAATTCTAAATTTGCATTACATTATTATAGAAAATGTGATCATATTGGTTGTAATTATAATATTCATATATCCATTTTTGCAAATTTTAGCAACTACAATTGGACATCCATAATGAATATTGAAAGTAAAAATGTACTTAAGAATACTAATGCAGTATAACACAAATGTTTAGCTACCTAAACCTGCTTGACAAACATTTTTTGTTGTTATATCTCAAGTCAAACTCTACTGGATGCTTAACGTATATGACTGACAACAAATTAAAATTTTCTTCACTAGAACTAAGAAACGATGGAAATTTGACCTTAAGTGTTAAAAAAAATCTTGAAATAAGTGTTGTTAGCAAAAGCTCTAATTTATTTATAAATAAGGACTTTTATGTAGATAATACTATAAATAATTTATTAAACATCTTATAATTATGTGAAAAAGGTTATCAAATAGTACTAGAATTTTGTTTTTATTTCCATCTTCATAGTGGTAATATTTACAATATTGATTTAAGCACTTTAAGAAATTCAAATAAAAAAATCTCACCTCATTAACACATGATTCTTGGCTTCGACACCAAAGGAATTATGCTTGCAAACATGGACATTATTGACACAATTATCATCATATAGCTTATTAGGCCTTTATGGTGTTAGTCATGATGAGCCAAATAGGTATTGGCATGAACAGAAGGAGGATGGACCAAGAAATAAGGTAACCTTACTTCTTTGAAAAGGAAGATTTAATAAGATACTATGCAATCTCATTACGTGGATTCCATTATTATTATGGGGTGATTCATTCCACTTCAAATTCATCATCAAGAGGGCTATGAATATTCCAATGAAGTATAGCTATCTTAACAAAAGAAGGTGTACTGTGGTGCAAATGTGGACAAAAGACTAACTATTTCAATAAGAGGAAGATGATAAGATCATTGCTAATAGACAAGTATAAGAAGACTCTATCGTGCAAGGTCATGGCATCACATCCTCAATACTTTAAATACTTGAAATAATATAAGACTCTTATGGTGTTTAGAAATCACGATCTAACTTAAGGGAATGAATCATAAGGAATGATGGTCCTAGGTCTCTCGTGCTTATGTACAATCTTCTTGTTAGCCCTATAACAACGTAAGGTATGTCTAGATGGTGTTGCCTAAGGCTCTAGGAATTCCAAGTTATATAAATCCTATACTAAGTAGAGTAAGTTGTGACTTATTCAACCTAAGCCTTAAGCTTTTAATACCTTATCTTGCAACACAAGTCATGAATTATTTGGTTAGCCTAAGCCTCAGAACTTCATCGCCTTATTGTTAATATAGTTGTGACTTGCTCACATAACTTAAGATTCACACTATCATCACCTATTATGCAACATAAGCTATGACCTCCTTTTTTTTTCCTAAGCTTTGGGCCATCATCACTCCATATGTGTAGTGTAAGTGTTGATCCCTATGAGCTCTAAAGGTAATACAATTTTTTTATTATAACAAATTATTTAAGTATTCTTCTTGTGATCTAACCTTTCAACATTGTGTGCTTTAGGATAAACAAAAATATAGATAGATAAAGTGGTGATTCAATCTTGATTGGATGGAAAGTTCTTAGAATGAATTATTAAGACACTTGAAATAAAATAAAAAAAGATGTCATCTAATAATTTAAGTATAAATGAAGATAGAATTATGTGTCTCTTAAGTTATTATGGGTCATATATTTTAAGAAATATGTAAGGAATAAGTTACCAATTAGATATGAGATATTGTATTTCATTCATTAAGTGCTTGCATTACATCAAAGAAATCATGACCTAATAAGCTTTGGTTGTAACATTATAACCCACTAAAAACTCATCATAAGAATGATAACGTATAGTTTTATAGATGTTGATGAGTTAAAAGAAGAACTTGAATAAAAGATTAAATTGAGTATTTAAAATTTTTATTAAACATATGATATGAAATTTATTTCAAATAATATGATTAGCATTGTGAGAAAAAGACAACTGAGAAAATAGATTATTCAATCTAGGTTTTCATTGGCACTCTATAGTAATCGACAATAAGATATAACGATTGGATAGTACATGTTTACATGAGCAATGTGTAGGTGATTGAGTGATTCTATAAAAAGAATAAAGTCTATTCAAGTGAGATTTAGAATCTCAAGATTTTTTTATAGTACATTTTTATTGACTTAAAGTATGACTAATTCAAAAAGAGTATATCAAAAGAACATTAGAGTGACAAATTATAAAGTAATATCAAAGTGCAAGATATGATTCATCAGATAACCAAGTCATGCATTGTATATGGATTATTCCAAAACTTTTGTACAAAACATTAATATTCTAATGGATATTTCAATTGTTTGAGGATACCTATTCATTGCATACAATTGAATACCAAAAAAACTTGTGTTGTCTATTCATATTATAATGGATATTATGATAGTTTAAGGATCAAATATTCTAATGTATAATACAAATAAATTCATTATATGGGTATCAGATGGTATAATGTACTTATCTAACTATATAAAAGGAATAAATATACATAATAGCTAATTTTAATATGCCTTAAATACAAAATTAGTCATTATAGTTTTTCTTTGAGGGTTCTACGTATCGCATAATATAAATAGACCTCAATAACACAAAAAATTGATGATGATGAAAAAGTTCAAAAACATATATGCTAAAAGAGCAATGTTATTGTAATACCCTATATTTTCTCTATGAGAGCAGCCTATATAAAAAAATTCTCATTACAATGTCCTTTTAGTTAAGGAAAATCGAGAAAGCTTTTACAACTAAACTACATTTTGCATCTCAAGTTCTTAATTATCTTGTATCACTAGTTTGATAATCATTTTGATTACTTGTTCTAATAATTGTATATTTGGTTTGTCATTCTGTGAGCTTATGTTTTATACTAGTTTTTATATTGTTGATTGTTTTGACCTAGGAGTAATCTATCTATGTGTGGATCAATTAGCCTTGACCCTAGGCTTTTAATGTGTGGTCTTAAGCATGTGGCTAATCCATGAAAAACCTTAGTTTGTAATTAAGTTTTTTTTCTATAGTTAGACTCAAGAAGCGTTTTGAATAATAGTACTCAAGCGAATTGCTTAGAGTAGATATAGGCTTGAAGTTAAGCCAAGTAACTTAAAATCTTATCTCTTATAACTTAGATTATTATTTACTCTTGGTTTACTTGATTAGTTTATTACAATTTTAAAAAGATATTTAATTTGATAATCTTACTATATCTAGAAAAATTTTAAAAGGGATGTGTTCTAAACAAGGAAAGTCATAAAAAGTTTTTCTTATCTTTTAGTGTGTAAGAAAATTGGCATTTTAAATTATGCATCACTAATTCATTAACCCCTCAACCTCTTAGTGTTCCTCACAATCCCTATGATAAACCACAACTTATATGTGTAGGCTTAAGCCTTAAATGATAATCTAAAGCTTCAATTCCACTAAAAATTGTTATGGTGAGCCTTGTGATCCTTAAAATGTATCAAATACATTTGATGAGCTACAATAATAGTTAAAGATACTAGTATAGCTAGGTTCAATGATAATTGGGCATAGCATGTCATTGTTAGGATTTCATAGAGACCCTTATGACCTTTGCTATAAAATGGGCCTTTATGTGCTTCTAAAATGTCTTTCAGGATATGACCAATGCCTTAGTTAGTCATATGCATATGAACCATGATCAAGAAAAGAATTGCAATCATGGTAGGGTGTATGCTAAGTTTGTTTTAAAGCATGATCATACTTTGAGATTTTGTGCCTAAGAATGGAACTATTTAAGACTAATGCTCGTCAACTATACTTAAATTCTAATGCACACTCCACAAGTCCAATATAAGTACGGTATGAACCATAACCCACATCACCTTATAAGGAAATATTGCCTTATCTTTATATCTCTATGATTATTTTGAATGTCATAATCTATAGGAAAAAATGAATAAGCACAAGTTATAATTGGCTTGAGAACATCTACATTTATTTGCAAGACAAAATCACCTTCTAACTAATCCTTCATGGCTCCCTATTACCCAAAGGCTATTAACAATGTCCTAAACTCTAAGAATTTGTTTAGATCAATAAGTGAGAGCTCAACTATTTTCACTCATTAAGCATCCTCTTTATTAATTAGGGCTTCATTCAATAAATATAAATTTGTAAAAGAATCCCTTTCTAAGTAGCATATGGACTTGATGTTCTCTTTTATCAAGATTGAGATCTTCTGAATTATATTATACACTACATTGAACTAACTCTGACTCCAACCATAATTCTTTATAGATGCATACACAATGACATATTTTTCTACACTTATAATAATACTTTTTTCCTCTTGATTTAGATCATCCCTTATGAAATCCATCATTAAAATTTCATGAAATCTTCTTTATATCCTCCATAATTACTTAGGTTATTATAGGAGCATATGCATATTTTTGTTGAAATTGTTACTCCACAAAAGGACTAGTTAATTCTAATCTAAGTGCAATTCCTATATATAAGAAATCTTTAGCACAAATCTTTCCAAGTGTTCATTTAAATGAGTCACTTTTAGCATTTCTTCTACCTTGATCACCAACATATTAGAAGGCATCAACTCAACCTCCCATGGCTACTCTATCACCTACTCATGAATTCAAAGATTCACACTTCTTCATATTTCACTTGGTTGATCTAGTAAAGAAGAAAAAATAAAAAGAAGAATCAAAAGAGTAGAATTAACTAGGGTTATCGAGGACAAAAAAATCAAAAAATATCTTAAGCTTCCATCAAAATTTATATATTCTAGAAGCTCCATTCATTCTAAATTTTCATTATTGTCTACATATATTTTATGAACCCCATGGGGCCCATTTGGTGCTTGATGATAACAAAAGTCATATGTTACTAATGACTTGCTTTAAATTGGTTCCTTAGGTATATTAGGAAATGTGTAGATCATGGCATAAAAAGGATAGCTTTGGCTAGGAAAGGATAGTTATGGTTGGCCAAACATGCACAAGAACTTAATTAAACTTCCACTTTGGCAATTGTTTCTTAGATGGTGTGATGATCATCTAAAAAATATTTTTGAATTACTTTACTTTTTGTTAGAATGTCAAAGCCTATGGTTTACTCAGTTTAACATTAGGATTGCTTAGTGAGATGTGAGAGCTATTATAGAAGATTTTTAAAATATAATTCACTTTGCATATACGGTCCATTAAAATCCTTACTCTTTCATAAGAAGATAATTCTAATGCCTAAGATACATTTTATAAAAAATTTACTCCAAGCAATTCATAAGAAGCATTAATGGATAAATTGTTAAACAATGACTTAAATACCTACTATAAAGTGATGAATTACTTTGATTATTCTTAGCATTTATTAACAAATTAGTCTACATGTTGAAAACATTTTAAAGATGTAGGAATCATAAGAATAAATGCTTTCAAATCTCAATGTTTTACACCAAGTGTATGATACATGAAGCATCCAATATGATATGCGAGGTTCATGTACCATGCATGGTTTTTTGCATGCAATACATTGTACAACACTACCTTAATTATTTTAAAATAGAGACTTATGCATGATACATTTGGTCCAACATCTAATACCTCTAATTGAATCACTTAGTATGTAGATTGAAAGTACAATTTTGATACTTGAGTATGTTATGTCATCTTTGACATATAATATGTCAATATTTTTCATATGCTATATCTCTTGGGATGTACTATAAATCAAACAAGAAGAACTTGTAAATAACAAGTTTGAGTTTTAAGGAAGTTGTGACTAGCCATTATATGGAATTTTACCCATTTATTAGTTATAATTTGCCTATAAATGCTCTTTAAAATATTTAGAAATGGATAGATTAAGATTGCAAATTCATTTGGACATACTCTTATAAGTTTTCATAAACAAAATCTTCCCAACTTGATTGCAAAGTGCATATTCAACTTTTGGGGGAAGTAGAGCTTTGAAGTTAGTAATTTCACTTTCCTAACTCAAACATATTCTTGCACAAATAAGTAAAATCTTTCTTAAAAACATCAATATCTCTTTTAGTGTGTGCCACTTGATATTAAAATTTGATATAGGTTACCTTGTATGTGCTTGTATTGCAGGAGTTTTACTACACTCTTGCTATTTGTTTCTCCTTTTTGGACTTGATGTATGTGAATCTTATTATTTTGTATGTGCTTGTATTGTAGGAGTTTTACTACACTCTTGTTATTTGTTTCTCCTTTTTGGACTTGATGTATTTGAATCTTATGAGTTATTTTGTATTTCATATTTTTGGCATCCTCAGGTTCCCTTGGAACTTATTGTATGATATTCATGTACTAGCATTTTAGCAAAAGATGCTTAATTTAATAAGCCTAGTCTTTTGTATTATAGTATTGACTTAGACTCATTGTTTAGAATCAAACCACCTAAACATCTTAGATGTTGTTTGCTTTATGGTATTCTTCAGATAAAGGTTTTAAAATTAAGCTAAATATCAACTCATTGAGAATAATAATGTTTACTTCAAATTTTTTTTAAAAGTGCTATAATAAACCCCCACTTTCTATTCAAAAATAATTCTTTCATATTTTAGGGTTCTCCATTACACATTAAATAAACATTCCTTATTATTGCAATGTTATCCACAACCATTTCACATTACTTATCTTGAAGCACCTCATCAATTGTTGCAATCAATGCCTTTTAAGTTCTTTATAGATAATGAAGTAAGCCATTAAGGAAAAACTTAATAGTCAATTTTCATTAAAAAAAAGTTATGGTGTCCTTATCATGTTAAGCCAACATTGTATTTACAAGACTTATAACAAGAATGGACCAAGTGTCTAGATGATCTTTATCTCAAAAAGAGATAATTGTAATGAGCTACTTCCTCGAACTCATCACTTGCATCTAGTGATATGAAGAAGTTAGCTTTTGACTTTGAATTTCTCAACAAGAGGGATTAGAATATTCTTAAAAGACACTTTTAGGCAAGGCCATTACATTACATTACATTCACAACACTATTAGTATCTTAGAAAACTAAAGACCACTCATGCTAACCTCTAAACCTCTTCATATCTACGAAATGAGATATTTCTAGTACCTTGACTCACAAAGCTACATGATTCCAAATAAAGCTTTAGATAAACACTACTTCAGGTAGATAAAGACATCTTCAACTCTCTTTCCATTATGATTTTTTTAGTTGGAGTTTTTTAACATAAAAACATGATCTTTCTCTGTCTTTCACTATATATATCTAACATGAATATGAGGTAGGTCTCTATCGTAGTTCCCATAATAGCTTATAATAAAAAAATCATATTTTTGCATTAAGATATAAAAAAGCTTCAAAATGAATATAATAAATACTTTTTAATATCTCTCTTATGATGATTAGTTATGTAATACTTGTCAAGTAAGGAAACAAACATGATGCTCTTTTAAATAAAAAATGTTCTTTATAGCATTCACTTTATTTGAAATTCTTCAAATGAATCTGATTCAACAAATTCAAACTATTAGTGGAGCAGGTAACCAATATGGATTGGTCAACTTAGATAATTTTTCTAAATATATATGAGTGTTCATTTTAGCTAAAAATTATTTTGCATATGCTTCATTTAAAGATTTATCAAAAAGATAAAAAAAATTGAATCTTGAGTATTTGAACTAATCATGGTAATGAATTTAAGAATGTTGAGAGTAAAATTTTTTTTGTTAAGCATGGAATTGAGAATAATTTCTTGGTTTTTTGTACTTTAAAAAAAATGGATGGTTGTAAGAAAGAATTAACCCTAACAAAATAGCAAGAAACTGCTTCATAAGCAACACATTGATAAAAGGAAATCGGTGTAAACTTTTTACACTACTTGCTATGTGCTTAACTGAGCTTCCATATTATACATTTTAAAAAAATGCTCCACATGAATTTTGGATGGGGAAGGAACCTATCACAATTTACAAATCATTGGATTAAAATTCTTTATTTTGAAAATCAATAAAGAGCCTTTAGCAAACTTTGATTTTATAAGTAATGGAATAATGATACAAAGCATATAGAGTTTATAATAAAAAAACTTGAATGATAAACAAAAGCATTCATGTTTATTTTAATGAATGAAACTACAACAAACTACAACCCTACTTGAATTTTAGATTATAATGATATTTAAGTGTTAGGTTCAATCAACTTTCTCTAAACAAAGAAAATACAAAGGATAATTCTCAATAAGAAAAGATAGCACATGTTGTTGAGGAGTAGATCATTAGTGAAACCAAAAAAATCGGAGGTGCAAAAACTCATATCCATAAGACTTTATAATAGATAATCCCACATGTGAGATAAGAACAAGAACATTAGTTATATAAGAGCTAAAACAAATTGTGTTTATTTGTACTTTTGAACCTTACAAAAGAATGTGAAAATAATGGATATTAGATGTGCAAGAAGAGTTGAATCAATTTTAAAGTAATTATCTTTTTAAACTAGTTCTTGTCCTAAATGATCATCCCATAAATGCTATGAAATGGATTCATAAAAACAAGTGAAGTGATGTTCATGAAATTATTAGGAAAATGACAAAACTTGTTTGTAAAGTTTATATGGAAGTTGAAGGTTGACGTTATCGAAACATTCAAGCCAATTGCTTGCTTTGAGGCCAAAAGGCTTCTTAGGTTTTTTTGCATTAAAAATATTAAGTTCAAATAAATGTCAAAGTTGTTTCCTTAAAGGATTCATTTGTGAATAAATTTATGAATCTACTTTTTTTTAACCATATTTCAAATTCAAAAGGTTTTATATGATTTAAAAAAATCGCTATATGCATGGCATGATTGTTTAGTAAGTTTCTTATTGTAAAAAAATTTCAAAAAGAAATATAGAGGCTATACTTTTTATTAAAAATAAAGATCAAGAATTATTTTTTGTTCAAATATATATATATATATATATATAGTTTTTCTTGCCGTTAACTTTACTTTGCATGAAGAATCTTCTAAGTTTATGTAAGGTTGATTCAAGTTGAGCTTGATATGAGAGCTTGAGTACCTTTTGGTTACACAAATCAAATGAACTAGTGGTAGAATATTTATCAAAAAAGATAATTATATTAAGGAGCTTTTGAAGAAATACAAACATTGAAGGTTTGAAACAATTTACTAGCACATCCATCAAGTTCAATAAAGTTGGCAAAAGAAAGAGCATTGTGAAATGATTTTTTTAAGATATGATTGGATCTTTTTTACCCTTACTTATTAGTAGGCTTGATATTGCTCTTAGCTTATGGATATGTTTAACATTCAAATCATTGCAAAAATAGTCTTAATTGAATGCAATATAACAAATGTTTTGGTATTTACTTGGTATCTTATGCTTATGAATTTGGTTCTCATAAATGATCATTTCATTTACACTAATAAGTACTTCAAAATTGATTTTGATGATAGCAAAGTGGAAAGAAAAGAACCTCTAGTACTTGTCTATCCTTAGGATACTCATTTCATAGTTTACAATAAAGAAAGCTTTGTAGTATCACACCCAAAAAGTTTATTCTTGCAATTAGTTTGGAAAGCAATACCTATGTAACTATGCTATTGTTCAAAATCACATACTATTACATTGTGGAAAAACTAGTTTGGTAAATCTATGCAATAAGCCCAATCAACACTTACACAAAAACATATTGAATTTAGACAACTATTTTCATGGGATGACATAAAATAAGGAACATTTAATTATAATATATCTCAATTAAAAATAAATCATAAATATTATCATAATGTTTTTTATTAAAGATCAACTTAAATGTCATTAAGAGTTTAGAATGATAGATAAATAGTATATTTAAATATTTATTTATATAAGTGGTAACTAACTAGTCATTTTTAAGATAATCCTTCAATTACCTCATAAATAAAATCAATAAACTTGATTCAATTGATAGGAGGCATAGTTTCCAATTGATAAACTAGTCTCCTTATCACTTAATTATGTCAATCAATTCCAAAAGAGAATGGATCTATAAAATTTGTCTAACATCTACCCTAGTATAGGCCTTATTTTGAATAGAAACATAAAACTTGTAATCCTTAACTTTTAAAAACCATGGAGGTGATTAACCACCTTAGATTATTTTTCACAAAGTTTAAACTCTTCGAAAAAGATTTTTTCTTAAGGTGTTTGAACCCTCAAGATTTACCTTTTTCATCCTCTTCCTTTCGTAATCTCTTCTCTTGACATTATTTTTCATTCTCTCTCTTTATGGTGCACGAAAGAATTCATAAGAATAATCCTTCTTATGCTACTTTTTTCTTTTATCACACTTGGCATTTTTATTGTGATCTTATTTTATCAAATCCTCATGTTTATTAAAAATCTATGCATCATTTAATATATTGGCTAACTACCTTTCACTTCTTAAGCTTGATGTTTGCACTAGGAGTTATGATCTCATAATTTGATCATTAGATTCATGATATACTATCCAAAATGAACCATATCTTTTATCATCTGGTCTCCCAGTTGATACTAAATTGGTTCACTCTAAGCTGGGGTAACACACCAACCACATTAACATATACATGATACCAAAGTAAACATGTAAACCTTTTTTTAGAATTTACATCTAATATGCTAATGAAAAATCATAACTTATAAATAATCTACAAATCCATAATCTAACATATAAGAATAATACTAAGAATTCAAACATCAAAGTTCATAAATGAATATCCAATACTGTTGTACCCTTTGATGTGATAATTACAAAACCAAGTTATTTATTATTGAAGGCTTATTTTATTTAAGTAAAATTGTTAATAATTAATTAAATCAAGCCATGTATTTTAGATGTCTAAAATAATGGTCTCTAAGGGCCTTGAGGTCATGACATACTTCAAGGAATTTTTGAGACATGCGCAAGATTTTTTATAATTAAATTTCTTTTTATTTCTCTTGAATTTGATATGTCAAAACCTTGAGATTATGAGGCACACTAGTAGTATTAACATTTAAAAATATTATAAAATTCTTTAATGATGAATTTTCATTTTTGGGCCAAGTATATTTGACAAAATGTATAGACATGGGTATTTGATTTTTTTAATATTATTATGGAATCGTTTTTTACAAATTTCTTTTCATAGCCACTTAATTAACTTATAATACTATAAGAATATAAAATTATTTTTATTCACTTATATTCAAATTTGTGGCTAAAAAATTCGTCAAAAATACCCTAAAACTGCAAAAGTCTCGGGAAAAAGCACTGTAGCATGGGCGGGTCGATCCGGCGTCAAAACAGCCCGTCCAGGCCTTTTAGGAATAAAAAAAAGAGAGAAAAATAAAAACTTGGTTGACCCAAAAGGGGCGAGCAAAGCCCGCCCAAAGACCGCCGAGAGCAGCTCGGCTGGCGCTGGTCAACGGTCAACGGAACAGTGCCTGGCTAAGCCAAGCCTGCCGAGAGGAGCTCGGCTAAGTCTAACTTTAGCGCTGGTCAATGGTCAAAGAACAGTGCATGGCTAAGTCAACCTGAACCGGGTGATGAAATCCCGGCCAAGGAAGGGGGGAGCCGGCCCCAAAGTGGCTCGCAGGTTAATAGGCGCGAATCTATTATAAAGCAGTGTGCAAAGTTTCATTCTGCAGTGTGGGACTAAAAATCCCACCTTATAACTTCGGCAGGATCCAAAGGCGCAGATCAAGCCCGCCCAGATCCAACGGGCGAGAGTAATTTCGAACGGCTGTTTAATCAGCGCCGTTCGTTCAGCGCGTGGGATCCAATGGTTCAGATCAAGCGCGCCCAGATCCAACGGGCGAGAGTAATTTCGAACGGCTGTTTAATCAGCGCCGTTCGTTCAGCGCGTGGGATCCAATGGTTCAGATCAAGTCCGCCCGGATCAGACGGTCTAGAGATGATCAAGCCGTGAAGTCCATCCAGCCGTCCATTCTTGAAGTGGGATCGGACGGCAGCTGCTCTTCTTCTTCCTTTTCGGGCTTCCGGCAACGGCTATTTTCTGGTTTCTTTTTTCTTAGCCGTTTGGAACTGCTTTTTGGTGGACTATATATATAGGACACTTTACAATTTATTGATTGATGAATCCACTTGCAAACTTCTTCAAAAACTAAGGAAAAAGGCCAAAACCGAGAGCAACAATTGGCATACTCGTGGGAGCTACGAGCTCAACTTTCTTCTCCAATTTCGACAGCTTTTCTTCCACATTTCATTGCATCATTCTGTAACATTTTGTTCGGATTTTTGGTGTCTCGTTGGAGCACCGGTTGTACTTGGTTTACCCCTACCGGCTTCGGCAAAAGGGAGTGGTTAGTGGAAGCCTGATCGGGTTGATCGGGGGTGGATGTAGGCACGGGTTTGGCCGAACCACCTAAAAATCTTTGTCTTCTCTTTGCTTGTCTTATTATTGCATTTTTCGTTTTCACAATTTATTTACAAACGTTTTTTATTGAAAGAATTTTTCTTAATCTAAATTTTAGTGAAAAACACAATTCACCCCTCCCCTCTTGTGCGTTGTTCTCACACGATTTACATCAAGTGGTATCAGAGCGAGGTTTTGTCAAAAGGAAGAAATTTCTAAGACAAGATCCTTATGGCTCTTCCATGTGTTGAGAACAATGCTATCTTGTCTGAGGGAGCATCGTCACACCGTCCACCCTTGTTCAAGGGTGAATTTTATCTTTATTGGAAAAATAGGATGCGTTTATTTTTAGAATCCGTTGATTTAGAAATTTGGGACATTGTTGAGAATTTATTTGATTTTCCAATTAAAATGGTCAATGGCGAAAAAGTGAGAAAATCACTTGGTGAACTCACTCCCGAGGAGAAACATAAAGTCCAACTTAACTCTCGGGCCATGAACATTTTGAGTTGTGGGTTAGGTGCTTCGGAATATAACCGGATTATGAATTTGAAAACAGCACATGAGATTTGGTCAAAATTAGAAGTTACCTATGAAGGAACTTCTCAAGTTAAAGAGACCAAAATCAATATGCTTGTTCATGAATATGAGTTATTTCACATGAATTCTGATGAGACCATTAAGTCTATGTTTACTAGATTTACAAATATTGTTAATGGTCTATCTAACCTTGGTAAGGAGTTTTCTACTGGTGAACAGGTGAGGAAGATTCTACGAGTCCTTCCTCAACAATATGATCCACTTGTGACAGCCTTGAAAGCAGCAAAGAATATTTCAGCTATGTCACTAGATGAACTATTGGGTGAGCTGTTAACAAATGAAATTGAGCTTGCAAGAAGAAAGAATGAAGAGCATGCGGTAGAAAAAGAAAAGAAAAAGAAGAAGGAAGAGACAATTGCTTTTGTAGCCGATTCCTCCACAGATTCAGATGTATCAATCTCAAGTGAGGTAGCACTTATTTCTAAAGGCTTATCTCGTTTATATAACAAAAGAAATACAGGAAAAAGATTTGAGAAGAATAAAAGGCAAAAGGGCAAAGTTGTTTCCCATGAAGAAACAATTTGTTATGAATGCAAATTGCCTGGGCATACTAGGCCAAATTGCCCTCACTACAAAGAGAGAGTAGAAAAATATCAAAACCAGAAGAAAAAGAAGAAGGCTATGAAGATCTCATGGGATGATTCAGATAGCTCCTCTTCTGGTAATGAAGACAAGAAGGAGAGCTTGATTTGTCTTATGGCAAAGGACAACATTCAAGAAGCAATATCAGATGATGAGGTATGTTCCTATTCCTCCTCTTCTTCATCTTCTTGTATGGAAACTTATGAAGAGCAATACATAGCCATTTGTACCAAATATAAAAAATTAGCATCTAAGTATCTTAAATTAAAAGAAGAGCATGAAAATTATTTAGGTTTGTGTGAACATTTGAATGAAGTGAATGCCAATTATTTGCTAGAAATTAAGAAAGAAAGAGATAAGAAGGCTTCTTTTATTGTCAAAAATACATGCTTAGTTAGGGAATTAAATAATTTGAAAAGTTTGCATGCTCATTGTAGGATTTCTTTTCAAAAAATAAATTATGCAAGAACCACTACCTCCTCTTATGCACAAAATGCTATTTGTAATTATTGCATGAAGTTTGGACATATTTCTTCTTATTGTAAATTTAGAAATTCTATAAATAACAAATCTTCTAGTTTTGTTTGGGTTAGAAAGAGTAGCTTACATAATGATCAAATTAAGACAAGTGGACCCAAAAGGGTTTGGGTCCCTAAATGTAACGTTTAATTGTGTGGTATAGGCATGCTTTCCTTCAAGGACCGGGGAAGGCATGTGGTACTTGGATAGTGGATGCTCAAGACACATGACTGGAGATGCATCTTTATTCATCCATTTGAAGAGCTATGATGGTGGTGAAGTTACTCTTGGTGACAACTCCAAGAAGAAAGTGATTGGAATTGGAACTGTGGGCAACTCACATACATCCATAAGAAAGGTCATTCTTGTACAAGATTTAAGGTACAATCTTCTTAGTATTAGCCAATTATGTGATTCGAATTTTACAGTTTTATTTAATAAACATGAATGCATCATTAGCAAGGATAATCTTCCTCTTGTTATAGGATGTAGAAAAGATAACACTTATGTTTTATTTTTACACATGGTCAAGAATAGTGGACTTGAGTGTCTTACTTCACAAGACAGTAATTCTACTTTATGGCATAGAAGATTTTGTCACTTAGGAAAGTCATCTTTTAAAAAAAATCATGAAGTTTGATGTGGTTAGAGGTCTACCAAATCTTAGTCAGTTAAGTGATCATTTATGTGGCCCATGCCAATTAGGAAAACAAACAAAAGAAAGTTTTAAGCCTCTTAAGGACATCACTACTTGTAAACCTTTAGAACTTGTTCACTTAGACTTATTTGGTCCTATTCATCCAGAAAGTCTAGGTGGAAGCAAGTATGGGTTAGTAATTGTAGATGATTTTACTAGATTTACTTGGGTTCTTTTTGTTAGAAAGAAGAGTGAAGTATTTGAAAAATTCGTAAGTCTTATTACAAGAATTGAAAAAGAACATGAAGTTAGGTTAATATCAATTAGGAGTGATAATGGAGGAGAATTTAAGAATGAATTATTTGATGAATATTGTGTTAAAAATGGAGTGTTTCATACTTTTTCTTCACCTAGGACTCCTCAACAAAATGGCGTAGTTGAGAGAAAGAATAGGACCTTGCTTGATGCCGCAAGGTGCATGCTAAATGAGTATAGAGTTCCCAAATATTTTTGGGCTGAAGCAGTTAACACTGCCTGTTATGTATTTAATCGAGTCATATGTAGACCTTTGTTAGAAATTTCTCCTTTTGAGTTGATTTATGGCAAGAAGCCCAAGGTAGCTCATTTTCATGTGTTTGGATGTAAATGTTTCATTTTAAATAATGGAAAAAGAGACCTTGATAAGTTTGATGCCAAGTCTGATGAAGGGATTTTTCTAGGATATTCACTTTCTAGTAGAGCGTTTAGAGTATACAACAAGAAAACACTAGTTGTTGAAGAGACAATTCATGTTAAGTTTGATGAATCTCTTAGTGAGGCATCTCATAGTCATCATCAAACGGATCTACTTGATGAATTTGAGGACTTATGTCTTGATGAAGATAAATTGGATGATATAGCTAAGGTTGAAGAACCAATAAAAGATGATAGTGAGATTGAGAAGCAATTGAGATATTCTAAGGATCATCCTAGTGAATTGATTATTGGAGACTTAAAAGAGAATATTAGAACTAGAAGTTCATTTAATCATGCAGCATTCGTGTCAAATGTTGAACCAAGTTCTGTAGAAAATGCATTTAAAGATGAGTCTTGGATTGCTGCAATGAATGATGAGTTAGTACAATTTGAGAGAAATCAAGTATGGGATCTTGTACCAAGGCCAAATGACAAAACAATCATTGGTACAAAATGGGTTTTCAAAAACAAGGTAGATGAGAATGGTGAAGTTATTAGAAATAAAGCTAGGTTAGTAGCAAAAGGCTATTGTCAGATAGAAGGAGTAGATGTGGATGAGACATTTGCTCCTGTGGCAAGACTTGAAGCTATTAGACTTTTACTTGCCTATGCATGTCATAAAGGGTTTAAATTATACCAAATGGATGTTAAGAGTGCATTTTTGAATGGATATATAAATGAAGAGGTTTATGTTGAGCAACCTCCTGGATTTGAGATACATGATAAGTTAGATCATGTATACAAACTTAAGAAAGCTCTTTATGGATTGAAACAAGCTCCAAGAGCATGGTATGAAAGATTGTGTATTTTTCTTACTTCAAATGGATTTCATAGGGGTAAGATAGATAATACCTTATTTGTACAGAATTCAACTGAAGGTCAACTAGTATGTCAAGTGTATGTAGATGATATAATATTTGGAGCTTCTAATGTAGAGATGTGCATGAAATTTGCAGATTTAATGAAGAATGAGTTTGAAATGAGTATGATGGGAGAATTAACCTTCTTCCTTGGACTTCAAGTAAAGCAAACGAGTGAAGGAATTTTTATTTCTCAAACCAAATACTTGATTGGTTTGCTTAAGAAATTTGGTTTTGAAAGCATGAAGTCAAGAAAAACTCCTATTAGCACAAGTACTATCATAAGTAAAGATGAAACTGGGAAGTCCATTGACACTAAACTATTTAAAGGAATGATTGGATCATTACTATATCTTACAGCGAGTAGACCTGATATTGTGTTTAGTGTAGGTTTATGTGCAAGATTTCAAGCAAATTCTAAGGAATCACACCTACAAGCAATCAAGCATATCTTTAAGTATCTTATAGGTACTAAGACTCTAGGCTTATGGTACCCTAGATGTGAGTCTGGATTTGATTTAATTACCTACACAGATGCTGACTTTGCTGGCAGCAAGACTGATAGGAAGAGTACCTCTGGCATGTGTCAATTGATTGGTGGTTCACTAATTTCTTGGGCCAGTAGAAAACAAAATTGTGTGGCATTATCAACAACAGAGGCAGAGTACATTGCTGCAGGTAGTTGTGTTGCTCAAGTACTATGGCTTAAACAACAACTTTTAGATTACGGCTTAGAATTTAGTCAGATTCCAATTTTCTGTGACAATTCAAGTGCAATTTGTCTATCAAAGGATCTGGTTCAACATTCAAGAACCAAACATATAGAGCTTAGATATCATTTTATTAGAGAGCATGTGCAGAAGAAAGAAATTCAACTGTCATTTGTCCCATCTTCCGCTCAAATGGCTGATATTTTTACCAAACCATTGCCTACGGATGTGTTTCATAGACTTCGTTTGAGTTTAGGTGTCATTAACCCCTTTGAGTGATTACAAAAAGGGGGAGAGAGGTATCAGTGATGTGCTAGGATTCAGGGGGAGTATAGTCAGGGGGAGTATAGGCTAGGATTCAGGGGGAGCTATATTATGATCCATGATTGTTATTTATTGTTACTTTGGTTTTGTAATCATCAAGGGGGAGATTGTTGTACCCTTTGATGTGATAATTACAAAACCAAGTTATTTATTATTGAAGGCTTGTTTTATTTAAGTAAAATTGTTAATAATTAATTAAATCAAGCCATGTATTTTAGATGTCTAAAATAATGGTCTCTAAGGGCCTTGAGGTCATGACATACTTCAAGGAATTTTTGAGACATGCGCAAGATTTTTTATAATTAAATTTCTTTTTATTTCTCTTGAATTTGATATGTCAAAACCTTGAGATTATGAGGCACACTAGTAGTATTAACATTTAAAAATATTATAAAATTCTTTAATGATGAATTTTCATTTTTGGGCCAAGTATATTTGACAAAATGTATAGACATGGGTATTTGATTTTTTTAATATTATTATGGAATCGTTTTTTACAAATTTCTTTTCATAGCCACTTAATTAACTTATAATACTATAAGAATATAAAATTATTTTTATTCACTTATATTCAAATTTGTGGCTAAAAAATTCGTCAAAAATACCCTAAAACTGCAAAAGTCTCGGGAAAAAGCACTGTAGCATGGGCGGGTCGATCCGGCGTCAAAACAGCCCGTCCAGGCCTTTTAGGAATAAAAAAAAGAGAGAAAAATAAAAACTTGGTTGACCCAAAAGGGGCGAGCAAAGCCCGCCCAAAGACCGCCGAGAGCAGCTCGGCTGGCGCTGGTCAACGGTCAACGGAACAGTGCCTGGCTAAGCCAAGCCTGCCGAGAGGAGCTCGGCTAAGTCTAACTTTAGCGCTGGTCAATGGTCAAAGAACAGTGCATGGCTAAGTCAACCTGAACCGGGTGATGAAATCCCGGCCAAGGAAGGGGGGAGCCGGCCCCAAAGTGGCTCGCAGGTTAATAGGCGCGAATCTATTATAAAGCAGTGTGCAAAGTTTCATTCTGCAGTGTGGGACTAAAAATCCCACCTTATAACTTCGGCAGGATCCAAAGGCGCAGATCAAGCCCGCCCAGATCCAACGGGCGAGAGTAATTTCGAACGGCTGTTTAATCAGCGCCGTTCGTTCAGCGCGTGGGATCCAATGGTTCAGATCAAGCGCGCCCAGATCCAACGGGCGAGAGTAATTTCGAACGGCTGTTTAATCAGCGCCGTTCGTTCAGCGCGTGGGATCCAATGGTTCAGATCAAGTCCGCCCGGATCAGACGGTCTAGAGATGATCAAGCCGTGAAGTCCATCCAGCCGTCCATTCTTGAAGTGGGATCGGACGGCAGCTGCTCTTCTTCTTCCTTTTCGGGCTTCCGGCAACGGCTATTTTCTGGTTTCTTTTTTCTTAGCCGTTTGGAACTGCTTTTTGGTGGACTATATATATAGGACACTTTACAATTTATTGATTGATGAATCCACTTGCAAACTTCTTCAAAAACTAAGGAAAAAGGCCAAAACCGAGAGCAACAATTGGCATACTCGTGGGAGCTACGAGCTCAACTTTCTTCTCCAATTTCGACAGCTTTTCTTCCACATTTCATTGCATCATTCTGTAACATTTTGTTCGGATTTTTGGTGTCTCGTTGGAGCACCGGTTGTACTTGGTTTACCCCTACCGGCTTCGGCAAAAGGGAGTGGTTAGTGGAAGCCTGATCGGGTTGATCGGGGGTGGATGTAGGCACGGGTTTGGCCGAACCACCTAAAAATCTTTGTCTTCTCTTTGCTTGTCTTATTATTGCATTTTTCGTTTTCACAATTTATTTACAAACGTTTTTTATTGAAAGAATTTTTCTTAATCTAAATTTTAGTGAAAAACACAATTCACCCCTCCCCTCTTGTGCGTTGTTCTCACACGATTTACATCAAATACAACCCAAGTCAAAGCACAACTATCAGAGTCATAAATGAGATAAAATCACTATTATTAAAATCAAGGATGCAAGAGGAAATGTAGAGATTACTAGATACACAATACAAATGCCTCTAAGTTTGGCTTAAGCAATCCTCTAACTCCTTGGATCTACATGTAAAAATAAGGGGTGGTGAGTTCAAACTCAATAAGGAATCTCTAAGTCATGTTGTAAACATACTTTTACAATAATAAGAAAATATATTAATCTGGTAGAAGAATAACATAACCAATATCATGAACAATAATGACATCTAAGATGATCTTAACTTGTTAAGCTAAATTAATATATTTATATAATATCAATCATTGGCCCAATAATGTAACTCTAAGAACATTATTTATTTAACATTCATTGACATCTCACTTTCTTTCATAATTATAATTATGTAATATATTCAATTGAATTTTGAGTATCTTATTAATGATCTGACACTCCCTCCAAGCCCCATAAAAGCTGTCATCAAATTTGGCACTTTGTCACTTTATATGATCTATCACTCTATAATAGAAAAACCCAATTATATAGCATAGTATTACAGGGCCTTAGAAGTACTTAATAAGCATATGAAACTCTACAATTATATGTTTAGGTACATCCATGATCTCTCATGATCTCTAAAGTAAGCCAATGAAACTCAACAACACCATATAATGTAATACATTTTCCAATTAGTGAAATGTTATTGTGGCACTCAATCACACTATATAATCCAATATATCCCTCAATCGATATAATGTCCTAGCGACTCTTAGCTACACCATATAATTCAACACATTCTCCAATCACTAGAATGTCCAAGTGACACTCAGCCACATTGGATTGTTTTATGACATCATCTAACACTTCTTTTACATGCTCAACTAATCATGTGAAATGGTTACCTCCTTTTCGAGAAAGTAGAATCCAATCATACTTGAGTCTCTTACTAAGTGATCTGGCACTTCTCTTATAGGCTCAACCAATCACATGAAATAGTTACATCCTTATATAGTGAGAGTTCTAATAATCCATCTTATCAATCATTAGCATAAAGGTTAAAACTTAGGGTCCATTACTTCTTAATCATTAATATCATCAAAATTATCTTTTTTATTATATAAAAATTATTTCAAAGTATTATCACACCTTATCTAAAGTCACCTATAGTATTTATTTAACCCTTATCTATAGATCTTAAGGATTTCTCAAATCATAAATCCGTCATTTAGTCATTCTAAGATTTCTTATCAAAACTATAATTTAATTTTTTTTAAAATGTAAGGGTTTCCTTCTTAAACCTAATCAATTATCTTGGCATTCTAATTCTTTTTTAAAACCTTAATTCAACTAATTAAGCACTTTAAGGTTTTCTTCTAAACATTAATCAAATATTTGGGCATTTTAAAGTCTCCTTCCATACCTTAATCAATTATTTGGGTATTTTGTGGTTTCCCTTCAAACCTTAGTTAAATATTTGGGATGATTCAAGTGTTCTTTCAAAATCCAAAGTCAATTATATAAGGTAACATAAGGTTATTTCAAATCCTTAGTTAAATTATCTAATATACTCAACCTTATTCAAATTTCATACTTATGATTACTTGTTCCAAACCTTTATTTAGGATCCTCATTGAGATATTTTGCATATTTGGGCCACAAATTAAGCTTTCACTCAACTTCAAAGTTTTGTTTTAACCCTTAGGCACTTTTTCAAGTCATAACCTTTCTTTTCAAAAATAAGTTCACATGAGTTTCACTGGTGATTCTCATGTCTTGTTGGCAAACTTGAGTTACTACATCCTTTATAAAAGACTCTCTGAAGCCACAAACAACACATTAATGAATATCTAGGTTTTCTAACCTATGACTTAAGAGTTTAATTAAGGCTACACACAATCTTACCCAAATAACCTAAGATATGCTTAGGGTTTATCCAAGATAAAAACTAACCTCTTTGTTAATCTTAGCCTCACTTCTAAGGCCAAAACTGAGTTCTCATATCTCAACTAATTTTATTCAAGGTTTAAAATAGAGTCTCATTAAACCAAAGCATTAAACAAAGAATACCACACACTCACCAAGTGCTTGTTCTCTTAATCCAACTTTAATTCCATCATTAGGGTTTGTTTATACTAAAATCAAAACTTAGGTATCAATTAAACTTAAATAAAAGCTAACCTAATCCTTATGTAGGTCTACCCAACAACTAGGATATTTGATACCTAATTTTTGTAACTACTCAAAACCTTAACTTCACAAAGTCATTAGCCAAGATTATCATCCTTTTATTCCTTGGTTTGCCTACAAGGTATCTTTCTTTAGATATTTCTTTCTAGGGCCGCCCAGGTTCTTAACTAGATTCAAATTCTAATCCGTAATATATATGAATTCAAATCTAAGGACTTCAATTATCTAACTTAAAGTATTTAAATTACAAACCTTAAGGTTTATTAACATTTTCTTTAGTCTTTATGTAAATTTAACTTGGTCTAATAGCTAACCATGAAATTCTTAATTCTTAATTCTTATATCTTAATTAAACTATTATCCTTTTGGTTAGCCTTCCTGAGATCATTACTTAATGCTAGCCTTTTACTGAGACAACCAGAGAGTCTATATCCTCTCCATAAGGAACTTGAGAGCCCTCTTATCCTAAAAGCATCTATTGTTCAATCCAAGGTCTCTTAGAGCATCCAAAATCTCTGGCTAAGCCTTACCACTCATCTCCAATGCTTAACTTGAGACAACAAGCCCATCTTGGCTATAAATGTTCATCCTTGGGTGCCTTAGATGTAAAACTTTCCTAAGTCCAAGTTTTACCCTAGAATTTTCACATCTACCTTAACTAATAAGTCCTAAGATTTATCCAAAATCCAAAACTCCCTTCCAACCAAGCTACATTTAACTAGCACTTCACTTGAACTTAGCTTCATTGTTTACAAAAATCCAATCCTCTTACATCAAGAATATAAAAGCTAGATTTTATTTCACATTTCTAAGTACATACACCTCCTTATCCTAAGAAATTATAAGTGAAAAAATATCATCCTCCAAGTTTAGTCATGCATACTCAAGATCGGCATCCTTAAATCTAAATCAGGCAAGTCATGACTATTATTATCTCAATCATCCATTGCATGCCAAGAATAACATCTACTAACCCTAAGTCATATGTGGCAGGAACATCATCTCATAAGGAAATTATGATCATGCTACAATTCCAAACATGATCTAACATCAACCTGATCATTTGTAGTAAAATCTCAACAAATTTTGTTATCCTTATTGAGACCTTCACCTACTTTAGCCTTCTTCTAAGATCCAAATTGAGACTCTCAAGCTTCCCACCTAGAACCAAGAGCTCTAAGCATCATAAAGACCATTTAAGTCCTCTTAAGGTTTTAACGATGATGCACATAACCTTAACCAAGATATACACCCAAGCTATATGGGCATATAATTAGTAATACACCATTTCTTGCTACACTAATCCTTACTATGGTTGGCCAAAAATGTAAATTTTTTAAGGGTTCTTTCTTTTCTAAAAAATAACTATTAGTATTCGTATTAGTAGATTAAAGTTAAAAAGAGTGCATTAAACAACACATAAAACAAATGTCTAATTAGCATATCAAGTCAGGAGAAAGACAATTGCATACTATGCTACCTCCTTCAAATGCAAGAAGGAAAAAGGAATATGATTCCTTGTTCATATTGATGCAAAATGTAGAATGATAGCATGGTAGTCAAATGAGTAATTAATGTGAACAATGATGAAGATCCATCATAATAAGATGATGAAGTACTTCTTTGTGTCTAATGTTGATTAGATAAATAGTGAATGATCATTCGTAATTGGCTAAACCTAGTCAGAGTGTATGAAGCATTTAATAGAAGTTGCATTGATCATACCAAGCTTGATTGAATGGAAGCTAGCATGTGCATGTATGATGATGTGGAAGATGTTTTGGATTGATATACAAGTCTAGTGAACCAAAATGTATGACAAGGAAGTAGGAATAATGCTAAGTACATATCATTGAAGAATGATAATGGAATCATCCAAGTCTACCATTGCACAAAAATAAACAATAGAGGTTTCATTATTTCATCCATCTGATTGATTGTGCTTGGAAACATCATAAGTTACATTTAATGCACAAAGAAATAATAACTTCCAAAGCACATATAAGTCCAAAATTGAAGAAGAAATTGTCTGATTACTTGATAATAAACAATACTCAATTATGTGCCCACATTATGCTTCAAATTGTAATCATATTGAAATGATGCAAGCAAGAAATACTAGTTGGATGCTCTAAGTTGGAAAAATGTATGATCCAATACCTACCATTGTAGTGGAAAAAGATACTTGTACTAACCTCGAACATTAATTTTGAATATCATCTTTCAAGTTATTTTGTATGCCTAAATTATCTCATATGGTATCTAAATGAAAGAAGATTTTATCTTTCTCCTTCATTATGATAGCATTAAATTTGTCCATTATCATATTTCCTTCATAGACTTGTTGGCAAAACATTTTATTAACCTTGCTTTCTTCCTTTTTAATGATATTCCAACTAATGCAAACAGATGTTTTTGTTTACTTAATCTACTGTAGCTTCTCCAAAATGGACCAATGTGGGGATTTAAAGCCTAAAACTATATTAATTAAATTAAAGCATTCAAGACTATTTGTTGTGATAATTCTTTCACTAACTTCTTGGCATCTTATTTTAACAGCCTTGTTTTCCTCCTTTTTAA
Organism: Vanilla planifolia; assembly: GCA_023846275.1. NCBI lineage: Eukaryota > Viridiplantae > Streptophyta > Magnoliopsida > Asparagales > Orchidaceae > Vanilla > Vanilla planifolia. The sequence goes on from CM043873.1 coordinate 28,903,192, forward strand.
TGATGTTCTAAGTAATGCAAAAACTTTCTTTCATTTTGTTAATCTTCTATAGGCTCTCCATAATGGAACAATGTGGGATTTAAAACCTAAAATCATATTAATTAAATTAGAGCATTCATGATCAATAATCATCTAAGTAAATTACTAACTAATGCATCATTGAAGATGCATTATAATGCCAATTATAGCGGTTTCTAGGGCTGAATTGAGATAAACTAGTTTAGTAGAGATATAAAGCACCTTTGAATTTGAATCTGAATGAGTACTGTCATTTTTGTTTTATTTTGTTTGTAATTTTCATAAACATTCACTTTAATAACTTATGATGGTGGAGGAGTCAATAAGAAAAAATATAATATTTTTAGAATTTTTAAAATATTTTTTAAAAGGGTAAATGATATCTTAAAAAATTGATTTATATATGAAATTGAAGAGCTCGAAGAATATTATAAACATTAATTGTAAAATTTTTGAAAATTTATTTAACAAAAAATTTGTAAGAGTTGCCAAATAAATGAAACTAAAAAAACTAAGCCAAACGCACCTTAGTTAATTTTGGAAAATGATTTTTTGTGGAAAGGAGGCAATAATGGATAAATTAGGTGAAGAAGATTATTCATGGTGGGAGACCCACATAGAACACCAAGCAAACTTTATTGAATGTAAATGAAGGAATCCAAAGCATTTTAAAAACTTATAGAAGGATATCAAAATCTTGGTGTTATAATCACTAAACTATCTTGTTTTTCTCTCACTTCATTATTTGAGTTCACACTTCACATTCATGTTAGGGATTATTTGAATCCTTATTACCTATGGTTGATTGCCCTCTATTATCTAAGCTTATCACTTATAATCCACCACCCAACTCTATAAAATTCATCTTACCTTATACCTTTAATACTACAAATGAGGGACCAATAATAATGGTAAATGCAATAACATTTCTTGAAAGTGATAATTTTTTTCAAATTTATACAACCATGTTTAAGAGAGTATGAAATATCTACAATCTTTATTGTTTCATCATCTATGGGGTTAACATAAGGTTTGTAGCGACTATATAGAATGTCTACCTTTCTTCAAACACCATATACAGTACTCATGATAGCGTAGGGATGACAAGAAATTGCTCACAACCCTTAGCTACCCTAGGTGCTCGATGAAGAGTACTTCAAGAGTAAGGATTTAACATGATGGATCTAGAGATTCAACACTATAGAGCAAGGAGCACTTAATGGTTTTTATCTTGTGAGGAGCTACACATTTTTTGTTAGAATTTAGTTTTAATGACTTAGTATATTTTTTCCTATATTATATTGCTGTATTTTTGTATACATTAAATTATATGTGCCATATTACCATAGGTCTTACTTAACATCTCAAGTGCTTTTCTAGGTTATATTGGATATTATTTTATGTTCTCAATATTTTTTGTTGCATTTATGAGTTTTTTTGGTATTCATTAGAGTACATGTTCTTTTAGATGGTTTTTAGAAATTTCAAATTGTCCAAACAAATTTAGATTGTGGTAATAATAGCTGCATTATTCTTTTGAGTAATAGCATCGACCAACATTATGGGTGATATAACAAAATTTTCTTGATTGATTGTTGGCAAAATAAGCAACTTTATAGAAATCACCTTTAGTGATCAAATAACCATTTTGGGGTATTTAAGCTCATTTTGTAACCTTAAAAATCAATTTTCCTTTTCTTGTGGACTCATTTGAGATGTCTTTCACCATGGGTTTAGGGGTGTTTTGTTATGTATTTTGAGCTAAATCTCTTGAATGGGAATCTTTTTTTCCTTTGTTTGCTTGGTGTGCACATCCAAGTGTGCAAGTTTAAGAATTTGGTGAGATGCTACACTTTGGCACTTGAGACTTCAAGTGTGGCATCAAGAAGTTGTGATAATGTTATAAAGCTATTTGATTATCCTCTACAAAAATTTCCCAAATATCTCTTTCCTTGCCACCTTTTTTAACTTAAGCCCTAAACTTTGTTGTTGCTTAATCATCTTATTTTTGTCATTTTTTGAAAATTTAAAAAATGATATGCTTGTTGGGTTTCCATTACTCCATAGTCTTTATAATGTTTCAAACAAGAAATTTGCATGCACTAAAATATCAACCTCTCTTTAAACCTATAAGAATCTTTGTTTTCAACATGCACCATCCGTGTTAAATGCCACTTCTACGAAATGTACACCAATAGACATGAGTTCACTCCTTTCTTCACAAGTGTCATATTTTGTGTCTCTATGATTCCACTCTAATATGGTTTTCAAAGTGTTAAGTTAATCTAACCTATGTACTTGGGTTTTCAAGCACACCTTATTATTTACCGTTTTTCTCACCTCAATCCTTCACAAATGGATCTAAAATACTGCAGGCTCTTAGAACATCCATAAAGCTAATTGATGGAAATAAAATATTGGGAGAAATGTGAAAATGACAACAGAATGCTTAAGAAGAGGGAAGAAATAAACTATGAACTTCTCATTCATAAAAGTACATTTTTACAAAGCAACACTTGCATCAATTTATAGCCAAAAAGTATAACCAATTTCCTAAATATTTCCACTAAATTTGAAATTTTGTTTCTAATTCCTAAAAATACTCAACAAACTAACAATTTGCTAACCATGCTTAAAAAGTGTTAACAAACACTTAAAAAATGCTAACAAACACTTAAAAAGTGCTAACTAAATGCATCCTTAAAAAATGCTAATAAGCACTTAAAAAATGCTAACCAAATCCTTAAAAAATTCTAAATAAAACTTAAAGTTTGCTAACACTAATCATATCATTTTTTGAGCAATCAAGATTCAACCTTCTTTCTTTAGTTTGCTTCTTCATTTTCAATCCAAAAACCTAGACTATTTTCTCCTTATTTATAACCACTGCTGCCACATGCACATAGTCTTCAATGGTTAAGTCTGGAAACCTATATTGTTTCTTTATCATAACACGTATTTTGGAGAAATCAGTAAATGTCACAACAATGACGACTTCTACTATGTATTAAAAAAAATAGAAAACTTAAATAATAATGCAACAATTGCAACAGAAAAATCCTAGTTAAAACTGTCGTGAGTATCTCTAGGCTTTGTTATCCAGAACAAAACCGGCTCTCCAATTCGGCTGCTTCTTGCAGCAGCTCTTTTGATCAATCATTATTATAATCTTTGGATATTTTAACAAGCAATGAAGACCATATGAATGCCCTTTTCCTCCTTTTTATTAAAAAGAAATTGTAACAAAGGTGCTTTAAAACTTTCATTAGGGATTATAGAACAATCAGCTCCAAAAACTAAATAAGAGAAGAAGTTGACTGAATATTTTCTGACGTGTTTTTATTTTTGAAAAGTCAGTCAAAATCTAAGATGGTACAGTTCTAGCGATCTTTGTCAATAATAGTTAGGAATAATAGTAGGAGCCTCTAAGCCATTTGAAATTTATCTTGGAAGTTTAATGGGCACAAAAATTAGAGATTGCATTTTCAAACCTATAAAGGTTTGAAATGGCTACCTAGAACAAAGTAATCAAGTCTTACATGTGAAGCAAATTGTTGTCTTCTCTGAAAGCAAGGAGGATGTTAAAGACAATAATAGTAGAGTTGTCTTCACCGCACACATTGACAACCTACCCAACAAGAGGAGTGTGCATCATAATAGCATCCATGGCTCTCTTAATAGCAGTAAACATGTACTAATGAACCTCCACACTAATCAATATGTCACCATAGTGGTAAAAAAGAATTGCAACAGTTTAAAACAAGAAACCAAACCACTAAAATTGTTTTTCAACCAACTTGAAAAGGGAGATCCCATTGAAACAGAGATGAATTAGGTGGCTTGGTTGGCTTAGAGGATTCCAGTCGTCTTCACGAAGAGCAGTTTGATGAGTAACAGTTACTAAAATAAACCTCTGGCCAACGTGACTATTAGTGTTTTTGTTTATCCAGATGTAATAGAGAGTAGCAACAACAAGCATAGACAGCAACAAGCAGCATAGAATATTTTGTTATATTTTACAAGGGATGGTTTTCTAGAAACGAGAGTATGAGAAGAGTTTGTGTCAAATGGGAAAGAAGCGTTTAGTTACTAAGACTTACTATTAATTTCGACCATAGTATGAAATTCAATGTATGATAATAGCATAGAACCAACTAAACGTCATTAAGAAAAGATCATAAAACCAACTAAACGTCATTACAAATGGAGGATTTCTAGTTTGTACGAGTGGGAACCGGGGTAACTCGCTCAGTATGTGCAGAGTCGCCTTCCCTTAAGGGTCATATGGCCACAAGTAGCACTGCTTTGCATGGGAGACGACAGCATAAGCAACCCATGTAGCTCAGGATGGATAGGGCCATAGAAAGAAAGGTAAAGCACCAAAGGCATTGAGAACTCTCGTATGTGCCATGGCTCTATCCCTCCTGAGCTTCAAGGGCTTCTCCACGCTTTTAGATGATGAGTAAGAAGAAATGAGCTTGAAGAAGACCGAAATGGTTTGTGCTTCAGGCACAGAAGAGCTGCATTTTATAACCACAAACTAAAGTACGTACAATATATGATATTTTGGCCTGCAGCTATAACAGGTATAATGTGAAAATTGCAACAGAAGCAACGTTTACAGACTGGTAGAAGTCATGCATCATTTAGTCTGAAATATGTGAGATTTGCCGTCAGAAGAAATCCAAAATTTAAAATATTATTATTTATAGTTTATTTAGTTTGAAATGAACATAAATTTTTAATCATATCCAATAAATTCGTTCAGAAAATAACTAATTTCTTGACCTTTTCAAACACTGCTTGACCTATTATTAACTTCTTAATTCATTTAAAGTTTCTATTAAAATAGATTTTTTATTTAAACAATGTCATGCCCGTCGTATATCTAAGAGATGAATTGTCACAAATTAAAATAAACATTTTTATTAAAATATTTATTTTAAATCATGCAAAGTATATTAGTATTAAGGTTTCAAACAAATAAATTTTAATATTTAATTATTATTTATCTACGTTATTTTCTATTAAAAGGTTTAAAAATATTTTGTTCTATTTTTTTTTTAATTTTTTTAAACTAGTTTTATTTACTCAAAATATGCAATTCAAATTATCATTATTTATAGTTTATGAATTTTGAATTAAGACAAGTTTTGAATTATATCTCATAGCAAATAAGAAATATGTTGTCATTTTCAAAATTTTGTCTAACCCGGTTATTGTTAATTTCTTAATTAATTTATTACATTTTTATTTAAATAGATATTTTATTTAAATCATGTCGGCATGTCGTATAGCTATAAGATGAATTGACACAAAATAAATAAATATTTTTCTCGTCTTAAAAACTTCTATTTTAAATATTCCAAAAACAAAGTATGCCCTGCTTTTCAAAACAATGATAACATGTTAAGGATTCAAAAAAATAATTATTTAACATATAATTATCATTTCTCTTTGTTATTTTCTTCTGAAAAAGTTAAAAAATAATCGATCAATCGTCTTTTAAAAATTTTAATAATAAATTATTAAATGTATAACCTTTTAATAATTGTTTTCAAAACTACTTTTTCCTATAGTGGTAATATTTAACAAAGCCTTGGTTATTTTGTTCTCCATAATGTAGATTTAAATTCTTAAAATATCTAAATAAAAATAATTAAAATGACTTTTATATAAGAATCGAACGGTTAAACGACGTGAGATATCCTATTTTTTTTTAATATATGCGACGTACCGTTTTTGTTAATTAAAAGTTTAACGTGTTGAATTAGTCATCGTGTGGACGTTTCAAAATAGCTTCCATATGGCTACGTGCATTCCACTAAAATTAGCAAATGCTGGCTTTGTCCCTCTTAAGTTTTTTTTTATTGAATTTTATATAAAGTATTTATCATAGCCTTTTTATTACAATAATCAACATTATTTGCGAAATTAAAGTGAACTAGGGTAGTATCCAAAAGTGAAGTAAGGTGTCCAAAAGTGAACTAAGGGTGGCCTTGTTGGTGTAGTTCAAGTGCTAGTATCAATAGCTTAGATTATGTATGGAATCTTCCCAAAGGATTGCATATGAGCTCGAAGGATGATGGGAGCAACGTGAGGTCCTATCAAGAAGCATCATATCTTATCAGAAAAATCTATCACTTATATCCATGATAATATGAAATGAAAGTCTTGCATGTTAGTCATCTAAACCTCTTTTAATTGATAAATTCCTACAATTAAGTGAGGGCAGATCACATTGTTTGGTTTCTATATTTCTTATTTCTTTTATTTATATTAGATTTGACAAGTTGTAAAATGTTTTTGTTATATATATAACAATAGTTGTTTTGAACTCTATCTCACATTTAATATCTTCACTCCATTAATTAAGTTAATAAATTGTTCATAAGATAGTTACTTCTTATTTTGCTTTAGTTGTGCTATTTTTCTTCTATTGTTTTTCTTATTACTTTATTAACTTTTAGCTTGAGTGACTTTTTCCTTTTTATTTAAAATCAACGAATATAATATATTTGAGATGTTATAATGAGAAATGAATAGAGACTTTTAGTTACTATAAGAATTAGAAACCTTTATAGATTATTCTAATATGTGCATTTATTAGAGAACTCCCTTAAGAAGGTGTATGCTAGCTTTTCCTTATCAAAATATCGATGTGACATCATTGTTCTCCTCCTTATTGCCATTTTCAATAACTTGCTTCTACCAATGAATCCTCTGTTGTGTTATGCCACCCTAATAAATCTATTATTATCTTCATCACCAACTGGTGCCAATCTATATGCCTTATGCCCTCTCCTTCTCATCCCAATTGTAACTCCCATGGACACTGCTCAACCTTGTTGTATCCACATGCCTACAAGACATCTTTGCTTGCTCGATCATTGCATTCACTACTTCATTTTGTCACCCATATTAAACCCAAACTTTTGTTATCTTAAGCACTCCCCATCACACTACTTCTAATCTTATAGCCCCTCACACTCATGCATGAGCTCTTCTCTATCCCTTACTTGTATGTAAGCAACAACTATTATAGCCTAGCTATGCTTTACAATCCCATTGCCATTTTGAATATCAAATTCCTTGTTAGCACATCTCCCTTCAATAGTGAGCATGCTTACAATCACATCTTAAGATGATTTTAGCCTGCAAGCCCTCCAACTAACAAATTCCTCTCGCTCCTCTTATAACATCTTCTCTTAGCCAATATGTATTGCCTATTTATGCTTCATCAGTCCACTATAACCTCTCACACATTTTGTTATCAACCTTATATTATATCATGCAAGTATTACTTGATAATCAATTTGACACTTGTCTCATTGTGTCCACCTAGCTGATTTGTTGGTTGGTGTTACCCCAATATTAGTATGACTCCTTTTATTGGAAAAATACTTACCTTGTAAACTTTTGATAACAAAGTGAAGGTTTTCAGGTGTCTTAATCACCATGATAGTCCAAAACTAGATTAAGATCTATGAGCTTAAAGATTTTCATGTCAAAAGGGGGTCTATCTTTGTGTAATAATAAGTTTGAAGCTAAATTAATAACAAATCAATTAGCTACCAAAAGAGGAGGTCACCCTGTGAAAAATTGGAATTTTCTTGCCTAGTTTTAATTTTCAACATAAATGTTAGCTTGATATGTTCGATTATAAATCGTATGAACAACATGTATTCAACTTATTTCACATCAATTAGACAACTTTTATGTAACTTATTTTATCCTTAATATCGAGGAACAACGGAGATATTGATCTACTTGTTCACATTTTCCACATAGAGCATGCAACACATGCTCAAGATTCCAATATTTGTTTTTAGTAAGAACTAATTTGATTATTACTTAGGCAAATTAGGTTATCTTGTTGTTTTTTATTATTATGCTTATTCATTAAAACATTTTCATTATTTTTTTACATAATTTATTTCTAGCATTATTTTAAATAACTTATTTTAGAATTATAAAAACTAAACTAATATTAAATATTAAAATATTGTAAAAAATTAAATATTTTCATTTCATATTATTTAACTTAACATCTTTAACATTTCACAATGTCACCCAAGCAAAATTAAGTTATCAACCTAAAACTTTTTTAGAATAAGACTAAACATTACATCATGTAGTGGAAAATACATTTTATAAGTTGGATAAGATTGAAGTCATATTGAGTGCCAATTTAAAGTGATGATCAAGATAATAGTTACAAAAACCACCTTTTTGACATGATCCACTAAATGATGATAATCACACACATAAGAAGAATACATTGGATAGGAGACCTCTTTTAAAAATCATGGGATTGGTTGGAGAGAAATCCATAATACGATTAAAGTATAGGCACCAATATTTGATGGTGTTAATAACTTCAACAGATTTTTAGATTAGTTGAGACAAATGAATGATTTATTTGATTAATATGGATTTATTAATTCTCAAAGAACTAATTTTCTTAAAACAAAACTAATAAGTCATGTAAAAATATTTTAGACCAATACCTTAGCCATAAAACAATGTAAAGCTAGGAGAGCTCTTACTTGGTAAGAAGTGAAGGATATTTTGAGACTAAAGCATTCCTTTAGATACCATGATGAGAGGTTACATGGTTAGCTTTAATACCTTAAGATATGAGAAATTTAATATTATGAAGTATCTAAATAATTTTGAGGACTTAGTGATTAGAACAAACAATCCTAATATAGTTTGAAAGTTGTCCAATAGATTCATCTTATCTTTTAAGTTATAAATTAGGAAGAGGATATAGTTATATGATCCTTACTCCTTAAAAGAGGTAAGTAGCTTGGCTCAATTGGTAAAAAAATACTTAGAAATCCTATACTTATATAAAATAGATTCAAAACTTAAGGGTAAATTATTAGGGCATCCAAGAAAATCAATATACTTGGTTTGTCATTATAATCATTTAATAATTAAATGAAAAGAAATACCACTTAAAATAGTCCTCAAAATCAAATTAAGCATTATTATAGAAGTAACTAATCTTATCATAAAATTTATCAATATAAGGCTATACCACATATTGAAGCAGAAAATTAATGCGAGCTTAAATATGTGAAAATAAAAAAATATATTATCCTCATTGATGAGTAAAGAAAGTTTGAGAATTTGAAAATTATCTTATAATTTCCTAAAAATCAATACATCTTTAGAAAAGAGGTATATGTCTTAACAAGAGAAGTGAATGTCAAATTTAGAGTTTTAAATTATTAAAAATCATGAATAAAAATTTTATAAAATTCAACTTTGAGCTACTTTTATAATGAAAAGATAAATAATAGATTATTTTAATGAAAAAGATTGATGAAATATTGAAGAAAAAAATTCAAGTTACAAAATTTAAGCCTTAACAGCTAGTGCTAATAGTTGTTTGCATTTGTTATGTCCTACATTCTATGAGCTCTAACTCTCCTTTCTATTTCAATAGGCTAAGTTTTTATTCTTTTATTTCTTACTTGATTCAAGTATAACTATGATCTATTTGTGCCTTGTTAATTATTTCACAAAGCATAGGATCATTATATGCATAAAATTTGGATTTGTCACAACAATTTTTCTTATTCTATTGATTTTATTTTGTTGTAAGATTATTGTAGTATTTTTATTTTATATTGCTATTGTGAGGGTTTAACTGACTTATCTTTTGATAAAAGCTTATGTTGGTTAGTTTGATTTTTTCCTAACTTTTGTCAAGATAACTGTTGGCCTGAATATGAGCCAAACCATTTATAAATCATTATACTTTGTGATTATTTGTAAATTTTTTATTTCACAAATTTGTTTTTAAAATTAAAGTAAAATTAACATGTTTTAAAATAAATTTAAAATTTACACAAATTTATTTTCAAAAATTTACTCTAGCTTATTAAATAGCTTAAAATAATTACTTTAAAAGATTTTTTAATACATTTTTTGAAGTCAAAATTTTTATTCATAGTAGTTTACTCCCTTTTTATTGAACTATATTTTAAATAAGAGTCAGTTTAAGTTGTACTACAAATGTATTGGTACAAATAAACGGTGTCATGGAAGTATGATAATGAGAAATGTCATTACAAGGAAATCGTGAGATTACAATGGGTGACTATGCACAATGTATTGTATAAATATGAATACCAAGTTGTAGAAGCGTGATCCATAGAACTGTTAGATAGTAATAATAGTTTTATCTTATTGCACATTATGATATCGATATGATATTAATACAATTTTGAGATGTTGAATAAACTTAATTTCATATCTAAGTTAATTTTTATCTTGATTGTTAGGAATTAAATTACCTTAGATTTATGTTACACTTCATTTTTTAAAACCTCAAGTGCAACAAAAAATTCAAATGCTTATAATAATATAATGTACCTACAAGTAATAATTATAACAAAATATAAAGGACTATCATAATAATATTCCAATGAAATCCATTCACAAATACAATATATAAAACTAATTATTCAATGATCATCAATGATAAATACCAAAATTAATAAAAATAACATAATAAATAGATTTCAAGAAATTTGGGTAAAATAGATGCATTTGCTTCTTCCTTCTTTAAAATAATACTCTTTTATAGAAGCTTCTAATGACAAAGATTCATTAGCTTTCAATGTTATTATTTCTTCCTTCTTTTTTCCTTTAACTTTCTCCATAATGTCTTCTTGTATCTTTCTTCTCTCCATTTTCATCTCATTCATCATGAGCTATCCTAAGAGGGCATTCAGAGAGCATGTAGAGATATTCTTGGTTTCCTTTATTATTATAACCAAAGGATCGTATTCATTTAGCAGTACACACAAAATCTTTCTAACTAGTTTTTCATTAGATAACACTTTTTCAAGGCCACACATGAATCAAAGTATTTATTTTATTTTCCTCCTCTAATTAGGTTCCCTCAAAGGTTACCTCAAATGTAGCCTTGACTTCATGTCCAGGTTTCAAGTTCATCATTATATTTAATTTGTGTGCATTCAAATCATAGTGAAGAATATTCATCCCTTGAGCATTTAGCTATACAATGTGTTTCTTATCAAAATTGAGCTCAAAAATTTCTTTTCTAGTTGGAACAATGTTTATCACCTTAGTGTGAAAAAAGAAATGGGTGTTGTATAATGTCTTGTAAGACTATATCTATAAAAAAAAGTCAGTGGCTCTTCATTCAATTCTTTTAATAAAGATAAAATTCATCACAAAATAAAGGTGGCCAATGAGAAGAGGCTCTTTCACCAAGGGTGGCTGATGCATAATGATATTATGAACCATGGATCATATCCAAAGAATTTCAACTTTTAGATTTAAACCCACTTTGATACCAATTGAAAATAACTTACAAATCATAAGAAAGAGAGGGGGTGAATTGTGATGCTTTTAAAATTCTAATAAAATGAGTGAATACTAATCTATACAATTCAATAAATTATAATGTTAAAAACCCTTTCTTGGAATTTAAAACTAAGTTATTATTGAATAAAAAATAAATAGAGATAAATAATAACAAATATTATTACACAAAAGAGTTTAAAGTAGTTTAAGCAACAACATAAGACCTGTATTCATCCCTAATCAACCTGATTAGGATTCCACTAAACCAATGTCTTTTGTCAACTAGCAATTAAGCCATAAATCCTAAAAATAATAAACCACAAAAATTTACAATCATAGAAAAATCATGATCATAGTAAAACAAACAACTCAACCAACAAATGGTAATAGTTTCAAAGTACTATAATAAAAAGTAATTAATATGCAAGCAAATCTACAAGTGGCAAAATTTCTAAATGTAGGTGAGAATATTACCAATCCTAGAAACAATACGATAAAGTGAGTAAGATCATCACAATACAAATAAATGATCTTTAAAAAAAACTTAGCAAAGCTTCCAAACTACTTTTAGTAAACTTTGCAAGTTAAGCATGAGAAGTTCTTGTAGAAGATTTAGTAATATATTCATCAAACTATTCTAAGTTGAAACCACTCCTATTTTTGTTCTTGCTCAATCTCTCATGGTCTAATGTAAGTTCAACTACTAAATTTTCTTTCCTAATTTGATATTACTAACTATTACAAATTCCAATAATGATTCATACAAATATGATACATAGGTTATGTGAGGGTGATAAGTAGATAAAGATGATCACTTATATGATGTGTATATTTGACCTTTATATTAAAAGTTTATCATACAAGTATGACAATAATGATTATATTCTACGATGTGAAATCTTCACATATTTCTTTTATTTTCATATCTTCTTGTAAGGTGATTTATAGGTGATATATTCATTACATAAGATTAAGATAATCATACAAGTTTGATATGTTGATTATCATCATACAATAATTTATTTCACTAAGTGGTTAGCTCTCAAGATTTTTCTTTGTAATATAAGCTCATAATTATATGATATAGTTTTAGTTGACACACTTCAACTTAACAAAAAGATTATACTTATATAAGAAATGGTATCATATATGCATGATAACATTATCATATTTATGTCTTAAGTCCTTTAAACCATCTATAAAGAGAAATGAATCATATCAATATGATACACTACTTTGTACTATATAATATGATTGTTATGAGAAGACATAGAATAGATCTTAGACTCGTAGATAAACGATACCGTATACGACCAGGCAATAGTTGGTCCTTCTAATTTAAATAGACAATCATATCAATAAGATGGAAGACATCACACATGTCTAACTTAAATATAATTTAATCATAAATTAGATTTTAAGAGAAAATAATAATCATATACATACAAAAAGAAGTTTGTATATATAAAAGCCATGCAATAACACAACTCCTAAAACACAAAAAGAAAATATATTAGGACGATACCTTGTACAACTTTGTTTACTCTTCACATTCTTAAACCAGATGACCATCACATCTATATGATGTGACCATCATACATATATGATTTAATCACACGTTCAAATTCTACTGATAATATTAGCAAAAAATTAGATCGTAAGTGTATGATATTAATCATCATATTATATGATCACAATATAGTAAA